>CM057831.1:75557781-76260281 GCA_030068075.1 Paguma larvata | reverse complement strand
ACTTTTCACTTGGTCACTAAGAATCACCCTTATAGGGAAATTTCTAATATTCCCAAAGTAATGGAAGGAACAAAGCCTATTTAAAGCCATAGAAAACAAAGCAAACAATGATTCTAGTTGAATTTACTTATTAGTTGTGGAAGACAGGCACCAAATGGCAAAATGGGTAAGTATATTGCATAGTAGAAGGTGATAAGTGCTACTGAATAATAATGAAATAAGAGGGGCACCTGGGTGGCTCAGTTGGTTAAGTGTCTGACTGACTCAGGTCATGATTTCATGGTTCATGAGTTTGAGCCCTGCATCAGGCTCTGTGATGGCAGCATGGAGCTTGCTTTGGATTCTCTGTCTCTCTTTCTCTCTGCCCCTGCCCCACTCATACTCCGCTTCTCTCAAAAAATAAATAAATTAACATTTAGAAAAAGAAAGAAGAGGTAATAGGCTTGTATTGGTAGGTGGAAGGAATTTTGCAGGATTAAATTGGGTAGTTAGTTACATCAGGTTCTCAGGAAACTGATCCAGAGGTCAAAGTCAGGGTACAAATGACTTATTACAAGTGCTATCAAAAGAAAATGGTAATAGATTGGGGAGCAGGATGATGATGGAAAAGAAAACAAAGATTCAATTTCAAGCACATTATTGGCCTTAGCCTGATTCTGCAGAGGATATTTGGAGTGTAAATCAGTTTCTGTCGCAACAAGAGATAAGAAGGCTGGGCTATTATACTTCCACATCAGGCTGAGGGCTACCCTGGTGGAACTGAGGTGGAATGGAAGTTCCCAGACACTTCTGGGTCTCTGAAAATGGCAAAGCAGCTCCCGCGGCACAAGAACAATCTTTCATAGAGTGTCATGGTTGTAGGTGTTAGAAGGAAAGCTAGGGAAATAGCATGAGGAAATGGAAAAATGAACATTAGGGGATTTGAATAATGGTGTCTGCTACAATAGTCATGGTAGGTTTCTTTGACAAGGTAGATTTGCACAAAGGCTTGAGAGTTGATGGCCTTAGCCAAGCAGAAGTCTAAGAGGGGAGCATGTCAACAAGTAAGGGGAGCTAAAGCAAAGGCCTGTCATAATTTAAACAAGTCCACAAAGTCTTTAGCACTTCCTTCAAAAATTGGATCTATATTCCCTTTCTTTTTAGTGTGGCCTAGATTTTGTAGTTTGCTTTCGATATATCCAAGAAAACAAAAGTGATGGAATGTGATATCTGAAACTAGGTGAAGCTCTGTCTTAGTCTCCTGGATCACTCACTCTGAGTGAAGCCAACTGCCATCTTATGGGGACACACCAAACAACCATAGGAAGAAGGCCTTTGGTGAAGAACTTAGGCCTCCTGCCTGGAGCCATGTGAATGCACCATTGTGAAGTGGATCTTTGAAGCCTAGTCAGTCTTTCAGATGACTACATCTCTGGCCAACATCTTGACGGCAAGACCATGGGAAACCCTGACTAGAGCCACCTATTTAAGCCACTCGTAAATTCCTGACTCACAAAATCTGAGATTATGTAAATTTGTTACTTTAAGTCACTGAGTTTTGGGGTGATTTGTTGTGCAGCAATAGATAATTCAGGCCCTAAGTGGAAGACATACCTAGCAGATTTGAGAAACATCAAGGCAGTTAGTTTGATATGTCAAAGACTAACTTAGTAATGGGAAGACAGTTATAATGCCAGATTGTTCTTGATAAGCTATATGATTTATAGTAGATTTTTAAAAACTTAATTGCATATGCAAAGTCAATTTTTTCTATATGAGTAGCAGAGTCATAGGTTCTGGGAGACCTGGATATATTTGGGGAACCATTATTCAGCCTACCATGCTTGTTAACATTCATTTGCACAAGACAGGACTTGCGAAATTAAGGTCTGTGAAAGCTATTTTCTGCAAAGGTAAACAAGGCATTTGAATTTCTTTTGCTATCTTTTTTTCTATGCAGCCTCTTGAAAACATATGGTACCAAAGTTCACTAGGATGTGATTAGAATGAGCAGGCCTCAGCAGGCATGTCTCTAAGATCCTTGGGGAAAGAATAGCAAAACCCCCAATAGTGAGGATTGAATGCTTGAGCTTTTTGAGTTTTGTTTTTATTTTTTTACTTCGCCTCTGATGACCAAAATAACCATTTCAAAGGCTGCCAGTCAGAAGATGGAATGAAATCATAAAAATCTATCTATTGTTTATATGGGCAAAATGTCCAAAAGACTCATCATAGGTAGAACAGGTGTGGAGGGTCCAAACTGAGCCTAGGGTAAGTTGTAGCCCTGAGATGAGGGAGAGGGGCCATGGGCACAGTGTGGCTGTTTCCTGGTGTTAGAGCAGAGGTTCTGGAAGAGGACAACGAGTGGGAAAGAGAATTCTGGGAGAATATAGAGTGGAGGAATATGTATATTGAAAAGTCACATGTAATGTTATAATACCACTTTGTATCTGAGAAAAAAAGGCGGTATCATTGTTCTCATAACACAAATCAGAGAAATGTTCATGAATTGAGAATTAGGGGTTAAAGATGATTGGGAAACACTACTTTAGAGAATGTACATGCTTAAGCAGTTAAACACAGGAATAGATCATTCGATGAAAATCTTCCATGTTTGATTACATTTTCTTCTTTTAACTCTTCAGTATATTAGGAAAAGTTATAATGCATCAATTGAAATACAGCAGTGCTCCAGATTCTCTAAGTGACGTGCAGCAATGTAGATGTTTTTATGTAAGAGAAAGCATGAAGATGGAAGAAAAGGCATGACTGTGTTTTTAAAATTCTCAGGTACTAAACCTGTACACCATGCAGTTAACACTTTGCCTAGAGAAAGATTGTCGATTATGTGGGTAATCAATTAAAGGGATAAGAAAGGCAATTGTTAATGTATGCTTAGAATGTGTCTTTAAGGCAAGTTTATTGCGGAATAATTTAGCTCTTCTAGGAACATAGTTCTATGAAGTTTACTAAATGTATACAGTTATATAAACACTACCACAGAAAAGACACATAATTATTTCCTTCACCTCCAGGGGTTCCCTCCTGCTGCTTTGTAACCAGCTCATCTCTTCTCCCTCCACCTGGGAAACCAGTAGTCTGTTTCCTCTTTCCAAACATGCCTGCCTTCTCCAGAATGTTGTATAAATGAAATCAGGTAGTAGGTATCTTCCAAGTCTAGCTTCTTTACCTAGCATAATGCTTTTGGTAGGAAATGCATATTATTGCTTGTAGTTTATTCATTTTTATTGCTGAGTACTTGAATGTACAGAGGTACCTCAATAAATTTAGATAAAGCTATGCAAAGTATTCCATATACAGCTTTTTAAAAATTGACATAAAATAAACTGTATACACTTAATAAATACAATTAGATAAGTTTGATATTTGTATATATGCCTATGTGAACATCAGAAATCGAGTAATGAACATACAGGTGATCCTGAAGTTTTTTATATGCTCCTTTGTAGTCCCTCTCTCTGCCCCTGCCCCATTTTAATGCAACAGCATCTGCTTTCTCTTAGTATGGAGAAGCTTGCATTTTCAAGAATTTTCTATAAATGAAATTATACAAACTGTAGCTTTTATAACTGGCATATTTCACTCAGCATAATTATTCTTTAGATTCGTCTATGTTATTGCATTTATAGTCATTCCTTTATTGCATAGTAGAATTGAAGGGATCTCCCACAATTAGTTCTTATCCATTTACCTGTTCATGCACATTTAGAATGTTTCCAGTTTCTGACCTTTACAAATGAAAATGCTATGAACATTCATGTATATGTACATGTGTGGACATTTTATTTCATTTGGGGGGTAATTATTTAAGAGTAGCTTGGTAGGATAATACTTAACTTACATGATATGGTGATATTTGACTTTAAAAAAAAACAAACACCAAACTGTGTTCCAAAGTGGGAGTACCATCTTACACGTCATCCGTCAGTGCATGAAAACTCTACATGTTCTACCAGTTCCAATGACTGGTCCGAACTCAAAAGTCCAAGATCTCTGTACGATGTGCAGTCTTCCCATATCAAAGCTCTATACTATCTGGCAGTCTCTTAAATAAAAAAGTTAACTTATTTATCTTCTGTACACACACGTACACTCCATACGTGGTGGTAGATCTGAGATGATAGCTCCACCATGAGATCATAAGCAATAATTCCTCCCACTCAAAAAAAAGAGAAGAATGGAAAACATACAATGTTCATTGACTCGTAGCAATAAGATCAGGCAAAGATTTTGAAGCTCTTTTTTGTGGACAGAGGACCTTTATAATTAGACCTTTATTATCCTGAGTTACGTGAATTTCCTTGTCCATTGCCTGCTATGGCCCCTCGATCTCCCTTCTTTGCAAGAGGTTATCAACTCTCTGCTTTCATTCCTTTTGCTAACATCCACCTGCTCTAGTTCAGAGTCAATGGTGGAGAAGACTAAACAAAGAAGTACATTATAGGCAGCTGGTTCATTATGGGTCATTGAGATAACATAACTTCAATTAGCTGAATTGGAAACTGGAATTGTACTGTAAATCCAGCCCCCAATTTTGGGCTTGTTGTGCTCTCTAAAACACCAGAATGCTTCAGGTTTCATTAGATGACAAGTATTTAGAAAAAAATAGTGTGTCAAATTGATAGTCAGTTTTATGACACTGAGCGCTTGCTTTCATGTTCAAAGTGAGCTTTACTATTCGGTTTACTTGTTTCTGAAGACACAAGGTAACACACAAAAAAGTCACACATAATAATCATCCCGCAGCTTTCATGAAAATACGAAGAACACTTAGAATTCCATAATTTCAGCTTTGGACCAAGATCATGGCTCTCAGTCTTTGAATTAGAACCATATAAACCCTATAGCTTCAATCCAACACACACACACACACACACACACACACACACACACACACACACACAAACCTGCTCTTGTCAGTTTGGGGGTTTTATTTTCGAAATTGGTGAGTAGATTCTTGACTATAATGACTTAAAAGGGACATTAAAGATCTTAAATTTCCAATCTTCTTGTTTTATGCACAAGGATAATTAATTTCAGAGAGATTAAGCGATTTTCCCAGGGTCTTATAACTAATTAATGGTAGAATTTCCAATTTTAGAGTTCGTTCCAGTAAAATGACTATCCTACATATTTCTATCGCCTGTCTCTTTTATGTCAGATTATGCCCTTTCCCAGACTTTTCTGTCACGAAAAAGGAACTACTTTTCTCAGTCAGGCATCATCCTTTCTCATAAAATTAGGAGGAGCATAGTTTTAATACCAGGTAGTGGCACAGCTATAGAAACTCATTATTGCTGTCTTTGTCCTGAATTTTCACATAGAGAAGAGCTGCCATGGTTTGACAGCTGACGAAAATGCTTTACTTTTAAGATAGATTTTGATGGATGCAGATTTTCAACATTTTTGTGCTGCTAATTTTGAAACTATTCAGGTAATAAGGAGTTATTCAGTGTATTATTCATATTATAGTATGTGTGGTCAAGCACGAGATTGATCTTGCTGCTTAGTGTTTTGTGTGCATGCCTAAGTAACATAGCCTGTTTCTAGTATGAGAAAGTGAGAGACTGACTTCTTTGTCTAATTTTATATTGTTCTTGGATTCTGTATTTCACTGTACTATAACCTAATGGCAGATCTGAATTCATCCAATTATTTAAAACTGTGTCCAGTAACAAGAAAAGAATCATTAAAATGAAATAGCAACCTTGTTGTTCATTCCTATCGATTTTCCATGTAACAAAAACTGTATTCTAGGTATTGTGCTAACCATATTCTGAGAACTGTTAAAAGTTATGAATGAAAATATAAACCTGGGGACACCTGACTGACTCAGTAGGAGGAGCTTGTGACTCTTGATCTCGGGGTTCTGAGTTCAAGCTCCACATTGGGTGTGGAGATTACTTAAAAATAAAATCTTTTAAAATAATATGAACATGAGATGCCTTTTGCCTTCAAAACTCAGAGTCCACCATCAAGGAAGCATGTGCTATAGAAGCAGAGAGCAGGAAATGAAGCCCTACCTAAGTCATGAACACAAATACACGGGTGATAAATTAGAAATCATGCTTTATTCTTCTCAGTTTTCCAAATTCTTTTAGATAAACTTCTACGTCCTATGAGAAGCTCCTTCTGTATCTACCCATCACACCCATAAGCTCTGGCTGATCAAGATTAAAGATGAACTTTATTTTTTTAAAGCATCTTTATTGGGGTATTTGATATACAAAACACTGCCCATATTTAATGTATACAATTTGATGAGTTTGGACATATATATGCCCCCATGGAACTATCACCACCACAAGGTCACAGACATATGTATCGCTTGCAAAAGTTTCCTTATGTCCTTTTCTCCTTAAATTTTGTAATAAGGACATTTAAAATGAGATCCATTCTCTTAACAAATTTTTACATGCACAACACAGTATTGTGAACTTAGACACTTGATGGTACAGTAGATCTTGTAACTGTTTCATCTTACATAAGTGAATCTTTAGACTCATTGAACAAACTTTCTATGCTACAATCTAAAGCAAATCTTTGCATTTGAATACTGGATTAATTCCCTATTCAAGGACAAGGAACAAGCAATTTTATTTTATTTTAGTTTATTTTGATTATTATTTTTAATATAAATATTGTATTTATATTACATCTTGTATTGTCAAGATGGCTAAGATAGTGTATACACTGTGCTCTTGGTTTTGGGGGTAGATTTCCATGATTCTTCATGTCAGTGTCATGTAGATTCCCACTAACAATGACCGGTGACTGTACATGCTTTCTAGAAACATGCGAAGGTTGTACTAAATAGTCCTCTGATTTTATTGTATTTTTCTTAAAACATGTTTTTAATATTTACTTTTGAGAGAGAGAAAGAGCACAGCTAGGGGAGGGACAGAGAGAGAGAGGGAGACACAGAATCTGAAGCAGGCTCCAGGCTCTGAGCTGTCAGCACAGAGCCTGACACAGGGATCGAACTCATGAATCATGAGATCATGACCTGAGTCAAAGTCAGATGCTAACCCACTGAGCCACCCAGGTGCCCCCTCCTCCAATTTTAACATTACGTCAGTTCTTAAAGATTGCTTTCCCATGATACAACTATCATTTGTAAAGTATGGACGATAAAAGTTATTCTCTAAGGCATTTATCACAAGTGCACTGCCATAAACTCTAGCCCAGACACAGAATTTATTTATTGTTTTTTAAAAGAGCAGTCTATCAAGTGATATAATTACTGTATATTTTCAGCAGTTTAATTCAGATGTTTACTCAAATACTGTGAGCCAGATGGCAATCTAGGCATTGTAGATATAGCCATGATTAAGATAGTGTTACTTCTTTGAAATAACTTATTATCTAATGTGGAATAACATGAAAAATGTACATTATTTAAATATATATGTAGTAATAAATGTATGATGATATGCATTTGATAAAATGCTGTGGGGAAGGTTTACTTTCTGTAGGGCAGTAATAGAGGCCTTGATATGGGAAGAGGAATATGAAGTGAGTCGTAAGTATGTGTTTAATTTCACCAAGTTTTAAAGAAAGAATAGTAGCTCTATCCCAGAACAAGCTTGGAAAAGCTTAGAATTCACACAGTTCTGTTTCTCCATTTTAATAACAATAAAACTAAAGACCAGAGAGGCTATGGGATATAGCCAAGTTTTCATAAAGATTTTGAGATCGAGGCAGATTGGGACCCCAGAAGTACTTGTGGATTAATCAGCTTTCTGTTGTATAATATTATATGCCTCAGTTTGCAAAGAAAGGATGCTGGTGATGTTTTTCTCTTTATATCTGTCATTAATAACTAGCCACTTCTTATTAACAAAACCTGCACTTTTTTTCTCTCTCTCTCTTTCTCTCTTTGTTCACTCCTATGCAACAGATTGGAGGTAATTCCTAATAAGTGTAAATTATTTTACCCTTTTAACAGTTACTTTCAGGAGAAACATCTGATACAATTCTGCCTAATGTAATGTCACAGGAAGACATATGGAATTGCTTTTTGGTAAATCTTTTATCCATGATAAAAAAAAAAAAAAGAATGATGGTGTATCAATCAGAATTCCATCAAGATTCAATTTTCCTAGCCAAATCGACACATAAAATTACCAGGCATAGTGGAAGAGAGACCTTCTTTTTCTGATGAAAGTCTCTCTGAAATGTCTGGAACTTTGCCAGACTTCTTGTAACCATGGGTCAAATTAAACTGACTCACTGAAGATGTCAGAGAAGAAACATGAAAAATTCTGGATCCTTATAACATTGTTAGACCACAGATTAAACTAACCCTGCATCCACTTTTGTAAGATGGTAAATCTTCTTTTCTGTTTAAGCCAAGTGAGTCAGAATTTAGTGTTGCTTGCAGCTAAGAGCATCCCATTATACTCCATTCTGAACAATCTCAAAAATAGGTATTAAAATAGAAATACTTATAAGATTACTAAGTTCTTACATTTAAGGTTTTTTTTTTTCTTTTTTTTACACCCATGGATATTACCTACAACTACGCCAGCTAAATGAATGTGGCCTCTGCCTTTAAAAAGTTCATCTCACTTTCTGGTCCTAATTGGTTTAATTATAGAATACCAGCATATGCGCTTTGCAGTAAGTTGTTTGATTAATGAACGATGATTTGAGGTCCCTCATTAAATATAATATTCACATTTGGGGATGTCTTAATTAGCTAAGTCCACAGGCTTGCCTATCAGCATGGGGGCTGATTTTGAAGTCAAAGTAATGTAGAGATAGTGAGTGCCTGCCTGCTGGGAATAACCCACAGTTTTCATTGTCGGTAATGGTTTTCCCTCAGGAAAAGGAGAAATCTGATGGACATGGAAAACTGGTATAGATAGCCCTGAGGGTAAACAGGAAAAACGACGCAGGATCAAGGCGACTCAGATATATATGTAGATGTGTACATAGTTTATCAGCGGAGGAATATGTGTCCTTCCAGTGTGTATCCAGGCCGACAGAAAAGTTACTGAAAAGACTTACAGGAAGTTGTTAGCAGTGCTTGTCCCTGGATGTGTGGAATTTGGGATCCCTTTTTATTTTGTTTCTTTTCATTACTCCATATTTTTCTCCAATATCAATTGCTATTATAATGTGTAAATGTGAATGAAATTAAAATCATGTTGGTGAAGTTAAAATTACTATGGTGGCAATTTCTCTAACACTTCCATAGATACTGAGATCAGATGGTTTTTGATAATAGTCCTGGGGCTACTACCTATTAACTCAGTAACTGTGCTGGTTATATGTTTGTGTAGTTTCGTTATTTATGAAATGGATCATAATGATACTATGCTCCCAGTGTCGTGGTGAGACAGTGAGATAATGCATGTAAACTACCCAGTAAGGGTCCAATAAATAATAGATATTTTGTCACTGTTGCTTTTTCTAATTGAGAAGTAACTGACATTGTGTAAGTTTAAAGTGTACAAAGTGTTGATTTGATACATTTATGTATTCCAAGATGACTACTACCCTATTGTTAGCTAACACCTCTGTAATGTCACAGAATTATTATTTTTTTTGTGAGTGTGTAATGAGAGCGTTTCAGATCTATTCTCTTAACTTTCAAGTACATAATGTCGTATTGGTGACTATAATCACTCTGCTGTACATTAAATCTCCATATTTTATTCATCTTCTAAGTATAAGTTTGATCCTTTGACCAGTATCTTCCCAAGTGCCCTACTCCCCAGAACCTGGTAAACACCATACTACTCTCCATTTCTTGACGTTAGGCTTTCTTAGATACATGTCAGTGGAATCTTACAGTATTTGTCTTTCTCTGTCTGACTTATCTCACTTAGCATGATACCCTCAAGGTCCATCCATGTTGTCACAAATGGCAAGATTCCCTTTTTTCTCATACTTGAAAAAATATAGTCCATTATATATTTTTATCTATTGAGATATATTTCGATATCTATCAATCTATTGATCAATTGATAGATACATATGTAGATATAGATATACATATATATGTGTGTATATATATATATATATATATATATACACACATCACATCATCTTTATCCATTTATCTTTTGACAAACACTTAAGTTGTTTCCATATCTACCTTATCTATTGTGAATAATGCTGCAATAAACGTGGGAGGTCCAAGAGCTTTTCAATATCCCGTCTTCACTTCCTTTAGATATATACCCAAAGATAGAATGGTGAGGTTACATGGTAGTTCTATGCCTAACTTTTTGAGGAATTTCTAAACCATTTTCCATAATGGCAGAATAAATTTACATTCACCAATACTACACCAGGTTTGTTTTCTCTCCACACCCATACAACACATATTTCTTGTCTTCTTGCTGACAGACATTCCAATAGGTATGAAATGATGGCTCATTGTATGTTTATTTTCAATGTTTATATATTTATTTTGAAAGAGAGAAGGAGCACAAGCAGGAGAGGGGCAGAGAGAGAGGGAGAGAGAGAAAGGATCCCAAGGCTGTCAGCACAGAGCCCAGTGCAGGGCTTGAACTCATGAAATGTGAGATCATGACCTGAGCTAATTTCAAGAATCAGACGCTTAACCACCTGAGCCACCCAGGTACCCCTCGCTCTTTGTGGTTTTGATTTGTATTTCCCTGATGATTAGTGATGACATCTCGTCACTGTTGTTGATGTTCCTGTGTCAGGAATGAAGTCAAGGAAGAATAATTAGTATCACTTTTAAAAACAAAGAACACCCACATGCACATACTCACATATGATTAAAACCAAACTTTTTAAGCATTGGAGCAGAATGTTAATGCAGCAGGTTTCTAAGGGCACCAAAGGCTCTTGTGCCACCTGACATCCTTTCTCTACTTGAGGTTTAACCCTAATTGTTATCATAAGCATAATCATGAGGCCCCAGATTCAGTGATTGGAATCTATACCAAGAAAACTTTCACCTCTGGGCTGTAGCTTAACAATTCTACAGGCTAAGTGGTCAATTATCTCAGATACTGTGAACATCTAAAGTCATTGTGTCTACATGTTTGCCCCGTTGAATAACCTCAGAGTTGAAGGAAGGCTGAATTGAAGGTGAGAATCAATAGATGTGTAAATATTTACTAGCAGCTGCCATATAGGATATATAAGAGGTATGCATGCACGTATACATATATTTATATATATTAAAGGAGAGAATGCATAACGCAATATTCCCCTTTCTACCCAGAGAGTATAAAATTGTTCTTTCAGTACACATGCACGTGTTCGGCAGAGGCACTGGGGCTGGAATGATATATGCTGGTACAAGAATTGTTGGCACAAAGATCTCTTTGGGGTGACTGGGTGGCTCATTTGGTTAAATGTCTGACTCTTTACTTCAGCTCAGGTCATGATCTCATGGTGCATGAGATCGGGTCCCTCATCCAGCTCTGTGCTGACAGAAAGGAGCCTTTTGGGATTCTCTCTCTACTCCTCACCCACTTGCATTCTGTCTTTCTCTCAAAATAAATAAATAAACTTAAAAGAAAAGAACTCAATGGTCCTAAAAATATATGTCTTCACAAAAATGATACCCATGCTTTGCTTTTAGTTTTTTGTGTATTTTATTTTATTAATTTTTTAGGGTGGCCAGATATTGCAGAATTTCCACTCTCATAGAGAACACAGAATTGTGCTTATGTTCCATAGTCTGTGTAGATGATTGCCGTGGTTCACTGTCAGTGTCAGGTGTGGGGAATGGCAGTGTATCATGTTGCAGTGACACAAAGCTATCAACTGCTGAGGCATTCATAGACGTATCCAGTAATATCCTGGTCCTGATTTGACTTATGTGTGTGTGTGTGTGTGTGTGTGTGTGTGTACATATAAATATATGTGTGTATATATACATATATATATACATATATATACATATATACACATATACATTATAATAAAAAATAAAGGGTAAAACACTTATGGTGATGTACAATAGAGAGGGAAGTACTTCAAGTGATTAGGCTTTTTTAGGCCTGTCTTATTGTTGTTTTGTTTGTTTATGTAATGGGTACAGTGATGCCCAATTCTCAAGTCTGTAAGGCTAAAAGAAAACAATATAGAAGATCTCCTAACATGCAGTGGAGTATCTGGGAGCCTGTAAAAACTGTTGACTCTCCTTTCAGTCTCATTTATTTGCATCACTTCACAGATGGTGCGTACTTGAACACACAATATATGCACACACACATATGCACAGATAGGGAGGCTTTGATGTTTGTTTTTTATTAGACTTTAGGGCTTTTTTGTATGGTTATTTAATAACATTCCAAACAAAGCACTTACAGATCTTAGGAATACCAAAATGAGAAATAGATAGTGGATGGTGAGTTCATAGCACATATATTTGATTGAAATATATGAATCTTCTAGTATTTGTGGTCAAAAATTGCTAAATATTGACAGCAATACGTATTTCAACCTGATATATTGCATAGCCTATGAGACCTTTTTGAGGAAGCTGTTAGTTAGAGAAAGGATATGATTTTCTCTGTAAAGAATGGACAAGTTCTAGCTGGACAGCAGTTGGGGAGGAAATTGTAAGGATCAGAATAAAGCTCTACTCACAGCAAGCTTATTTAGAGTAGACCAAGCCAAATACAGCCTACCAGGTGTTCCCAGTGACAGAGACAAAAATCTACCCTTCCTGCTTAGCTAATGTATTCAAATGTGAAGGGAGGAAATGACTTAATACTTATTGGTAACTGCTTTAATTACTTGCATTCATTATAGCTTACTTGTGATTAAGTCTGGGTATTTTGAGGACAGTAAAACGTTACTGCAATTCTTTACTTCATGAATAATCTTTCTCTTACCAGGACATGTATTTTATAAAGAGATTCTCATTACAATCCAATGCTTCATTCCAATCAAGTTGCCCATTGCAATTTCCAGGAAATAAGATGTGATCAAGCATCAACATAAAGTTATTTGCTGGGCGCCTTATGTTACCATTAGAATCTCTCCTAATGGCTTTTGTTTGGTGCAAAGCCTAAATTCCCTGATGCATAAAGTGCAAATGATGACAAGCATAAAACCATGTCTGACTCTTGCAGCTAATGAGGAAGCCTGTCAGAAGAACCAGCATTTCCATGTTGAGACTATGCTGTGCTACAGTAGATGTAACAAAGGCTTTACTCTCAGAAACTCTACTGCCACAGCCAGTCTGCTGCTTATTAGTTCTTGACTTTGGACAATTACCTTAACCCCTTAATGCCTCAATTTCCTTATCTACAGAATGGATATAATAATAATTGAATATATAGTGAATGAGTTCCTTTTTTCTACACTATGACAATATTCCTAATAGTGTTTATAAATGATAAAGGAAGGTCCGTATGCTTGTTTTGATTCAACAAAGAGCTTGTAGGTGGTTGCTAAGTGTCAGGCTCTGGATCCGGCTCTGGAGATACACAGATGGATACAGGAAGGTCACTACATTAAAAATCTTCTAGTCTAGTGAGGAAAACAGTAAGACATAATTTCCCTTCAGTGTTGTAACAACTGGTGCAATAGGTAATATTTATTGGGTCATTCCTATGTTTTTGGATCCTCTGCAAAAGACTTTATTTTCATAATATCATGCAATCTTTGTAATCTGATGAATTTTCATTTTAAATTTCATTTTGGAGATGAGAAGAGAGTTTCTTAGAAAGGTTAAGGTAATTTTCCAAAGTGGAAGAGAAGGGATTTGAATCCCGATGCATTTATCTCCATAGCCTGTCTTGGCCACCTCGCCATAGTGCTAAGATTGAGGAAGTAGCAGTTTGCTAATACAGAGGTCACGTACCCAACATGTCCTTGAGGTTGGGACTCTCTAGAATATATTCATGGAGAATATAACTGAGTTTCATATTATAGAATGAGTACAGGTTACTTATGATAAAAAATAGAAAATTATAGGCACAGGCAAAAGATTTAATAAAATCTCAAAACTTTGAAACAGCATGATATTTTTTAGGAATCACAGTAAATGTTTTGTTACTGGAGCATTCATTGTGAAAGAGGAGTAGCTGGTGATGGAGGGAAAAAGAATCAGAGCCTAAACCAAGGAAGTTCCTATAAGCTGTGCTATAAAATTTATCTCTGCCCAAAAGATTATGAGGGAGCATTGAAGTGTTATAAAATAGAGAATGATATGGTCAGACTTGCGTTTTAACTATGGTATCCCCTAGAGGCAGAGTCAAAAAAGGACCTCACAATAGTTTTAAGTAATGGACAATTAAGGCCCTAAATTTTGACCTTATAAGTAAGGATGTTGGATACAGAAGAAATGTAAGAAATATTAAATTAACAGAACTGCATGATTGGTTGGATGTATAAGGAAATGTTATCTACAAGTCTCAAATTTCTTGCTTGGCTAATATAGACAAGTTACATGCTGATATCATTCATTGAGCTATGAATACAAAGGGTGTTCACTAGTACTGTTATTACTAAGAGACCAAATTAATAAATTAGCCTAGCACCCTAGCAACAATGATTAAAAGTTTAAATTTAAAAACGTATTTATTTACAGGGCAGTTGGGTGGCTCAGTCGGTTGAGTGTCTGTCTGACTCTTGATTTCAGCTCAAGTCAGGATACCAGGATTGTGGGATCCAGCCCCGCATTGGGCTCTGTGCCAAAAATGGAGCTTGCTTTAAATTCTCTCTCTCCCCCACTCTGTCTCTCTCTATATATAAAATAAATAAAATGAAAAAAAAAAGTTTATTTACAAATTGTTTCTTTTCCCACAGTAAATATTAATAACTAATAAAAATTTTGTAAGTTACACATATCAAGAGAAGGAGTGTGAAGGCTAACAGATGATCCCATAGGATAAGCTGGAATTAGCTTGACCTAATAGGTCAGATTACATGGATTTAGATTCTCGTACTTTCACTTACTTGTTGTTAAGTATACTTGTAAAGTCTTGTTAACGTTAATTTGTAGAAAGAGTTAATGGTTAAAATCCCAAATCTTTAGGCTTTGTAGGACTTAATTAGAGGAGGTATATATAATACGTACCCATAGGAGACATCCAAAATGTGACATTTGGAGCACTTGGGTGGCTCAGTCGGTTAAGTATCATATTCTGATCTCACAGTTTCTGAGATCCAACCCTGGGTCGGGGTCTGTGCAGAGCCTGCTTGGGATTCTCACTCTCCCTCTCTCTCTCCATTCTCCACCCCCCAAAACAAATAAATACACTTAATTTTTTTTTTAAAAATATATAACATTCAGGAGTATAAACAAAGGTAGAATTAAATTAAAATATGCTATTGAGAGTACAATGCTAAGTGAAATAAGTCAGAGAAAGACAAATGCCATATGATCATACTCATATGTGGAATTTAATAAATAAAACAAACAAGCAAAAGACAAAAAAAAGAGAGTGAGAGAAAGCAAAACCAAGAAACAGAATCTTACCTTTAGAGAACAAACAGATGGTTACCAGAGGAGAGGTGGGTGAGAAGATGGGGATTAAGGAGTACAATTGTTATCATGAAAAAAAAAGGAAAATAAAAAAATATAATAAACCCCCCAATATAAAATAAAATGAAATAAAATATGCTATTGAGGAAATAAATGACTCTATTTATTTCTTTATTCCATGATTCTGGAAAAAAGCATGGAGATATTGGAATTGGGTTGTTCAGAGTGTATTTTTTAATTTAATTTCTTTAACATTTATTATTTTTTGAGAGACAGAGAGAAAAACAGAGCATGAGCTGGGAAGAGGCAGAGAGAGAGAGAGGGAGGCACAGCATCTGAAGCAGGCTTCAGTCTCTGAGCTGTCAGCATAGAGCCAGACGCGGAGCTCGAACCTACAAACCATGGGATCATGAGCTGAAGTCAGACACTTAACCGACTGAGCCATCCAGGCACCCCTCAGAATGTCTTTTTTTTTTTTTTTTTAACAATAATACCTTCTGGTGATGCAGTTTCAGGGAAATGGAAACTTGTGCACTGCTTGTGGGAATGTAAATGGTACAAATATTTTGAAGATAAATTAGGTAATATGTATTCAAAAACTCAAAAATTCAGAAGCATTACCTATATCATTCCAGACTCCTGGTAGATGACAGCAGTATCCACTGTACCTAATTTGAGTCAATGAAGATTTATTACAGTGTATTCATTTACAGAATGAATGGGGCCTGTAACCAACACATCTGCCACAGAAGCTCCGGAAGAACTAAACACTACTACTTTTTTTTTTTCAATTGTTTATTTATTTTTGAGACAGAGAGAGACAGAGTGTGAGCAGGGGAGGGGCAGAGAGAGAGGGGGAGACACAGAATCCGAAGCAGCCTCCAGGTTCTGAGCTGTCAGCATGGAGCCCACGCGGGGCTTGAACTCTCAAACCTCTAGAACATGACCTGAGCCAAAGTCATACGCTAACCAACTGAGCCACCCAGGTGCCCCTAAACACTACTACTTCTATGCTTGAAGGAGGACCAGTCCCCTTGCCATGGCCTTGAACCCTGGAGTCTAGTAAATATAGTTTCTCAAATACCACAGTGCAGAAGGGCATCTAGAAAGGAGTCAGTCAGTATTTAATAAGCCAATCTGTAGTATCCTCCTCATTATTTATAATGCTCTTTTACACCCTTGAAGGAGAAAAAATAAAGGAGTTATACAAAAATGCAAGTAAAAATCTTTATTATGCCAATTTGAAAAGTTCGAAATAATATAAACAAACAATAAGGATATGGTTAAGTAAGTGATATTTCACTTCATACAAGGACATAATATTTGGCCAATTGAAATAGTGTTGAAACAGATCATTTAACAGCATGCGTGTGTGCACCTATGTATGTGTAATTAATGTGAATGGCTTTGGCTGCTTTGTAAAACAAAACAAATAAAAACAAAACAAAACAAAACCATAGTACTGAAAGCATCAAAACTAGTTTGAAATGACAGAATGTTGGAGGCCATAGCTCGCTCTGCATGGAGAGAAAGGGCAACAGCCCGTAGACCTTGTGAAGGGACAGATGGTATGGAGACTAGCTGACCTGTTACATGACAGTGACTGTCTATCTACATCTATGAGCGAAGGACTGGCAACAACTTTGCAGTGGTACTTCTTTCAGCATGTAACATATTCAGCGTAAAAAAATGGTACCAAATTTCAGAAATGTACAGTTTCAGAAATAGTAAAAGCAACCTTATTTTTTTGATACCTATGTAATTAAGGACCTATTATTTGCCAGAATTTGGGAGATAAATAAGGCCTGGATCTACCTTCAATACATGTTCACAATCCTGTGTGCATGATAGACATTGCAAAGGATTTCAGACATGTGTTAGGATTGTTCCACTATGTAACTAAGTCAAAGGAGTAGGACCAAAGGAGATGTAAGCCATTGCCTTGCTGCAGGGGGTGGAGGGTGATAACAAAGTTCACAAAAAAGGAAATGAGCAGGTGTAAGTAAAACAGCCAAAATATGATAGTAGTAACTAAAGCTTTGGATTTCTTGAGATGTGCTAATTACCTGGCATAAATGATCACATCTGATCATATCACAACCTATGACATAGGTGTTATTATTATCTCTATTTTGAAGAGGAGGCACTGAAAAACAGATAAGTTCATACTTTGCTGAAATACAACTAGTTCCATAGGGGAGGGGCATTCAATCTTTGCTAAAGACCTTGCTTAACCACCATACTATAAAGTTGGCCTTATAGAAGGAGAGAAAAGTATCTCTGGCAGAAGCCATATGTATAAAAGCTAGAGGTGAAATACCACTGTGCTTTTAGAGAGCTATAAATAACTCAGCATGGCTGGAACAAAGGCTGTATTGGGGGGGGTGGGGTAAAGGGTCTGATGGAAGCATCAGGAAGCAGACAAAAAGATGTGAATGTGAAAGATGAAATGCAGAAATGTAAGACAGTAGGTCAGGCAGTCAGCGAGAGAATCCCACAGTAATCAAGGTAATAGCACAAGGGTAGACTGATTAAAGCAAACTAATCTATAAAGAGGCAGGTAGTGCTGAGCAAAGGAGTGGTGACAGAGGATGGACAGAGTTTGGATGTTCATTGGATGTGGTGAATGAAGAACACTAGAATGACTTTCAGATCTATATCTGAGGCCAAATTGGTAGATGCTGATGCCATAAGCCAGGAAACAGGGAAGAATTGCTTTCTCAGAAATTAGAATCCTTCAGTCGGCTGTCTTTGACAGTATTCTGTGCATCTTCTAGATATGCGTACACCTACTGAACCATTGTGAAAGCAATAACTATTCATCAGAAATTTACTCAAGACAAGCAAGCCTCTCTCCTTAAACCTTCATGAAAACATAGAGAAATGGCTGTCTTGGTGCAGGCAAGAGAGGATCTCCCTTTGCCTTTCCCCAATATTCATAAAGCCACTGAAAGAACACAATTTCATGGGGTTCCTTTTCAGCCTCTGGGTTGGAAATTCCAGCAAGCTGCTCTAAAAACACTTGGCCTTTTTTTTTTTTTTTTCTAACACATTCAAATTGTTTCATAGACATTATCTCACCAATAGGCATTTCATCTTGGTGAGGTAGGCCAAGGAACAATTTATTCCTATCTTTAAAGGGTAAAGAGAGGTTAAATGACTCATCTGGGGAGCTGGAAATAGAAGCTCAGTCTCTAGAGTCAGCTCTGCGTGTGTAAGAGCAACTGCCAAATGACTCCATAAATGGGTGTGAGTTAAAGGTTATAGATATGTCACAAGACCTGAGTTGTTGGAGTAATCATTTACGGGTAAATAAAGAGCTCAGAAATGAAAGAGGAATTTAAGATTGTTTTCAGAAGGTAGGCAGCTTTTTTTACCATTTTCTGTGTAAGCTTTCTTCTAACCCATTATTCTGTAAACGAGAATAATAGGGTGGTTTTTCAATATTAACAGAATATCCACAGCACATGGAAAACAGTGTTTTCTGTGTTTAAAATGTTTTTATATTATATATCATCCACAGTGCTACTAGTCATCATTATATGAGGATCGGGAAGTACAGGTGACATTTAATATCTAATGGTTTTATATAATCTAGATGCTTCTGCCATACAAAAACATCGTTAGAACTAGTTCTGTTTCTACATTCTTTATTATACCTTGGTAAAATCTTGGATACAAAACTGTAGTCCTGCATTCCTAATGAATGAACTCCTTCATTTTGGGAAAGGAGAGCAAATGTTCGCTTTCTTTTCTTTGAAAAAAAATATATAAATATATATCGTATCTACCTTTCAGGATTCTTCAATCAGTTGATTTTATTGATATACTTCTAGTCATTCTGTGACAAGGCTTAGCTCTCAGACTCCTCTCTTCTGTGTGTGCTCACTGCCTACACTGATCTCATGTAGTTTCTTCTTTATCCTCCCTCAGGCTTGCTGTATTCTATCCATGCTGGCTTCTTGCCTTTGCCAGGCAAACTCTTGCTTCAGGGCCTTTGCACTTGCTATTTCTTCTGTTGGAATTTTAATAATCTAGAATACATTTACCATAATTATTTTGTCACTCAGTTCAGGTTTTTCTATTCTTTGAGATCAACCACTTTAAACTGCTTTTCCCATTCCCACTACCTAATCCTCTTTCTCTGCTTTTCTTTTCTTCCTTTGAAATTATTATTACTGCAAGGGAAACAAAAGCAAAAATGAACTATTGGGACTTCATCAAGATAAAAGCTTCTGCACAGCAAAGGAAAGCATTCAACAAAACTAAAAGGTAACTGATGGAATGGGAGAAGATATTTGCAAATGACATAGCTGATAAAGGGTTAGTATCCAAAATCCATAAAGAACGTATCAAGCTCAACACTCAAAAAACAAATAATCCAGTTAAAGAATGGGCAAAAGACATGAACGGACATTTCTCCAAAGAAGACATCCAGACAGCTAACAGACATGTGAAAAGATGTTCAACATCACTCATTATCAAGGAAATACAAATCAAAACCACAATGAGATACCAGCCTCATACCTGTCAGAATGCTGAAATGAACAACACAGGAAACAACAGATGTTGGCAAGGATACAGAGAAAGAGTAACCATCTTACGCTGTTGTTTGGAATGCACACTGATGCAGCCACTCTGGAAGACAGTATGGAGATTCCTCAAAAAGTTAAAAATAGAACTACCCTATAATCCAGCAGTTGCACTACTAGGTATTTACCCAAAGGATGCAAAAATACTGATTCAAAGGGGCACATGCACCCCAATGTTTTAGCAGCATAACAAACAATAGCCAAATTATGGAAAGAGCCCAAATGTCCATCAACTGATGAATGGATAAAGAAGAAGTGTATATAAATATACAGAGTGGAATATTACTCAGCCATCCAAAAGAATGAAACTTGTCATTTACAATGACGTGGATGGAATTAGCATGTATTATGCTAAGTGAAATAAGTCAGAGATACAAATACCATATGATTTCACTCGTGTAATTTAAGAAACAAAATGGATGAATATAGGTGAAGGGAAGGAAAAATAAAATAAGATAAAAACAGAGAGAGAGGCAAACCATAAAAGACTCTTAACTGTAGAGAACAAAGTAGAGATTGTTGGAGGGAAGGTGAGTGAGGGGATGGGCTAAATGGGTGATGAGCATTAAAGAGGGCACTTGTTGGGATGAGCACTGGATGTTATATGTAAGTGATGAATCAATCGATTCTACTCCTGAAACTAATACTACACTGTGTTTTAAGCTATTTGAGTTTAAATAAAAACTTGAAGGGAAAAAAATACATTACTACAATTTAACACATTGTAAATACTTTTATTTATTTATATTATTAATTTTCATTTTCTTTCAAAATTGTGAATTTTGTGAAGGTAAAGAAATTGTCTCTTCTGTACATAGCATGTATATGGTCATGACTCAATAAATATTCACTAAGTCAATGAAGAAAAACTAAATTTACGATTAATAGAATAGTCTAAACTTTTACAGTGCATATTGATCATCGTTTCAGCCATCTCATCATGAAAAATATCTGCCACCTGTTACAGACCTATCTAAAGTTTTGTGTCTATTTTCTCTATTAAATTGAACCATATGAAATTGCCAATGATTGACTCATTTTGAATTATAAGAACATAATTTCATGGTTCAACCTAGATGTAAAATGGGATCTGGGAAAAAATGCACAACAATCTAGACAAATATACTACTAATAAAATTGTTCTATTTTTTCCTCAGTAATAGTTGTTTCCACTTTCAACTTCCTGAGGTTTATAAATACAGTTCTCCAATTATAAAATCTACAAACCAAATGGGGACCTGTTGTTTGCATTAAAAAATAAAATTACAAATATGACAATTACCCAGAACCCAACCATATGTGATGTAGCCCTACCTCTACAGTTACCACTAGGTTTCTGGTAAAGTTTAAGCAGGAATGCTAATAGAGTTGGCAGCTGAAATGTCTGTCCTGTGGATGGTTGATACCTACATAGTGGAAGGATGGCAATGTTCAACATCTGGTTGAGTGGCAGCAGTGGTGGAAACCAGCTTATGTGGTCAAGGGTCAAGTTAATGTGTGGACTAAGGCACTGATTCCTGCAACAGTCACTATATAATGATTCTATACTTCATATTTAAGTCAAACAATGCTTCTGTGGTATGAACCTTTAAACCTCAATTTTATCAGATAAGGAAATCTATCAGTAAGAATAGTTATTGTGAGTATAGGAATTTTTCAAATTTCACAGTTAAGTAGATGGTCCATCTGTTTAGAAGCACTATGAAAAGGCCTCAGAGATAGGAGCCAAACATTTAATAAGAGTTGATCTTGTCTATTTAAGAAACAAGTGTTTGGGCAAATGGATATGGCAACAGTTATATTATGGATCTCTTGGGTTTTTCTGGAGCAACTTGAATAATTTGAAATTAAAGATTATCATACATGAGAAAGTGCTTTGGAAACTATAAATAGTCATAAAATATGCATTGTTGTTTTATTTCTGTTACTATCATGATAACTTCTCTTTAAGTGTTCTTAACTGATTTAGAAATGAAGTAGCATAAATTCCAGAAATACTGTCCCCCTAAGTGTTTCTGGAGACACACGGGTTCCATCTGATGAAAATAGTTTTATTTCACTTTTGACCTCATTCACCATTTGTATGTAACCTCTGTGACCATTGGCTCCTCAGTCTTCTTTCAGTTTTCATACAGTGAAACAGACCCTAACTAGAGTTGCCCTGGTGTGAAGTATCCAGATCATTTGTTTCCCTTTTCTGCCCTTTGTTGTTTTTGATGGATACTAAATAGTACCGTTTGAATCTCAAAACAGTTAGCCATCTTTAAATTGAATGTCTATTTCTGTCCTTTACCCTTTAACTGGTACTTCTCTACCACCAAATAACTCATGCATTATTCCATACAGATCTGGACAAGGACCTCTTTCAAACAAGAAAGCTATGATTCTTAGAATTTTCCCTCTGAAAGGTAGACTAAGTCTTTGCTGTTATCTCATAGTTTTTCTGAGCTGGATATTCTTTTCAAATCAGTCCCTTCCCAGGAGTCTCAGTCAACACTCATGTAAATTTGTTTGACTTTACCCACCAATTTTCTAGAAGTAGTTGATTCCCAGGACTTAAACAACTAAGGATCAATACAAATACAAATAACAAACTCAGAAAAAATAATTATTGTATGGAGATACAGTAGAGCCTTGGATCGTGAGTAACTTGTTCTGCGAGTATTCCGCAAGACGAGCAAACATTTCTAATACATTTTAGCTTGATAAACAAGTGATGTCTTACAGTGTGAGTGGTATGTGATGCCGAATGCCACATTATCACAACTGAGGCAATGGTTCTTGAAATTCCTTTTGCTATACAACTGCTTTGGATTACAAGCGTGTTCCCAGAAAGTTTTATGCTCGCAAACCAAGGTTTTACTATACATACTACATTATAGCTCAATTATGGGTTGAGACTACTTGGTGTGACTCCCATCATGGTTTTCATTCACATTGTGGCATTTTCACAAGCTACGTCATATAAAACTCATGTCTGAGAGCTACCAGTTTATGAATAGTGATTTAAACTTTATACCAGATCACTGTAACCCTGATCAAACTCTTCTGAAACATTAACTCAAGGGCTTTTAGAAAAGAGGGAAATTGGTGTAACCAGCACCAGCCTCAGCTGGTCAGAGTTAAGGGTTTGATTTTGGATCCTGAATCTTGATTCTGAATAAGTTATTTTATCACTTTTAGAGATCGGCAACATTCCTCGCCCTCAGTATCCTCACCTAATAAACAAGAATAATCCTCCATGTATAATATTTTCATATGGATACTAAATAGAAAATAAAGAATTAGAAATTGTCTGTTGAGAGGAGGTGAAATAATAATACCACTGGCATAATATAACGCATTGGTGTCAATATGCTAACATATTAAACTAATATTAAAATATCATATTATTTAATAATATACATTTTATTAGATAATCGTAATTTATGTCATGGTTATAATAAAGTGTATATTTTAGATACAGTTTGCTGGAAAGCTTTGGTCTAAGAAAATAGAGCCATTATTAGAGGCTAAGAAGAGAACAGACAGAATTAGAATGAGGAAGGCGTGGTATGTTCCAATTGGGCAGAGGCCAGCAGTGCAGGTGTGAAAGAATTAGCCCAAGACAGAAGAAAGGAGATACAAGTTTATTGAACACAATGCAGGGGAGCAGCTGACAGGACAGCAAAGGAGAGTCTGTATACCAGGAGGCGGTGGTGAAGGACTATCGAGGAGAGAAGAAGTATGGGAACATATGGAATGTTCCCTTTTTTTGGTAACTGTGCCTGGTTTTAATTATCCCATTAGTTAGCACCTATAGCCATTTTGGGGTGCCCTTTTTGTGATTGAGCCTGTTTGCATTCCGTGGTCACTGTGCTTGCCCTTTGCCTTGCTCAAGTTTTCATTTTTCAAGCTTATTGCCTAAAAGTGGCCTCTACCGAAGGAACAGAAAATTGCTATCACGTATTCTGATTCCCGCTGCCTTAACTCTTACCAGACAAATCTGTCTTCTTTCTACACTTCTGTACTTTTTTCCTTACGAACATGTCACTACTTCCGTAAACCTAATTTTCCTTATTTGTAAAATATAGACAATGGGATTAGTTCTTAGGCTCTAAAGTACTACTAAGTATACAACATTTGGGAGATAAAAGGAGTGTTTGTTAAATTGTTTGGGAAACACTTATAATATGCCCCTATGCAGAAGCTACACAGTACATTTCTGATTCAAATACTAATAGAACTGAAAGGACCTGGAGTGAAAAAAACAAAAACAAAAACAGAACTTGCTTGTGTTGCCCAAGCTAGCTCTTAACAGAATAGTGTCTAAGTTTACAAGGCCATTAGCCCCACCGAGAACCCCTTTTGCCAATTTAGTGCAAATCTGCCTAAATTCAGTCTGCTAGTCTCTGCTTCCTCTTGCCTGAGTGCTTTCTCTGTCCCAGTCCTCAGTGTTTTGTCTGCCCATAAGACTGGAAATGCTGAGTAATTAACTCCGCCCTACCCCAGGATCCCTGTGGGAGTTCAGGAGCAAGTATACTCTAGTTCCCTCACACTCTGAGGTATGCCTGTGACTGGCTTATGGTGACTAAACTCAGGTCATCTTCAGTTGAATCTGTCACCGTAGTGTACCTTTTAATTTGAGTTCCTTACTTGTTCTTCTTTCCTGATGTTTGCTTTACCTCCCAATAAACTATTTCTGTTCAGGATCTGTTTGGGAAAGGAGCGAACGTAAGTTATTTTACATATCTGGAAATTAGTGAGCTGCAGTACCTTAATGGGTATTCCCAACTCCACCATTCAATGACCCAAATGCATTAAGAGATTATTTCTGACAGTTTCAGGACACAAGTCTCCAGTACCTGTCTTCTATGAGCCACTTAATAAATGTTTCCTGAATAAATTAATCTCTTCAGAGGCAATACCATAAGTCTTTGCAAAAGAAAAATCATGAATTCAGAAGACCCCACTTTTAACCTTCCTATATTTTAGGAGACTTAATGGACATGCAGGCTACATCCTGGCTGTTTTTCCACTGCCTCCTTGATAGATCTTTTTGTCTCTCCTGTGACACTTATTTCCAGTGACTCAATGTCTTAGTTCCCCTTTCTTCTTTCAGTTTTCAAATACAAGAAAATTTTATTCTCTCTGTCCTTGCAATTCACCTTCAAGAAGTGGAGGAAAAAGAACTCATTAAATCCAATATCAAAGTCACCTACGATGTGCACTATGGTAGAATATATGTATAATATATAATATATATTATATACATATAGTGATTTCATTAAATCTTGATTAAATCTTGGTATATATGATTTCATTAAATCTTCAAAGAAGCCATAGCCATAATATTGTTAGTCCGATTTGCAGATGAATAAATGAACTCTGGGGAGTTGAAGTAACTCTTCCCAAAGTCATATAGCTATTTAGGGGCAGAACTAAGTTTCTAAATGACGTATGTAGGATGTCAAGTTCATCTCTTAATCTCAATACTACCTGCTTTCTATAGTAGTTTAGCTCTTTTTTTTTTTTTTGCATTTTAGGTGACATTTATTAATATGCTTTTAAAACATAAAAGACTAAGAACAGAAATGACTCACATTTTCATTGCCCCAAAAGCTTATTTTTTTAAATTCTTTAAAATATTCAGTTTTAAAAATTACATATAATAAAAAAGTACCTTTTTGTCATTTCAAGTCTTTAAATTCTAGGTAGTAAACATATAGTGTAATATTAGCTTCAGGAGTAGAATTTAGTGATTCATCACTTACATACTACACCCAGTGCTCATTACAAATGCCCTCCTTAATACCCATCACCCATTTAGCCCATCCCTCACATACTTTCCTCCTTCAACTCTCAGTTTGTTCTCTATAGTTAAAAATGACGTATGGTGTGTCTCTCTCTCCGTTTCCCCCTATATTTATCTGTTTTGTTTCTTAAATTCCACATATGAGTAACATCATATGGTATTTGTCTTTCTCTGACTGACTTGTTTCACTTAGCATAATATACTCCATCCATGTGGTTGCAAATGGCAAGATTTCATTCTTTCTGATGCCTGAGTAATATTCCACTGTATATACATACCACAGCTTCTCTATCCATTCATCAGTTGATAGATATGTGGGCTCTTTCTGTAATATGGCTATTGTTGATAATACTGCTATAAATGTCAGGGTGAAAATGCCCCTTCAAATTGGGATTTTTGTATCCTTTGGGAAATACATAGCAGGGCAAGTGCTACGTTCTAGGGTAGTTTTACTTTTTTTTTTTTTTTTTTTTTTTTTTGAGGAACCTCCATAGTGTTTTCTAGAGTGGAGCACCTGTTTGCATTCCCACCAACAGTATAAGAGGGTTACCCTTTCTGTGCATTTGTGCCATCATCTGTTGTTTCCTGTTTTGTACATTTCAGCCATTCTGACAGGTGTGAGGTGATATCTCATTGTAATTTTGATTTGTATTTCCCTGATAATGAGTGAGGTTGAGCATCTTTTCATGTGTCTGCTAGCCATCTGAATGTCTTTGTAACAATCAGTATCAATTCATGTTTTCTGCCATTCTTAACTGGATTATTTGTTTTTTTTGGTGTTGAGTTTCTTAAGTTCTTTATAGATTTTGGATACTAACCCTTTATCAGATATGTCATTTGCAAATATCTTCTCCCATTCCGTCAGTTGCCTTTTAGTTTTGATTGTTTCCTGTGCAGAAGCTTTTTATCTTGATGAAGTCCCAATAGTTCATTTTTTGCTTTTGTTTCCCTTGACTATGGATACCTGTCTAGCAAGAAGTTGCTACAGACAATGTCAAAGACATGGCTGCCTGTGTTCTCCTCTAGGATTTTGATGCTTTCGTTTCTCACATTTAGGTCTTTCATCCATTCTGAGTTTATTTTTGTATTTGTTGTAAGTGGTCCAGTTTCATTCCTTTGCATGTTGTTTGCCCAGTTTTCCCAAAACATTTGTTGAAGAGACTGTCTTTTCGATTGGATTTTCTTTCCTTCTTGTCAAAGATTAGCTGACTGTACAGCTGTGGTTCCATTCTGGGTTTTCTATTCTGTTCCATTACTCTATGTTTCTGTTTTTTTGCCAGTACCATACTCTCTTGATGACTACAGCTTTGTAATATAGCTTGAAATTGAGAATTGTGATGCCTCCAGCTTTGATTTTCTTTTTCAAGGTTTCTTTGGCTATTTGGGGTCATTTGTGGTTCCGTATAAAGTTTTAAGATTTTTTGTTTTAGCTCTGTGAAGAATACTGTGTTGTTTTCATAGACGTTGTATTGAATGGGTAGATTGCTTTGGGTAGTATAGACATTTTAACAATATTTGTTCTTCCAGTCCATGAGCATGAAATAGTTTTTATATTTCTTTGTGTCCTTTTCAATTTCTTCCATAAGTGTTCTATAGTTTTCAGTGTACAGAAATTTTACCTCTTGGTTAAGTTTCTTCCTAGGTATCTAATGTTTTTTGGTGTGTGTTATTGTAAATGGGATTGATTCCTTGATTTCTCTTTCTATTGCCTTGTTATTGGTGAGTAGAAATGCAACAGATTTATGTACATTAATTTTATATTCTGTGACTTTACTGAATTCATGTATCAGTTCTAGCAATTTTTTTTTTTTGTCAAGTGTTTCAGATTTTCCACATAGAGCATCATGTCATCTACACATAATGAAAGTCCGGCTTCTTCCCTGTCAAGTTGGATGCCTTTTATTTCTTATTGTTGTCTAATTGCTGAGGTTAGGACTGCCAGTACTATGTTAAATAACAATATTGAGAGTGAACATCCCTGTCTTGTTCCTGACCTTAGAGGAAAAGCTCTCAGGTTTTCCCCAATGAAGATGATATTAGCTGTGGACATTTCATATATGGCATTTATGATATTGACCTGTGTTCCCTCTATCCCTACTTGGTTGAGGAATTTATCAAGAATGGATTCTGTATGTTGTCAAATGCTTTTTCAGAATATATTGAGAGGATCGTATGGTTCTTATCCTTTCTTTTATTAATGTGGTTTATCACATTAATCGATTTCTGCATGTTGAACAGTCTTTGCAGCCCAGGAATAAATCTCACTTGTCCGTGGTGAGTGGATTAAAAGACAAGTGGATAATCTCACTTATCTTTTAATATACTGTTGGATTCAATGTGATAGTATTTTGTAGATAATTTTTGCATCCATGTTCATCAGGGATATTTGCCTGTAATTCTCCTTTTTAGTGGAGTCATTCTCTGGCTTTGGAATCAAGGTAATGCTGGCCTTATAGAATAAGTTTGGAATGTTCCTTCCATTTCTATTTTTTGGAACATTTTGAAAAGAAATAGTATTAATTCTTTAAATGTTTAGTAGAATTCCAGATGGGAAGCCATCTGGCCCTGGACATTTTTTTGTTGTTGTTAGGAAACTTCTGATTAAGGATTCAATTTCTTTGCTGGTAATTGGTCTTTACAAGTTTTCTGTTTCTTCCTGTTTCCGTTTTGGTAGTTTATATGTTTCTAAGAATTTATCCATTTCTTCCAGATTGCCCACTTTGTTACCATATACATTTTCATAATATTCTGTTATAATGGTTTGTATTTCTGTAGTGAGTTGCTTGTGATCTCCTCTTTTACTCATTTTATTTATTTGGGTCATTTCTTTTCTTTTTTTTTTTTCTTTTTTGATAAGTCTGACCAGGGTTTTATCAATTTTATATATCCTTTCAAACAACCAGCTCCTACTTTCATTGATCTGTTCTACTGTTTTGTTTTGTTTTTTGTTTTTTGTTTTTTTTCCATATCATTAATTTATGTTCTAATCTTTATTATTTTCCTTCTTGTGTTGGCTTTAGGCTTTCTTTGTTTGCTGTTCCTTTTCTAGCTCCTTTCTGTGTAAGGTTAAGTTTTGTAGTTGAGATTTTTCTTGCTTCTTGAGTTAAGTCTATATTGCTATATATGTTCTTGTTATGACTGCTTTTGCTGCATCCCAAAGGGTCCGGACTGTCATGTCTTCATTTTCATTTATTTCCATTTTTTTTAAAAAACTTTCTTCAATTTCCTGGTTCACCCATTCATTCTTTAATAGCATGTTTTTAACCTCCATGTATTTATGGCATTTCATTTTTTTCTTTCAATTTTTTTTTCACTTCAAGTTTCATTATGTTGTGATCTGAAAATATTCATGGTATGATCTCAATCCTTTTGTACTTTTTGAGCTCTGATTTGTGACTTGGTATGTGTTCTGTTCTGGAGAATGTTTCATGTGCACTTGACAAGAATGTTTATTCTGCTCCTTTATGATGAAATTTTCTGAATACATCTGTTAAGTCCATCTGATTCAAGTTGTCATCAAAGCCATTGTTTCATTG
Source organism: Paguma larvata (assembly GCA_030068075.1). NCBI lineage: Eukaryota > Metazoa > Chordata > Mammalia > Carnivora > Viverridae > Paguma > Paguma larvata. The sequence continues at coordinate 76,230,926 of CM057831.1, read as the reverse complement.
TCGATATTCTGCTTAGAAGAGCTGTCTATTGCTGTAAATAGGGTGTTTAAGTCCTCTACTATTATATTATTATCAATATGTTCCTTTATTTTTCTTATTAGTTGATTTATAGATTTGGGTACTCTCAAGTTGGGATATGGCCTGTTTTTATTGATTTTGGTGGGAGTTCTCTGTGCCTCCTGGGTTAGGATGTCTGTTTCCTCCTCCAAATTAGGGAAATTTTCAGGTATAATTTCCTCGAATAAACTTTCTGCCCCCTTTTCCCTCTCTTCTTCTTCTGGGACTCCTATGATATAAATGTTATTATACTTTATGGAGTCGCTGAGTACCCTAGGTCTACATTCATAATCTAGTATTTTTCTTTCCTTATTCTTTCTGCTTTCAATATTTTCTACAAATTTTGTCTTCAATATCACCTATTCATTCCTCCGCTTCTTCCATCTTTGTGGCCATTACATCTAATCAGTTTTGCATCTCAGTTACAGCACTGTTTTTATTTTCACCTGACCAGTTTTTGGTCTTTTAACTCTGGAATAAGGGACTCCCTTGCATCTTCTATGCTTTTATTTAGCCCAGCTACTATCCTTGTGATCGTTGTTTTAAATTCTGGATCAGGCATATTACTTATATCTGTTTAGATTAGATCTCTGGCTGTGACCTTTTCTTGGTGTTTTTGTTTTTGTTTCTGTTTTTTTTTGTTTGTTTGTTTTGTTTTGTTTTGTTTTGTTTTTGAGATAAATTCCTTTATCTTGGTATTTTGTCTAGGTGTCTGTCTTCCTTCTCTTGAGAGTAATGGGTTTATTAAGAAGTCACGTACTGTCAAGGGCCTGGTGTTTCAGGAAGTGTTTCTAGTGTATGCTGTATATATTCTGCTGCTGTGTTTTGGCTACTTTTTTCCCTCAAGTTAGTCCTCTGCAGAGTTTCTCCTTGCCTGTTGGCCAGTGTGTCAAGTTTTAACTAGATTGATCTGGCCTGCTTATTGAAAGAGGTCTGATCCTATTTTCCTATTTCTACTAGAGCTGAAACTTAGTAGCACTTTATGGTCATAGATGTGGTGCATTCATGGGTGGGGGGAGAGTGAATTGTGGTGGTTTTTTGGTGAAGGGGCCTGCTGCTCTGGTTCTCAGGCACACTCACCCTAGGAAAGAACGACCTTTAGAGAGCAGGAGGGTAGGGCTTGGTGTAAGCAGTTTAAACAACTAATGTTAGCACTGTGTTGCTTACTGAAGTTAGTGTAAAATGAGGGGCAGGGGAGGGAAGCAGTGCCAACCTTTCCCCTTGTCCCTGGAGAGGGGCATTTGCACCCACTGCTGTCTGGAAGAGTAAACAATCTCCCCTTGTGTGTCCCAGGCATCCCTCAGATCCCTACATTCACTTTATCTTTGTCTGGGCCATCTGCCCTCTCAGCAGCACAGTACACTTGTGTTTTATCCCTAGCAGGTTGGCCGTGTTTTAAAACTCCAAACTTTAGGACATGCACTGGTCCTCTTGGGGAAGGTCTGACTGTGCTGGGGCTGGTGCAGGTTTGTCATGCTTGATGTCATGGAAAGTGAGGCAGGGTAGAAATCCCATGTTTTCAGTGTCCGTAGTTCTGCTCCATAAACACCAGGATTTCCTTTACTTTCCTGTGCCTCGCTTTATATAACTGAGTTATATATATGACTTTGTATAACTTCTTAAGGAAAGAAGGGATTTTTGTCAGGGTTGGTGTGTTATCAACAATTGCAATGAAAATACTACAACTATTTTTCTCCCTATCCCAACTCTTCTGTGCTTTTCAAACCTCCTTGACATACTAGTGGAGATCTATTTTAATCAAATCTTCCAATTGCCAACTGTTTACTAATAAAATACTTATTGATTATTTCTGTCTTATTTGGGGTCACCAGATAAAGTACAGGATATATTTCTTTAGTGTGAGTATGTCCTGTACATGTGTATTTGGAACATGCTTATATTTTTCAAAATATATTTATTGGTTATCTGAAATTCAAATTTAACTGGATACCCTTTATTTTATTTGTTAAACCTAGTAACAGTTTTATATCTAACTCTGCGTTTTTATCTTTTTTTTTTTTTAATTTTCTGTATAGAGCTAATTTCTTAGGTGGCTTCTAAGGTTGTTTAACATTTTAATGTCTCCAATTATTAATGAAGTAACTAAAATCATTTTATATTTGAATGAAAACCATGATTTTACCTTTAAAAATATATGTTTACAGCTTACATTGATCTGTTTATTTACTGGTACATATTGTTTCACTTAAATTTTGATAATTGTTCTTATTCAATATCAGCTATTCCTATTTAACAATTAATTTTTATAACAATTAATTTTAATGAAAATATGCTGCAGTATCCAAATTGTGTTCACTTCATATTGAAACAAGATGGTAGGGGTGCCTGTCTGGTTTAGTTGGAAGAGCAGGAGACCCTTGATCTCATATTCATGAGTTTGACCCTACAGGGGTAAAGAGATTATTTAAATAAATGTTAAAGATTAAAAAAAAAACCCTCAAGATAGTAGTATTGTGTCTATGAATATACAGCATTCAAATATTCAAAAATTAAAAATATATCTATATTATTTAGAAAGTATTAGCATTTTAAAAATATTGGGCTAGCTAGAATTCCAGCAGGTTTTAACCCCATTGAAAAAAATTAATAGTCTTAGATAACAGTTATAAAATAATTCTCAGAAAGACAATTTTAGTTTTTCATTTTGAATAAAGAATGAGAAAACATAATAGTTCTTATTCATAGTAAAAGTCAGAGGTTAAACTGACTTTTACTTTTGGACAAATTGCATTTCATGTAGAGCAAGTTAAGCCATAAAAATCATGCAAGGTAGTAAAATGCATAAAATGCACTTTAATATCTTTTACACTCTGACCACATTAATCCCTCACTGTATTAATAATTGTAGCTTTTTGGTATGACTTAAAATATGGAAGTTTAAATCCTCCAAGGTTTTCCTTTATTTCAAGATTATAGTTCTCTAACTTTAATAGAAGCAGATTGTTGATATCTTCAAAAAAACCTAGCAAGATATTGATTAGAACTGTGTTGAAACTATACAGCAAAATGGAGCAAATTTTTGCCTTGGCAATAAAGACTCCACCAATTCATAAAAATCATATATCCTCCATTTTTTTAGGTATTTAATTTTTTTCAGAAAATTTATATAGTGTTTGATTAACATTCTTGCATATATTTGTTAAATTCATTTCTAGGTGTTTGATGTTTTTAATGCTACTGAAACTGGTTTTGATCTATTTTCAAATTGTATTAGGTAATGTATAGACATACAATAAACTTTTTATAATATTTTGTACCTACTAATATGTAAAGTCAGTAATTGTAATATTGAAGATTTCTTAGGATTTTCTAAACAAAATAAGTCATATGTGATTGAAAATATTTTGCTTTTTTAATATTTATGCCTTTTCTTTTCTTTGTATTATTCTGACAAAGGGGAGTCATAAAATTAATATTTTACCATTAGTATAATGTCAGTGTTTTTGTTTTTATTTTTTTTTGTTTTTAATTTTCTGTAGATATTCTTTACCAGATTGAGGAGTTCCATTGTATTTCTGCTTTATTGAAAATTTGTACATAAATGAACATTAAATTGTATTAAGTGCTTTTCCTAAATCTATTGAGGTTACCATCAGGATTTTCTTCCTTTGTTTGCTAAGGTGATAAATTCCATTGATTTTCAATTGTTAAACCTCTCATTCACTTTGGTTATATGTGGACATCATGTATTATCCTTTTGACATGTTCTGGTTTGATTTTCTAATACGTTATTGAGATTATCTATGTTTATATTCATGAGTAATATTAGACAGCAATTTTCTTTTCTTCTCATGTCAGATTTTGCATTGGGTTTATGTAGGCCTCAAAAGATTATTTGTGAAGATATTACACTTTTTCCATTATCTAAAACTTTTTATTTAAAAATGGTAATATTTCTCCTGAACGTATTTGGTAGAATTTACCAGTGAAGTTATTTGAGAATGGAATTATCTTTATGGAAGATATTCAGTTACAGATTCAATTATTTAATTAATTTTCTATTATCTTTTCTCTGATTTAATAAGTCAAAGTTTTCAAAGAACTTGTCAATCTTATATGCCATATATACTGTTGTAAAAATTTCCATAATCTTCTCTTATCTTTCCTATACCCTTGGATTGTTCCTAATATGGATAATTAATACTATTATCTTTTTTCTTGGTCATCTTGTTGGGATTTCATCATTTTCACTATACTACTATGGTTGCCTTAATGTTACACATTTGATAAATTTTACAACAAATTGCTCCTTTTTTTTGTTTAAACAGCCAGTAGTCTTTTATTTTTTAATATTTTTATATTTCCTCATATACCTTTCATGTTTTCAGTAATGATTATTCTTCTAATAATTTTCTATGTTCTTGTATATTCACTTTTATCATCCTTAAGAATTTCTCTCAGTATTTCTTAAAGGTAAAGAGTACTATTGACAAGCTATTTTTACTGCTTCTTGTCTTTAAACACATATATTACCTTTCAGTCTCTCCGAGTTGACCTTGAGTGACCTACAGAGATCTAATCGCTTCTGTAGTTTAATAGAAAGAAAAGAGATACAAGTAATAAACATAATATGCTGGAAAGTTATTTCCAGTGACAGCTTCCCAGGATATGAATTTACCAGCTAGAGCAAAAGTTACCCAAGCCTTGCTAGTACAGTAAAACTTTGCTTTTGCTCCCCATTGCTACTCCTAATCAAGTAATTCTTATTTACTCAGACCTATGTCCTACTAGAAATACTTTATGAGGCCGAAGTCGTTCTGTGAAAATAAAGAAAGAAAACTCAGTATGAATTTTGGAATGGTCTCTTTGACTGAAGACACTGAAAGGAAGCCTATGCTGGAAGCACTTTTCTATTTTTGGTAACAATCGTGTTAATGAGGTGGGCTCTCTCTGCTTCTCTTGCAGAAAACAGAAAGCAGTAACAACAAAATTTTTTTTGTTCCACAAAATTACCATATACAATAAATAGATGGCTTCACAAATAATTTCTTTAAAAAAAAATCACCATTTTCTACTGAAAAAGGAGAACAACACTAACAAACACCCAGCCCTGACCGTTGTTAGCTGGCTCTAATGACTATGCTATACCAAACATGACTAATATCACAGAACACCAAGATAAGACATGCTCGTTATCTGGCTGTAATGGAAGGAGATAAAATGAAGACCACTCTGTAATTAAGCCTGAACACAGACCAAAATAAGAACAAAACTACACACTGACCAAAAGTCTACTTCTAGCTAACATTAGTGACGACTGCATCTTTTTCAATTACATCTTTAGTCCTGCTCCTTACTTTTCACCTGCTAATTTAGATATTTAGATACCCAATTAATACTTTGTCACAAGTCCAACTCCTCTACTGAGCCCTCCTTAGTCCCTTTAAATGAGATCCCCACATTTCACTTTGGTTTGCTATGGCTCTTGTTCCTCACTTCAATTAACCCAAGTTCGCCTGTCTATTGATTGGTATGGTTTTGGCCTGGAGAGTATTGACTTTATCAATGAGATATCTTCTCAGAGAGATCTAATGTTAGATGAGATTCTGTTTTCTTTATTTCTTTCTTTTTTCTTTTTATTTTCATTTTTTTAATTTGTGGAACAAACTTTCTTAAGATAGGAGAGAAAAATCATTTTCAAAATGTAAAACTTTCCAATTTGTGTTAGAATTCCCTCTCTTAGTTTCCAAAATACATGAACATGAGAGTTCTGCTTCCAGTGCCATAGAGTAAGTTCCTAACACAATTCTCTCAGAAGGAATGACTACAAATCTTGAACAAGATACAAAAGCTCTCTGGAGGATGAACAAAAGCAGTCAGATTTTGGTTATGAGTCAAAACTTGAATTAGGGACTGGCAGTGGGTGGGTTCTCCAATTTTCAAACTTAGCTTGAAGGGCAGCTGCATTTGGAGCACAGGATAGCTATATCCCTGATACCCCTGATCAAAAACTCATCCTTCTGGCCTTAAAAGCAAGGGAACAGAGCTTGGACAATCACAACTATTATATGTATAAACTCATTCCATGTCTAAACTCTACATTACTGACAGACTGATTCCTAAAACATGCATATACTAGACAGTATTATAGAAGCTTGTAATTAAGACCAAAAGAACCAAACAGATTGAAAATGTTCAACAAAGACAAGAAAGAGAGTCTGCGTGTAACCTAATAAAACAAAAATATCAACACTCTTTAGAGAAATATAACAGTATCAAGAATCTCTACAATGTAACATAAAATATGTCCAAAAATTGCGATTAATACATTATAGAAACCCTGGATTAAGTTAAATTTCTCTGAAAAGTTTTTTGTTTCTTGTTTTTTCTTTTCGTTCTTTTTTTTTTTTTTAAATTAATTGGCACTTTATTTTGTTGGACTTATACTCCGATCATTATCTCATTCATCCCAGGAAACATCTGAAATCTTTGTTCAGTTCTTTCACTTTCCAACTGCTGTCCTTGTCTAAAACTTGGAATTATCTTCCATGCATGTGTAGTTCAGTGTTCAGGTAAGCATTCGGAAAGGTTTTGGTACAGAATCTGAGCCCTACTCTCCCTGCAGCTCTCTCCTTTTTAGGACTCCATTTTAAGATTTTTCTTGCTGGTCTGACAGTCCTGAAAATTGTCTTCTGACATATCCAGCCAGTAGATATTAAGCTTTCAATATCTCAATCTCAGACAAAAAGCCACAAGATAGTCAGATCTCACCTAATGTCATTTCCATCTTCTATGTTGACTTCCTTCTAATTTCTTCCTATTTTTGATAAATCTACAGTTCCATTGGTTTTTTTTAAAAATAACATTTTGTCAGAGCTTTATAATTTTTATATAGGTGTACGTTAACCCAGCCCTACAATTACTGGTGCTGAATTCCCATTGCTTAGTTTTTGTTACCATTATTTCATAGCACTGAACATAATTTTGTCTACCTATAGATAGGGAAAAACTTACTGGGGTCTATCTGACTAAGGTTGGTAGAGAGAAGTTCAATAGTGCAAGAGGTCAAACTATGTTCAATAATTTTAGTAAAACTTGTTTATGATACATTTATATACTTAGCAATCTTCTTATCTTTCAAATTCTTACTGAACACTAAAATACGTAAACAAATTATTTACACATGAGCTTTTTCTAATCTTTTTAATTTTAATTGTTGCCCTTGATTTCTTGTCTCTCAAACTATGGTACATTTCAGAGTTTATCTTGGAAAAATAAAGATTTATAATTTTACAGTAGTCATTCTGGCAAGCACATCTGGAGATGGGAGTTGGGAGAGGGAATAAAAGCAGAGGAAAAGGAAAAGGGCTTCCTAATTCTAAATTTTAGAAGTTTCTCAACATTGCTTGTGGTTGTTTCCTTGTGGGTCTCCAAAGACTATTTAAAAGGAGGGGATGGGGCAGGAGGGTTTTGTTTTTGTTTTTATTTTTGTTTTGTTTTGTTTTGTTTTGTGTTTTGTTTTGTTTTTTGGGTTTTTTTTTTGGTGAAAAATGGAGGTTCTTGTTTCTTTTAACTGTATGGACCATGATATCCCATCACTTATTCCTAGAAATGGTAATGCACATAAAAACCATGCTAGTGAGCTCAGTTCTAAGAACATATACAAGAATTTATGATACCTACTGACACATCCCAGTGCCCGGTGGGTCAGACTGAATGAGATGACTCTTGGCCTTTATAAATTCAATGGGGTAGAAATTGTTCTACAAATAATCTAAGTCTCTTTTAATAAGAGAATATATAAATAGTGTCTCAGCTCTCTGTTTCAAGTTTTGCTGTGTTCTCTACAGGTCTGATAATACTAGGTCCAGCTTAGTTTTTACAGATACAAAAGGAAGTAAATGATATCTTTACATAAATCCAAAAGTCACACAGTTCATGATCAAAGAAGTCAAAGATTAATGCCCACTTGGTCCTTTCTATTTATTATTTATGATCAATATGTTAAGTCCACAGAATTCTAGAACCATGTTTAAAAAAAAAAAAAAAGCTCTGTAATGATAGGGTGTTAAGAAAATGGTTAAAATAATAGAATTCCTCAACCAGTAAATGTTTGTTTAGTCAGAAAAAGCCAACATTAGCAGACAACAACTTAAGCATAAAAAAAAAAAAAAAGTCACTGATATTTTTGTGATGGGCAAAGAGCTGGTAGGCAGTCCCTGAAATGATTACCAATTTTCCCTGCCTCTTAGTGTCCATTGTCTTGTGTATATAATCCCTTCCTGTTAAATTTGGATAGAACCCAGTGACTTCTAACCAATAAGATACAACACAAGTAATAATATGTCACGTCTGAGATTAAATCAACATAAAATCGACTTCTTGTATGCATGTCTGTCTCTCTCATTTTCTCTCTCTTGTTTTCTCTCTGGAAATCCCCGCTCTGGGAATAGTAGACTAACACACTGTTAGCTACTCTATGGAAAGGCTCCTATCTTATATGAAACATATCTCTAGCTAACAGCCTGTAGAAACCTAAGGACCAACAACAGCCAAATGGGTGAGTTTGGAGGTGAGTCTTCCCATAGTCACACTTTGAGACTATCATTGCTCAGGGTGACACTTCAGTTGCAGCTTTGTGAGTAATCCTCACCCAGAATTACAGCTAAGCCACACCACATTCCTGATCCTGAGAAATTATGATAATAAATGTTGTTTTAAGCTATTACACTTTGGGGTATTTGTTATATAGCAAATACACTGTCTTATTAAGTATCCCTAAGGGGTTTCTTAGTTGAACATTATAATCATTGTTATAACTACCAAGGTAACCTAATCTCTATCACTAATATTAGCAGTTGATTTTTTTTCCTTTTTCAAGTTTTTATTTAAATTTAAATTAGTTAACGCACAGTGTGGTATGGTTTTTAGGGGGGGGCTTCAACAGGTAGGAGTAGTGACCACAGAAAGAAAACAAACACACAATTAACAAATAGTTACCAAGAGAAGTATAACTTTCCAAAAATGATAAATAACTCTCCAAAAACAGAGCACCTGTTATCATGAATCTTCCAATGTAATACTGAATAGAGATAATTGTAGTAGAGTCTGATGTGTTATAATGGTGATGCAAGATAAACTTCTCTCTATGATGAATGACTGATGAGTTTAGAGTTCATAGTCAAGAAACAGTCAATGAAAAGAGTTCTGCCAATTTGGAAACAATAATTTGATATTATAACATGGAGAAATCAAAAAGGGAGCTTGAAGTGAAAAAAAAAAAACACACAAGCTATAAAACATGGATTAAGAGAATAAAAATGCATAGTAGTCATCAGATCTTGGTCACCTCACTACAGATGTCTAAATATACTTGGCAACAAGTTGATTACACACATTTATTATACTATCAATCATCTACTATAAGCACTCTAAAAAGAAACTAAAATACAACCAAATGTTGATATGACTATACTTAATTAATACATTGTCTTGAGTGTCACGGAATGCTACCACCTCCAGGTGCTGTGGATACCGTGATGATCAAGATACATTTATAAAATATATTTTATCTCACCAAAATCTTGGTCAAGATCAATACAAAATAAATGTTATTACACACATTTTACGTATGAGGAAATAAGACTTGGATTGGTTGAGTGAATTGCCCAAAATTATACAGCAAACATGATGGCCCCAGTTTTCAACCCAGATTTGAATAAGTACATAGATCACTGTAAGTAGTATTTTCAAAGTAAGCTTCCTGAGATGATAAACTTTGTATATCTCGACCATCATTGTATCCACAGCACTGGGAGGTGGTGACATTCCATAGCACACTGTAGGCATTGTGTTAATTAAACGATAGTTACATAAACCTTAGTTTCCTCAGCTATGACCTGTTTGTAATCATGTGTATTTTGTATTGCTCTTCCCCATTGGTTGACATTTAGTAAACATGTAAATAATTTATCCTATTTTGTTATCCCTTAAGAATACATTTACCAAGCACCTTTCTAGCTTTGTTGTAAGGCAGTTGGGCCCAAGGCTCCTAGCCAAGCATAAAGAGACCTAGTGCCAGAAGTATTTCAAGCACAAAATCCTTCACAATCACTCGTGGTTCCACAGCTTTGAAGAATTCTGTCATGTACTTGCATTGCTCTAAATGCATGTTGCTTCTCAAGATCCTGTGATGTACAGATGCTGGATACACTTTCTCCAACCTTATTCAAGTGGCAAAATCTTACTCAATATCAAGTTGCTGCCAAAGTGCCACCTGAGGAACCTTTCAATGTACCTCCTTTTCAACCAAACCGGGTTTTATTGCCCCTCAGCATTGTTTCTTGATACTCCAAGCAGAACTTCTAGTTCCTCCCTACAGTGCAGATGTCATATTTCTCTCTGGAGAGTGAAATACTTTTCTTTTTCTTTCTTTTTTTTCAGAATTCTGTGTTCTCTATACTGTACCCAAATTCTGGTTCAAAAGCATGGGCTTTGGTTTTATATTCTGTCTCTTAAATTGACTCACCCTGTGTCATTGGCAAAATCACTAAACCTTTTCACACCTCAGTGGTTCCACCCCTAAAATGAGGATAACAATAATAGCTCTTCTGTGAAAATTACATGTAACTATATTAGGAATATCTAATACAAGGTCTTGCAGGTATTCAATAAGTTGAAGATGTTGATACCATAATCACCATCATCACATAAATGCATAATACCTAAAGAGAATGGGGACAGTGGTAGACAATGGTGATGGTCATGATTCAATTTCTTGCTATTAGCTCTTTCAACAAGTGACTTATCCAACTTAAACTTGCCTTCTTCACCAAAAATGTGGTGGAAAATTATAATAGTATATACCTTTTGAATTTGGCATGAGAATTACATGAAATAATGCATGGCAAACTTCTAGAACAATAGCAGCTGTTCAAAAAAAAGAGAAATATAAATTATTATGAAGGTGGCATATTGCATGAGATATTTGTTTACCCTTGTTTTATTTTTTAACCTGAACTTTACCTGTCACAAATAGCCATTTTCATAATAGCAATTATCCATTGCATTTTTAGAAAAACCTTATGCCTTAGTTGACAATGATGTCTTCAGTGTGTATGCTTGGCTCCATTGGTTAAGTGTCCAATTTCTACTCAGGTCATTACCTCATGGTTTAAGGTTTGAGCCCCACATCGGGCTCTGTGCTGAGAGCTCAGAGCCTGGAGCCTGCTTCAGATTCTGCATCTCCCTCTCTCTCTGCCCCTCCCCTGCTCACACTCTGCCTCAAAAATAAATAAACATTAAAAAAAAATTGACAATGGTGTTTTCTTATTTGTTTTCCTTCTAAAAATGTTTTAAAATATTTTTAAGTTATATTTCATTTTGCAATAAACCTTTGTATACCACTGAACACACAGTAGCTACCTAATAAATATACAACCACTATTTCTGAAGAGTTTGTTATGCTTCACAGCATTTGCTTGTTACATCTCTTTAGTGTCCTCTAGTCTGAGCTATTTTCTCATATTTTTCTTATCTTTTTTATAACCTTGACAATTTTGAAGTATACTGGTCATATATTTTGAATAATGTCCTTTAAATTGGGTTTGTCTGACATTTTCTCAAAATCAGACTATGGCTATGGGATTTGGGGAAAGAGTACCATAGACATGAAGTAACACTTTCTTCACATCATGGGAAAGGATGCATGACTTACCACTGGTGACATTATTAAGTATTTATTGATTATTTGTTAAAACCATGTCAGCCATTTCCCCCAATATAAAGCTACTATTCTTCTCTTTCATACTCTGTTTCATGAGTTGATAAGTACAGTCCATGCTCAAGAAGAGGGAAATTAGTCTTGACCACCTAAATGGGTATGTATCTGCACTTATGATTTAGGAAACTTCTGTAAGAAAGATATGTTCCCTTTCCACCCTTTGCACCCTCGATTCTTTATTTATACGAGTAAAAGTTCATACTTAGTTTGTTCTTTGATTATAATCCAATATTATCATTATTTATTTTTTGTTACTCAAATTGTTCCAGCGTTGACTATCGAGAGCTCTTTAAGATTGGCTCTTTGTCCACAAGGGCTGTGTGAGAAACTAAAATTCTGTTGTTTAAACCACCAGTCTGTGATGTTTTTGTTATGTAGCCCAACCAGACAAATATATTTTGTCCATAGAACTTAACTAATTGACTCAACTCTATGGTAGCTCAAGAGCAGTGGTTCTTAAACTTTGAGACTTACAAGCACCTTTGAGAATCTGGTAAAGATTATAAACATTCTTCTTAGAAGAAAAATGAACTCATACACTGTAAAATTTTATAGAAAAACAAAAAGCCTTTAATGTTAAAATTCTCCATAACCTTTTTGTGGATACCTTGTAATTAATGTAAGTACCTTCTAGTAAGCCACAGACTCTTCTTTAAACAAAACAGCAAACAAACACAGCAAAGCCTACCTTAATTGAAGTCATCTGGATATTTGAAGTCTTTCTAAATGGGTCCCACAAAGTAAATAATGCTCTGATTCATCCAATATCTGTACTAAAAAAGAAGATACACCTATAGCTTTTTATTTACATCTATGTGCTATTTATATATTTATATCTGTTATCTTCAAACACAGCCAGAGAGATGAAATAGATAATTGTAGAAGGACTTATGTCAGATTGCTCAGCAATAAATTGAGTTTATTAGAGCAACCCATGGATTAAACAGCTGCTGTGGTGTCTGGACTCTCTGAGCTACTGCTTTAATCAAATCCTCAGATTATGAGACATTGCAGTAACCACGTGGCAAAGTCTGAGCTACAGCTAAATGTTCCCACTTTGGGCAGTAATACAAATTCATTCCTCTGGCAAGAGCATTATCTTTGCCCCCAAGTTGACTATGATTATCATTTGCTAGGACCAGACCCACTTAACATTTTAATAGGCCTCTGTCTGTGTCTTCAGGAACAACTGTGAGGATCAGTGGGATGGCATTTCTGAACCGCACCAAGCTCCTGAAATGAAAGGATTTATATAAATGAAAGGTGATGATTTCATTACTATAAAAGTGCCTTTGGAGATCTCCACATGTAAAAGCAGAGGAATCATGCAGGCCTATGGATTTTCATTTTCTCATTGTAGAGTCATTTCTTAACTGGGTATAATGTGCACATGACAGATTTGAAAAACACACAACATACCAGGATTGGCAAAGGAAAACAGTAGTCCCCTTCTTATCCATGGAGGATACTTCCGAGACTCCCAGTGGACACCGGAAGTAATGGATAGTACCAAACCCTATATATACTGTTTTTCATATATATATATATATATATATATATATATATATATTATATATCATGATAAATATATATAATATTATATATATAATTATATATCATGATAAAGTTTAATTTCTATATTAGGCCCAGTAAGTGATTAACAACAGTAACTAATAATAAAATAGAACAATTGTAACAAAATACTATAATACAAGTATGTGAATGTCATCTCTCTTTCTCTCTCAAAATATTCTATTGTACTGTATTCGGCCTTCTTAAGATGATGATGATGTGAGATGATAAAACACCTGCATGGTGAGATGAAGTAAGGCGAATGATGTAGGCCTCGTGACATCGTATCAGGGTTCTATCAACCTCCTGACCATACATCAGAAGAAAGATCATTCGCTTCCAGATTGCTGTTGACTGTGGGCATCTGAAACCACAGAAAGCAAAACCACAGACAAGGGGGAGACTAGGATATGTCTCCACCATCAGATATAAGCTGCAGAAGGTTTATATCATAAACCAATCATGAATACTTCCTCTACTAGTGTAATGTGTTTTTTAATGGATACACACAAGTAATCAGAAGGCAACATATTGATCAGATATTGATTGGGTCATTTTTCTTTTTATAGTTAGTCTCACATTCTTTGCTGCATCTAGTCTCTGAAATTTTTTTCACTACCTCAAGTTATTCTTTTTTTTTTTCCAGAATTCTTTCTTAAATTATTTTTAAGTAATAAAATGAACATGATGAAAAGAGTACTCATACAGAGAGTTTTATGATACCATATTTCGAATAGTCTTTAGGATTTTTGGCTTAGCTATATTCAGATGGTCTTAAAAGTTTTCTCTGATCACTGAAGAAGCACATTCTTCACCTCAGTGAATCCTACTGAGCATAAGTGAAAGAGGCCAACTGACCATTAACTAGTAAATGTTAAAAGCTTAGTAATTTAGTGTTTTAAAATACATTTGTTTCTTTATGAAATACTCATTATCTTTGTCCTTTTTGTCATTCCCATTCAAGTGCCTTCCATTTTTCTGGCACTATGATAGGTTCTGGACATAGAAAAATAAGTAAGCACCCTACAAATAGAGATATCTCTATTATATTTCATAACTTGGCTATATAATTAACAAGCTTTTGGAATACAAGAAAAAATATTTTATATATCATGATATATATATCATGAAATATTTTATATATCTAGATATTTCCCAATATCTAGAGTAATTCTTAAAACCAGAAAGATTTTTACGGTCGAATATTGAATCCTGTAAAATACCAGTACAATGACTGGAGATAGACAAAGATTGATTTTATAATTTTAGGGACTTAAAGGGGACCACGATTGAGAATATCTTAATAATCTCTTAGAAGAAAGAGGAAAAAAATTGGATTTTATGATGGCTTTGGAGTGGATTAGGTGGATATATTCCTCAATATGCGAGTGGGATGAGGAATTTGATAAGCATTGAGCAAAGTGCATGACATAGTAATTTATTTATTTTATTTATTTTATTTTACTTGATTTTATTGTATTTTATTTTATGTTTATGTATTTATTTTAAGACACAGAGAGAGAAGCAGGGGAGGGTTAGAGAGAGGGGGGAGAGAGAGGGAGAAAGAGAATTCCAAATAGTCTCCAGACCATCAGCACAGAGCCCAATGTGGAGTCATGAGATCATGACCTGAGCCAGAATCTCCATCCTGGTGCCCCAATGACATAGTAATTTAGAAATGGTGAACACAGCAAGGTGATACCTAAGCAAATCTTCAAGAGTAAACAGTCACTTGATGAGCTTTCAACTGTCTTATGAAGGGGAAATTTGCCTAGTTGAGTCATCTGTGTTCAGGTAAATTTGTTTACATAAGTTCCTGAAAAAACAATAAAGTTATTTGTCAGCTCGTCTTTCATTTTTTCGATTACATAGGTAAAAAGTTGTATGTGTATAAATGGACTCAGTTCTTATACGAAGGAGGTGCCCAGTAAAAAGGAATGCAAATTGCTAGCTTTTCAAGGTCAATTGTAAAATGTGATATGTAAGAGGCAGTTGTTCAAAGTGTAAACTAATGATATAGAAATTGTGGCAGGAAATAAAATTTAGTAGATTTCAGGAAATAGATGTAAATCATGACTACACAGAGAAAAATCATCATGGTGTATCTGACTTTTGAATGGAAACTGTTTACTCGGAGTCTTTTCTTCTTGTTTTGCTAAAGCATGTCTAGCATTCCTTGCCATATCTCTCTGGGACCTTCTACCATCTTGGCTCCTACAAGCTTTCCCGAATTCCAGTTGATGTCACTGAGTCTTCTTGTTTTGCTTATTGCACTAAATGCCAGCTTTGTCCTAAAAGACTAAATGTAATTCATATTTTAAAAAAATAATAATAATATCAACTAAAAACAAAAACTCAAGGGCAAGGACTCATACCAACAGACATACCGATATAAATGCAAACTCTATTGTCAACTAACTCTGACTCAGACAAGCTAATTAATCACTGAGCCTCAGTTTTCTTTTTTTTAAAGTGATATCCACTTTTTAAAGTACAACAATTGCCTTTTTAATTCAAAATCTCTTTTAGATTTTGTGTTCTTTTAGTTAGAAAATACATTGATTGTAAAATTTTAGCATAAAACTATAATTTGAAGCTCATGATGTGGAAGATGATAAGTAACTAAAAAAGTACATGGATGGTTTGTTCTGTTAAAGAAGTATGAATGTTTCTGTAAGAGAAGACAGGAAAGTGAGGCATGCCCTGAAGAGAGAGTGTTGGGTGGAAAAAAAGGTAGAAGGAAACGGTAAAGAAATGGAAAGGGAATAGCTTAACAAGTGACAGAAGATCAGAGATGACGCAGGAAACTAGGGCCTTGGGGAATTAACATTAAAAGAAATGACTAGTAAACTTTCAAGAACAAGGGTGCCTAATAAGCTATTCAATTTTACATCAGTTTCGGAACTATGCTGTTCCTTGATTGTCCAACATTTTCAGTGATTGTCTTATGTCTGTTGGATGTTGGGAGCCATTAAGGGAGAGGGAGAACTTTTGGGATCTACTTGGATCTATAAGATATATAGATTAGAGGATAAACAAAGAAAATAACACAAAGAAGAGCAACTAAGCATGAGTAGAAGTAAGACATGTTAGCAAGAGTTTCTTAGGTGGGAGAGAAAGAAAATCACAGAAAATTCTTAAGGGTATTGCAAAATGACACTAGATCTCCATGTGCATATGGCAATGGGGTTGGGGATTGAGATAGTTTTTTTTTAATGTTTTTTTTTTTTTAATTTGTTAATTGAGAGAGAGAGAGAGTACAAGCAGGGGGAGGGACAGAAAGAGAGGGAGACACAGAATCTGAAGCAGGCTCCAGGTTCTGAGCTATCAGCATAAAGCCTGAAGACAGGCTTGAAATCACAGAGCACAAGACCATGACCTGAGTCAAAGTCAGATGCTTAACCGACTGAGCTACCCAGGAGCCCTGAGACTGTTTAGCTGTCACTCAGCACTTTCTAAAATGGCAGTCAGCAGCTTTGGGAGACTTACTTTTTTTTCTTTTTTTTTTTTTTTACGTTTTAATTTATTTTTTAGCATTGCTAGCACACAATTTCACTTCAAAAGGATTTTGGAAGGTAAACAAGAAATACATTTGAAATTATGCATCAACATTATGAATTACTATACATTTGCACTGATTACATTAATAGCCACATTAAAAACATAAAATGTCCTTTTTAAAAGGCTCAGGTGGCATAGTAAACAACTATTCATCAGGGTGAGCATTAGTGCCATTGACATTATTCCCATCAGTGGAGGCCATCTGGAGCATTTTAGTTATAATTGTTTAGTATCCGTTCCCAACTTATTGTTTTAAAAACGAACAATTTTCATGTTATCTTGCTGTCATCAAGTTCCTCCTTTCCAAGAGTTTCCAACAGGCACAGCTGTTTTTTATTACCAATCACAGGGAATATATATTGAGGGGTTTTTTTTGTAGTAGTTTTTTTGTAGTAGTTATTGAAACCAACAGCTCCACAATTGTTTAGCTTCGTATCTTCAGAGAATATTCTACCTAGTTCTGGATTTTCTAAAATTTGTAAGCTGGCCCATTAGTCCACAAATCCAAATTGGATTTAATGAAATTTTAGGTATAAAGATTTGATCTGAAGAACTTTTAGGGAAAATAAAACATGACTAATTGCCTCCTAAAAATCCTTTTAAGTTTTTTTTTTTTTTTCTCCTTAGTCTTTGCTTCCATCATCTCCTCTGTTTTATTATATTCTAGGAATGGGTACAATCTACTTTAATTACAAAAGTTTAGAAAGAACAAAATACACTAAAAAATGTTTTAAAATAATCACTGCACTTGAAAATTAAAACTCAGATGAGTGGTTTATTACTAACTTGATTTCCCTTTTTCCTTCGCAGAAGGGAGAAATAACCTGACTTTCTGAATATACAGTGATAACTTGCAAGGTTTATAGTTCAAATAAAACTATCACTGTGACTGCTATGTCAGAATAATCAGCTACACATGGAATTACTGTGGTACAGGTGTGCCTGTTTAAAATTTGATACATACTGCCAAACACCGTCTCCATTTTTTTTTTAATTCTAAAGTTAGATAACATACAGTGTAGTCTTGGCCTCAGGAGTAGATTCAGTAATTGATCACTTACATATAACACCAGTGCTCACCTCAACAAATACTCTTCTTAATGTCCATCGCCCATTTACCCACTCCCCAGCTCCCCATCCCCATCAACCCTCAGTTTGTTCTCTCCACATATGAGTGAAATCATATGATATCTGTTTTTCTCTGACTGACTTATTTTGCTTAGCATAATACCCTCCTGTTCCATGAACGCTGTTGCAAATGGCAAGATTTAAATTTTTTCATCACCATGTAGTATTCCACTGTATATATCTCATCTTAATTCATTCATCAGTTGATGGACATTTGGGCTCTTTCCAAACTTTGGCTATTGTTGATAGCACTGCTATAAACATTGGAGTGCATGTGCCCCTTTGAATCAACACTCCTGTATCCTTAGAATAAATTTCTAGTAGTGCTATTGCTAGGTAGTAGGGTAATTCTATTTTTAATTTTTTAAGGAAATTCCATACTGTTTTCCAGAGTGACTGCACCAGTTTGCATTCCCACAAACAGTGCAAGAGGGTTCCCCTTTCTCCACATCCTCACCGGCATCTGTTGTTTCCTGAGTTGTTCTCCTAATTTTATCTCCCATTACCAGCAAACAATAGTGTTTCTTACTACCTATTCCCCTCCTCCTAACCAGAATGAGCTACCACTGATTCTCTTAAATTTGGTATATCTGGTTAATAAAAAACATATAACTGATGATTTATTTTATATTTATAATAATCAAGGAGTGTACTTTAATATGTATGTTGCTCATTTGTATTTATGTTTCACTTGAATCACTTGTTTTATATTTACATGTATATACCTAATGTTCTCACTAGAACTTCATTAAAAAGTTAAGATTTCTTTTGTCTCTGTATTGTCACATTAAGAGCCAAAGTATCTTATAAATATAGTGTATGAAAATATTCATTTACTATTGGATATTTACCCATAGAATACAAAAACACTAATTTCTAAAGATATATGAATCTCTGTGTTTAATCCATCATTATTTACATTAGTCAAATAATGGAAGGAGTCCAAATGCCTATCAATAGATGAATGGATATAGAAGATGTGAGATATACATATATTTCAACCATATAAAAAATTTAAATCTTGACATTTACAATGACATGGCTAGAGCTAGGGAGTATAATGCTAGGTGAAATAAATCAGTCAGAAAAGACAAATACCATATGATTTCACTCATATGTGGAATTTAAGAAACAAAGCAAGTGAACAAAGGAAAAAAAAAGAGACAAACCAAGAAAGACTCTGAACTATGGAGTACAAACTGTTGGTTACCAGAGGGGAGGAGAGTGGGAAGAAAGGGTGAAATAGATGAAGGGGATTAAGAGTACACTTGTTATGATGAGCACTGAGTAACGTATAGAATTGTTGAATCACTATACTGTACACCTGAACAGAATGTAACACTATGTTAACTATACTGGAATTAAAATTAAAAACTACTATTTTTTAAAAAGGAAAAGGGGGGCGCCTGGGTGGCTCAGTCGGTTGGGCGGCCGACTTCGGCTCAGGTCATGATCTCGCGGTCTGTGAGTTCGAGCCCCGCGTCGGGCTCTGTGCTGACAGCTCAGAGCCTGGAGCCTGCTTCCGATTCTGTGTCTCCCTCTCTCTCTGCCCTTCCCCTGTTCACGCTGTGCCTCTATGTCTCTCAAAAATAAATAAACATTTAAAAAAAAAAAAAAAAAAAAAAAAATTGCTATAAAAAGGAAAAGGACATTTAATAAAAATGCAAATAAATGAAATTTCTATTATAGTTTTAATTCAAAATCATCTCTGAATTTTATAGAAAGTACTACTATTTGACCCTCTTATACATATTATTTGTGATTTTCTTCAATATATATATATATATTTTGCCAAATAATGATCATGTGTTTTACTTAAGATTAAACATGAAATAATGTCATAACTGTGCAGTAAAATATATTATAGACAGTAAGGCTTTGAGATCAAGATGTCCCCTTTTTTGTGTATAAAGAACAGTACAGTGAATAGAAAAATAAAATTTCTACTCATGTTCTGTTTTCATTTTCATGGTATAGGCCAACATAAAACAACAAGTAACAGTCAAGAGAATTTTTCTTTTTTTAATTTTGAGTGTAGTTGACACACAATATTGCATTAGTTGCAGGTAGTAGAACATAGTGGTTCAACTTTTCTTTATGTCATACTATGTTCACCACAAGTGTAGCTACCGTCGGTCACCATACAATACTACTGCAATGTCATTGGTTACATTCCTTATTCTGTGCCTTTTATTTCCATGACTTATCACTCTATAACTGGAAACCTGTATCTTCCACTCCCCTTCACCTACTTTGTCCTTCCCCCACTCCTTTCTGGCAGTTTGTTCTTTGTATTTATAGGTCTGATTTTTATTTTCTTGTTTATTTGTTTTGTTTTTTAGATTCCATGTATGAGTGAAATCATATGGTATTAAGGTAATAAAGCTTTTAAAGCTAATTTACAATGCTTTATACCTCTTCTTGAGAGCCTTAATAAGATAGGACTGATTTTGGTAGCTTCTGGAATAAAAATTATAGCGCCACCACTAAAATAAAAAAAAATTATAGGAGAATATTAAATTGGTCCTGTGATTCCATATATCTAAAAGAAACCATTGAATAAATATTTGGATTAAAGTAAATAGAGAGACAATAAGGCAAAGGTTTCTGAAATAAGTGTGTGTGACTACAAATTGTTTTCAATGATCTAAGTAAAATAATTTTCTGAATATTTCAGAACATGCACTATATTGTTTTAATTATATAATTTTATAATTAGTGTGATAAAATTATTTTTATATAATCAGCCCATGAAATCAATCTTTGAATTCTCAATCCCACTTACTCGTAGTCTACATTGCATCCTATAGAGATGGGTCCTAGGAACACAAGAACAGTCATAATCAATAGAAAGCTCCATTTGGATGACTGAATTTCACTGGGTTTTACTGGACTATGGAAATTTCACGACTTTGGTAACAAGTTATGTACCGTTCTCAGCCCAACACAAAGATGTATTTTCTTATGTTTATAAGATCCAAAATTTGAACAATTTCTCAAGTCTCCATCCACTGTTTCCAATTAATCCTCCTACATTACTGAAAACTGGCCCCTTTTATCTAAGATGATTAATCTTTCTCTTCATTGTTTCTATAATGACCAGGCACTTTCTTGCCCCATGCTTATCCCCAAGGAGAAAAATTTCCATACTTTATCCTTCTATCTTTTGGTTTTAGGGGCGTGAAGTTTTACCACTTCTTATTGCCTCTTTAAGAAAAATAATAGGGGTATCTGAGTGACTCATTTGGTTGAGTGTCTGACCCTTAATTTTGGCTCTGACCATCATCCCAGTGTCATGGGACCACGCCTCCACATTGAGCCCCATGTTGAGCTCTGTGCTGAGTGTGGAGCCTGCCTGAGACTCTCTCTCTCTCTCTCTCTCTCCTTCTACACCTTTTCCCTGCTCAAGCTCTCTCCCTCTTTCTCAAAGAAAAGAAGAAAAGATTAGAAAAGAACACAAAACAAAGAGAAAAGAAAAATAATACAATATATGAATCCAAAATAAGATATACAAATAATTATGTAAATTGAAAAGAATAAAAACAAATTACTAATTAAATAAGCCTGAGAATTAACAAAACTATTACAATATCCAAAAAAATATAGTATAGTATTTTATCAATAAATTACCTGCTTAATCTCATACTATTCATATTGATTCACTGATGGGTCTCCATAGGAGTTTTTTCTAGGAACATGTCACTTCACTCCAGGTCTTTTCACTCCACCATGGCATTTTGCCAGCCTTTTATCTAGAATCACTCGACTTCATCCTGATAAGTTGTGTCAAATACTGTAAGATGTGATCTAACTCGCTGGGATGTCTGTAACACAACTTCACACAGGTGAACATATGGCATGTTTCAGGAAATACAGGATTTCTGATAAATTCTATTTCATGGTATTTCCACCAAAACTAAAGTGTAGTATATTTATAATGATATATCCTTCATCATTGGATAGATTCCTAGCAGAAGTGAGCTTCCATGTTGACTAGATCACCATGTGAATTGCATCCTCTTCTTAACAGTTTATATTCTGTGTAATTATGGGCTTGATTATGTTGCCAGCTTCTCTTTCTGTACATTTCAAACGTTATTTCTCTTTCCGACTTCACATTAGCTGTGCTCAGAACATATACTCATATCTCAGCAAGACCTCTGAACCTATACCTTCAGGTCATGACACCAGATAAGTTGACACAATGGAGAGTTGAGTTCTGGACCTATCTCCATTTCTCACCCCAGACCAGTCCTGTAACTTCCCTCTGTCCTTAGTTATGTATTTGTGTAAGATGAAAAGTCTAGACTAGCTGTTCTTTAATATCTATCATTCAACTACTAAAGTTTCTAAAAAAAAAAAAAGGGGGGGGGAGAAGAAAATTATTATGTGATCAAGAAGCAAATATTTGGTTAAATTAGATCAAGTGTGACAGAGGGAAAGAAAATGGTTGGTTAGGAGGGGAGGGCATTATAAAAATGGAATGTGTATATACCACTGAACAATAAGAGGCATGAGATCATTTCTGAAGACCCATAGCTAAAGGATATCTAAAGATGTAAGATGAAAAAGGTAAAGTTAGCAATATCAAGAGGAAACTGATTTGATAGTAGCGGGATAAGGCAGGTAAGAAAGCCTGGGATCTCTACTGGATCTGACAATAAAAGTAGAGAATTGCTCCAGAAGGAATGGCAAGAATACTTTTCATATTAGGAAAAGAAGCCAAGGTCAACAAGTAAAGCATAAAATAGCAGACACATTTGAAAGCCTAGTTGCATTACCAGCACTAAGGGCTTCCATTTGTGTCTATGGAGTTTTGATGAACAGTCAGAACATGAGCACAAAGAAGCCAGGGCCAAGTTATATACAGTGATTGATGCTATAGTCAGCATTGGCAAAATCTGTCAGCCGACAAACCGAGGATTATAAATAAGATCCCAATCTGTAGAAATGAATGCAAAATACAGCTGAACCCCAGTAGTATACAGCTAAGTATAATCTGGAGACCACGTCTCAAGAGGCCTATTTTTAAAACTACACAAAAAGCACAAACCAGCCAATGACATTTTAAACATTCTCATTGAACATCTTGATTATGAAGTCTGACTGCCTGACTTTAAATCCAGTCCATCAACTGGATGACATGGGGTGAGGTCTTAACTCCTCTGGGTTCCACTTTCCTCATTGTGAAATTGAGGATCGTGATGGAGAATTGGTTGTGAGGATTAGGTGAGATTATAGGAGTACGTAAAATATGTTGCTGAACATGTGGCTCAGATGCTCTATAAATGTTAACCGTCATTCTTGCTAATATTATTGTTGTCCTTGCTGCTGTTATCTTAATCTATTTGTGGTAAAAAATGTATGTAGGAAAAGATATTTTATAAGTGGACAGATCCTCAAAATGAAAACACCGATTGGTAATGAAAGAGTAATAGAGATTGCAGGAAAGAACAATACCTGGGCAAGAGCCCATTTCAAGCTGCAAGGTAAGTTCAGTAGAGGACACGAGCTTTTATCGAAAACCTTACATTTATAGCTCATGTATAGAGATTCTGTGCTTCAAAACTGTCCTGGTAGCTCCAAATATATTTATTCTTTCATGCACCTCCAGGCATCGGCATGCACATTGGTGGTTCATGTATTTCATAAGAAACAAAACCTCAGGTTGTATAGCTTACTTATAAAGGAAGAATATATGCTGGGGCATGGATCTAGAGATCCTGTGACATCAAGGAGCTACAGTGGCAGTGGAGTAATTAAGAAAATCACCTGATAAACCAGTAGCCAAGAGAAACGTGTGGTAAAAAAGCAGTGTAGCCGTTTAGTATAGAAATTGAGAGGCACATGTTTGGCACAAACCACTTCAGTCCACAGCCTGCCTCTAGCATTTATTGTCCCTGTGACTGTAGGAAAGATATAAAACTCCTCTGAGCCTCAGTTTCCTCATCTATAACATGGACCTAAAAATAGTATCTCACAGGGACATTATGAGTCTCAGAAGGCATAACATGTACAAAGTGCTAAAGAGTGCCCAAAATACCACCAGTGTTAGATTACTTAGCAAACACTGCTGCTTTTCATAATAATTCTTAATCTTTTGAATTTCACAGGCAAGTAAATATTTCCAAATATGTTTTGGGGAAGAAAAGTAAGTTTTAAGAATTTTGATTTTTCCAAGTAAGGACATTTTAAAGTAATTAACTTCTGTCTACTGTCATCATCGTTTCATAGGACAAATGGTATTGTAATACAAGGAACTTAGGAAAAGACATTATCTCAAAACAAAAGAATATACATTAGATGAATCAAATCACCTTAATGGAAAACTCTGAGATTTTTGTTTTTGTTTTTCCTCAGACATATGAAACTTTCATCACAGATTAGTTTCTGAGGCACAACCCAGTGGATCCTTTGGCCACCAAGTAGAAATAAAGCTGCTTCTATGAAATTCCACATTTGGAACACCGTGTCAAGTTCCTTGGCATCTCTGTGGAGGACAGAACGAGCAACAAGAGCAGGATCAGAACTTCCTCATAAGAACTCTAAGAGCTTCAGTTTTAAGGTAAGAAATGTGAGGTCCCATTATAATAGGATGAATTAAAAAAGTGGCCACGTAAAGGTAGTGGACTTTTGGATGACACTCTGCTCATAAACACTGGACCATATTACTGCCCAAAGGGTTAGGAAGGTAGCATTTGGGAAGCCAAATTCCTAAGAAGAATTAGATTGTTTCCTATAGGTACCATATGACAGACTATTTAGATGAGCCTCATAGAAAAAATTCAATATGAGAAGAATGTAAATGGATTTTGGGTAGATGTACTTAGATCTCTAAGCGGGGGAGGGGGATAGTTTTTTAAAGCACAATGGCTGAGTTACTCAACTCTACAAAGGGGAAAGGTGACATAGGACATACTAAAGCTCCTTTTCTAGTGTATCTTATAACTAGCTTGGGCACATTCCAAAATGGTATTTCAGTTAATTGTTTATGTTTAGAGACAAATGTCTAGGGAACAATAGTTCCAAGCACTAAATGATACCACAGTTAAGCAGAAAACATGGCTTAGCAGTGGGAAATTAAAAGCCGCAACAATAAGCTATTCCAATGACAAAGGAAGTAACTCAGTGAACCGTCACTTTGTAAATCATATTTTTTTTTCCTTCTCAAGTTTTTCTAAAATCCTGCCTGCCAATGTTGTATAGGACAACTTCTCATAATTCCCTATTTTGTAGTGAAAACAAAGGCACAAGATGATGCTTGCCAAATGCAGGAACTATTAATGCTAGTAGTTTACCTACTAATTCAATATTCTAATGCATAATTTTTAAACTGTCAGGAGTGAATGGTACATACATGATAGTGGCAATCAAACATGAGAAAATAAATCCTTACAACCAGTTTAAGTATAAAGTAGTATAGTATAATACATGCTTTAATTCTCTTTCAAAAATAACTGGAAACAGGTCATTAAAGTGCATTAGGTGGTTCCATCTTACAGGCAAATCAAAACTCTAATAACAATTAATTAGTTTATTGTCACACGCATAGATGATAGGAGGATATTAGACATATATCATATACCGATAAGTTAGCATGTTGAAGTGTTGCAGTAATGGCTTCGATGAATCACTCTTCCCTTTATCCATGCCATTGTATAATTCCTAGACACACTGATTCTGGATTTGGTCATATGACTTGCTGCAGCTAATAGGACATCAGCAATCATGGCATAAGCAGAGGCTTGAATATCATTTGCACCTTCGGGCTTGTCTCTTTGGAATGCTGTCAA
Organism: Paguma larvata; assembly: GCA_030068075.1. Taxonomy (NCBI): domain Eukaryota; kingdom Metazoa; phylum Chordata; class Mammalia; order Carnivora; family Viverridae; genus Paguma; species Paguma larvata. Next base: position 76,205,072 of record CM057831.1, on the reverse strand, counting down.
TATACAAAAAAGCCAGGCTAGGACAAAACTGTTGGAGACAAATGGCCCAACCTACGGCTAGCACCAACACGTGAAAGAGACCATTTTTTTATTGTGTAGCCCAACCAAATTGTTAGATTTTACATCCATATTAGTGGCCCAAGCACACTGCCAAGCAGAGCAAGAGAATTTTGGGTAAACTACCTCATTCGTATTTTAAGCTACTAAGTTGTAGGGTAATTTGTTAGACACCACTAGTTCATTGTTACAATTACTTGGTACTATGGGCCTATATTATGATATTCTTGTTTCTTTTTGTATTTCACTCCTTTGCCATAGAGAGTTACATTCTCTACAGGAAGAACTACATGTTTCTTAAAACACAAAATATATTGGTTTTCATTTTCCCACAATCAATAACCAGTAGCTTTTTTCAATTTATTTGCATTATACACTGTTTACACTAGTTTGCTATGTTTAACAAAGTGCAGTCAGTGTGATTTAATGTGTATTTTCCTGGAATAAAGTGTATGTTTCAAATGAAAACATCATACTATGCTAATGCACACTTTCAGTTAAAGTGCAGACCCTCCAAATGCAAGAAGAAACATTTGCAAACACTTTTTTAGTAGAACGTCTTGATTCTGCACCATCAAAAATAGGTTTCTTGGCTTTCCCCTATCTTCTTGACATTTTAAGAATTCTATCTCAGAAGACAAAGCCATTATTGTGATAATGACAATAGGACTTATTTGTAAGATATTCCACATTCAATAGATTGTACTGAGACTACCATGAAGACTGTATAAATAATACTTTATATGCTAAAAAGAGAGAACACATTGGTATTCAATAATTTATGGCATATTTTAATATAATTTATGCAAAATTATCAGTATATGCTATGACTATAAATGGCAAATTACAGAAAAGCCAAAACTCTGCTCTATTTCCAACCCTTAACTTTTCAGTACATGGTATATATCACTGAAGGTTTTTCTAAGCACTTTGGTCTCTCTTCTTTTGGTCCTGTCTGTTCAGTAATTTATATATGAGATTGTAAGTAGGCTTAGCAAGGATGAGAGATGATATTTCTTTATTTCACCATCTTCCTTAGTAGGTGTCCAATAATTCTTAGAAAAACAATTGAAGAGCTTTAGTGTGTTTAGGGGATTATTTGAGAGTCAAATTTATCACATTATCTCTGCTACACAATAGCATGTTGTACTCGGGGTCACCTTTTCTGATTGTAAGGGCTTGATTAGCTTAGACTATTGATTTCCTAAAATCCCTAGATAATATGACAACCTACTCAATGCTTGTACCTATCCCTCTTTAATTTCTTTCATTACCTTACTCAGATTTAGTCCAAGTGAATTTAAAATGTCAGCAGTGTTGATCCCTGAATTTGCGAAAGTTCTTTTCATCTTACATTAGTGTTTCGAGATAAAGTGTGAATATTCAGCTCATAATGGATATAATGGGGCTATTCCTAGAGGGATTAATTTCTCTCATTCAATATCCAGTGAGGGCCTATTATGTGTACTATGGTAGGTGCTAGTAATAAAGAGCAAATGTAAAACATAACCCCTACATAAAGGAAGCTTATGTTCAAGCAGAGCTAATGACTGTAAGCTAGTGTAATTACAGTATTTTAATGGAGAGTTACACAGAATTGTATGAGCATATTGGAGAGAAAGCTATGCATCACATCAATAGCTCACGATTGCATATGACAGTTCCAAAATTTCTTCAAATGTATGAAGAAGGACCAATATTACATAAGAGGACACCGAGGCCTACTGAGGTTAAATAGTTGCAAATTATCTCATAGCCAGTGCACATCAGAGCTGGAGGATAAGCTGGTGTTTGATTTTGAGACCTGCTGCCTTTCTGCTAAACTAGAGTTCTTTCACAGAGAGAAGTAAGTTAGTTTTATCTATATGTTATTTCAGTACCCCGTGATGGTGAAGGTTATTATCATTGCCTATGAAAATGCTTAAAGGATCAGAAGTTAGAATGAAAAAAAAATCTCTCTCATACCTTTCCTAGCTATATGGCAGCACTTAGTCCTGAGACCGAAAAGAGCTCTTTTGCATACAGGTCTGAATACAGGAAGTATCACTCCATCTTACTTTGCAGAAAATAACCTTTCAAGAGCAAATGTATCTTCATAAATATATGAACTCTCTCACAAATAAATTCACCTCTCAGTTGTTTTCCTAAGTTAACAAACTGAATAAGTGCTGTGCTTTCTACAGAGATTGAAAGTCATGCATTGAAGCCAACTTTGTTCTTTTTGGATACATTTCAAAACCAGTAAATATATATTATAAGCAAGAATCAAGTCAACAGAATAAAAGTGGTATTGAAGAGTCTTGAAAAATGAGAGGAACACAGTGTTGCAAAGAGCAGGAAGTTTGGAATTCTATATAAAGAAACAGTATGTGCTGATTCACAGGAGAAAGTCTTAAAGGTGAATAGTTATCAGGAGCTTATAAGCTATTCTGCCAGAGGAGCAACCGTAGGAGAAGTGGCTAGTTTCCTAGGCCAGCCTAAAAAATCAAATCAGTCATTACGTATCAGATAAATCAGTCATATTTTTACACAAAAATGAATTTTTTTATTTTCAAATTAGAATGCCTGCTACCCAAAATTTCTGAATTTCTCCCTAACTTCATTCTATCTTTGAAACGATTGCACTAGTAAAACTCCTATTTGTATCTTGTGGTCTGGAGCTGGTAGGTTGGAGGGATGGGCAAGAGGGTTGAGATGAGGAAAGGGGGACAGAAGAAAGAAAAGAAATGTGGGGGAGAGAGAAGGTACTATTTTGAGTCAACCTATGAAGATTTAGTTTTGAACTTGCCCAAAGGACTAGACTTTAATCAGGAAAATAATCAAAATAAAGTCTGGAAAATAACCTTTGGACAGAGATTGCCCATGAATAATTGAAGCCAATCTGTAGACATTCAAATTTGCATCTGTATACACATATACCTTCTGATGTGATTTTATTGACTAAAATAAAATAAAAGCAATAGAGGACATGTAAATGTCATTTTGAAAATGCTAAATTATTAAAAAGTTAACTTTGTCTTCCACCGTAATTTCCTACTCTCATTGAATTGTGTTTTTGAATGGAGAATCAGATGCACCAAAATTATATATTTATAAAAACATTACCTATAGGAGAGCAAGTTGGGTAGACTATATTGCCTGGTAAAAGGTGTTAATCCAGAAACAAAGTTTGTTTTTTTTTTTAATTATATATATTTAAACATTATGATTTGCTATTCATATATATAGTGAAATGATTTCTACAGTCAAGCTAATTAACATTTTCATTTTCTCACACATTTATCTTGTGTGTATGTGTGGGGACAGCATCTGAAAGCTATCCTCTTAGCAAATTACCAATATTCAACTACTGTATTGTTGGCTGTAGTTATCAGTATTATTAGCTGTAGTTTACATCTTTATACCTTTTCGTGCTATATAGCTGCAACTTTGTACACTTTGGGCTTCTACCCATTCCCCATTCTTGGCTTATTTTATTTAGCATAATATTTTCCAGTTTCATCCATGCTGTTGCAAATGTCAGGATCTCCTTCTTGGACACAAAAATATTTCTAAGTCACAGTTTGCATGCAAAAATGACAGTTGCTGTCATACAATTTACTTTTCAAGGGGTCGAGAAGAAAGGAAACTTAGTTTCTTGATCTGAGGAAATCATCAACTACACTGTTTTAAGAATTTAGGACACCGTGTTATAGTTTATAGTTACTGTTTATAGTTACTGTTATTGCTGCTGCTTTCCATATTATGCAGACTATTGTCTTGTTATTTATAGAGAAACTGATAAAACAAAAAAAGACCTGGGCATTTCTCCTTGGGAATATCAAAAAGGAACAGAGTTGGTGGTTGTACTCCACTTTGCAATGCTCTAATCAGGGCAAATGAGAAAACATACTTAAAGGATGGAGGAGACTTTTGTAAGTAGATTCGTGTTAGATCCCTGGGATCAGCTGAGAGGGAAGAGTAGAGTCAAGTAAGTCTGGGCCAAACCTCGGACTTCAGGATTGAAAAGCGATAGAAACATGATGAGGGAGAATGCGTTTCAAGAATATATTAGTCAGTAGTGCCAAAGAGAACTAACAATTCAATACCAGGGAGATATTCTGAGGAACAAATCATAAAACAATGTGCTTATACACAGTCATTGTGTAAGTTATTTCCCCTTCAGTAAAAGTCTAATTTATAATGTATGACTCTTCATAAGGTATCTCAAAGTGGAGGGTGCTTAGTAGTGTCAGATGTATTAGAATTGAATGAAAAGGCAGAAAATCCAATGAGTTTAGAAAAGTTTAATGATATTATTAATTTAAAAAATTCACACTGAAAATACTAGTAGAAACTCATGTGAAGTTAATTAAAGGGTGAATTTTGCATGCTAAACACATATTTATATTTATCAAGAGAATCCAGAACTCAGGAACTTGACTTCGAGGTGAAAAAACTTAACATGAGTTAATGAGAAATCTTATTTATTTTAACCTGAGGAAAAAGTAAAACACAAATATGCTTACATCCTGAGAGAAAACAGTCAGCAGAAAAGATGAACTAAAATAAAGAAGTAGAGTCTACTTGCACAAACAAGACATCAGAAAGGCAGGATACAGATTGAAAGCAGAGACTTGTTGGTGCCAGCCATCCCTCAGGAGGGTGACCAAAGATGGAGGGAAGCTAGACTGGCATCTGAAGCTGCTTTGGCATTTATGGAAACAAAAGACAAGAAATTCACAAGGAAACAGAGAGAAAAATATGGCCCCTTAAGCAAAACTCCTGAGTTTCTAAATTATTACAGTGATGATTTTCCCTGAAAGAAAGATTCAAACCAGTGGTCTACAAATAAATGTGTACAGAGCAGGATAAAATGACAGACAAAACCTGACTGCTTTTAAAAGTGAGAGAATTTTATATATATATATATATATATGTTCGTGGGTATGATAGCTATAAATTATTTTTACTATGTTATTTTTTAAGTACGTACTTCCTGCTGTGAGTGCATGTGTGTACATGATATTCATAAGTCCCTGTACAGATACAACCTAAAGAGGACTTCTCTAAGACACATCGTAATAAAACTATCAAAAAACAAAGATATAGGGAAAACTTTGAAAGCAACAAGGAAAAAGAAACTGATTTCACACAGGGAAACTCCCATAAGAATACTAGGAGATTTCACAGCATAAACCTTACATGCCAGAAGAGAGGGCAATGATATATCCAAAGTGCCGAAAGTCAAGAGTGCTTTACCCTGTCACTGGAGGATATTATGCTGAGTGAAATAAGTCAGGCAGAGAAAGACAGATGCCATATGTTCCCATGCATAGGTAGGCTTTGGGAGACCTAGCAGAAAACCAGGGGGGAGAGGAAGAGAGGAAGGGAAAAAAAAAAAGCCACAGAGAGGAAGGAAGACATGACATGAGAGACTCTCAAAGATTAAGAACAAACTGAGGGGAGAGGGGGGTGTGAAACGGGGGAGAGTGGATGATGGGCACAGAGGAGGGCACTTGTTGTGATGAGCACTGGGTGTACTGAATTCTACTCCTGAAATCAATATTCCAATGTATGTTGGCTAGTTAAAATTAAAAAGAAAAAGAATGCTTTACACTACAAACCGTTCCTTTAGAAATAAAGGAGAGATAAAGGCTTCCTCAGACAATCAGTTAGACCTGCCTTACAAAATGAAATGAATGGACACTAATTAGAGACATGAAAATGTATGAAAGTGCAAAACTATTAGCAAAGATATATATAGAAACAAAATCAGGATACTCTGATATTGAAATGGTGTTTTAAATCACTTAACTCTAGTATACAGGTTAAAAGACAGACATTAAAATTAGTGATAGCTACAATAACTTATAAATGAAGACATAATATAAAATATTTAAATCATGATATAACATCAGTAAATTGTATGAATAGACTTTTCTCCCAAGAAGATATATAAACAACCAACTGGCCCATGAAAAGGTGCTCAACATCAATAATTGTCAGGGGGTTACAAGTCAAAACTATCTCATACCTCTTAGGACGGCTATTATCAAAACGATATAACAAAAGTTGGCGAGAATGTTGAGAAAAGGAAATTATTACTCATTATTGATGAGAATATAAATTCGTAAAGACATGATAGAAAACAGTATTCCTTGAGAAATTAAAAATAGAACAACCAAGAATCCAACAATCTCCCTTCTGGAAAAGTATTTTGGATAAATATCTGCGCATTAATGTTCATTAAAGCATTATTTCCAGTAACAAAGATACAGAAATAATGTAAACAAGCTCATAAATACAAACTAATAAAAAAAAGAAGTGTTATTGCCTAGTGGTTTAGGGGGAGGGGAAAAGGGGACACGCTGGTCAAAGAGTATAACTTTCAGTTATAGGATGGGTAACTTCTGAGGACAGAATACCTCATGGTAATTAAAGTTAGTATGACTGTGTTTTATACCTGAATTTTGCTAACAGAGTAGGTCTTAAGCATTCTCATCAAAGTGGGGGAGAAATAGAGCTATGTGAGTTGGTAGACATGTTCACTAACTTGATTTCTGTAATCATTTCACAATGTATACATATACCAAATCATCACATCGTATACTTTAAATATATCCAATTTTATTTATCAATTACATGGCAATCAAGGTACAGAAATGAATAAATATATAAGCCATGATTCTGTGAATTGCTCATTATTTGACCTTGATCAACTAATTCAGTGAGCACCATTTAAGTAATACCTGTATATTTGGAAGATTAAAAGAAAATACCTCTGCTAAACGCACATAGTAGTCGTATAATACATATTAAGTCTTCTGCCTTAAGAGAGACATTAATAAAATTATTCCATTTTTCATGAAATAATAATCACTAAATTCATAAAAATAAAATATTATTTACACTTAACTGCCATAATTATTACTGTATTTCTCTTGAGGAACCTAATTTCACCATACACCCTTGATGGTAAATTTGTCATAACTCTCTAACTGACCCAAGATTTCAGAAGTTTTGTCTCAGTGAGCATAATGTTGGGCTTATTATGTAGCTCAGAAAATATAATAATATAATCTCTTCCTGGCATTACATGAGTGTAAGGATGAGTTCAATACTTTCTACAAACCGAATTGCACATTTAATAAATGACACACCACAAGAGACATCTGTGATTACAAATGCAAGCACACACTATATTCTACTGAAGAACCAATTTCTTTACAACATGTATTGTCTATTAATAAACACCGTACATATAGAACTAAATCTATGTATGAGTGTGTGTGTGTGTGTGTGTGTGTGTGTGTGTGTGTGTGTTTCTGGTAACTAAAGCTGGGAGAAAAGCTCTTCCTTTTTTTTTTTTTGAAAGCTGAATCAAAACATCATTCCTCACTCATTTATCCTCCTGATCATATCCATTCCTGTGATGTCTTACAATTAGTAACGTTAATGACCCTTAAAGCTGTCAAAGATTTGCAAACAGATTTTTAACAAGGTGCATCTAATATTCAGGAAATTAGCTCTTCTCAGATTGCTCTGTATGAAACAAACAGGAACAATAACAAACATAAAAACCTCCTCTCCTGTATACTGATGGAAATTTTTCCTATGGGGAAAGCAGAATCCATTGAGGTCAATTAAGATTCCTTGTTTCAAATTCCTTTGAAATTAAGTTCATTAATTAAGAATATGTAAGTATATTCAAAATTTTATAATAAATTCTAATATCATGTTTTAAGTTTTAGTAAAATTGGAGAGATACCTTTTATTAAAGTAATTGATAATGTGATTACTAATAGGATTTTCCAGTGTGCCAAGCATTATTCTGTTTTTACATTATATTTACCCTTATCTACGATATAATGGAGGTATCCACTTTCTGAATATGAAAATACTTTATTTTGTGTTTTTAAGTTTATTATTTATTTTGAGAGATAGTGAGAGAGCATGCTCATGAGTGAGGGAGGGGTAGAGAGAGAGGGAGAGAGGGAATCCCAAATAGGCTCCATACTATCAGCACAAAGCCCAAGGGGGCTCAGACTTACAAACTGTGAGATCATGACCTGAGCCAAAATGAAGAGTCGGACACTTAACCAACTTAGCCACCCAGGCACTCTGAAAATAATTGATTTTAATTGGCAAGGTAGTTTATTCAAGATCACCTGGAAGACTCAAAACGAAGACAGGTTTTTTTGTTTGTTTGTTTGTTTTGTTTGTTTTTTAATGTTTATTTATTTTTGAGAGAGACAGAGACAGAGACAGAGTACGAGCAGGGGGAAGAGAGTGTGGGAGACAGAATCTGAAGCAGGCTCCAGGCTCTGACCTCTCAACACAGAGCCCGACATGTTACTCGAGCTCACAGACTGTGAGATCATGACCTGAGCCAAGGTAAGTTGCTTAACTAACTGAGCCACCTAGATGCACCAAAACCAGGACATTTTTTTTAACTCTTTATTGTCAAATTGGTTTCAATACAACACTCAGTGCTCATCCCAACCTGTGCCCCGCTCAGTGCCCGCCACCCACTCTCCCCCCTCCCATACCCCCTCTATCCTTGGTTTGTTCTTAGTGTTTAAGGGTCTCTTATGTTTTGTCTCTTTCCCTCTCTGTGTCTTGTTTCTATCCCTTCTTCCCCTCCCCACTAGTTTTCTGTTAAGTCTCGAAAAGTCCACCTATGCGTGGAAACTTACGGTATCTGTCTTTCTCTGACTGACTTATTTCACTCAGCATAATACCCTCCAGTTCCATCCATGTTGCCACACATGGCCAGATCTGATTCTTTCTCATTGCTGCAACGTATTCTATTGTATATATATACCACATATTCTTTATCCATTCGTCAGTTGATGGACACTTAGGCTCTTCCCATGATTTAGCTATTGTTGAAAGTGCTGCTGTAAACATCGGAGTACACGTGCCCCTATGCGTCAGCAGCCCTGTATCTCTTGGGTAGATTCCTAGCAGTGCTGTTGCTAAAACCAGGACATTTTTAATTCACATTCTGTTTTAATAAGCATTTCCCACTGCTCAGACAAAATGATTATCTGTGATCAAGCTTATGATTTGCTTAGCACTGGGTTGTTTATAAATCACTTGAATATCTCATTTTATCAGAGAGGATTATTTGATTCATCTTAAAGAGAGAAAATTGCTGAAGTAAAAGACCAGGACTTATGATTCTAAGACACAGCCCTATCTGGTGAGTTTGCCAGTCCAGAGTATTCGCTCTAAGTTCACTGATAAATTTTTCAAACCTTAACCCCAACATAAGATCAAGTTTGGTCTTACTTCAAGGGGAGAATCAAATGAGGTAACAGAAAAGGAGCTGTGGGGCTGATAGAAGCATCTGTCTCTGGCTCACTGAACAGGCCCCATGGAAACCCAAGAAAGGACGCAAATTATTTCAAAAGGGCAGCAGGTGTTGCTTCTAAGCTGCAACAAACCGTCAGGAAGTTTCATTTAAATTCATATGCCAATGTCTGCAAGATTTTTCTCCTAATAGGCAATCACTTGACAATGAAGCAGAGTAGCTTAAGTTGAAATTTTCCTGGGATTCAGTATTCAATATTGCCTACAGATTGGTGAAAATTGCTGAAAGCTTAAGGTAACAAAGAATATTGCATTTTTTAGTATATCACAGTATCAAGTTCTTTCTGGTGTGTCATTCAAAAGTCTGAAAAGAATGAAGTCAATTTTTTACTGTTTTATAGCAAATAAAAATAATGACTTAGTGATCAAAATCTGTACTCCCTCAGAGATTCATATTTTATCAGTTAAAGGCTATGAATTCAATGCTTTAGTTAAAATATGTGATTATAAAAAAATAAACTCTGAGAAAAAACAATGACAGTATAATCTATGGGGAAGAAAAGGTTTTATTGTCAGAGCATGAAAGAGTGTAGAATTTTCTCCTATAACATAAAAGAGTGTAGAAATTACTAGGAAAATAGATTTCCTTTTTTCAAAGTTTATTTATTTTTGAGGGGAGGATTAGGGACAGAGAGAAAGAGGGAGGAGAGAGAATCCCTAGCAAGCTCTGCACTGTCCACACAAAGCCTGATGTGGGGCTTGATCTCAGGAGCCATGAGATCATGACCTGAGCCAAAGTCAAGAATTGGAAGCTTAACTGAGTGAGCAACCCAGGTGCCCCTAGATTTCTGTTAAAGTTTCTATTCATATTCTCTTAGTATGTTAGGTCTTGGATCTGGTTCTACTGTGTAGGAAGAGGGGTGTTACACATGCCAGTAAGAAGCAGTTCTCAGTACCCAGGCAGGTTGTTTGAAAGTTCAGTTCAATTCTGGCACGAACTACCTGGGATAGCATCACACTCCACAGATTAGTTTCAGTCTTACCAGACTTCTGACTCACCACCATTTCACATGCCAGTGACAAGTTTGTTACCTGTGCTTCTGACCAACCAGCTGCAAACTGAAGGGTCCTACAATCCCCTCCAACTCAGAACGCCTACTACACGTCCAGGTTTTTGTTACCTGTATTCTAACCTAACGGCAGTAGATCAGAGGTTCCCAGGCCTCCACCTCCTTGGGTTCAGTTAATCTGCTGGAGTGGAATCTCAGAGGAACATCTTACTCACTAGGCCATCTGTTTATTGTAACAGTATGTAACACAAGGACAGCCAGTTGGAAGAGATGTGTAGGGCCAGGTATGGGCAAAGGGCCCAGAGCTTCCGGGCTCCCTCTGAGCCATTCTCCCTGAATGTCCACATGTTCACCAACCTGGAAGCTCTCTGAATCCAGTCACTTTGAGTATTTAATGGAGGCTTCATTGCCTAGGCGTGATTTATTAAATAATTGGCCATTGATGAATGATTTTACCTCCAGCCCTCTCCCCTCCCAGGAAAGCAAGGAGTAGGACTAAAAGTTTCCCTCCTCTGTTTTAGGTAGGTTTCTCTGGCATTCAGTCCCCTTCCTTAGATGCTTTTGAAAAGCACCTCATTAACATTAACCCAGTTGTGGTGGAAAGGGGCTTATTATGAATGATAAGATACCCGTTTTAGCTTTATAGCCCGGAATCAGATTTCAGGAACTGGAGACAGGATTAAATATTACAACAGAAGACGCTCGAATTGCTCTTATCAGTTAGGAAATTTCAAAGGTTAAAGAGCTGTGAGCCAGAAGCCATGAAGGGAGGCCAAATATATACCAAATATACATTTGGTCACCCGAATGAAGCGTATAATTCCTATAAACCAAAATACTGCAAATTCATTTTAGTGTATTTGATTTTCTTTTTAATAGTGTATAGTATATTCATTTAATAATATTCTGAGAAAGATCAGAGCTTCATCACACTGACAACGTGGTCTATAGCAGAATAAAAATTTAAGATCCCTACCCCCACATCAAAACTTTTCTCTTTCTCCTATTCCACATTCAATAACATCTTGACCCATTCCCTGTACTTCAGAATACATCTCAATCTAACCATTTCCCTGATCTCTAACACTACTCCTTTATACCCGGCCACCATCTTACTGGCCCCACTGAAATACACTTCTCACGCATCTTCTTGCCTCCAATCTTGACCTCCATAGCAGGTGTGTCTAAGCTGGGAGTGACTATGCTCTTTCTTGCCAAGGGAATTTGGCAGAGTCTGTGGACAGTTTGGGTTGTCACACTTAAAGGGTGTTGTTAGTATCTACTAGGCAAAGGTCAGGGGTGTTGCTAAACACCATGCAGTGTGAAGGGCAGCCCTGTACAACAAAAATTTACCTGGCTCAAAATGTCAATGGTTCTTAGGTTGAGGAATCCTGCTCTATAGTTTTTCTCCACATATAACATTCTTTTAAAAATTCAAGAGATATCATGTCCCATGACTTTTGTAAGAAACCCCTCACATGAAGAAACCCAGTACACTTTACTGTGTCCTATAAAGCCTTGCATGACTTGGCCCCAGACTATGTGTCGAAACCTCCTCCTCATTCACACAGATGCAGCCACACTAGCACTCTTTTGGTTTTCTCACGTAAGGGCCCTGCATATCTCAATTCTAGGATCTAGAATATTCAACTTCCAGGTATTTACTTAGCTTATTCACTTCATTTTGGTATCAGAAGTCACCTTTCCTAACTACAATAGCATCTCACCAATTCACCTGTGGTCCAACAGAACCATTATTATTTCAGTCAGGAACTAACTGACAACTCTACTCTCAGAAACTCCTGTGGGTTAGATCTTCCTTTTTTTCACATTGGTTTTCATCTAGATGGTATTATCTTCTCATCTGTGTGGATATGTTTTATTTTGTGCAGGTCATTGTATTTGTAATGCCTATTCGTAGAACTTTGAGACCTAAGATAATATTATTGTCCTCAAGATAGAATTTGTCTACTTTTATTAATACTTTTAGTTCAAGATCATCTTCATCCAATTGCAGAGACTGAAACTACTTGAAGCTGAGATAAAGTCGCTGATAAGTTCCTTCTAGTTCATTTGTGCTTCTAGGGCTTTTGGCGGGGAGGGGTTGGGGGCAACCCAAGATAAATTTGCTCCATCAAGGCTTTCTGGACCAGAATAATGTGGTCCAACATGGCTTTGAAAAAGTCCAGTTTGATCTTTGAAGCTCAGGTGTCTGTCTCTCACCTAAGAAATTATTCTCTGGCATAATTCTTCAGTATTGATAACAAAGGGAAAAGCCAGAAGTGAAAAAAAAAACAGCAATAAAGCTAATAATGTAACCTAAGCATTATCTGACACAAGTAAACAGGAATAGAGGCTGGAGTGATAAGAACAATAACAACAGAACATTTAACAGAACACTACTGTTTAAGGTGAATAAAGGGGATGAGTGAGTCAAAGGTCACTGTGAGTGATTAGACTTGGAAGATATATAGTATGAAACATAGTAGAAACATTATAGAGAGGGAACTTTTTTTTTCTTTTAGGAAAATTAGTTTAACCTGTTCATTTAGGAATAATTCATTAAGTCAGTGTATGTGTGCATATCTGCTATGTGCCAGGCCCTAATCAATGTAGATTACGTCGTGATTAAAGGAAATCCCTGCCTTTCAACTATGCTAATTGTACTGTGAAAGGCAGAGAAGTGGACAGAAAATTGAGTACAGCATAGTATGGTACAATACAGTGTGGTACGATAGGGATGTGTACGAAACATTACCAGAGAGAAGGGGAGACTACGCAGGAAGAAACAAAAGTGAAAGCTGGGTAGAAGTCAACCACACCAAGAGGGGGTAGACATGGTTGGCAGTCAGAGAGAGATGAGTGTTTTCCCTCTAGGAAAGAGAAAATATCAATGAAATCATGACTTGTGTAAGTAAGCACGAGACACTCAGCATGTGTGGAACTACAGTATGAGGTAGATGGTGATAGAAGAAAGCAGGTTCGGAATCATGCTTGGAGTTTATTGTGAAGACAGTTGAAGAAGTTGGGTATATGCTGTTACCGAGATTGTGTGTCCGTCTGTCACAAATAGATATGACACGTGCTTGTTGTTCTTCAAGAGTAGGACACTTTTTTTTGCAATATTGTGTTTCTGGTATTGGTGGGCTTATCATTCTCATTTGACATGAATTATTTAAAGTCTGAAACCGAAACTTTAAAAAAATCATAACAGGGGTTCCTGAGTAGCTCAGATGGTTAAGCGTCAGGCTTTGGCTCAGGTCATGATCTCACATCTCCTGAGTTTCAACCCCGTCAGTGTATACCAGCTTTGGATCCTCTGTCTCCCTCTCTCTCTGGCCCTCCCCCGCACTTTCTCTCTCTCTCTCAAAAATAAAAAGAAACATTGAAAAATTATAATAAGTTCTTGGGTATTTGCCTTTACGACTTAACAAAATGAGTATGGGTTCTGAAATCCCGTAAACCTTTACTCAAATCTCAGCTCTGCTCCTCTCATATGTAGATGTGAGCAAACCATTTAGTCTTTGAGACTGGGGTGTAATTTCTAAGTAATGGTTATATCATACAAATAGCTAAACTAGAGGATTCCTGATGACTAGGAAATACTAAAAAATATAGATTCAGGAGTTTGCCTCCGAGATTACTAAGAATGACATAAAACATTTTTATGTTACAAGGCAAAAAAAAAAAAAAAAAAGTGCTTTAGAAGAAGCAACACTAGTCACTAAATTTTAAACACTGAATCTTTCCTTTTGACACTGCAGGTTATGGGTGTTTCCTCTTAGAATTTCCCACATGACACACAAACCGGCAAGAGATCACTCAACTCTGCACTCACTGTCTTTTGATCTGCCTTTGAAAGTCTAAAATTTTAGCTTTCGCTTTACCAGTTTTTATGCTATTACTTTTTATAATGCCCTCGTAAGTACCTCCAGTCTCAGGAGATTATGATCTCCAGGCCCTAAATGTTCAACATTCCCTTGCAATCTATCATTCTCAGTTCATTACCAGATCATAATCCAGAGCAGTCTCAGTTACTCTAATTATCGAGAAAACTATAAAAGTAAAAAGCTATAATATTGATATCACTATTTCCAAACCTACACAGACTGTCACTTCCCAAATGCCTCTTTCAGGTACTCCAAGTAACTGTAACCAAGGATAATTGGAATTCTAACCACCTGCGTGTAATTAACCAAACATCACTGTTTTACTTTATGATTAGGGTCCCTGTTGACAATAACTGAATTCAAAGGCTTAATTATAGCAGTGCGTAAATTGAAACAAAGGTGGCAAAAACTTAAAATACAAAACAAAACAAAATATATTTCTTCCATGGTTTATTGCTACTGTTCTTACAAAAAAACAAGTTCAAATAAATTGAATACCAGAGTATATATGTATGTATGTATGTATCTATCTATCTATCTATCAAAGTAAATTAGCTTTTAACTTTTATATGCAATTAGAGAATATAAGATATTTTTACTTGCTTCATTTTATTAGACTATAGATAAAAAGGGAGGAATATATTAAACCTGAAGTCACAGAGTCTCCTGAAATTTGGTCACATCTCTTTTTTTTTCTATGAAAAAGAATAAAAATATTCGTCAATTTCCCACCGCTCATAACATCAAAAATAAAATAATAATAACATAAAATTAGGTAAAAACAAAGTACAATATAGCTCTTTAATTATAAGCATTGTGTTTAAGAGTTCATGGAAAATGGATCTTTTTTATCTGGTTGGTGAGAGTGGAGCTTGGTTTAATACTTCTGGAGAATCACTTGGGAACACATTAAAAACTGCAAAATTGAAGGACACCTGAGTGGCTCAGTCACAAGTGTGTATTTATATGTACAATATATCCAAGATACTTACTTAAAAAATACTGCCTACCAGGTATTAAAAATAAAGTAAATCAAATGTAAGGTAGTTAGTGCTGTCCAGTAGAAATATAATGTGAGGAACATATGTAGTTTTAGTTTTTTTTAGTAGTCTTTAACAATATAAAAAATAAACAGTGAAATTAATTTTAATATGTGTCGTATGTAACTCAGTATGTCCCAAGTACTATCGTGTCAATACTATATCAATATAAAAATATTTATTGAGATGTTTCTCATTATTTTTTTTCACATAAGTCTTTGAAATCTAGTCTAGATTTTATACTTAGAAGATATCTCATTTCAGATCAGTCACAGATCACCTTTTCAAGTAGCCGCATGTGGTACTGTTCTGGACAGTACAGATTCAGGTAATCGTTTATTTACAACAGGATATTATATCAAAATGAAAATCTGTAATTTAAGACTTTGAAGAAGGTTATAAGAAGCTGCGTGGGCACCTGGGTGGCTCAGTTGATTGAGCCCGACTTTGGCCCAGGTCATGATCTCCCAGTTTGAGAGTTGAATCTCCACATCAGGCTCTCTGCTGTCAGCCTGTCTGTACAGTGCATGCTTCCAATCCTCTGTCCCACTCTCTCTGTCCTTCTCCCACTTGCGCTCTCACTACCACTCGAAAAAAACAAAAATCAAGAGTTTACTCCTTCCTTTCTGCTAGCCTCCAGGAGTTGAGTTAATTATTCTATTCCCAAAAACTGTGAGATTTAGACCATTTATATTTTTCTCTATAAACATAATTCTTCAGCAATATTTTTTCTTATATGTATACATAAATGACTTAAGTGCTCATACCATTTTTTTAAAACTTTTTTTTAACGTTTATTTATTTTTGAGACATAGAGACAGAGTGTGAGCAGGAGAAAGGCAGAGAGAGAGGGAGACACAGAATCCGAAGCAGGCTCCAGACTCTGAGCTGTCAGCACAGAGCCCGACGCGGGGCTCGGGCTCACAGACTGCGAGATCATGACCTGAGCCGAAGTCGGCCGCTTAACCCGACTGAGCTACCCAGGTGCCCCATACCATTTTTTTTTTTTATAAACCAGTTTCTCCAAACTAAATGGTTAGCATTACTGTATTGTCTTTTTGACTTAACCAGAGCCTCCCATAGTCAGCACCCATGAAGAAGGGCTCATAGATGCTGCTGTCCTTGAGTTTATCACATTCCAGCTCCTAAATTGACTGTAGTAGGTACTTTAGGACCTATATACTGGGGCCACACATTCTCTCAGATATTGAGGTATTGGCCTCTGGCTTCTTCTACCCAGTTCCTTTTTTTTTTTTCTTTTATGTTTAACATCCAAAAATGTCACAACGCATGGCTTAGTCTTTTTATTCTGGATCTTTTTTTTTTTTTTTTTTTCTGTCTGACAGGTGGTTGGTCCTTTAAATATGCTGTTCCTATTTTTGTCTCAGGAAACCATTTTTTAATCATGATATCTTTTTTATTTCTTTTATCTCTTTAATATTAATGTTTGTTAATTATATTTCTGTGGGAACATTTTGGACACTTGTTATCTTTCATTCCCCTTGCCATTGCTCAAAATTTTTTGTCGTTTAATTAAGAAAAAAATTTTTTTTTTCTACAGAAGAAACTTGATTTTCAATCATGAGTTATCTGATTCATTTATGTTCTAAGTTATACAATAATTTTTGATGGATTTATTTTGGTCATTAGTTTCTTTAGTTCTGCAATCTCCATTGTTTGTCACCCTTTGAGATCTTGCCATATAAAATTAATTTTTCAACAAATTTTCTTATAGCAATTTTATGTGTCTGAAATTTTATACTTAGGGGATTTAATTTTTTGTCTTGGTATTTCCCCCCTGTCTTCTGCATGTATACTCTTTTCCTTTTATTTTTCCTAATTTTCTTCACCTAGATAATGTCTACTTTCATATGAATTTTAATGTAATATTTTTTAGTCATATTGCGTGGGAATCCTCCATCACTAGTTGTACTTTAGGCTAAAGTCTGTTTGTCTTCCTAATTGAACCACAGTTTAAGTGTCTTTTATTTTTGTACCTGGATGTGACCAGACAGAGGGAGAACTCAGCAGGAACTCTGAATACTTTATTGGAGGGAATGGTTCTAGGTTGGTTTGTCTGCCTCTTTGTTTGCTTCTATGAGATTTTGGTAAATGTCTTAGTAAACATTCTCCACCAAAGGGGAGTTATATATTCCATTTCCATGGGAGGATATTGTTGGGATTTGCACTATACTTCCAAATCAACTTGAGGAATTAAGGCATTTATTTAACATAATAAGCAGTCATACCTGGATATTCAGTTTAAAATTCCATCCCGATAGAAGTTGTGATCACAAAACATCACAAAAATATATATGAAAGGATTAAGAAAATTATTCTTAGGTAGATTTAATTATTATTCCAATATCTATTGTCTAGATCTACAAAGTGAACTTTTACAGTGATTTTGCTGAGAAATCATATGATCCTTCCCAAATCACATTATACTGAAACCATACATAAGGAGTGTAAAATAATTCTTGTTGCATTCATCCTAAATTCAATTACTCTGTGTTATAAGAATAATGATGCAAATAAAATTTAATCTTATAATATAAATGCACATATGTAATGAATAGAAATACATCCACAGGAAGAAATGTTGACTAGACTCTATGATGCTACATTGCTTACAAGTGTTATAGATAAGGAAGCTACTGTTAAAATCCAATTAGTGTTACTTAGTTAAAAGAAGAAATCGTGAATATATATTCATTAATTTTTTTCAAAAGTACATTTATTGAGCACCTATTATGACGACAGTTCTTTCTTTTCTAGATCTAAATATGCAGCAGAAAATGAAACACACAAAACCTTACATGCTAGGGTGAGAAATAGACGATATATAAGTAGACAAATAAACATGCAGCATAATTACAGCAGTCCCACCGTGTTGCTAGAGTAGAAGATGTTCATTGGCTCTGCCTTGTGTTTCTCTCTGGTCACTTGCTGGTAGTGGGGCATGCTTTCACACTACTATGTTGAAAATTGCAGATGAGGGCTGCAAGAACAGCATGATGGGAGTCACTCACTGTCTCCCTGAAAGCTTCAGTAGATCTTACTCAGATGCAGTATACAATTGTGCAGTGAAAGGTAAGTGCCTCATCAGGCACTATCCTCCTGTTCACACTGCATCAGGAAGAGTGTACCACCCTCCCTCACTTACAACCCTCTTATGCACAGCTAATCAAACCGTATGGAAAAAGTTAGAAAAAATAGCTAAAATACTAAGATGTTTGTTTGTAAACCTGGCACTCAAGCAGGCTTGGAGATGCAACATTATCGTGCACGCGAGGTTTCAAGACAGCCAAATCACTGGAACACAGAAAACTAACTCAGAAAGGAAACCAGGTGGGATTATTGGCTAGGTTATGTCAACATATATGTGTCTTAATAATTCTTTTTCATTTAGAGTACCACTTGGATGGTGGTTATCATGAAATGATGAGCACCGGGAAGCAAGCTTAGAATTCCCTATATCATTTGTGCCCTAACACCCATTAATCCTTGAATATTTTTCTTAATTTTTCAAATCATTACTGAGAAAATTGCTCAATACCCCCCCAAAATGTATTTTGAGTTGTTCTCTAGGGAAGTCTCATTTAAATGGAAAGAACCCCATTTATTGAACATGCACAAGTAGCAAACCCTATTTTAATATATTGACTGTACAAAAGAATTTTAGCACTTTACCTCAAATATTTATTTTTTCGTGTTCTAACTTGTTTCTCAACAGTATTTTATAGGCACCTTTACTGTTGTTCTATAGATAACAGAAACGGTCTGAGAAACCCAGCAATCTGCTCACAGTGAGAAAACAACCTTGGTAAACAACCTTGGTTGAATCTCATCTCACTGAAAGTCCAAGCCGGTGTTTTTGTCCACTTGCATACTTGATTGTGACTTTTAATTTTTACTAGCAACCACGAAGCCATTTCTCTGCAGGTAAGAGCCTATATCAATTTAATGACACATATATTTCTCCACACACTACTAAGTACACATACAAACAATAAGTATTCAAGACAAAGTGTTAAATTTCCACTGTTAAAAAAATTAGGAGTTACTCTCTTGAATAAAAGAATACCCTTTTATTGTACAATGGCCCCCCTCTTCTACTTTTTCTGACTAAATCCTATACAACTCTCAGGTCCATTTTAGTTTCTCTGGGTCTTCAATACCTACTCTATCTTTGGTTAGCACCAAATAATTTAATGTTAATAGTAATTGATTTTCAGTTTATTTTTGTTTATTTAGTTTTAATCTGTTGTTGCTTTGTTAAAAGTAATAGAAAACAAGTCTTCCTCTTGAATTAACGTGTTTATCTGACCAAGGAACAAATAATCCAATTTCTAGTGGGTTATCTTGTTTCTTACTATTCATAAAAATGCATTTGCAATACTCATATATTTGAAGACATTCTGTGTTGCCCTAGTTGAAAGAGAAGCAACACTGAGGTCAACAGGACCTATTTAAATTCTGGCTTTAACATTTTCTGGTTGAATAACATGTAGGAGATATTTAAACATATATTCTAAAAACATATTCCTATTCAATCATTTGTAAATAGAGTTTCTTTACATCATGGAGTTGACAAATGTGATGACACATGAAAAACAACCTATGTTACTTGGTTCGCTCTTACCAGAACTAAAGAGTATGATTAACCCCAGGAATAAAAACTATAGATGTTGTCAAAAAACTTCTAAACAAAAACAGTTCTCAAAAAACAAACAAAATTCAGCATATATCTCTTCTTATTGGGCTGAAGATTTAGTGGTGATGAATATTCAAGAAAAGTTTGTTTTCATGCCCCGAATTCTTTCTTTATCTCTCCCCCTTCTGTAGGTGTTCTATTGGTGTAACTCTGCTTATAAAAGCACTTGTTTCATTCCACTTCGAGTATAATACAAGCCATTCTAAAGCCTGCTGGCATTGTGCACAATAATGATGTGTATACTCAGCTCACTATTTGCCTGCCTATTGCCAATTTCATTATGAAAGAAGAAAACATGTTTTCAAAGAAAGAGGAGTGTGTGGGGGCGGGGGAGAGATGATGAAAACCACAGACAATAGTGCTGTAAGGGTTTCAAGAATTTCCTCTTTTCATTAAAGATGAAAAATATGAGATAGTTCTCCTGAATATATTGAAAGCCAATTAACTCATTTTTTTAAAGGCCTCTTATTATCCAATTGTCATTTGCATAATTGTAAGAGTGGAACTGGCACATTTCTTTGAAATGCAGATTGGCCTTGGATTCCGTAGTCACAAAACCCTGAAATTAGGCCAGAGCCCTGGGGGAGAGGAAGGTATGGGTACTGAGAGCTCTAATTCAAGAACATTTGATTGCTGCAGTAGCTATGTTCAAATGTTTCCACAAATACCGGTTTTCAAGACAAACAAACACACGGTGTTCAATAAAGCCAATTAGTCAGGTGCCCAGTAATTGGCCTCCTAACCCCTTGCTAGTATTTTCCTTAAAGTAGTCTTCCAAAAAATGTAAGACATGCATTTCTTGGTCATTTTCAATTCTTTCAGGGATACTTTGGCACTTTGGTTATAACTATTTCCTGAGAGAGTATAAACAAACTATTATATGAAAAATTACAGAAGTATACACAATGAATTTGACTATACAATAAACATGTATGTTGTGTTAGAAAGGTTCTTTTCCTCTTTCTTCTTTTTCCCCATCAATCCTGAGCAAATCAGGGCTTGAACATTAAGTTACAATTTGGTCCCTTGAATAAAATGGATCATTAATTCTAGAAGCAATATTGCACAGTGATTAATAAAAGTAGGATCGAGACAAAACTGAGTTCAAATCTCCACTGTACATTCATTCATTGTATAACCTGGGACTAACTACCTCATAATTTTCAACCTCACATTCTATCTATAAACTGAATAACAATAACACTATATTCATAAAATTTGGGGGATAAATGGATGAAAGCTGGCTTTAAGATCTTAGGCACATAAGAAGAGCTCAATGAATGCAGACACCTTTTTGCTTACTTCCATTAAGCTCAGAGTAACTGGATTCAGCACAAGTGTTGTACAAGAACACAAGGGCACCAAAGACATAATAAGAGAAAATTAAACTGATGGGTTTATATTTGATTTTCAAATAAGTATCAAATAGGTCACAGCAATTACAAAAGTGTTTATTTGTAAGCGACAAAAAGCCCGACCAGCAGTGTCTTTACATATAAAGGTACCGTTTTCTCATGCAGTATGAAGCAATGAGGTGTGTTGCTACTACCATCAGTGCTTCAGTGGCTCAGTGATATTATCAGAGACTCAATATTTTCTATTTTAAAGTTTTGCTATTTTGGTTTTTAACTTCACTCCCCTGTATTAAGTCTCATGCTTGTAACATGACTGTTTCTGCTGAAACTACCATATCCATATTCAATACAGGAAAAAGTGAGAACATGTGCTATATGCAAGAGACAACTAATTCGGCTCCTTTTCTTCAGAAAAGGAGATGATTTCCCACATCTCTATGAAAGGCTTTTCTCATGAGTTCTTGTCTAGATCTGAGTCAAGCTGTTAGTTCCGGCTGCAAAAGATAGCCAGTTTTTAGCTGGATAAATTGTTACCTCCAACAAAAAGCTTTTGCTCACAGGAAAGTTGAGAGAGAGTGGGAATTGGGTAAACTATTTTAGTGTCTGCATAGTAGCCAACAATAGAAATACCAGAATGATATTAGATTTGTATTCACTCATTTTATGGTTTGTTCATTATTTACATAATGTCAGTGAAGATAGAAGAATAAGAAATTCTTCTCCATTAAAGTGACAAAGGACTTGTATTAACTATCAGAATCAACCTTTTTGGAATTCTAGATTAGCCAATTTTATAGCAACCCAAGGAGCACTTATTTAAAAAGAATCTGACTTTTCTTTAAGAATAGCAAATTTTGTATTAACTTACCCCTGGACCCTCTTCCATTCACCAGCTCATTGGTAACCATGAAAATAACAGTCCTCATTCACAATACCAGTGGACTCAGAACCAACCTCATTTGTCAAGAATGGCAGTTATTCGGCCAATTATTTGGCCTATCCGGTGGCTGCCTTGTCTTTATTTCAACCAAGTCAGAGCTGGCCATGTGCTGAAGCTGGTGGGGGGATGGGAGATGTCAAAAACATTTATAAGCCAATGTTTTAGTCACTGTTCTTCAGACACATAGGTAACACTTGGAGAGATCAATAGATCCACTAGACTAAGGAATTTTCACATACAAAAGTTCTAGGTCCATTGCATTCAGCTCGGTAAATAGTATCAAGCCTATTTAATTTAGTAGACACCAGTCAGTGCCTGAACCATCCATCATCTCCACCGGCTGGAAAACATTCCAGGAGCCAGCCTCACATCCCAATCCCACTTTTAGCCTTAGAAGAATAAATAAATTGAGGACACAGAGCTCAATTGTAGTCAAACCTTAGGATAACCAATGATCTATTTATTATGAACTTGGCACAAAAAAAAACATGACTTATCCAATCAGATGCTCTTTTCTGGAATATTTTTTGCTGAGAAATGCCAAAGAAATCATGACATTTAGCAGTAAGTAGGAATGGAAGCAGAAGGAGCATCACAAAGAAAGAGCAGGGAGAAATGAAAGGTAAGGGGCAGAAACTATGAATCATAACAACTTACGTATGGAACATACATGTAGACTGATAGATTGATCAGGAAGCAGAAAATAAGAACAGGTTTAGAGTTCTTGACCACATGTGGCAAATTCTGAATAGAAGCTCCAAGTAGCTACTGCTGTTGAGATTGCCTTGGATTCAGAAACAACCATCAACCTCTATGGTCTGGACTCTCTTTTTTTTTTTTTTTCCCAGACTTCGATAAACCCAGTGTGAATTTAGTTACCTTTAGCAGGCCTAGACAAAATAGCTCGATAATATCTGATTGTGGATGGAATTCAAATAGGATTTCAATCAGACAGAACTCAAACATTATAATGTGTATTTCTAAAGGATTAGCCCATAAACCCATGATGTTCACACTTAACAGTTTTATTGCAGTGTTAGATTTTTTAGTTGATTTGCTTGGTTTTGGTTTAAACAAATCATCAAACCCAGATAAAATCAGTCACGTCCCAAGATTTGACACATCTCCTAGACATTTTTTTTTTCAAACTCTATTTTACAAGGTATATTCATTCAGTCATATAAAAAGAAAAAAACAAATAATTGTTTTTGTTTGTACCTCATTTCATTTAAAACCATAAATAACATTGCCGACCTTCATTACCTGCCTTATTGAGCAACGAAAACAATTAGCTGTTTTTAAAATCAATCATCTATCTATAAAGAATGAAAATTTTCATTTACTGAGTTTGTTTAAGGTAATCTATTCTAGATCCCTGCTGAAGAGCTCTAGAAATGTCTCATGTATTATTGAAAGAAGTCTCCAGCTAGAGATGTTGATTAAATTGAAAAACATCATTTGGGGGCACCTTGGTGGGTCAGTTGGTTAAGCAGCTGACTTCGGCTCAGGTCATGATCTCACAGTCTGTGAGTTCGAGCCCCGCGTCGGGCTCTGTGCTGACGGCTCAGAGCCTGGAGCCTGCTTCAGATTCTGTGTCTCCCTCTCTCTCTGCTCTTCCCCTGCTCATACTCTGTCTCTATGTCTCTCAAAAATAAATAAACGTTAAAAAAAATTAAAAAAAAAAAAGAAAAACATCATTTGGAAAATGTAAGAAAAAGTTCTTGCTGGAGCCTGTGCCTTTTATTTGATCGATGAGTTGAGAAGATTGAGTGAAGTGTGTGTTTTCTCAAGATTTGAATACATAGTACTTTTAGTGGGTCAACAATTAACTATGACTAGTTTTGAAACTCTTCTATCATGCCAACCAATTTGTTTCTATTATGTTACCCAAACTTGCCTGGCAAAACACTCCAAATAACGGTAATATTACAAACTAACACGTACAGAACACTCTTTAAATGTCAATTAACACTTTTATCTCTTTAAAAATTCAAGCAATTTTTATAGCATATACAGAGAAGATAACTGATGTATAAATACTAAGTAATTTGTTTCTGATCACACTTCAAGTAAAAGATGAAGATAGGAAATTCATTGCTATAAATACCTGTATTAAAAAATAAGAAATATCTAACATCAATAATTTAAGCTAAAATTTCAGAAAGAAAAAAAAAGAGCTAATAACACCTAAATCAAGTAGGAAAACAATGAATATCAGGGCAGAAATCAATATTATACAAAACAGAAATAATATAGAAAATCAGTGAAATTAAAACCCAGTTCTTTGAATACATAAATTACATTGATAAACTTTCAGCTAGACTGGACAAGATTAAAAAAGAGAATACACAAGTCAACAAATTAAGCAAGGAAGAGAGTGCCTTACTAAAATTCTTACCCAAAATAAAAAGTTTATAAGGGAATATTATGAACAACCTTTACTTAATTAATGACTACTTAGATATAATGGACAAATTCCTAGGAAAACCTAACAGCTATCTCAAGAAGAAATAGAGAAGTCGAGTAGTACATATAAACTTTAAAAAAAAAAAAGTGAATTTGTAATTAGAAATTTTCCCACAAAGAAAAGTTCCAGCCCAAACTGTGTCTCTGGTAAATTCTAACCAATATTTAAGGATGCAATATTACCAACACTATATAAAATGTATCAGAAAATGCAGGAAGAACCATCTCTTAATTTATATTAAGAGAAAAGACAAAATTTCACAAAACATGACCTATATACTTTATGAACTTGGATAAAAAATTCTTAATGAGGGGCACCTGGGTGGCTCAGTTGGTTAGGTAGCCGACTTCAGCTCAGGTCATGATCTCGTGGTCTGTGAGTTTGAGCCCCACATCAGACTCTGTGCTGATGGCTCATCAGAGCCTGGAGCCTGCTTCAGTTTCTGTATCTCCCTCTCTCTGCCCTTCCCCTGCTCACGCTCTGTCTCTATGTCTCTCAAAACTAAATAAACGTTAAAAAAAATTAAAAAAAATTATTAATGAAATAGCAGATTAAATCCAGCAACACATAAAAAGAATTACATGCTATGAACAAGTGAAGTTCACCCCAGTAATGCAAGGTATGTTTGACATATGAATACCAATGTATATTATTTACTGTATTCATGGAATATAAGATATAAACTACATGAAAATCTCCATTGAGCCTGAAAATAATTTAAAAATCTCAATATCCATTTATGATAAATACTATAAACATAACAGGAATAAAAGGAAACCTTTTCAAACTCAAAAGGAACATCTATTGAACACCTACAGCCAAAATCATATGTAATAGTGAAAGATTGAGTGTTTTCTAAGTTCAGGGACAAGATAAAAATTTCTTCTCTCACAACTTCTGTTCAACCTTAGTACTGGATATTCTACCTAGTGAAATAAGGCCATTAAGTAAAAACAAGTCATAAAGATTAGAAAGGAAGTGGTAAGACGGTTGTTATTCAAGGGAGACGTGATCTTATAAACAAAAAATCCTAAGGAATTTACAAAAATATTAATATATGAGTTTAATGATTTTGTAGCATAAGGGATCAATATATAAAAATCATTATATTGCTATGTTACTAGAATAATTCATTCTAAAAATGAAATTAAGAGGATTTAATTTCATTTGCAATAGCATTAAAACTAATACAATGCTTGAGAATAAATTTAGCAAATGAGGGGCAAGACTCTTACATGAAAATATACAATGTATAAATATATAAAAATCAATATATGCATGCATATGAATATTAAATATATAAATATATATTAAGAATAAATTTAGCAAAAGCATTTGAGTTCAGCTCAGGTTATGATCTCACGGATCATAAGTTCAAGCCCTACATCAGACTCTGTGAGCCTGCTTCAGATCCTCTGTCTCCCTCTCTCTCTGCCTCTCCCCTACTCTCACTTTCTCTCTCTCTCTCAAAAAATAAATAAATAAATAAAAATAAATAAAATAAAATAAAAACAATAAAAATTTATTTTAAAAATAAAAAAAAAGCATTGCTGAGAAAAATTAAACAGGATTTAACTAAATGGAGAGATATGCCATGTTCATAGATTGAAAGACTCACTATTGAATAGCAATTCTTCCAGTTTGATATATATACTCAATGCAAACCCTATGAAAATTCAAAAAGGCTACTTTGTAGAAATTGACAAGCTGATCTTAAAAATAGGTTATCACATTAGTTATAACAAATATGTAATTCAGTTGTTTCAGTCAAGAGTCATTTTGTCCCCACCCCATCTCCCAGAGACATTTAGCAATGTCTGAAGACATTTGGCTGGTCATAAATGGGTAAAGGGCAGGTATAGGGCTGGTCCTTAGCATCTTATAATGCACAGGGCTGCCTCTCATAACAAAGAAATAGTGGACCCCAAATGCCAATAATGCTGACTTTGAGGAACCCTGATATAATTGCATCAGGAAAAAGTATATTAATATCTCCAACTCTTAACTCCAGCAAAAAGGTCTAGTAATAGAGAAGAAAAAGAACTCTTTGAGCCCTTTCACACTTAGTGAGTGCCTTAATGGATACTGCCAATTCTGGCAATACGAAAGCTCTCTTTTGTACTATTACATATCTTAAAACATTCTTCTTTTTATGGATGCTTTCTTCTAATATCTAATCAACTGATCACAGTCACATCTTTCAAGCATAGCAGCTGTCTGCCTTTGTTAATGTCTGCTCTAAGGCATTAAATGTAATTTTTAAAAATCATATTCTCGGATAATAAATCTGCACATTTTTCTCCTACTTTGAAGCACTTGTCTGTAGTTTCTGTGTACTAAAAACTTGTATTAAGAATGTTTTAAAATGGCTGACTTACTTTGGGATTCTTACGTACAAAGTGGTGATTTATCATCTTTCTCCCTTAATGTTTATTCAACAACACAAATGCTCCAAAGTCTCTAACCACTTTTTAATTCAAATCTATGAGTTTCTGTGCTTCTTTGCTTCTCAGAGACCAGATTGCTTTGGGAAATTTTAGTGTCAACATGTAATAGTAAAATTGATCGACTGCATATAAACTAATAGGTACAAATTTGATTTTCTTCTAAAAAGTGATTATTTGGGTCTGAGGGAAAACAAAACTCATATTTATAAGATATAGTATGTATAATGTATCATTTTAATAATCACATGATAGAAAATGTGCATCTTAAATTTGGATATTGTGATTCTTATACCAATTTCAATGTATTTCCCCCCATACCACCAAACACTTGTCCGACGCCAGCTAAGTGTTTTACAATTCATCTTTCTTCTGACATTACCTACCTAGAGATATCATCAGATCTCACATGTTAAGGGCCTAGTCTTACAAGACTGCACGCACACGCACACACACACACACACACACACACACACACACCATTTGCAAGCCCCAGAGATTCTAACCACCAGTCAGTCTATGGACTGGGGGTTTCAAATGACTCCTTCCTTTGGTATAATTAAGTTGCTAGAGCAGCTCACAAAAATCAGGCAACCTGTTTACTTACTAAATTACTGCTTTATTACAAAAAAGTTCCAAATCTCTAACACATAATTTGTTCCCTTGGCAACAGACCCCCATCCATACGTGGTTTCCAAAAGGCACCTCATTAACATAGACTCAGGTGTAGCTGAAAGGGGTTTGTTATGAATATTAAGACACATTTTTCACTGTTATCATTTAGAAAATTTCAAGGGTTCTAAGGGATCTTTCCCAGGAATGGGAACAAAGAACAAATATGTGTTTCCTATTATAAAGCACAATATCACAGATATGAAAATAAATTCCTGTCTTAGCCGACCAGTAAAAATTAAGGTCTTATAACAACACTTCATATAATCCATGAAATAACATGATCAGTACCTCACATGGTCTTCTGCTGTACATCAAAAGATGGATACTGGATATTAATTCAAGGCTTCAGTGTGTTAGCACAACACATTGAAGCCCATACTCAATATTAGAACAACTTTTAATTCATTTAATGATTATCAGATCTAACAAAAGCTATCGTTTTCTATCTTTATTATGATATTTCCTACCATTATTATAATAATAATAATAGTTCATTTTTTTCTCAGTAGTCTTTGCTTTTCAAATAATTGGATAAAGAGCAGCAGGTTAGAAATTAGGAAAATGGCTGTGTTGGTTTCATATTTACAAAACCTGTAAGTTCCATTGATTGCTGCTTTCCTGTCTCATTCTATAGCTGGCTAAAACTTGCCTTCTCACTAATGAAAATCTACCAAGAGGCATGGCAATATAAACTATCGATGAAATTACTAAAAGGGAAAAATGCAATTTTGATTTACTGTGACATTCCCCTTGGGAATGTGTTTTAAGACTTCACACTTTAAAGGCAATTTCATTTGTTCTTCTCCTGCTTATCAGCTAGTGTTTTAAACCATAGGTAATTGCTGCAGGATGCAGCAATGATAGTTCCCAAATTTCTTTCCAGCAGACACAATTGAAGGAATATAGATTCTTTCGTGCCATCCCTTATCATCACTGGAACCTCCCTTTCCCTTGGACCGCATGCATTGCCATGCCCCCACTCTCCCCTCCCAGTGGAAGATAGAAATAGAAATAGTTGCAATTTGTTGAGGGATTGTGAGTGTCCAGACCTCTGCTCGGCATTTCATAGACCTCACCTCTTTTATCAAAATGGTAATCCCCCAATTTTGATATCTTGCTCCAATTTTGTAGAACCTGGAACTCAAAAAGTCTTAATAGGTTGTTTGATGTTAAATCATAATACGAAGGATCATTCGAGTTATAATACTTGCTCCTAACCACTGAGTTTCTCTCTCCCTGCATAACACAATGCCATCAAGTGGAGGGAGACATCGGTATTCTCCAGACCATTATTACTGCTTCCTATTCACCATACCTCCACTTTCACATATAAGAATGATTAAAAAAAAAAAAAATCTCATGTCATCCTGCTAAACTTCTATCATATTACTGAATCATCTGTGAAATTCCTGGTTAATCCCATTATCTATACTGAGCCTTTTCCCTAGCCTTAGGTGATTTCAGCTTCCTGTTGACAGTCTGTATCAAACATTAACAGCTCTTATTTGTTTCTCCAAGGCTCTGCAGATTCACTTCAGCAAACTATACCCAGGGATGTGTCTAGACATTGTAATTAACCCCAAATGCTTGATACATGAAATGTTAAGACTTCAACATTTCACTCGTAATGCAACCAGTTGTCCTCTCATTATTATTTTACTGTTTTTTTTTATTTACCTCATCATTATTCTTTCATGTTTTAACTTTTTATTTTTATATCAATTC
The DNA here is from genome assembly GCA_030068075.1 of Paguma larvata. Lineage (NCBI taxonomy): Eukaryota > Metazoa > Chordata > Mammalia > Carnivora > Viverridae > Paguma > Paguma larvata. The sequence continues at coordinate 76,175,395 of CM057831.1, read as the reverse complement.
TGTTAACTCCCTTATTTTTTCAATTACTATCTCAAGATAGCAAAATGATAACAGCATCAAAAATAAATAATGCCATCTATTTTTTAACAACTATGTGCTAGGGACTTTATACGTTATCACAACTGAGAATTATAGAGGTGAGGCAAAGCATCCTAATTCACACAGGAAATAATTGATATAATTGGGATAAGGGAACATGTCTTTCTAAGTGATTCCAAGGTCATGTTCTTTTCACTTCCCATACTGCTACAATAGCAAAGATACAATCCTTTAATTATCTCTCACCAGTTTTTGTGTGTGTGTGTTTTGTTTTCATTTTTGTCAGATCTGTCCTCATCTCTCCAGCACAGCTCAACCTCTGAATCATTATTTACTCCAATGTAAATTGGTTCTTGGGTTGGAGAGAAAATGAAAAAAAAAAAAAATAGGTAGTATAATTGTTTTTTCTTCTTCAAAAAGCATACAGGACATGAAGAGTGTATCATAATATTAAATTTTATGGGAAGATGGGACACCTGGGTGGCTCAGTCGGTCAAGCGTCTGACTTTTGGTTTCAGCTCAGGTCATGATCTCACAGTTCATGGGAAGGAGCCCCACATCCAACTGTGTGCTGACAGCATAGGAGCCTGCTTGGGACTCTTTCTCTCCTTTCTCCCTGCCCCTGGCCCTGCTCGCACCCTCATGCACACACACTCTCTCTCTCAAATAAATAAATAAGCATTACAAAAATTTTATGGGAGGGCAATTAGGGGGAAAAATCTCTAAAAAGGCTACTTGGGGAGAAAAGATGTGGACAAACAATGCCATCAAGTCACGTTTTCAAGTTACAGATTTGCCCTCAATATTGTGTCTAACGTCTCTGTATTATTCCAGTCAACTCTCAGTCTCCTTTATTTAGACTCTCACTTCAAACTTTATTATTCCTTAGACTCCTCAAAACTCTTGGCAAACAAGTATGTGTAAACACGCATGCATGGATGCACACACAGCAGATGATCTTACATCCTACCTCATGGAGAAAATTGAAGTTTCAGGTGAGAGATTTCTCAATAGTCTGCCCCTCCTTACTTGTTGTCCTCTTCTGTGAGCCTATATTCACGTTCGCAGCATTTCCCGCTTCCCAGTAGTGCGGCCCTGTTTACTTCTACTCTGGGATTCTAACATCTCAATATCTTGCTCCATCAACCTATTTCTCTATTAATTATATATATTTTTCCCTTTCAGTCTTCACTAATTCAATGCACCTGTAATTACTTATCATTTCTGCTTTGCCTGCAAGAGACAGAAAACACAACTATCAGTGACTTAAGTAGAGGTGTTTGGTTTCTTTTCATATAACAGAAAATCTACAAGTAGGCAGTTGTTGTCATTGGTTTGTTAGCTTAAGAATATCAGGAGTTGGTGTGTGCTTATTTTGCATTTCCTCATGGTGTTGATAGGTGGCTATAGCTTTGTGCATCACGTCTCTTTAGAAACTTCCTGCTGACATCCACTTTGGTCATATTGGCTAGAATGTATTGTTTGAGAAGTGAATATCTAGTTTTTCAAGCCTCAGAATGGAGGTAGAAAATAAGAAGGAAGTCAAAAAAAAGAGTTCAGAGTTAGCTAACTATAGTAACTAACAACATTATAGTATAGTGAAAATACAACTAACCTATAGTACAGATACTAACCTGTAGTATCTATAGCATTCATGTTTACTCTCTTAAAAGAGGAGGGTTATGCGAAGAAGAACCGTGACAAATATAAAATGTTTATTTTCTCTGTTTTTCCACTTCATATCTATCTCTTTCCTGAATGATACCCAATCTGTAAGTGTTAACTTCTACAGAGTTTGGTTGAGCAACCATTTTTCTATTTTCTGGATCCCTCTGTGTGAACATTTCTAGATGCCTCTCTATAAGCATTCTGAGGATTCCAGAGAGGAATCCCCTGGATTCCTTTACTCTTATATAAGAATAATTGATTTTCTTTCCTGTCTTAAAAAAAACTATCAAGAGTATTAAGTGATATTTTGTTTCTTTTTAGTTATGAGTATTTCCATATTTTTATCCCTCTAATAATATTGTAATTTATTGTGAGTAGAGAAGAAATTATATTCAATATGCCATTTTAATTGGAAGTTTTATGAACATATATTGTTATTATTATTTTATTTATATGTATAAATCAGAAGACTATGAGTCCTTGAAGGCAGGGACCATCAATTAATGCTTTAAAAAAAAAAAATCTCAGAACCAAACACCATTAAATGGCACTCACTTAGTTCTGGCAAAATATGAGTTAAAGAGAGAAAGAAAAAGAAGGGGAAGAACTAAAGAAGAGTGCTTACAGAATGTAATACAAAGGCTTTTAGAATTTATAATTGATCTCTCTCAACCTTCATGCACCATGAATATATATTTTGTCTCTGGTTCTCAGTTTCCTTCTTGTTTAAATTTGAGTGATACTCTCTATTCATGTATCTCGAGTGATAGTCCTAAAATGAGAACAGATGATGAATAAGAGCATGCCTATGAAGTATAAATAGTATATAACACTAGGAGTTATTGCTTAACAAATTTTGTTTTTTGACAATCATTTTACTGCAACGTTGACATTGATGAATATAAAAGCCCATTGAAAATGGGGTCTTGGGGCGCCTGGGTGGTTCAGTCGGTTAAGTGGCCGACTTCGGCTCAGGTCATGATCTCGCGGTCTGTGAGTTCGAGCCCCGCGTCGGGCTCTGTGCTGCCGGCTCAGAGCCTGGAGCCTGCTTTGGATTCTGTATCTCCCTCTCTCTCTCTGCCCTTCTCCTGCTCACGCTCTGTCTCTATGTCTCAAAAATAAATAAACGTTAAAAAAAAATGGGGTCTTAGTAAACTAAGAATAGGGGGAACATCTTTGACTTGGTAAAAAGTATCTAAAAAAAAAAAAACTACACTTAATATCATACTTAATGCTGAGAAACTAGAAGCTTCCTTGCTAAGATCAGGCACAAAGTAAGGATGGCCCTTCTCGCCACTTCTTTTCAACATCATATCGGAAATTCTAGCTAATACTAAATCAGAGAAATTGGAAATAAAATGTATTATGACTAGGAAGGAAGAAGTAAAATTGCTTTTATTTGCAGATAACATGATAATCTATATATAAAATTGGAAACAGTCAACAAAATTCCTGGAATTAAAGACTTTGAAGCAGGCTCCATGCCATCAATGCACAGCCTGATGCTCATGAACTGTGAGATCATGACCTGAGCTGAGATCAAGAGTCAGATGCTTAACTGACTGTGCCACCCAGGAACCCGCAAAAGAATGATTTTAAAATATAAAATTTATAGGGAACTGGTCACAAGGTCTTATATATACTTTGCTTCCACATATTAGGAAAAAGCACATGGTACTAGAATAACACACAGGAATGTTATCCAGATGTGCCAGAGTGTGAGTAAAAACTTCCAGGAAGAGACAGTGTCTCAGCTGGGTGAAGAATGCACTTAGTCAAGTGAAGGAGGAAATGGGAAAGCTTTCTCAAACTAGAGGAACTGCAAGTGACCCCGAGGCAAGGCACACTGTGGTTGACTGCCACTTCCAGCCTCTAGCAGTAGATTGTGGTAGATGACAGATACCTAGGCTGGAGAGAAAGCAAAGGTAAAGTTAACCAAGATTAGGACCAACCAAAATCTTTAACCATTCATCTTTTGCTTCACATAAGATTAGGAAAGGGTGGAGGTTGAGGTATCAGTCAATGAAAACACCAGCTGCCCCAGCAATGGAGCCAGGTCCAGAAAGACCCTGATGGTTGAAGGATTAACCATTAGAACCTCTGTCATGGAAAGTTCTAAGGAGCAAGGATCAGGACAGTGTAATGCTCAACATAGTAGTTATTTCAAATTACTATGGAAACTTTCAATATTTAAAAAACCACAATATTCATTCTTTTGTGTAACAGCTATCAATCAGATTGAGGTCAAAAGACTGATAAATCACAGCTTAAATTCATCTTTACTTTGAACTTATTTTACTGTAATTTAATACTCTGCTTCTGTTCTGTGTGTGTGTGTGTGTGTATTTATAAATTTCACAGGATATACACTCCAACTATCAATAAATAGTCCAGATTTAAAAAAAAAAGCCCACTGCATTATTTATTTACAATTTTAAATTAAATTTGTAGTATTAAGTTGGTGATTCTGGCACCAAATAGACAGTGTCACCCAGTTAAACAGACCTACAAATCACAGAAAATCACATTTGTATAGAACCTTGCCATTTTCAAAAGCGCTTCCATATTATCAAATGTAATCCTCATGACAATATGGTTAAGGAAATGGAGCAGCTATTCAGTAATTTACAAACACTCTTCAAGTTAACTTTCATTGCTGCAAATACCATTGGGAGCAAAAGGGGGCAGGTATTACTATAATCTCTACTTTGTAAATGAGGAACTTGAGACATGAGAGAGAAAATGTATCTTGACAGCTAAAATGAGTTTGGTATCTGTGGACTGAAATATCCAAAAGAAGTATGTAGCATTATAGAAATTTAAATTAAAGAACTTGCACAAGTGTTCTCATTGCAGTCTTTATGTTTTTGTTTTTTGTTTTTTTTTCAAGCCTAGAAATTACTTTCCTCCAAGGTCTCTAAAACATACAACTTTGGAAGCAGATTCTCACCTCAAAGCTTCTTTTAAGTATGCCATTTTTATAAAGAGTTAACAAAATTACAATTTGGTTTTGGAACCAGTAACTAAAATATGTCTATTTTAAAATACATCTACTGGAATTCACAAAATACTTTTGGTAAGATAAGAGGCAACCATAAGGATTACAAATGAAGACAGAAGAATATGGGTAAAATAATGCCACTTTTAGTAAAACTGCTTCAGATCCCTCTTACAGTCTTTGTAAAATTTACTACTAATATTGATTTTACTAAACAATTATTGAAGAAGTCTGAGGATACAGATGATATGGCCTGTGTACATGGAGTACTATCAGTCTGTTATGATATACATAAAGAAGTATTATATAAAGAAGTTTTATGGGAAATAATAAATGTACAATCAGAGAAAACACCTTTGAAGTTAAAAATAATAAGAAATTAACAAAAAATTTCTGTTACAGTAGGTATACCTTCCAGTTTAGTACCCTTGGCAAGTTTCTTTAGAGGAGTTGGTGCCTACAATGTGTTATATGTAAAAAATATGATATGTTTAGACAAAGTAAAAATCATACAAGAAAAAATAAAAGGAGAGAAAAAGAAGAAAGCAGAATACACTCATTGATTAGTCAATAAGTAGAAGTTAAATGACTACATTAAAAATTGACAAAGTAGCTTGTATAACATTAAATAAGATAGCAGGAAACTAAGACCATTTTTTAAAATTTATTTTGAGAGAGAGAACAAGAGAGAGAGAGAGAGAGAAAGCATAAATGGGGGAGGAGCAGGGAGAGAGGGGAGAGAGAGAGTCCCAAGCAGGCTAATTTCATTTAAATAGACACAGTTATATTGCTTTCTTACCTTTGAAAAGCTAGTCTTTCTGAAGAGAAAAACTTTCCTGAGTGTTATCTTTGCAAAAGATGTACTCATTCGTTCTAACTAATTTAGCTTATTTTCAGGAACAATGTGGTAAAATTTATTTTTCATTCATCAACAAATGAGAGATGCATAACTTCACTTTCTAGTCTCTATCCATACTCCCCTCTTCTCAACCCTATCCACATACATACATACCGTCTTCATCTGAATTATTTCAAAGCCTGCTTACTCAAGCATCATCTTCGCTAGAAGTCGTTTATCCCACACTGTGTTTCTCCTTTACTTTTTACAAGCCCTCTTCTTGGCTCCTATAAACTTTGGGAATAATAATACCTTATTATAATTACTGAAATCGTCAATTTACTTATCTCCTACAAGACTTATGATGAATTTCCTCATTTTGTTCTCAGAATCTCGCCCAATACTCCTGTCCCTACAAGACAGAGTAGGCACTTGGTGAATGTTATTAGCCAGGCAACAAATGAGACAACGCTATTTCTTACAGTATGAACTGCTCTCTGAAGTACAGGCAATGGGAAGGCCTGTCCAAGTGGATAGTGCAAGAAAAGTACTGTTATTTTGCTTTATACAACATAGGATTTCTTGCCATGAGGCCCAGCCAGTAGGGTCCATGTAGACTCTACTGCTTTGACTAGATCTGCACTTTTTGTAAACCGAAGAAATCACGTCCTTTAAAGGCACATGATATCTCATCCTCTTCTTGAGTTAGTTATTATTTATATTCTTAAATCTGCCTGTATTTAAAGATATTCAGGGGTGCCTGGGTGGCTCACTTGGTTAAGCAGCGGACTTCAGCTCAGGTCATGATCTCATGGTCTGTGTGAATTTGAGCCCTGTGTCGGGCTCTGTGCTGCCTGCTCAGAGCCTGGAGCCTGCTTCCAATTCTGTGTCTCCCTCTCTCTCTCTGCCCCTGCCCTGATGGCTCTCTGCCTGTCTCTCTCTCAAAAATAATAAACATTAAATTTTTTTTTCAAAAAAAAACAAAGATATTCAAAACCACACCATCTAGCACACTATACATAGAATCAGAAAGTTTGACACCTATCAGTACATGCCAACTCAGAAATCTGATTAAAGAAAATTAAATAGTGCTATATTGTATCTGGAGGTATTTTGAGTAAAGCCATTCTGTGGCAATCATGCGGAAAACTATGCAAGATATTCCCTTTGTGCGGCAAACACAGCCCTGGTCTGATGCATCACAATGAAGTATAATAAAACACTTGAAGAACATACTCATTAATTACAGATTATAAAAAATAATAACAATTATCTCTCACACTTCACCTAATGTCTCCACATGATGAATCTTCTGTAGCAGATGTGTGCCTGTTTTTGACAGCTTCTATTTTTCCTTCTTAATAGCCCTCTCATTTATTTTACTGCAACTACGTCTTCACCACTAGAAGAAGTCTTTCAGACACAGACTGTAAATAGTAGTTACGTCTTCCCAAATACAAGCCTTGCATGACCAATTAGACCAATTAGATGCTTCTTTCTTAGAATACGGCAATTCAGTAGAAAATGGTTTGTTTTCTATTTCTTCTGACAAGATAATTTTAACTGAATTTTTCCTGCTATGAAATTGCCACCTGGGTCCCTATCCCCTACTACCTGAATCCTGGTGGTTTTAAAGCTTGTTTTTCTAGACTTCTGTAATTTCTTTAGGACATTTTGTTTTATCTTTTCTTTCTGTGCTCTGAAGTAACTTTGTCATTTTCAACAAATGAAGAAAAATGTGAACAAAATACAAAATTGTCCCCAATGAGAGAAGAACTGATGGAATTAGGATAAAAAGATTCCCTTTTGTATTTATTCGATGAGTTATATAGTTTTCATTAAATGTAGTGCATGCTCAGAGGCAGATGTACAGAGCTGACATAACTACAAATTAAATTTATCTTTTTTTAAGTTTATTTATTTATTTTGAGACAGAGAGTGTGCACACAAGTAGAGGAAGGGCAGAGAGAGAGGAAGAGAGAGAATCCCAAGTAGGCTTTGTGCTGTCAGTGCAGAGCCTGATCGCCATGTGGGGCTTGATCCCGTGAACCGTGAGATCATAACCTGAGCAGAGATCAAGAGTAGGACACTTTACCGTCGGGGCCACCCAGGCATCCCCACCACAAATTAAATTCTGACCTCAGGGAGATTACAAAGCATATGGATATCAGACCAAGTGGAGGACATGAGGTATCTACATTAGTGGTTTAATGTGTGCAGGAGGATATGATGAAACACTCTATGAAAGATCCAGATACACTACTATGAAAAATCTGAAGAGAGTAAAAGTAGTTATGCCTTAAGGGGCAGAAATAGAGTAATAGCTGAGGAAGAAATAACACACATTATGCATGGATACTAAAAAAGTAAAAATTGTGTCCCTGTCATGGGAAACTGAGAAAAAAAGATGGAAGTCAGAAAGCATAGATATGAATCAATCTGTAGGTCATTGACGCACAAAGTCAATGACCTAGAAGGGAGAAGTGGGAAGAGGTTATAAACTCATCTAGAGATGAGATCTGGAAGGCCTTGAATGCATTGTAGCATGCTTCAGGAAGATTAGCCCAGTGCTTCTGTGGGGGCTGGATGGGAAGCATGGGCAGAAGCTGGCAGTCCTACTGGGAGACCATCACACTGTCCGCCTGAGGTTCTGAACATGCTCAGCCTAATGAACAGGATTCCTTTTATTCTCTTATCCTTTTAATTTGTTTTCTTCAGCAAGAAAAATAGACTCGGGTAAATCAATCTATTTTAAAGTTACATTCAAATCTTACAGAGAAAATGAGTCAGCAGAAAACTGAAGAGGCATTATTTGAATTTTGTGCATCATTATTGATATATATCTTCACTGGATTTTATTCTGAAAACCACAAACAATTCTCCTGAAAGACCGTGGGCTTTTTTCCTCTCTCTCTCCAATTTTCTCTTTCTCTACTCCTAGTATTATTTGGCTCTGACTTTTAAAAGAAATATTTTCCTTCTTCACATACTAGATAATGACTTGACCACCAACTCATTTAGGAGGTCATTTATATTATGATTTTTCTTTAAATTCAGAGAATTATAATCAGATAAAGTGTTTCTTCCAGCATACTAGCCCTGAATATATGGGCCATGCTTAAATAAGTCTTATTGAATAATTTAGCATTCAGTAGAACGTGTTCAGGTATCAAGTCTGTCTGGGAGAAAGACTTTCAGATAACAGTTTTATAGGCCATATGTTGAAAACCATATCTAGACAATGATATCTGAGGAATTTCTAAAAGTAAAGAATATCATAAAACATGCTGACTTCCTTAATAAGCACACATCATGATTTTGCACACATTATTTTGCTTGTCTCTTAAATATAAGATTCGGCTGAAAAACAATCTAATGTTGAAGTGCTTTTCTTAGAGGTATGTTGAAAAATCAAAACCTCAAATTAAATATAAAAAGGTCCCACAGATATTCCTAACAGCCAAGACAATAATAGATCTGTTTAAATGCAACACATAAAGAGATATATGGCCCCATGTATATTTGGCACATGCTTGCTGTCAGGCAACATATAATAAAAAATCTTGGCAAAACCTCCCAATTAAAAAGCTTAATATTTGCTCAGGGCAAGGCACATAAAATCTTAGTGAGAAATGCTGCTGGCTGAATAGTAATTGTGCACAGAAAAACCCTGGTGTGGTTTTCCATTGCCTGCCTGCATGGTACAGTGCTTTTTCTCAACCATTGTTTGTAAATCTGCAAGGGGCTCAATAGGTATATTATAGGACAGTAACAATTTGCTAAAATGGACTTTAATGAAAATTGGCAAGTATTTTTTTTTAATTAGAGGCCAACATGTCCTGAACAACAGATGCCCAAATCTCTTCAGAGAGTGTCTGGAAAATAAATATTTCTTAATGTCATTATTGCTATTACTTTTATTGCAAGTGGCATTTGGCTTCCCCTAAAGTGCAGCCTGCTTTGTGGTTGTTACTACATTCATCTTCACAGCATGGTAAACAGGTGTCAACTATGATTATTCTGGTTTTGCAGATGGTAATAAGAAATCTGAGAAGTTACATAACTTGATCAAGGTCATAAACGATTCGAAGCTGCAGCTGCCATGGACCTACTAGGTTTCTTACTAATTTAAATAAACGAGACCATTCAAATAGGGCACAGCAGAAGGGAACGGGTATTTTTTAAATGACTACTTAACATAGTCCTAGTTTGCATATTATTATTTAACCTTCATAATGGTGCAAGTGAGAAATTTAGCTTTTAGAGGTACCCAGTGTTTTTCAAGTTTAAGGAGCAAATTGAAAGGTAGAGCCAGAAGGTGAACCAAGATGATCCCTATGACTCTTCTCACTGCATTTTGAAGGTTGATCTTCATTATTACAACAGTTTGTCTTTATCTGCCAAGGTTACTGCATAGGAACAGCAATTTTGACTTAGCAACCTGGGTGTAAGAAGGTGAGGGAAGTAGGAGGTAATTGAATCCATTAGTATCCAAATCTATCAAATTATACTCCCTCAACCCACAAAGGCAGCTTGCTCTAATCATTCTTTGTATTTTCCTGTGAACTTCCTACTACTGTATATCACAGCTGGCACTTTGAAGTTGACAGAGGATCTTGTCCCCCGAATCAGACTTAACAGATGGAGAATCCATAGAAATGTTTCTCTGAGGACCAAATGTCTAGAAGGAAACTGCTCTATCTAGATTCTTTCTGCTCTTGCTGGAGGAGACCCCAGAGAGGAATGCTTGACAAGGAGATATTGTGGACAAACTTACTAGCACTTCTCATGTCACAGTTGCAGATTACCACCACCTATGGCTCTCTTCTTTCACATTTTGTTTTTAATTCCATATGTTAGACTCATAAAGCAGTGTGTGTTTGAGCTTAAGCAGATATCCTAGAAAGGTCGAAGATCACACAAATTATATTATAATATAAAACTTATAAGAATAAGCTCTTACGCTTTTGCTGCCCATATTGTGCCAAACTTTTCTAAGGAAAGTAGTCTTAATAAAACTCTTGTATGAAATCATAGTTTTTGTGGTTGGAGTGTGTGTGTGTATGTATGTGTGTGTGTATGCGCACGCACACGTGTGTGTGTGTGTGTGTGTGTAACATGACAAGTAAAATCCCTTCAATTTCAAAAAGGTTTATTTGAGATATAATTAAAGTCATATAACATAAGCTCATACTATCTGCCAAAAGGAGAAACCAGATAAATTATAATGACCCAAAACTTATAAATGTTGTTTCATATTAACACAGTGAATGGAAATTGATTCATATTGTTCTCTGATGTCAAAGAAAACTAGAAAAAGTACACAAATTATAGTTGCTCAAAACATCTTCATTGTATTATCATATTAATGGGTCATCTTCCACAATAAACACTAATCATTCCCTGAGGATTTTACCCATTTTAATCCCAGCACTAAGTGGATCACATCTGGCCAGTCCGTTGTTACTACAGTGAGAATACTGATTAATGAAAACAATCCAACCATGAAAATTTGTGACTTTTAATGGTTATTGACCCTTTGAAATTGAATCACAAAAGCTAAGAAGTTACCTTACTAAGTTAGGAGACAGGATTGGTCTAAATGCAATAGAGAGACAAAGTAAGAGAAAGGGAGACAGGGAGAGGGGGGACAGTAAAAGAGACAGAGGAATCTTGTTCATCTAGAAAACTACATAAGTTTTTTAAAAATGTATTTATGAAAAAGAAAACTACTTAGGCAGAATCCTTAAGAGAAAGCAAGCATCTTGTTTAAAATTTGAAATAAAAATATTTCTAAATATGAATCACAGAAGCATATCTGCTTTAGAAGCAAGTGGCAGAGTTGAGAGGAATGGTATAATTTTTAGAGTCCAAAATGTGAAAAACAAATTTCAAATTTAGTTCCTCTTCATAATATGGTTGACTAGATCAGGATTTAGTGACTGGTTTTGCTAGTTCTAAAGAATGAGTCAATGAATAACTTTCAAAGCAATGGCTTCCTCCTAATGTTATTTCTGCATTTATTTAAATCATTCATTTGAATCTTCATGAAAGTTATTTCAGAAAGAAATGGAAGGAAAATGGCAGTTAATTTTACTGCATTGGGTAGGCATGGAAAAAAAATTCAAACAGTGAATATTTCAATATTAGTATTCATTTGTTTTTTTGTTATTGTTTAGATTTTCCTTTTGAAATATCCTACCAATTTTCTTCTAAACTCTTTAAAGTAGTTGTAATGATTGATTTAAAGGTCCTTGCTGCTGTTTCAAATAACTAGGTAACCTGTTGATATACTTCTATTTTTTTGCTTTTGAGTAAGATTACATTTTTTTCTATTTTATTCCATGTCTGGTAATTTTTAATTAATTCAGAACACTGTGTATCTAAAAAAAAGTGTTGGAGAATGTGAAATGGGTATTTAACAAAGAATGTAAGGGCTTTCCTTTATCTGACAGTTCTTCAAGAGTTGAGTTATTCTGGGCTGTGTCAAAAATGTAATTCTAACTGTGACTTTTCCAACCTCCGACCAACCCACCATCTAGGAAGGATACTTCCTTCTGTTTATTTTTCCTTCTTTATTCTTGTTTTGTTAATGTTTTTTATTTTGACAAATATAAAAAAGAGGCAAGTTGCAAGAAGACTATAAGGCACTGTTGTCTACTGGATTTACCAATGGTTCCTACTTGGTCCATTTGCATCCTCTAACACTTTCAGACCATTTTTTCCAGAACTATTTATAAATAAGTTAGAGTCATTGTGTCCTTTTAACCCTAAAAACTCACTTGTGTATTTTCAAAGCAAAGATGTGACTTCCGTGACCACATGGAGTTTCCATACTGCATTTATCATTGAATCAATTAAAATTGATTAAACAATATTCTTCAGTCCATAGTCTTTTGTAACTATATTTTTAAAGTCCACAGTCCAATCTCATATCAAGCACTCTATGGCCATGTCTCCATAGTCTCCTTTAATCTGGAACAGTTTATCAATGTTTCTTTGTGTTTCCTGGCCTTGATATTTTTCAAAAGTAGGGGAGAGTCGTTTTGTAAAATATTACTTAAGTTTATATAATGATTTCTCATGATAAGTCTTCAGTAACTCCTATTTTGGCAGAAATATATTTTAAAAATGACATGGTATCTTTTTCAGTGAATCCTATTAGGAGGCTTATGACGACCATCTGTCTCAGTATTAGTGATTTGGTTTGTTAAGGTGATGTAGGCCAAGTCCCTTCACTGTAAAGTTACCATGTTCACTTCGTAATCGTGTGAGTTGGGGTCTTCTGAAAAAGAGGATGGGATTAGATGTGTAAGAGGCTATTGGGAAAACCATATTTGAAAACACGAATGGAAAGAGTCAGAGAAGGCAGAGAGAGGCATCAGATCTGGATATGAGAGACAGAGGAAAGGAATGATGCCTGGCCAGGAGACTCACTGAAGCAGAGTGTAAGAAATCTTCCTCTAAGCCAAAGGCAGGGATCCTGGAGTCCAAGCTAGCCTTAAAGGAACCCAAGTCTTACAGGATAGGATACTTTTGTTGTGGGGTGGGAGGCTTTCTTGTGCATCATAGATGTTTAGCAGCATCCTTGGCCTCTATCCGCTACTTGCCAATAGCAGACTCCCAGTTGTGGCAATAAAAAAAAAACGTCTCTAGATTTCACCACATGCCACCTAATCAGGGGGAATTGCTTCTAAATGAGAACCATTGCTTTACACAGGTAGGTCTTCTCCTGTCTTCTGATGAAAGTTAAGATCTCTGAAGTCCTACCCTTTACATACATGAGATTTCCCTTAAGCTTGTCTCTTCTTGCATGATGAGGTATGATTTGTGATTTATTACTAAAGTCTTGCTTACACTCCTTTACATGAAGCTTCTTTACAACAAATGTGTCCTCTGGTGTCTAATAAGGAGTGACTTCAACAGAAAGCCTTCCCTACACTTACTACAAATAAGGTTTTTCCCTTACTGTGTTCTCTGATGTGTGCTCAAGGTTGCCTCATCGCTAAAGCCCCTCTCACACACCCTGCATACAAAAGGCTTCTACTCAGAATGTGTCCTTGGATGTCTTCTGAGGGCTGACTCCTGACTAAAGCCTCTCCGACATTACCTGCACACAAAGGGCTTCTCCTTTGAACGGGCCATCTTGTGCTTGACTAGATTTGCTTTCTGGCTAAAGCCTTGCCCACACTCAGTGCAAACATAAGCCTTCTCTCCAGAATATGTCCTCTGATGACTGATGAGGCGTGACTTCTGTCTAAAGCCTCTCTCACATTCCCCACACACAAAAGGCTTCTCTCCTGAGTGTGTCCTCTGATGTGCAGTGAGAGTTGACCTATGTCCAAAGCCTCGCCCACATTCTTGGCACATGTAAGGCTTCTCTCCTGAGTGTGTCCTCTGATGTGTCATGAGAGCTGATTTAACACTAAAGCCTTGTCTACACTTCGCACACATACAGGGGTTCTCCCCTGAGAGAGTCCTCTGGTGTATGTTAAGGTTTGACTTATCACTAAAGCCTCGTCCACACTCCTGACACACAAAAAGCTTCTCTCCTTTTCTGACTAAAGCTCTGGCCACATTCATTGCACAAATAAGGGTTCTCCCCTGAATGAATCCTCTGATGTTTGCTGAGAGTTGATTTATCTCTAAAAAAGCCTCCCACAATCCCTGCATTTATAAGGCTTCTCCCATGAGTGGGTCCTTTGGTGTGTGATAAGGTTTGCCTTATCCCTAAAGCCCCGCCGACACTCCTGGCACACAAAGGGCTTCTCTCCTGAGTGTGTCCTTAGGTATCTGATGAGGGTTGACTTTTGGTGAAAGCTTAGTCCACATTCCTCACATGTGAAAGGCTTCTCCCCAGAGTGTGCCATCTTGTGTGTGACTAGGTTTGACTTCTGGCTAAAGGCTTGCCCACACTCTGTGCATAAATAAGGCTTCTTCCCTGTATGTGATCTCTTGTGTGTGAGGAGAGCTGATTTATAGCTAAAGCTTCGGTCACACTCATTGCAAAAATAAGGCTTTCCTCCCAAGAGGGTCCTCTGATGAAAAAAGAGAGCTGATTTCTTGTTAAAGTCTAGCCCACAATTTCCACAATTCACTACTTCAAATGCCGAGAAATCTACCCACTTTAATACTTTGTCTGTTTCCAAACAGTTTGCTTTCTCAGCTGAACTCAGCTTAACTGAGCTTTATTTCCACCACTGTCTTGCCTTCCCTCAAGCTTATTAGCTGTCCATCAGGTGGGTTGGAGAAAGTTCTAGAAGTAAACCTCCCTCCTGTCCTCTCGAACAAAGATTTGGAGCCCTCTTCTCTGTCTTCATCTTCTACTTTGTTGTTGCAGAAACTTTCATAAGAAAGTGGTTGCTGCTGCTGCTTCTGATATGCTGGGCAGAGAGTTCCTGCAAACAAGCCTGGGTAGAATGGAAGGCAATGATCATGTGGCACGTGTTGGCATAACTGTTGACTGCAGAAGTCCAGAGCAGAGGAGGAATAAAGTTGAATATCTGGCTTTGACTCTCCTCAACAGGGGGTGGGCAAATGTTCTCTCTCCTCTCTCCAGGGTGAACACCCTGTTCTAGCAGAATGACAAGTGTTGGCTTGGGAAATGGAATTCCCAGGGAGACCAGGTTGCTGTAGTTTTCCAGCTTCACATACCCGTACAGCATCCTCTGAGCATGACTCAGCAGCTGCCACTCTTCCTAGGTGAAGTCCACAGTGACATCATGGAATGATACAAATGCTTCTTCTCTCCTGGCTGTTAGTCCCAACATCATTTTCCTGATCTCCTCAATGGTGTCCCTGAAGAAAGGTGAGGTCTTATCTTTGCTCAGTTTTGGCTCCTGTGCAGCAGCTACCCCTAGGGTCTCCTCCCAGATGTGGAGACTTGTCACAGACAGAGAGGTTAAAGCTGGTGAGGACACAAGTGCAATGTCTGTCCCACAGCATGTATAACAACTATAAGGAATGATGGGTTAGAGGCAGACTTGTGTATCACCTATCTTTCTTTTAGATGTTATATAACTTTAACTTTTACATTAAAGGTATGATCTATCTCAAAGTCATTTATGTGTTTGGTGCATGATAGAAATCAGTTCTTTTCTTTTCTTTTTTTTTTTTTTCCTTTTCTTTCTTTTTATATTGAAAACGGAAGTTTTTCCAACATTTCTTAAAGAGACTTTTCTTTTCCCTTTTCAATGCATTGGTGTGTTTGTTGAAATCAATGGGTTATATGGGTATGGGTCTAATTATTGACTCTATTCTGATCTCTGCTATGTTCTGCTAGCTTTTGTTAATGTCTGCACTTGAGTTGGAAGACTTGGCTGAAGTTTCAGACAGGTATGCTATACTACTGGCTTCAATTCCACAAAGTCTTGGAATCCAGTTATTTAGAGAACTCCCAAGACTGTGTGACTTCTCTTTACTTACCAGACCTTTAACCACTGTTTCCTTCTCAAGGGTAGGGTGGGGAGAGAGGTACCAATGCTTAGCTGAGTTGGGGTTCTTCCAATCTACATTCCATTCCAACCAGATCTCAGCGTCCTTACTCCTGGCACAGTACTCTGAATACAAACCCGGCAATGACCCATAGATAGAAGTGGCTACTGCTCTCTCCTCCTCTTTGGGGGATTTGTTTCTCAATAAAATTCAGTTCATTTAGCTTCTTCCAATCCACCACTCTTCTCTGCCTCATAGAAAAATATGATTTGTATTTATATTTTGTCTATTTTTCTTGTTGTTACCATTAGAACAAAGCTCTTTCTCTTCTTTTATGGTTTAATTGGCAACAGAAGTATTCCTGGTGGGGGAAAATGAAAAGAGAGTTCAGAATTGTTTATGGAAAAAAAACAGAACTCATGTTGAATTTTGTGCTACCAGTTCTTTTTTCTTTTTTTCTTCTTCTTGTTGTGGCTATCCAAAATTGGCTTTTTTTTTTTTTTTTTGGTCTTCAGCTCTTGAAATTTTCTCATAAGTCTTTAGAACTAATCTGGGGTTCCTGGGTGGCTCAGTTGGTTAAGCATCTGACTTCGGCTCAGGTCATGATCACACAGTTTGTGAGTTCAAGCCCCACATCAGGCTCTGTGCTAACAGCTCAGAGCCTGGAGCTTGCTTCGAATTCTGTGTCTCCATCTCTCTCTGCCCGCCCCCCCTCCCCCCCCCCCGCAGCTCATGCTCTGTCTCTCTCTCTCTCTCAAAAATAAATAAACGTTAAAAACAATTAAAAAAAAAAGAACAAAAAGAACTAATCTCTAACTTTTGACATTATTCTAGGATCAAATGTCAAAGTTTTACCACGCTTTTGTGATAGGGTAAAAAATGAAATGATAGGGTCGATATGATGGTCAAAAAAAACAGGAGTCATCTTAGCAGTTTTGTCTCCTCTTATTTTTGTTTGTTCATTAAATATGCTATCGAAAAAGGTCTTCTCAATGACCCCTGATAAAGTTCTTTTCAAGCGGAGACTGAGGAATACAAATCATGATAATAATAATAGCTAATAATCATAATAATAATCACAATAATAATTCTAATAAAAGAAACTCCTTTATGTTTCATATAGGGGCCAGCTAGTAGGCATTCAAATACCAGTGAAGGTCATCCAATAATCTAATACCTCACTGTAGAATTATGTATGAGTAATATGAAAGATTAAATGTCTATTCTCAGCCTTTGAGCCACAGAATGCCTACACATCAGCCTAACGCAAGATGATTCTCGAAATACCAGTGTTACTCAAGCTACACATAGGAGAAAGGAAATTAAGGGAATTCTGTGTTCCAGTACATTTGAAAATCATTCGACCAACACATCTTATTAATGTTTCTTAATTAAAAATTTTTCAGATACTTCAATATGTCTAAATTCACTCTTCAGCTCCAAGATAGAAACATAGGGTGTTGTGTTTCTGAAACTTATCTGATGAAGAAACTCCTTTCCCAAGAATATCTTATAAGACTATTGTTCTGAAAACATGCTTCAAAAAATTGGCCTAATTTCAATAAAACATATGCTCTTGTTTTTTGTCTTTGTTTTGTGTTTTCAAAGAACTGCAAGATCTGGAATTCCTTTTATCCAAAAATTAAAACAAATATGTCCAAAAGGAAAAGTTTTATTGTATTCATAGCTCTTTGAAAATTTTTGTGAAAATTGAATCATTTATTTTATAAGAAGTAATGAGAGAAACCCAAGATACATGGAGAAAACTGTATAGTAAAACATTCATAAAAGATTAGTCTTTGTCCTTGGTTAGCCTTCAAGGGAAGTAATTTTTAAATAGTGGCATTTTCTTCCTGTACTTTCTAAGTTCAACATGCTTCCTGTCCTTATCAGGATTTTTTGAAGTAGCGTTGTGTTGTTATTGGTGTAGATGCATGTATATATGTATGTGGGATGTGTGTGTGTGTTGTGAATTTTAGAACATATGATGAAACTAAACAATGAATTCCACAAGGGAAAAGACCAGCTGTTGCCATTTTTGTTTTTCAGAATGATAACTGTACCTATAAACTAAACAAAAGCTTCAAAACAAACCACTTCATGTAGCTCCTTTTCAAATCAGTAACTTTTACATTTTACAGTTTGCAAGATCATTCTCCTATGAAATGTAATAAAACTCAATAAATATTTAACAAGGGTATAATATGGTCAGGCAATAGGCTATGTGCTAAGGAGTCTTCTGTACCCCTGCCCATATATCAAGGAGCTCAAAAAATTAGAGCACAATTTATTTCCTAATATGGGGGTAGGTTGAGTTTAATAACTTTAATTAAGAGACCTAAACAACTGTGAAGAAGCTACTACTGTAATAAAATTTAGGTTACTAAGGGCTCTCTGCTTGATCTAGAGAAGTTAAGGCATCATTCACCCTTCACCACATGGAGAGCAATATATCAGAGGTATAATTAGAGAATGGATAGAGACTAGTGCTTTTCTTTCCAGGTGAACAATAATAAGCTAATGTCAATTTCAGCACAGGGCTTAGGGATTAAATATAAAGAGCAACATAAGTATCTCAGGTACTGAAGGACGTCTGAATGTCATACCAAAATTTCAGCCAGGGGACTGGGGTGGTCAGTGATGGGGCCAGGAATAAAGGCAAGACCATGTGGGAAGTGAGAGTATGAGTGGGTGGGAATAGTTTAAGGTAGATAAACTAAAAATAGAAACTAAAAATAAAGAGGGAAATAACGGTTCGTATTCTCATAATAGTGCACTAGCAATAGAATGAATAATGTTTAAGAACGAGTCATAGAAATCCTGAACCATGATCTTTCCAACACTAGTACACAGTACCTTCTATGTAAAATCCATTATTCTAAATTTTCTATAAAAATAATATTGTGTGTGTGGTGCCTCGGTGGCTCAGTCAGTTGGGCATCTGCCTCTGGATCTTGACTCAGGTCACGACCTCACAGTTTGTGGGATCAAGCCCCACATCGGGCTCTGTGCTGACAGTGTGATACCTGCTTGGAATTCTCTGTCTCTCTCCCTCTCTGCCTTTTCCCCACTTGTGTGCTCTTGTTCTTTCTCAAAATAAATGAATTAATAATAATAATAATAATAATAATAATAATAATAATAATACTGTGTGTATATATTTAAATTTGAGATAGATACTATTATATTCTCGTCTGAGGGATGAGGCACTGACATGGTAAGGTTAAGTCATTTCTGAAAGTCTTAGAGTCAAAACCAGATGCAATAAGAGACAGAAGTTAAACTCATTATTAAGGCACATGAAGATAAGCAGAGAATGATAAGGACAAAGGAGAATCGGAAATGAAAAGGGTTAAGTTTCCTCGGACTTATCAAGTAACAATAAGTTTTTTTCAATATGGAAGTGTTCTGCAAATGTAAGAAATATTGGGGGAAAGTGTTAACTACTTCAAATATGTATACTTAAAACTGTTACACTGAAAAAAAAGAAAAAAGACAGAGCTAAGGATTTAAACAAAGCAATCTAGTTCCAGCATCTGAGTCTTCATCAACATGATGTACTATCTCTCTGAAAATAAACCCTCTAATATGGGTCCAGACCAACTTATAAGAAGGAACTGAGCCCACAGGCAGAGCAGCGAATAAGGGGACAGGGTAAGCCATTTCCTAAGAATTAACTAAGAAATTACAGTTTGTTTGGGGCTCCTTGGTGGCTCAGTCAGTTGAGTGTCTGACTTCAGCTCAGGTCATAATCTCAGGTTCATGAGTTTTAACCCTACATCGGGCTCACTGCTATCAGCCTGTTCTGTGGAGCCTGCTTTGGATCCTCTGTCCCTCTTTCTCTGCCCCTCCCCTACTTGAACTCTCTCTAGAATAAATAAATATTAAAAAAAGAAGAAAAAGAAATTACAGCTTGTTTGATTATGTGCTTGCTTTAATTTTGAAAGCATTGGTATTGACTTGGTAATAGCCCAATATCTGCAGGAATAAATGGTCCAGACACAGTGACTGTCTTTTAATGATGTTTGCTTAAATATTATTCTTCCAAGTATAAGGAAAGGCTGGCAGTCAAGGGTAGAAGACAGCCAAGAGTTGGCCACAGAGAATTATGTGAAAGCACACTCAGTCTTCTCTTTCATGCCATAACTGCCTTTTGCTTCCTTGGTCAAATCAGAAAAATAGTTGCATATGGTCAGCCTTCTTCAAATGTTTTCATCTGTCCACCATATGGCAGCTCTAAATCCATGGGAGGGATTTGGACTGGTTTCATACATTTTTTTCTACTTCCTCATAATTAAATTGTCTTTATATTACTATCTTGTAAATTCACTGATAAATAAATGACAAATACATTTTTAAAAATGTATATACTTTAGCAACAGAGTCACAACTGGAACACTGAACTATAGATTATGCAAGAGTATAATGCATTTTTAATATTAGTTCAAACAGTTTTTAAATCTACATAAGATTTGAAAAATCAGATTGAGGGGTGCCTGGGAGGCTCAGTTGGTTAAGCATCTGATTTTGGGTCAGGTTATGATCTTACAGTCCATAAGTTGGATCCTCACATCAGGCTGTATGCTGACAGCTCAGAGCCTGGAGCCTGCTTCGAATTCTGTGTCTCCCTCTTTCTCTGCCCTTCTCCTGCTCATGCTCTAACTCTCTCCTCTCTGTCATGCAAAAATAAATAAACATTAAAAACATTTGAAAAATCAGATTGATTAAAATGGAAAAAGTCTTTTAGTTCTATATCTCTAGCTCTTAAAATTGCTGAAGCTATAAGTTTACTGTAAAAGATCAGATATATCTCCTTGCAAACTATAGCAGCAGTGTATTTGTAGTGTTATCTCTCTAATCTGTCTTACAGAAAACAAACTCAGGATTAAAGTGAGCAAAATTCACACTGATAATTGTGTGGACTGCCAACTTTGGACTCATTTGGAAAATTTTTCATGAAAAAATATTTTCAAAACCTTCAAATAGGCTATAGTTAGAGTCTATGAGAAAATCAACATTTCATAAGTTAGCAAGAATTCTGATGAATATTACATGATGATATTCTATGTGTTAGAGAAACATACAATTTACATCTCCTGAATTAAAGCAATAAAAATAATTGCTTGAACTCAGTAGGATGCCCTCCCAGCATGGTTTGCAGATGGTAGTAGTGAGGTGTGAATCCTTGTCCCATCACTAAACTGCTAGGTACAGTATTGGTGACTTCACCTCTCTATATATCATCTCTTCACCAAGGAAATGGAGACAGTACCACATAACATCATATCTATAGTTAACAATATGGTGTTGTACACTTCAATGTATTTAGAGATAGATCTCCTCACAAACAACTATAAAACAAACAAACAAACAAACAAACAAAAAACCCAGAAAAACAACTCACACACACAAAAGAAAAAAAACACAAAGAAATTTTTGGAGGTGACGGATATGTTTAGTACCCTAATTGTAACGATGAGATATCAGATGTAAGCAAATGTCTAAACATCAGGTTATATACATTATATGTGCGTGGGGCACCTGCATGGCTCAATCCGTTAAGCATCCGAGTTCAGCTCAGGTCATGATCTTGTGGTTCACAAGTTCAAGCTCTGTCTCAGGCTCTGTGCTTACAGCTCAGAGCCTGGAGCTTGCTTTGGATTCTGTGACTCCCTCTGTCTCAAAAATAAATAAACATTAAAAAAATTATAAATTCATGCAATATTGGTATCAATTACACCTCCATAAAACTTTTTAAAAAGAAGAAAACAAATGGGGAAAATAATATTCCTACTTCATAGTTTTGCCTCTGAAAAAAATAGAGTGAAGAAATATCCAACGAGGGTTACTGATATTATTTTATTTTTGTCTTAGTATTATTAGTAAATCTTGTACCACTTTTATGAAATCCATGGTTTAACAATTATGAAACGTAAGTCTTGAATTAAAGACATTCTGGGGAAATTAAACAACCCTCACAAGGTCATGTTACAGAGCTCATGCGCTTAACCCTCATACAGTAACTTCTCGACCATGCAAAGTGAGCTAGTGTTCCTAACAGGGATCCAAAGCTACTGTAAGAAGCTGAATCCCAAAATTAAAATAAAATAAATCAGAGTACAATAATATGGATTAATGTTAAATACACTTGACTTTCTTTGGAAATGGGCAAAAAATTCTTTTGAATTTAGCCAAACTAAGTGAATGCAGCTTGGCATTTGCTTACTTCCTGTGTTAGGCCATCCTTACCCTCTTCGATCTAACTCCTTTCTTGAAGACTTCTCTGAGTTCCTGATCCTAATTTTCAGTACCTAAATCTCCGTAGATCCATGCTCTACACAAGGATAGACCTTGACATTAACTGGTACTAACCGATCATTCAATAGTTGACTTAGAAATAGCAACCAACACAGAGATATAACCACCAGTGGAGGTTGAGGTCGAAATATGTGGAGATTTTGTGCTCTGAAATAGCAATTTAGCTTTAGAAGTTCCTATGCCTTTTTAAGAATCTAACTCTGTTATTCCAGAAGACAGAACATGTTTATTGCAGAAAAAACATAACAACAAAGAAAGCAAGGAAACTCTAAACTCTTCCCATCTGGGGACATCCATGTTGACTCCTTGGTGCATTGTTTTCTAGATCCTTTAGTGTGAGATTATGTCCTCTGTCCTCTGAGGCATGACATCTCTTTGCACACTCAAACAGTTTTGTTTTGATCTTGTCTTTAATTTTTTCCACTCAAAATTGAAAAACAAACAAAACAAAACAAAAACCCAACACATTTCTTTTTGGCATTAAATGTTTGGAACCTTAGCAATACACTCCAATGTCACTTTGCCAGTAAAGGGAATAAGAGATTCTTTTTGTCCCTCTGAATAAATTATGATGAAGCAAAGTTTTATATACCTAGCAGTCTCTCTTACTGAGTTTTGTCTGAGCCAAGAGTTCAAAACTGAGGCTTAGTAAACCGGCTTAGAATGTTGACAGGTATTGAAAATTGGACTTTATGTAATTGACATATAG
Organism: Paguma larvata; assembly: GCA_030068075.1. Lineage (NCBI taxonomy): Eukaryota > Metazoa > Chordata > Mammalia > Carnivora > Viverridae > Paguma > Paguma larvata. The sequence continues at coordinate 76,152,391 of CM057831.1, read as the reverse complement.
CCTCTGGGTAAAAACATAATCAAAATGAGATTTCTATTTCTATTTTGCTTACCTTTTATAGGGCAGTAAAACACATTAGTTATTTTCTTAATCAATAGAAAGAATTCTAGAACAAAAACTACAATAAGAATTTGTGAGAAATATTTTCTCTCTCCTCATTTTCAAGATATGGAAAGTTGATGAGTTTTTTTTCTAATGAACACTATATTCAATAACAACGACTTGGCATAAAATAATGTAAGATGGTATGAAAGTAAAATTAGGGAGGCTCATTATAATCTGTACATCTTCCAAGCATGTACAGCATTGAATAATTCATTAGCCATTTAACACATTTATACACCCTTAAAAACCATACAAACTGATTTTACTACTGGGCTTTTATTTGTTTCATTTCCAAAAAGGATTATATATTTTTTCATCTGTGAGACTCCAAAAGTTTAAGTGCAAAATAATTAACATTGAGTTCTTGCTAATTAAATCAGCAGAGGAGATTTAACTGACACTAGGCTATGTTCTCAAATTAAGAGACTGTCTCATTGCATTATACAGAGTGCATTTATCACAAAGAAACTTTCAACCTATTTATTTGATATGACAGTTAATGGGTAAAGAAAATGAATCTTCCTAATGTTGTAGGCAACAAATGCAGAGCTCTCTTGCTTCTAATTGTCTGATCTAGATTTGAAGCAAATAGAAGATATAAACACTATTGTCCTTAAACTGAACTAGAATATAATACTTCAAGGAAGTTTCATTTAGTTAAGTTGGCTAGTGTCATTGAACTAAATAAAAAGATGAAGAATTCTCAAGATGTATGCACAAACATATGTAAATTGTACTCAAACATGACTAAACACCAAGGGATGTATTGTAGCTTAAATTATAGAACAGGCATAAAATTGAAACAATGAGGGTATCCTAGACTTCTTTTAAAAATTATAAAATGTCTATCCTAGAAATTCTGTCACCAATTTCTTTAAATATATTCACTTTTTGACCTATTTATATTTATTGAATTCCTTGTACATGCCAGCCATGATGCTAAATGCTACACACTAAGTATAAGGAACAGCACATACCTGTTGGCCTAAATTCTTCCATGTAATGTACTTCATGGAAAAGTTCTGAGAATTTTGTATATGAGCAGAACAGAGACGAACTTAGAGATAAAACTTAGAATTTGTCTCTGTTAGGATAGAAGTCTATTGACTGGCAGAGGAATTGTGCCTAAACAGTATCAGTGGCTTCAATAAATACCAATAGTAGACTTTGAATTTCTGACATGTGCTTGAGAGTTTTCTTGAAAGTTTATTTAAAGAATAAAATTAATTAATTTTAGAATGGACTAAATCCATTGAAGAATTTTCTTCATAATGTTTTAAGGTAAAAACCATAAAATGATTTTCTAAATTGCCATATTCCTAACCTACAGGGGATTTTTATTTATTTTTGGTTTTGTTTGTTTGTTTATTTATTTATTTATTCATTTATTTATTTATTTTTGAGAGAGAGAGATAGAAAGACAGAAGGAACGCGAGTAGGGAATGTGTCGAGAGGGAGGAGCGAGAGAATCTCAAACAGACTCTGCACGGTCAGCACAGAGCCCAATGCAGGGCCCAAATTTACAAATTGCGAGATCCTGACCTGAGTTGAAATCAAGAGTCAAACACTTAACTGACTGAACCACCCAGGCAACTCCAACCGAATTTTTTAAAAAATAAATGAAATATATAAATAAATAAGTGATTTTCTTTTTAATGTATTTATCTGCAGAGGGAATATATTTTGCTAACACAGTTCCACATGACTTTGATTTGCTACTCAATATATTTTATCCATAAAATATATAAATTGCCTTGATTTTCAAGCAAAGACCAAGAAAAAAAACAAATAATTTCCAGTGCTCCCATGATAATTTCAATACCAACATGATTTAAGGTGTGTTCAGAGTCAGAAATATGACTTTGTAAGGCAAACAAATCAAATGTTAAAACAAAGCAGTTTGATCATTTATAATAACTTTGTTCCTATAGTTCTGCAGAAATATGCTTCTATGCCCCCAGAAGAACGGGGAATGGAAATAGCAATAAAACGACATTGCTGTGGTGGCCTTAGACTTCATGCAAGCACCTAAAATAAATTGTATCTTACACTAACAGAGCATATTTCTCTTATTCTTGATATTTCACAATCTTCTCTGACAGGTAAACTAGTTCAGTTAAGTAAGGTCGGCCTGGTAAATGGAGAATATTCCTTTTCTGAGATATTGTTTTCTATTAATTCCCAGTTGGGTTATATTAATTTTGTTGGCAACTAGATTACACTCATGTGTAACCACATCCTCAATTAACTAAAATGTCTAAGATGTTTTCAATATATACTACATGCACATCTTCTACTTTGGCTATTATTGCTGATTCTGATAAGATGCAAGATAAGAGGGGCACCTGGGTGGCTCAGTTGGCTAAGCAGCCGACTTCGTTCAGGTCTGTTTGTGAGTTTGAGCCCCACATCAGGCTCTGTGCTGACCGCTCAGTACCTGGAGCCTGCTTCGGATTCTGTGTCTCCCTCTCTCTGCTCCTTCCCCACTCATGGCCTGTCTCTCTCTGTCTCTCAAAAATGAATAAACATTAAACAATTTTTAAAAAATATGCAAGATAAGGTAAATCTAGTCTATTGACCTCCTTTTAGATTCTGAATCTAATAATTCTTGATGGCAGCGAACAGCCTACACTGTGATTGAGGAGTGTTTTGGTACACCAACTCAAATATCCCACCAGGCATTCATAAAATCAATATCAGGTCTTCCGTCAATTAAGAAAATATTTTAAATAAAAAAAGTCAAGACTTTTTTGTTAGTTTAGTGAAAACAGTGGGGATCAAATTGTATTTTCAAAGGACTTAAAATGGACTAAGGAAATTTTAAATTAATTAAAGGAAAAACACTTAAAAAGGAAAACATTTTCCTAACAAATACTATTAATAAAAGGTAAATTGGTGGTTTAAAGTTTTATACACAGTGTAAAGCACAATATTTCTTCACAAAACAATTTCACATTTTACCATTTCATCTTAAACGTACAATTTCTAAAATAAGTTTTATTCATTACAAAACATAGTAAGACATTTCAAAACAAGAAATTTATTTAATGTGTTACAAGCCCAGGACCAAACAAATCAGACTTTTCTTGTTTTCCTTCAGTCTTGATTCAAATACATGAATAATATATATACATATTTTAAAATATTGTCTTTATTCTGTGACTATATTTCACAGGATATGTCTGACATTTCATACATTTATTTTTAGAATGTTCGGGAAGTAAAGCAGCCTGGTAGAAAATCAAGCTTTGCCTACCCAAATGAGTTCAGTTTTCTGAAACTGCAGTTCTCGATTTAGTCTTTCATGTCCTCCCTGTTGGCACTTTATACTGGACACAGAAGCTAAAACTCAGCTATGAGCACTTTGGTGCCACATTTCCAAAGAAAAGAAAACATCAGCCTTCCAATCTTCTGTGTGCTACAGAGAGATTGCACCAGGAGGAAAAACAGATTCCTGTGTGGCCTGCCTCAAATCTTTCCTCTTCAGAACTGTAGACAAAAACACTCCCAAGGTCTTTTCAGTCCCAGGAGAGGTAGAGGACTCTTATGACCATGGCAATTTTACTCATCTTTTCTCAGACAGAGAGAGTTACTGCTCAGTGAAATGGCCCGTTTAAATAGCTTAAATGTGAAAATGGATTTTTCACACTTAAAGTGTAAAAGTGGGGGAGTACACAGGAAGGGTGTGGGCATGGATGTACTGCAGCCCAGCTCACAACCAACACTCTCACTTATGCCTCTGGGTATCAGACACAGTCACTTATGTCTCTGGATATGAGGCACAATATGTATGGAATGGTAAATAAACCTCCGAAAGAAAAAAGGAAACAGAAAACTACCTTTAAACAAGTGGATTTGGGGGGGAAATATATTCTTGCTATAAAACATGTCCAGACTTATAAAAAGAATCTGTATAATCTCTCATAGCTATAAAATGATCTAATTTACCTATAATCTTCAGTCTAAACATTGGGTCCTTGTTAAAGATTTTGTATGAGTACTTGCTTCTTATAAGAACTTGAGAATTAAGAGGTTAACATTAACATGTAGACAAAGATAAAAAAAACAAACTTTCAATCTAATGATGGTTCAGATGTACATATATTTTTATTATGTATATAAATGTATATATTTCATATTTTTTCTTAATGAGGTTCATTCTAGTAATAGGAGAAATGAAGGTCTTTAGTGAATGTGTACTAGAATGAAGTACCTTCTATGCATTTTATTATTTACTCCTAATTATAAATATTAAATGTATACATATTCCCATTGTGTATTTAGGCTGTTTTAACAGGTCAAGTAACTTGGATAAAATTAAACAGTTGATAAGCTATACAGCTAAATTTTAATGCAGTTGCTTTGATACTAGCTCTGAAAACAATTTTGGCTTTGATACATGAAAACTAACTATATACAAGTGCACCCCTAACAGATACATATTAAGAATCTTAAAACAACGTTGGCAAAAATTTTCTGTCAGGGAACCAGTAAGTAAATATATTAGGTTTTGTTAGATATCCGAGCCCTGTCAGAGCTATTCAGTATTGCCAATATAATGTATAAGCAGTCATGAACGGTATGTAATCAAAGAGCATGATTGTGTTCCAATAAAACTTTATTTACAAAAACTGGTTGAAGACTAGATTTGGCCTCTGGGTGGTAGTTTGTCTACCTCTGGCATAAAGTAATGCAAGACTTGGAATAAGTTTTTTACCTTTTGCCACCATAACATGAAAAATAAATGCTAACATAATATAAAAAGGAAAAATTGTATAATACAACTCAAAGTTAAAGAGCTGGGGCACCTGGGTGGCTCGTTGGTTAAGCATCTGACTTTTGATTTTGGCTCAGGTCATGATCTCATGTTTAGTGATATCGAGCCCCACACTGGGCTCCAGACTGACAGCGCAGAGCCTGCTTGGAATTATCTCTCTCCCTCTTCTTCTGCTCCTCCCCTGTTCAAGCTCTCTCTCTCTCTCAAAATAAATAAACATTTTTTAAAAAGCAAAAGAAAAACAACATCAGTTTAGACGGAGTTTAGAGGAAGTAGATAACCAACTATCTAAACTCTTCCTAATATCTGTCTAACCTGCAGGTTTCAAAAGAGAACCTGAGTTGAAAAGTAAAGGAACTTAACAGACACAACTTACATAGTGAATAAAAATACAAGAGGTCAGGGACCAAAATGCAGAAAGGAAATCTCAAAAGTCTGTATGGTAAAAATGCAATTATCTAGAAGGAGAACTGGGTATCTGTATAAGTCAAGGTAGATAGAGTCTTGTGTGCAGAATACCATGGAAGAGAGGTTTAAGCAAGAGATGGCTCCAGAAACCTGCAGAAACAGTCATCCTAAAGCTCTTAGCTGAGAAATGATTCACACGTAATGGTGAGGAAACTAATCCAGACTAGTGAAAGAACAATCTATAAGGATTATATCACCACTTAATCTGAAACAAAACCAGAGTCAAGAATAATTCTTATTCCCACAAGCCAAAATGGAAAACTCATGATTCACAGAGCATTAGGAAGAGTTCTCAGAGGGAATCTAGCTAGATTGTGGGGTTAAATGAGTCCTAAACTTATGGCTGCCCTTGTTTCATCTAACAGATTTTAAAACAAGCCTACAAGTTTTCAAAATAACTGTGCCTCAGAACAAGATCGAGAATGTGTACAGGGATATGAAATATCCAACACCCAAAAAAGCAAAATTCATAGCATTTGATATTCAAGAAAATATTATCTGTATGCAAAGAAGTAGAAAAACCATAAGGAGGTGAAAACTTAATCAATAGATAAAGACCCTGATGGGGCATCTTGATGGCTCAGTTGGTTAAGCATCTGACTTTGGCTTGGGTCACGATTTCTCAGTTTGATGAGACTGAGACTTGAGCCCCATATCAGGCTCTGCGCTGACAGCTCAGAGCCGGGAGCCTGCTTCAGATTTATGTCTTCCTCTTCCTCTGCCCCTTCCCTGGTTGTGCTGTCTCTCTCTCAAAAAGAAATAAACATTAAAGAAATGAAAAAAAAATAGAGACTCTGAAATGACACAGAGGATAGAATTAATAAACCAGAGCAGGAAAACAGTTATTATAACTATATATAATACAAGAAAATAGAGGAATACTGAGATTTTTGAACGGAGGATATAGAAAATCCAAAACTTAACCCAAATCGAACTTTGAGAGATAGAAAAATACATACTGTCTGAAATAAAACATGCAATAGCTAACATTAAGTGCAGAAAATTTACTGCAGAATAAAATACTAGTGAACTTGAAGACATAAATAACAATATAAGCTATCTAAAATGAAATACAGATAAAAAAGAAACAAAAGAGACAGAGATTAGAAAGTAAAACAAAACAGGGCATCAGTGAGCCATGGGACAATTTCAAGCAGCCTCAAACACATACATAGAATCCTTTTCAGTAAAAAGGATCTGGAAAAATTCTTGTAGAAGTAATAAAAAAAATCTTCCAATTTAAGGAAAACTATAAACCCACAGATCTAAGAAGTTCAATTATTCCTAAGCACAAAATATATTTTGGAATTTTTCCTTTGTATAGTTTCTTTAAAACATACAATAAACAATTTAAAAATATTAGTTAACTTTTTTCATGATTATAAAAGCTGTTATTCATTTTTAAGTTTATTGCACATCCAAATCTTCTTTTCCCAAGGGAATCCACATGGATATGCAATTTCAAGATATTATATATAAAATTTATGTTTTGTCAATCATACATAAAAGAATTTGGCTGGATATAAATAGGTTGGGGTAAATAATTTTTCACCCATTTATGTCAGCCTTTACTCATATTTTTGTAACTTAGTGTTTCCATAAATTAAAATGTCGGTAAAATTAGGGATGCTATGTACTGAGTTAACATCCATCCCCTAAAGAATCGGCCACATTTCCTTTTACAAGGTCCTGCCTAATAAAACAAAAATTTTCTCATCCCTGACAATATCATAATTACTTTTTTGTGAAAAATTAAAACTTTTTGCAACCTTGATCTTTCCTTCTCAAACAGACATGTTAAAAAATACATACAACTGCATATTAGAATCTAACAAGAAATATTATTTTTTAAGGATTCATCTTATAGGAAAGCAACATAACATGTCATTCAAATTGATGAGATGTCAAAATTTCTGCTCTATCATTATCATCAGTTCTATTTTTTCACTTCCTAAGGCTTTAAAAAAATAAAAGCAAGATTTAACATGAACTTCACTATTCTTTAAAAGAATGATCTTTATTTATAAGACTATAACTATAGATGTGATTTATTATTTCAAAAGTTTTCTGTTACTTTGGTTCTAAAAATCTCAATTCACTTTCTGATACTGTGACAATTGCCCCAGTGACTCAAGTTCATATTATCTTTTTTTCACTTAAAAGTGGGGAGAGAGTTAAACTCAGTTAATGTCAGTAGTGGTGTGATATCAGTCTTCAAATAAGTCACTCCTAGAATACAACTGCTGAAAACCTTTGAGTTTTCCTAGTTTTTATATTTGTAGAAACGATACAGGTATAACCACATATTGGTAATCTAACTTATGAGTTAGTCTTAAAATTCTGTATGTAAGGAACAACTGAGACAGACTTCCCCATTTTTAAATTTTTTTTTTAACTTTTATTTATTTTTGAGACAGGGAGAGACAGAGTATGAGTGGGAAAGGAGCAGAGAGAGAGGGAGACACAGAATCTGAAGCAGGCTCCAGGCTCCGAGCTGTCAGCACAGAGCCTGACACAGGGCTCAGGCTCACAAACCCCGAGATCATGACCTGAGCCGAGTCGGACATCCAACAGAATGACCCACCCAGGCGCCCCTTTTTTTTAATTTTTTTTTCAAATTTCCTGATATCTTTAAAAATTATTCCAAATAAGGCTCTGGAATCAATTCAAGTATCCAGTTATAATAAAAGCAATCACGCAATTTTGTAAATAGACTTTCCATGTACAATTGTATTCAAAAGCTCAAAGGGACATGAGGTGATAAAAAACTAATTTATTGTTCACTTTTCTCTTTGAATTAGAGAAAAAAAAAAGATCTCTATGTTTTAAATATTATGGATCCTGAGATTTATTTTGGGCTATCTCTAAAGAAAAACAGTGGATAAGCTAAGAATGTTTGCTGGAAAAAGTTCACACAGGAAGTAAAGTAGTACTGGTCTGGCTCCAGATGGTAAAATAGGAACCGATTAGTGGCAATTATGGAGGGACTTGCAGCAGATTAAAAACAACTTATTTGTTTTTCATTTGTTTAGTTTCCATAGAGGGAACTCAGTAATGGGCAGGAAGTTGGGGAAAAATGAATTAAAATTCTGTTTTGAGTCTAGATGCATTGCTCTAATGAAGTTGTATCCACTACTTAATTTTGTCTACTTAGCAAAATGAAATTCTCTGATAATTTTCCTCATCTAATTCTAAAGGAATATGAATAATAGATTAAACTAATGAAATTTTTTGAAATAACATAAAATAAAACTCCAAAAGTATTTCTCAATGAAACATCCTAGAATGATTTTGGCTCGTATTTTTAAGACAGAATGTATGCTGAAGCTTCTGTTTTTATTTACTCCAGAGTGACTTTCATAGGAATTATTAATAGAAAATATGTATGAGTCAGTGTAATGAGATTGACGTGTCGTACATCAAAGCAATAAAATTGATTCATAGGTATTCATAAATCTTAAATCATTGAAGAAGTTTCATAATTTGAATATTAAAAAGAAATAATATAAATATAATTTTATAAATTCAGTCATTCAGAATAATATTCATAAGGTTTTCTAAACCGGTGCTTAGATTTCTTCTCCTGATCTCTCTTTTTTGAGCAACTGCAACTTTGTTTCTTTTTTATTATTCTGAATTTCCCAACTGATACCCATAAAATTGCCATTAACAGCAACATGAATAGTTACATTAGCCAAAAATTTTAGATAAAGTCCTATAATTGGTCTCACTCAAAGGTAGAGTATACAGCTTCAGTATGAGAAGGAAAAGTTTCACAGAAATGATTGCTATTTCTCCTGTGGCCATATGCCGCATCTGTTTCCCAAATGCAATGGTGAACCACCTATGAAGGCTTCCAGCTGGATTTAGAGTAAGCCTCAAGGTCTGACATAACTGGAAAAATGGTCAATCAGACACAGTTACATCAATTTGAAAGTAAAACAAAAGTATATTTAATCTTATCAGGTATTTTCATAGTCTTGAGTGGTTTCTAGCAGGTTTTTAAAGCAGAGTAATCCAAGACCTCCCTTTCACAACTATGTTACTTAAATAAAATGAGCCAAATGAAACTTTCTGTCCTTAAATGAATCAGTTTTCTTGAACAACTATTTTACATCCATCTAATATGTCACCTCTCTTACAAGAGAAAATATGGTGGGGGTAGAAACAAATAAACAAATTCACCCTAGCATGAAACAATGTAAACAAATATTGTTTATTCATTTTTGAGAGAGGGAGAGGGTGAGAGAGAGTAAGAGAGTAGAGGAGAGTCAGAGAGAGAAGCAGACACAGAATCTGAAGCGGACTCCAGGCTCTGAGATGTCAGCACAGAGCCCTGCATGGGGCTTGAACTCACGAACTACAAGATTGTGACCTGAACCAAAGTCAGACACTCAACCAACTGAGCCACCCAGGCACCCCAACAAATGTAGATTTTTTTGACAAAGTATCAAACTGTTAAGAATGCCACTATTTGGATTTTTGATGACTGTTTACTCTTTCAGGCAGCATGGATACATAAAGGAAATACATTTATGTTCATTTTAATTTTATTGGAGCAGAGATTGGACAGTATTATTCTTTATACATTGCTTTGAGTCTAATTCCAGATCTTTCTTCCCACAGTGTTTAAGAAAATCTAGCTGAAGATTAACCTCTTAAATAATCAGAAACAAATAAATGTAATCTGCACTAATCTTCAGCACAGCTCTATAAATAACTACTAAACTGCTAAAAGTGACACAGCCATTCATCAGAATGGTGGACCAAACATTTTTATGACTGGAAGGGACTATTACCTAATTCATTATTAAGCCAATTAACTAGAATATTGTATGGAAACTGTTTTGTGTAATCATCTATCACACTCTATAAAGAGCACTCTTCCAGAATGTCCCTAGGTAAATATTTTCATTAATTTTGGAAATTTATTATCTAGTCTCACTTCCTCTGCTCAACGGCCCTATAACATCTGTATGGGTTTAGTGTTTTACAAGAAAAAAATATATCTCATGCCTTTCTTAGTGCCTGTCTCTTTACAGTTAGTCCTTTAATTTCTACCTCTATGTTCCAATAAGGTAGATGTACTCATGAATTGCAGCACACGCGTGCATGCACACAAACACACACACACACACACACACACACATTGTTTTGTTCATGACATCACAAATGCATATCAAACAGAATATATTTTATATGATACTTAAGTAGCTAAAGAAATATGCATGGCAAATTAACATCACTGATGGGTCAAAATGTTATGTAATAAACCTATTATATTTCTAAAGGATGCATCAGACTGAAGCTAAACAAATATGGTACTGTTTTCTTATGTATCCAAAAATGCAAAGGCAGGAAATCCATGGACGGTGGAGCCACTCAATATTTTGAGTTCTACCTTTATTTCTGCTCTGCCATCCTTAATATATTGGTCTTTGTCCTTATGTTTGTCAGTTGACACTAAGGGATCAAGTAGCATATGAAAAAAATAGCATTTGTACCGTATCTTTTTGGTGCCAAATTATATAACCTCAACTCCACCCCACCCGACCCACAATCACACACAGCTACTACATGAAAGTATAGTATCACTGTCTTATATAGAACCCTAGATAGAGCTAGAAATATATTAACGTTTGAATTCCTCAAGCTGAAAAGTCAAAGTAGACATAGGTACACACTCCTTAGTGGGTAAATGGTGGAACAAAATAAAGATGATAAAAGTACAAAAAATTGATGAACTTTTGAATCTCCCTCAGTGAAACTTCTGCCTAGAGGCAAGCTTTTCCTTAATCTCAATCTTCTTTCAGGAAGTCTCAATACCGTATTATTAGAAGCATGGAAAACCAGGAGGTAGTAGGTTAACTAAGATACACTGCAAAATTCAAGCTAAGATATTCCTTATTTAATATTCTTTTCTGTAGGCAGTCATCATATGGACTGAAATATCTATCAGAGGATGCCCTCAAATCATGGCTGATTGTTTTACTCTGTACTTGGTGTTAGTTACACAAGTTTCATTTTTTCAGTTAGACTTTTTCTGTATCATTTTGTTTTGTCTTCATGACAACTATATCTATTTAAAAGTATAGAATGGAACAAAGATCATGAAAAAATCGGTCCTCAGATTCATCTTTCCCCAGCCTCCATCCCTCTGCTATGTACTGAACAAAATGCCACAATCAATAAAGTCTTACAGAAGACACCTGTGTTCTTAGCCTGAGGTTCATGTATAACTGAGTCACAAAAATAGATATGATTTATACAATTCAGTACTTATGACAATATCTTGCTATACTCTTAAAATACAAAGTTTAAATACTATATTTATTTCAAAGATAAAAATTTCTTATGTAAGAATATTTACATGCTTATCATACGTATCTATCAAAGTATTCTAAGTGTCACTTGCATGTATAAGACTCCATTCTATTTTGGAAAATATGACAAGCTCTGTTTAGCTTTAAATGTGTGTGTGTGTGTGTGTGTGTGTGTGTGTGTGTGTGTGTGTATGAAAAGTGATGATCAACGATCATATAGATGATGGTGATGATGATGACAATAAAGCTAAGTTTATTTGAGTTATTTCCTATGTAATACAGATTGTGTAAGCAAGTGCTCCAGATTAACTTCATGTGAGGGTGGCATGCAGAATGTCAAATCTGGTGTAATGTGACTGGTATAATGGTAATATAAACAGAAGGACAGTTGAAGTCACTGTTACAAATTCATCTCCTGCGGATCAATAGATTGATAAACTTTCTATGTATTTACAATCTTGGCACAATTTGATTGGTTAGTTCTTTTGAGTGAGGTCTATATACCTATTACCATGAAAAAATAAAATAAATTTTCTGAGAAGAAAAGCACTCTTCACTTATTATTCTTCTAGGTATTACAGATATTAGAATATTTATACAATTTCTCTTTCATGAAAATACTTATATAGAATAAATGTAAAAAGTATAATTGGTATAGTATATGCATTAAAATGTAATAATAAATTTACAACTTGCCCTCCCAAAAGTTATCATATGGTACTCTCTGACTATGCAGAAGAATTTGCTTGTGACTACTCATTGGTCAGCACTGATTTTTTTTGTTAATTTGAAAGTTTGTTGTATAAGAAAACATTATACTTGTTTTTACTTGTACTTCATGCATTAATAGGAAGACTAAGAATATATTCATATATCTAATTGATTTTTATTATTTTATCTATGATTTTTATTTCTTTTTTTAAAATGTTTATTAATTTTGAGAGAAAGCAGAGAGAAAAAGAGAGAGAATCCCAAGCAGGCTCCATGATATTAACACAAAGCCCCATGTGGGGTTCAATCTGAGGTGATGATCTGAGTCAAATTTAAGAGTCCAACGTTTAAACAACTGAGCCACCCAGGCATCTCTTATGATTTTCAATCATATTTTTGATCAATTCTTTTGTAATAATATATATAAATAATTTTAATCATTTTAGAGCAGGATGAATATGTGTAAGACCTTTTGCTACATTTTATAGAAGTGTAAAGTGATGAACAACAAAAATGCTATACTAGCATATTTGGGATAAATAAAATCATTATTCTTGAAGAAAACAAACACACAGGTAGCTCAAAATTATATTTATTTTATCTAACACAGCTTGCCTTGTTTAAAAATAAAGCTAGGCAGCAACATATGAGTTTCAAATTGTAAGCTTAAAACTGAGGTAGATCCCACCTATATAAAGAAGAAAGCTTCTTTCATGATTTTTGCATTAGAATATATGTTAAGCCAATGAAGAATGAAGCTGTCCTGAAGGAAAAAAAAAATGGTCTCTTTATTTTTACTACCTACTCTCTATTTATCAGTATAAATATATCTCTAATTTCAATACACATAGCCTGAATTTAAGAAAGCATATTTCTAATTAAAAAATCCATCTTGGGTCATTATTAGAATTTGGAGGGGCGCCTGGGTGGCTCAGTTGGTTGCATGTCTAATCTTACATGCTCATGCTCAGGTCATGATTTTACAGTTCATGGGTTCAAGCCCCACATCGGGCTCTGTGCGGAACACTTGCTCAGAGCCTGGAGCCTGCTTCAGATTCTGTGTCTCCTTCTCTCTCTGCCACTCATCCACTCGCTCTCTGTTTCACTCTGTGTCTCAAAACTAAATAAATGTAAAAACAAATTTAAAAAAATTGAAAATGTTTCAAAAAACATTCCAAGAAAATAAGTAAAACATTCAATTAAAAAACTATGATAAGATTTTTATCTACATATGCAAAGATATTTTTCAGAAAAAAACAACATTTTTATTGTAGAAAATAGGCTTTTATTTAGTTTTTCAGTATTTATTTATTAACTATATCATTATAAGGCCAACAGTTTTAGTGTATCCACAGTGGTAGTGCTGAAAATGTCAACGCATTGACTTGTTTCACAGAGCTTAGTACAAACAAATCAAAGACATAGGGTCAATCTTTATGTAATTTGTGGTGGGAAATACCTTAAAGAGAAGTTTAGAAATTCAGTCGACCTGCTTCAAATGGTCTGCATTACCAAAGGTCATGAGAGAAATAGTCACTTCCATAGTTTAACTCGCCCCTGATGGCATTGCCCAGCATGTTGCTCAACACTGACTAAAGATGATCCTACAAAATGATTGTTTTACAACTTGAAGCCATGAAAATATATTTTCTTGTTAGAAATCAATATGCCTTTATTCTGATAACTATATCAAATGATTAATATTCGCTTATTGTATGTTCCCGTCTACAACAATATTCAGAAATGAATTTAATATTCAGTTACTTTACCCTTCTGGAATGTCTCTCTTTCCTCCTTTTTATAATCCTTATTTTCTACTGCTAATTTTTCAAAAACATAAATATGCATACGCATATATACATATGTGAGCATTTATCTATTTAATTTGCACTTAAAATCCTTTCTACAAAAAGATGTCATGTACAATAAAATGTAAGTATATATTTTAATATGTATATTTATCATAAAAATTAACAAGGTACAGTCAGCTCTTAAATCTTCAACTCTAACCTAACATTAGGAAAATATAAAGATATGAACAATGAGGGCTTATTGGATAGGATATTTTAATCCCTCCATGCACAATACTAATGCCTTTTGTATTAAATAAAGCCGTGATTTCTAAAAATCTAAATAAATACATATTAGTTCAAAAATATTCCTCCTGCATATCATGTACTGGAGAAATAAAGAAGCTTAGGAATAATGTTACAAAACAGAATAGGAAAAATGTATGGTACTGTAAGGATGGAGGTGAGTGGAAAATAATAGGGAACACGAATAAATGATATAAATGTGATCAGGGAACTATATACAGACTCAGTGCCCTACACATATCTCATAATAACCCTAATTTCTACAATGTGGATTTTATTAAATAAGGTTTTACATATACACACACCAAGAGTGAGGGAATATGCTTGAATAAATTACCATAGACAGTTGGCAACATTGGTAATGAAACTATAACTAACAAAAAGTTATTGTTTAAACAAGTATTAAAAGAGGGCCTCATGAAATGCTCTGGCAGCACAAAAGTATGATGGTTAGGTGACTGAAATACATGACGGTGTTCAGCCAGGACTTGTTGAGATAACAAATATTTATCTAAAATTCCGGGCATGTACTTCTTAAAGAATATCAGCAAAAGAGAGAAAAGTGTTTAGAAAGAAAATAAATTTAGATCTCAGAATTTTCATTATAAGTAAAACTAATTTTAAAGTAATTAGGCAAGCCCTGCATGATATATGCCTGCTGTATGTACGAAATGTATGTTATGTTTGAAAGCGTGACTGCCAGGAACCTTCAGGTGGGTGCGGAATGGTAGAAGTCCAAGTTTACTGACTTCTCTGAGGATGCTAACCTAAACAATGATGCCCTGTGCCAGGTGAAGCAGGAGTCAAATGAGTACCAGAGACAGGTACAGCCCCTCACCTGTGAAGTAGCTGCACTCAAAGGAACTAGTGAGTCTCTGGAATGCCAGATGCATGAAACAGAAGAGAACTTTGCCATTGAAGTTGCTAACTACCAAGACACTCTTGGCCACCTGCAGGATGAGATTCAGAACAAGAAGGAAGAAATGACTCCTCACCTTCAGGATACCAGGACCTGCTGAATATTAAGATGGCTCCTGATATTGAGATTGCCACCTACAGGAAACTGCTGGATGGTGAGGAGAGCAGGATTGCTCTGCCTCTTCCAAACTTTTCTTCCTTGAACCTGAGGGAAACCAATCTGGATTCACTCTCTCTGGTGGACACTCTCAAAAAGGACCCTTCTGATGATGATGGTTGAAACTAGAGATGTACAGGTTATCAGTGAAATTTCTCAGAATCATGATGACCTTGAGTGAAAACTGCACACACCTGGTGCAGCAATATACCAGCAAGAATAAAAAAGAAATCCCTATCTTGAAGAAACAGCTTTCGGGAGCCTTTCTGCAGTTTTTCAGGACCACAAGATAGATTCAGAAT
Organism: Paguma larvata; assembly: GCA_030068075.1. Classification (NCBI taxonomy): domain Eukaryota; kingdom Metazoa; phylum Chordata; class Mammalia; order Carnivora; family Viverridae; genus Paguma; species Paguma larvata. The sequence goes on along the minus strand of CM057831.1, from coordinate 76,136,534 downwards.
AGAAATAGCCTCTAGTTATCAACACTCCTAAAAGATTTAGAAAAAAGTTTATAGCATAATCTACTATATGAAGAAAACTTGTGCTAGAATGCTTTTTGAAAAGTAATTTTAATACCATTAAAACTACTTTTTTCCAATAAGTATCTGACCAACTCATTTATGCTTCAATAAATCTTTGGCAAACTAAACTAACCAGAATAAGGAGGCAAGCAATACTCTTTTCTCCCTCTCTCTCTCTCTCTCTCTCTCTCTCTCTCTCTCTCTCTCTTCACACACACACACACACACACACACAGCTGAAAAGAAATAGTTGTTTAACACAGACAAAGAACAGAAATCACTTTTGGAATTTGTGACTAATTTCGTACGATGAAATGAAAACTATATGGAAATTTCCACATCCAAAGCCAGATGAAAAATCTACAAGATTATCCATATATGGGAAAATACTATGCAAGAAACAACCTAATCAACTAACTAATTGTGGACTAGCAGGAAGAACAGCCATTAAATGTGCAGGTGACAGGGCAATGAGTTGAGCTGGTCATGTACAAAGAGCACTGAAATCCTTGAAAAAGAATTGGTAAACACATGATGTAAACGTGGCACACAGAAGCTAGCAGTTAGAATTCTTGACATATTGGCTAAAAATTAAGGTGAAATTGCTCCATTGACTAAGATTTTTTTTCCAGAGAGACCTATTTGATTAAGTGTTTCTTGTTTCCCTATTTTGAAATTCTTGGGAAAAATGAAAAATTTAGAAATAGAATTATTGATAAAACTCAAAACAAAGATCTTGTGCCACTAGATATGGTTAATTTCAATTTTATTATTTGAAATTTTCTGTATAATCCAAGATTTCTACAATGAAAGACAATGATTTTTAATCTTTATTATTTATGTTATATATAAATACAAGTTAATCACTAATAATTGAAATATATAATGATATAAATGCAATTCTGGATTTTTATATTTATGAGCATATTTTTATTTTATGAATATTTTTTATAATTTTAATGCTCAATAAAATATGTCAAATGGATGTTGTTCTATTTTTACTTAGTTTCTCAAACTGTGGAGTCTCATTTCAGTACAAATCATTTTTAATACTGCCTAAAATTCCATATTATTTAAATTATTCTATTTGTTTCTTTGTTTTTTTTCTAAGTTGGCCCACAGCTTGCCATGAGCAGTAATGGTACTCACATGCATGTATATGTGTGAGCAAGTCTTCTTATACTCGCCTCTTTATATAATGTTCTAGTAGTCTGAAATCAAGATCAAAAGGCCATAATTTACTTCACTGATGAGTAGAACAAATCTCCTAATTTGAATTTAAATATATTCATATATTCAAATAAATACATTTACATATCGATATATAAATATAAATATATTTATGTATTTAAATAAATATTATATTTACATATAAATATACATGATATATAAATATATTTAAATTCAAATGTAGGAGATTTGTATTAACATGAATTATCATTTGAATTAACATTGAATATAACATGGGACAAAAATAGATAATGTTCTGAATATTATCAAAAATCAGTAAGAATATTGTAAAGAAGAAATGGGATCTTGAATGGATTTCATAAAATTGAAATCTATTAAGCTAATAAAGGTTGGAGGGGAATCGAATTTAAGGCATTACTAAGGTCACCATTTCTTAGACTCAAGAAATATAAAGATAAAGATAAGAGACTTAAGGAAAGAACAAGACTTAATCATATACAAAAACTTTCCGTTGTCAAAATGATTCATTTCAGTCAAGTGTAATTCTTCGTATAATGGTAGGGTAGTAGCAATGATGCATCGACTTGGATTCAGACATCACTAGGACTGAATCCTTTCATTCGGTGGAACTAAGAAAAATGTAGACAAATGAATAAAGCTAAAAGATGAGAAAATGCTCAGTATTTCAATCTATAGACTCATGAAAATAAGAGAAAAATGGCATTTTTACTACTGAATTATCCTCATGTAAAAAAAGTAACTCTCAGTAAATAATCCAATTTCATACATTTATGAAAAGACTTTAAGTATTATAATTATTATTGTAAATAAATGTGTTGAATGTTAAATATTTGAAGTATTAATTGAAACTTGAGTAAATGAAAAGAAAAATATAAACTAAAAATCATAAGGGGAATATATGTAAGCAACAGGGCAAAATACCAGTACACGTGTGTGTGTGTGTGTGTGTGTGTGTGTGTGTGTGTGTGTGTGTGTGTATGATGCTTGAAAATCAAAGAAAGAAAAGTCAAAATAAAAGGAAATACAAATATTATACTCACTGAACATTCCATATTAAATTAACTCCTGATTTGAAATTTGAAATCCATAATTTATAGCATAACATTTTAAGGAAAGTGAGTCTAAATTTTATCAAGAAGATAGTAACAATTTTAGTTGCATTAGAGCTGGAATGTTTTTGTCTTTGTAAGGCTGCCATAATTTTTAAAGATTATTTTAGGGACCACACCCATAAAACTTTTTCTATCTATCATCTATCTGTCTATGCCTTTGTTCATCTACTACAGAAAGTCATCAGTCATAGTATAAAAATACATAATTTTAGGGACAAGGTGAGATACCAAAAAACTAAACTACTTGTTGAATGACTGTGCAGAATGAGCATTGCATGGGTGGTGAAGAATGGGAGGGGATGTCCTTGCTGATATTTGCAGCTGTCCTTAATCTGTGTGAGCTCACTAATCATTATGGTTCCTTTGGATTCTAAATTTATTTAAGATAATTCAGGAGATGACATCATTATAATTGCCTCTTTCAAATCAAGAGTGAGTTTGATTTAACAAGACTTTTGGACACTTTCCCTGAAGCAAAGATTATTATTCATGGGAGCGTCATATAAAAATCTTGAAAGCTAAGAGATGGATTCTTTCAGTTTAACAAAGCCAGGAAGATTCTGCACATTTTTTAAGGGTGCCTTAATTGTCCCTGATCCATGACTTATAGCTTACTTCATAAGCTGTGTAAGCTAGTTTACAGAGGTTCAAATGCTTAAAACTGAATGATCTTTGAGATCATAACATTGGAACACAACAAAACAGTGACATGCTTCCTTTCTGGTTCTGCAAACTAACAAAGAATATGTTTACATTGCATGATATTTGAGGCCAGGCTTTCATATCCTTTTCATAAACCTAACCTATTGCTGCCTATTCTTTTAACCTCAAAAATTGCTTTTCAATACTATTTTATAGCTAATATGGTAGATTGATTTCATTTTGAAGCTGTCGCATGTCAGTTGATGGCTTGCTTCCTCCCTGGATGCTAAACCAATGAATATGTAGCACTTAATGGAAAAAAGTGCCAACTATGGTATTTTCTGTCAATAAATAAATGTATTGTTGCTATTGTGTATAGTAGAGCTCAGGAAAAGGATTGATTATCATTCCATGTTTAGTTACTTAGAATCTGTATAAAAGGATCAACCTCTGAATTGAAATGAAAAGAAAAAAATAAACTTTAAATAGTTGATAGGGTAGAATCTTTCTATAGAAGAGGACCTTCAAGTTGGGCCATGCCTGGTGCATCCAGTCTCCAGCCATCACGTTGTGTGGTCACTGTAAGAGGCCAAAAGTTCTGACTGAAATTGCAGTATGCGGCCTCTAATAACTATGTTTTATTTTGAAATACTCTTTATTGTATTTTTTTTCCTAATGAAATGTAGCAATTAAAATCTCTATCACTTGGCGGAAAATGATGAAACTGCCAAGCTTAACTCCTGAAGCACTTCCAGAATCCAAGATCATTAATTTGACAGCCAGACTCTTATTCCATGTAAGTATGTATCCAACGATTTTATTTAGGGTAAATTAAATTGTCTCATTCCTGTCATAATAGCAACAACAACAACAAAAAAACACAATTCAACCCTTCTCTCTCCTTTTACCTCACCTAACCGGGGGCATTTTGATCAGTTTTCACACAAACAGAATACATCTCCAAATCTTCAACTTACATTGTTTAATCAATGCACACGTATAAATAATAGTTGCATTTTTAGCTAATGTTTTCTCCTGTACTGCTTCTAAAGTCCAATATCAGAGATACTTTATTAATATCAGAGTTAGTATATCACTAAGTTTAATGCAGGCATATACTAAGAATTATGTCAACTAAAAATTACCCACTCACAGAAATTAGGTTAAACCTCATTTAAGCTATGAAGAATAAGTTATTTCCTTTGGTTAATTTACTTGTAAATCCTAGTTACCCTGATCCTTAGTTGCAAAGAAATAAATAACCTAAATGGGCTAATCTAATAGGTTAACTAACATTACCAAAACCTGAATGTAATGTCTTGTTAAACATGTACTATCGAAGTTAGAAAGTAATCAGTTTTTAGAATTAATCTAAATTCAGAGCTTGGTTGATATCAAGACATTTGCAACTTGTTAAGTGGACTGATCTAATCACAAATTGTTATTCAACTTTAATTATATATTGATTTCCTTCTTATGAATTGATTAAAAAATGGAAATAGTGTTAGAGTACTAGGATTGAGGAGTATTTAAGTTTTTGTCTTTATACTTTTTGTATTTTAAATATTGTTTTAAAAAATACATATATGTATATACATATATGTATATATAGTATACATATATATATATATATATATATATATATATAGTATTCTGAAAATAGAATGCTTCTTTAAAAAAAAGGAACTCATTTATTAGGGTTGTATATTTGAAGAGGTTGACTAACATAAGGTATGGCTCAATAGGACATATTGTATAGACCAGAATTATGTCTCATAAAGAGTGTACATACAAGAATAAATAGAATTACATGAGAAATACACAAACTGAAGAGTTTAATATTAGAATAAGTAGAAGGTGTATGGCACATCCACTCTGTAACTTGATGCTGACTGAAAGCTGGTCGGGGAGAGACTTCTTAGAGACAATGATTTGTCTTGAAAGAAAGACGAAGTGTAATTAGATACAGTAGGCAGGCTGGGCCCAAGGACCTGGGGGTGTCCCACAAGACCAGTCAAGAGGGTTCATGACTTCACACAGGATGGAAATCAAACACAAGCCAGAGAAAGTGAAAGCAGAGTTTATTAAATAGCATACATGATAGAGTATAGCAGATGGAGTAACTGAGAGACTCAGAAAGGAAAGGAGAGTGAGTCTCTCCAATGCTTGGGGCTGGGGGGTTATATTAGAAAGGGGTCTAGGATATGTGTTCTTTCAGTAATCCAGGGTAGGGTCCAATCCAAGGTAAGTGACAGGTGAATAGTAGGTGTTATTTAGGGAGTATTGATGCCAGCATTGGCTGAGGTTTGCTTGAAGCTAATGTCTTGGAACATGTTTGGGATCTGGCTCTTAGATGTTATCAGGTGTTTGAAGGCCTAGGACAAAACTTAGAGAATGGTTAACTTTCTTGCTTTCTCCTTGGAGTGGAAACATAACTTTTTTTTTAGCTTATTCAGATACAAAATATAGAACATGAGTAAATGGGGCCTACCGGAAAAACAGTAGAGATGGACTCTTTCTTAAACAGAGTCCCTTCAGCTTTCTTACCTCAGTAGCACAGAAAGAATGTGTGTCCACTTAAAATTATTACATGGGTGAAAGAAACAAGGTAGGAAGCAACAGTTTCATTATGTGCCTGTATGTGTGTGACTCACAGAGAAAGAGACAGAGAGAGATAGGTAGAGAGAAAGAATATGCTGGATAAAAATGAAGTAATTCTTAGGTGAGTAATTAGGAGTAAACAGGATATTTTTAAAAACTATGTCTACTCCTTGAGGTCAGAAATCTGGAATAGTTTTACCATGTATAATTTGTTTGAACATTATCATAACTACAGGAGTAGGACTAAAACTAGAAATACAACTGAAAAGGAATTTCTTGCCAAAGTATGATCATAAGACTCATGGGATTCTACTACGCATATCACATTCTCTCAATGTATTCTATAAACACCAAGAGACACATCATTTTATAAAAGTAGGAATAGTGCTTAGAGGTCACCCGAGAATACAAAAACTCTGATTGTTTTCTCAAATCTATATGTACATGTATTTAGCACACATGCCGGACTCTTGAAAATGATGCATGCAAGGCATTAATATTCCTTAGGCTTAGACACTGCCTTTAAAATACTCTCTGCCTATGGGGGAAGCATCTACTTACTTCACATGTCTGGGATTGTTTACAGATACACTTAACATTGTCAGGGCTATATTATCTTTAAATCATAAAATTAGATGCATGTTTCAGATTTTTGACTTTTGGTAAAATGGAAAAACACCCAATAATTTGACATAGATGCTTGACAGAGTTCCTAGAATTAATTTCATAAAACATATTAATATTCATGCCCAAATCTATATTTTCTGATAAAAGATGATATATGTTTTGACACAATTTAAAGCCAGGTACACCAAAAATGATGTGCCTGTTTTGATAACAAGAGGGAGAGCAGGGTGGTTCTGTGGCTTTCTCCCATTACACATTCTTCCAGGTCAAACTTTTCCAGGCAAATGACAAACCTTTTATTCAAACGCATTAATTTTCGTCTTTACAGGACAAAACCGAAACAAACACTGGACTAGTTAACTAACTCAAAGTTATTGTATGAAATCTAATTTGCTTCCATTTTTTTCTTAAAATAATACCAAACAAAACAATGTCTCCAGCACTTCAGCTGGCAGAAAAGAAAGATTAGTGGCAAAGGGAAAATGTACATTCCTAGGAACATTTTACATTCTTTGTCCAGAAAAGTAACTCTCCTGCCCCAAAAAGAAACCTCACTGACATATTATACTTTCTAAATATAGGAAAAATAAATCTCTATAATCTGACTCTTCAGAATGGCATAAAACTGATCACAAATAAATGAACATGTATAGATTTATTGGAAGTGGTGTATGGAAAAAGTAATCTAAGTAAAACTAGCTCAAATTTCTGTGAGAGGATATCAGAGACAGTAAATTGGAACTAGCTCCAACCTCATACTTATTTGCTTGAAAGTAAGGTTAGATTAAGGGAGAGAAAAAGAAGATCCTGAAATATCATCAACATATAACATTTCCTTGAAATAGAATACAAATAGGGGTTCCCAGATGGCTCAGTCAGCTAAGCATCTGACTTCGGCTCAAGTGATGATCTCGCAGTTGGTGAATTCGAGACCCACATCAGGCTCTGTGCTGTCAGCATGAAGCCTGCTTCAGATCCTTTGTCTCTCTCTCTCTCTCTCTCTCTGCCCGTTCCCTACACACACTCTCTCTCTCTTCCTCTAAAATAAATAAGCATTAAAAAAATTTTTAAATAGAATACAAATAAATGTGTGGTATGACTTCTAAGGATCTGAGGACCCAAGAGAGACGCTTAAAGTGCCCCCCTATTGAGAGGACTACAATTGACCATCTGCTAAAGTCACTTGCTTGATGCAAAAATTACCAAAAGTTTGTAGAATTTCAGTCCTTCCCTAACAAGTTATTTAATACTTAAGAAATCAACAGTAGAAGCAGAGCATAAAGGAACAAAAAGGTTGCAAAGAATAAAACACAAGCCTCCTCAAGCACCCCACCGGCCCTTCTCCACCGAGAACTAAAGAACACGTCATATTACTTTTTCTTTGAATATCTAAACTTTTTTCTTTGCAAAGTAAATTACCGGCTGCCTTGAAATAGCGGTTTAATACTTCTTCAGTATGAAGTTCTTTTAAAAAGTGCAGCCATTCTGTGCTGCATCTATTAAACTAACGCATGTTTACTTCTTTTGACCACGGTTATTTGTGCACACCTTAAATGAGTTTCTATATTGGTTACATTATTCATGTCATTAAAGTGCCTTTTACTGAATTTACCTGCCACCTCCTGAGGGGAACAGCCAATTGTCAAGATTAAATAGCTTTCTTATCTCTATGGGATTTGCCACTTCAAAAAAAGCAAAATGCTTGGCTTTTGCTGAAGGCTGAATATTGAGTTTTCCTGTAGGACAACAGAGAGAGTCTCACCGGGGCCCTAATATATGTTCAGTATGGGGAAAATTATGGACTAATAAGTGCAATAGGACTTCAGCTACTAAAATTGTTCCAGAAAAGGTAGGATTGGGCAAACCTTAGAATTATCTAAGGTTTCATACTTAAATTTACCACCTTCTATCCCTGTCATTATATTATTATACAATGACCATAATTTTTCTACTTGCAGTTTCTACATTACTTTAAAACAATGCTGATCTTTTGACCTACTAAATAAAAACCAGCAAATACTGAGTAACTTACTATGCTTTTGAATCAGGATCTTCAATCTCACATTCCCCCAAATTTGAAAAGGATTCAATACTAGCTAAGCAATATTGCTTTACATAGAACTTAGGTTATAAGAAGTTCTTTGAGCTACAAAACCTCCTGTTACTGGAGACCACTGAGGAGCTAAGCAGGTTAGTGTCAGGAAAATGAATTTGCCACTTAGTGCTACCGCAGGTTTTGCAAATGGTTCTTGTCTGAATCTGTGTGGTTCAGATTGTGACCTGCGTCATAACTCTATGCATATAGGAACTCTGGAAGGAAAAGGAGTGGAAAAGGAGGAAGAGAGAGAGAAGTGTGGCCTTCTGTTAAAGTCAAATCATAACTTCTTTTGCAATATGAAACATTTATAGCCCATATTCATTTCCAAATATCCTCCCAGTTACGGAAGGCCGTAAATATTCAGTAATATAGGTAATTAAACCGTACAACACCAACAAAGTATGCTTTGATTCTTTGGGTTTTGTTTTTTCAAGACCATTTTTTCATTTTGTTCTGTTTTCTCAATGAATTGTCAGTGGAGGATAACTTAAGAAACAACAATCACAGTCTTCATATAAATTTATATTTCAGAAGTTTCCTGTCCAAATTCGCTAATAGGAATGACTACACTAATTTAAAAAAAAAAATTAATGTTAGAGAGCGAGAGAGACAGAGCACGAGCAGAGGAGGCTCAGAGAGAGGGAGACACAGAATCCAAAGTAGGCTCCAGGCTCCATATGTCAGCACAGACTTCAACATGGGGCTTGAGCTATGAACTGCGAGATCATGACCTGAGCCAAAGCTGGATATCTAACCAACTGAGTCCCTAAATACTCTAATTTTTAGTGCCAATAAATACATAAATTTATAAAATAAACACTTTACTTTTCAACCTGTAAAAACACACAGTAAAAATTAATTATGGTTCTTTTTTCTTCACCTAATTTAACCATCATTAATATTCTGGCAGCCAGGAACTATAAAGATTTCTGAGAGTTAAATTATAGCATGTTCAAATATACTACTGCAACTTTAAGAGTATTATTTCTTCTGTCTTGAATATTTTTGCATCATGAAGGATTGCAAATTGCATTTTTATAATAAGTTTTAGCGTATATTGAAAAGCACCAGCCTAAGCCCACAATTTTGAGCATTTTTTTCTAGAAGAATAAATATGTGATTATTAAATTCAGCTCTAGAGTTAGATAAAAGGGCAAAAAGTTCCAAAAAAAAAAAAAAACAACTGTGATTTAAATTTGCATGGTTGTCTCTAGAGCCAATTGAAAATAAATAAATATCTATAAATGGAGGGAGATATAATGACAATGAGTAACAGCATGCTTTCTTTAAGACAACCTATATGTCATTAGCTTTATTGAAAACAAAGCAGAGAGTGAATAGTGTATATCCGTGGAATCCTATTTTATTTTGTGAAGGTCATCTATATTTCATATGCAAAGAAAGACAAATCAGAAAACTTGGGATTAATACAACCTTCCTTACACTGAAAGGAAAGCCCAGTTATGCTAGGCTCAGTGATAATGAGATATTCCTTCCTTCTCTTTTAGGTTCTTTGGCTGGCCTAAGAATAAAATGGAAAGGGAAGATTAATAAGAGAAAAACAAAGTCCCCACAAAGTAGGAGACTTCCAGGCACTCAGGTAATTGAGGTTTAATATACCATACAGAGCTTAGGAGAAGGGGCAGAGGTCTCGGACTTCAAAGGGGAGGAAGACAATTCACAGAAAGATAAGAAAAGCAAAAGTTTGGTAAATAAATGGTTGCCATGCCTTACGGAGATGTCATTGGGATTAAAGTTATCTCTGGGAATTGCTTCGTGGTTCCGGCCCCCTATCTAAATTGTTTAGGCCGGTTAAGGGGAAATGCATAAGGCTTTCCTAAGTCTGCTCGGTCTTAACAGCCTTGCCCAAAGCGACCCACAGGGCAATGTGGCGCACTTGGTTGGCATATTCTGCTCCCCCACTGGATTACAGATTAGGAATGGATCAAAGACTTGTAAATTCTCATTTCTTAAAAGATGACGATTTCTATGTCATCTTGTGATTTCATATTTATATTAATTATTAATTTTATTCTCCTGTGTGCCTCCAATGCACAAGTAGATAATGTTTCTTTTGACTCAAATTCTATCTTCTACAGATGATTTTGTTTTAAAGTTTATTTTATTTTACTTTTGAGAGAGAGAGAGAGAGAGAGTGCAAGCAGGGGAGGGGCAGAGAGAGAGAGGGAGACACAGAGATCTGAAGCAGGCTCCAGGCTCTGAGCTGTCAGCACAGAGTCCAATGAGCAGCTTGAACCCATGAGCCTTGAGATCATGACCTAAGCCAAAGTAGGACACTCAACCAACTGAACCACCCACGTGCCCCCAGATTTATTTTTAAATGAGCACCACAAGAAAAGTGATTTCTGTCAGTAGCAAGGTATTCAAAAGCCAAAAGACGAGGCCCTGGAAAATAAAAGGTAGGTCAGGTGTGGAAATCGAGCCCTCGAAATGTGACTAATCCAAATTGAGATATGATGCATAAAGTATACAATAGATTTTAAAGACTTAGTTTGAGAAAAATGTTATATAACATTTTAATAATATTAGAATATATATATAGGCTATAGGCTGATAATATTTTATAGTGATTACTTACTAAAATGATAATGTTGATATTGGGTTAAATAAAATATATTAATTTCATTGCTATCTTTTTACTCTTTTCAGTGGCTACTATAAAATATTTAAATACCCATGAGCTTGCATGTGTGGCTCACACTATATTTCCAATGGATAGCACTGGTCCCAGAGATGTGGAAACTGGGTCTTAGATAAGGAGTATGACCTGCCCATAATCACTGTGGAAGATAGTGCACAGGCTGATACCAAATGTAGGTCACCTGACTCCACGTCTGTAACAGGGATCCTCTTGCTACTGTCCTTCCATAAAAATTCCCATGGAGCACCTGAGTGGCTCAGTTGGTTAAGCGTCCAACTTCGGCTCAGGTCATGATCTCACGGTTCATGAATTCGAGCCCCACATCCGGCTTTGTGAGCTGACAGCTCAGAGTAAATAAATAAAATAAAATCTTTGAATATTACTACCACAAAATTAACTTATTTTTACATTTATGAAATACCTCACACACTAAATGAAACACACACACAAACACACATTCTTTTTGGGCATAGAAGGAATATTCACCATCATAGATCATATGTTGGACAATAAAATATGTCTCGATATATTTTACATGATTAAAATCATGCAGTACATTCTCAGGAAAAATGAATTAAAGTAGAAATTAGTAACAAAAAGATATCAAAAAAATTCCCAAGTGATTGCAAATTAAATAGAATACAGTAAAACCTTGAATTGCAAGTAACCTATTTTGAGTGTTGGCAAGACAAGCAAACATTTGTAACAAATTTTAACTTGAGAAATGAGCAATGTTTTGTAATACGAGTAGTTTGTGAGACCGAATGTCACATGGTCACAACTGAGCCAATGGTTCTTGAAATTTGCTTTGATATACAAGTACTTTGGATCACAAGCATGTTTCCAGAACTCATTATGCTCACAAACCAAGTTTTTATTGTACTTCTAAATAACCATAGATCAAAGAAGAAAGAATAAGAAAAATTAGGCAATATTTCAACCTGAATCAAGTTAAACAAACAAACAAACAAACAAAAAACACCCATATTTATGAAGAAATGTTAAAACAATTTCGGAGGAAAATTTATACTTAGATTTAATACTTAGAAAATAAAACCACTTGAAAGCAAATTAAAAGATTCTACCTTAAGTAACTAGAAAATTTAGAGTAGGGACAAGAAAGAAAATAAGAATGAGAGTAAATGAACTAAAATATAACAAACAAGGGAAAATAACATCGCCAATAGAAGCTTTTTTGGGGGACAAATCAATGAAGTTGAAAACTCCCAAGTAAAATACATCAAGAAAATAAAATTACTAAAATTATGAATTAGAGGATAGGTCTATTATATCTATAAATATTACAGTTTTAAACGGAAATATCAACGTCTTCATGACCCGCAAATTCAACAATTTACATATAATAGATACTCTTCTTTAATGAGCAAAATCTATTAAAATGAATTTAAGAACGAGAAAATCTGTATCTTTGAAAAATTGGATTATTGGCAGTCTTCTATCAAAGGAAATACAGGGGCACGTGGATAGCTCAGTTAGGCATCCGACTCCTGATCTCAGCTCAGGTCTTGATCTCATAGCTGTGAGTTCAAGCTCCACATTGGACTCTGCTCTGGGCACAAAGCCTACTTAAACAACAAAGGGGCACCAGGGTGGCTCAGTCAGTTAAGCGTCTGACTTCGGCTCAGGTCATGATCTCCCGTCTGTGGGTTTGAGCCCCTCATCAGTATCTGGGCTGACAGATCGGAGCCTAGAGCCTGCTTCAGATGTTGTGTCTCCATCTCTCTTTCCTCCCCGCACTCATGCTCTGTCTCTCTCCATCTCTCAAAAACAAATAAACATTACAAAAAATTAAACACAAACAAACAAAATGGAACAAACACAAACCTCACAACTAGAAAACACTAGGCACTAATTAGTTCACTGCTCTATGCTATCAAACTTTTAAGAAGAAAGTCATCCCCATTTTTATAAAAATTCTTTCAGAAAATAGAAAAAACTATATCATTTTTAAATCATTTTCTGAGACCACTACAACACTGATAACAAAATATATGAAAGGAATATTACAATAAAAGAAAACTACAAAGCAATACCATACATGAACATAACACAAAATTCATCAACTGAACATTAGAAATAAAACTTGGTGAGGGGAGGGGAGAGGGGACCTGGGTGGCTCAGGCGGTTAAGTGTCAGACTTCAGCTCAAGTCATGATCTCGCGGTCTGTGAGTTCAAGCCTCACGTGTGCTGACAGCTCAGAGCCTGGAGCCTGCTTCAGATTCTGTGTCTCCCTTTCTCTCAGCACCTCCCCCACTTGAACCTCTGTCTCTCTCTCCCTCTCTCTCAAAAATAAATATTAAAAAAAAATTTAGAACAAAAAGAAGAAATAAAACCTAGCAATATATAAAATGACAGCTATGATGACCAAATTAAGTTCACCCCAGGAATGCACGATCATTTCAACAAATATAATAAAAGTATAAATGAAAAATATGTAGTTATAATAGATGCAATAAATGACAAAAATTAACATCCATACACAAAAGCTCTCAGCAAAAATAGGAAAAGAAGGGACTTTGTGAGTCTGGTTATGGGCCCTTATAGCTTCCAGAAAACTTAATGATGAGATATTAAATCATTTGTCCCTGAGACTGAGGAAAGCTAGGGGTTTCCTCACTAGGAACTCTTCCTCACATTCCACACTCCTAGTCAGCATTGTGCTAGTAAACCTAGTTAAATGAAACTAATCAGTGAAATAAGGCAAGAAAAAAAAAGCACATAATAATTCAAAAGAAAAACACACAGCCATATTTATTCCCAGACAAAAGAGTTGTGTATATAAGACATTTTTAAGGATTCAACAACAAAATATTGAAGAAGTAATATTCAAATATCACAGGATTGAAGGCTACAAAGTAAATATTTGATCATATTTCAAAAAAATTGGCAATGAATGATTGCAAAATGTATTGCCATTTGCAATAGCAGCAAAATACATAAATCGCACTGAATTCAATTTAACCAAAAATGTGCAAGTCAGATATACTAAAAAGTATAAAACATTGCAGAGAGAAATTTTAAAAGATCTATGTAAATGAAACATACATCAAGCTGAGGCTCCTGTGTGGTTCAGTCGGTTAACCATCTGACTGTTGTTGGATCTTGGGTCAGGTCATGACCTTGTGGTTCGTGGGTTCGAGCCCCATGTTGGGCTCTGTGCTGACAGCATGGAGCCTGCTTAGGATTCTCTCCCTCTCTGCCCCTCCCATGCTCGTTCTCTCTCCCTCTCTCTCTCTATTTTTCTCTCTCTCTCTCTCTCTCTCCCTCTCTTTCTCTTTCTCTCCCGAAAACAAATAAATAAACATTTAAAAAAAAGATACATCAGGCTTATTCCTTGGAGGATTTATAATTGTTCAGGTGTCAATTCTCCTCAAACTTTTCAGGCGATGTAATGCTATCTGAATTAAATTCCAACAGACATTTTACAGGCACTACTATACCGAATTAAAAATGTATGTAGATATACAAAGAAGTTAGAAAAACCAAAACATTTTGAGAAGGAATAAATTTTAGACATTACACCACCTGATTTCAAGAACTTCTATAAGAGTCTGTTAAAATATATAATCTGAAGTTATCATAAGGATGTACAAATAATAGGTCAATGACAAATCATAATGCCAGATATACATCCATACAATGACACCAAAATGGTTTTCAACAGAGGCCCCGATCTAATCCAATGGGAAAAGAATTGCCTCTTTTTTTAATTTTTTTAGCAAATAATGATGAAATTATTTACTGGGTATCCATATGGAAAAATAAAAATAAACACACACACCAGAAAAATGCTGACATCTATTTCATACCAAGCTCCAATAATTAATTTGAGTTCATCCTATACATAAAGATAAAAGCTAAACTAGTGGTACTTCTAGAAGTGTATTTGCAAAATGTTTTTACAACTTTGTGGTATGAAAACATTTGTTAGTAAAGGAAAACAAAAACCACTAAAAATTAAAAGATGATGTATTGGATTTCATCAATATGAAAAAAAAAACAAACACTTGCTTTGCAAAGAGTACGTTAAATAAAAAGAAAAGGCAAACTGCAGATTAGAGTTGCTAAAATTAAAAAGATTAAAATTCCAAGAGTGGTCCATGATGTGAACAGCTAGATTGCTCTTACCTTGCTGGTCACAGTAAAAAAAAAAAAAAAAAAAAAAAAGGTGCAAACCCTCTCACAAAAAGGTGGCCTGAGTTTTGTAATGTTAAACTGTATCTATTTTATAAGCCAGCAGTTATAATCAGAAAGAGAGAAGAGGAGAGATTTCCAAAAGAATTGCAAACATATATCCAAAAACAGATTTACAAGAATGATCCTAGCAACTTTATTTTATAAGGGAAAAGTTGAAAACGATTCAAATGCCCCATGAGCAAGTAAAAAATAAAACATATTGTGGTTTTTCATACAGTGGAATATTACTCAGCACAAAAAAGGAGCAATCTACTGATTCAAATATATGGACGAATTTGAGACTTTTTACTAAGTCAAAGAAACTGCACAAAAGTGTATACACTGTATGATTCTGTTTATAAAAATTTAAAGAACACACAAAACTAAACTATAGTGGTAGAAATAAGAAAAGTGTATACTTTTCAATGGGTTTTGGCTGAAAAGGAACACTCAGGGAATTTCTGAAATGATATAAATAATTATGCTGTATCTTAATTTACATACATTTGCCCAAACTCAATCTGGCTGTACACTTAAAATTTGTGTATTCTCTTATATATAAATAACACCTTTAAAATAGTCAACTCTGGAGTCAATGAGAGAGCATCAGTACTCGAATGTTTTTCCAACTAGAAGTGGCCCTATTCACTGTTAGTTTAGCTCAGGTCTGAGGACACACAAATGAAAACATATGCATTGTCTCACCACTTAGCCTTCTCCAGAAGTTAAAACAGGTCATTTCAGAGTTCTGTGTATTTTTCTTTCCCTTTCTTCCTCTCTTCCTCTCTTTCTCTTTCTCCTTCCTCCTTCCCCACCTTCCTTCCTTCCTTCCTTCCTTCCTTCCTTCCTTCCTTCCTTCCTTCCTCTCTTTCTTCTTTCTTTCTTTCTTTCTTTCCTTTCTTTCTTTCTTTTCTTTCTTTTCTCTCTCTTTCTTTCCTGTCTCTTTCTCTCTTTCTTTCATTCTCTTTTTCTTCTCTTCTCTATTTCTTTCCTTCTCTCTTTCTTTCCTTTCTCTCTCTCTCTCTCTCTCTCTCTCTCTCTCTGTACAAGGTTTCACGTATCCTAGAACCTATCTGCTTTCTCTGGTTCTCTACATCTTAAAACCAGACACCTGCATTAGGAGGCCATTGCAGGGACATTCCTTGGTAACAATTCCCTCCTTGTATCTTGATTCTATTCCACTTCTTCGGTCTCTGTAATTCGCAGACGGTAGCACTGCTCTTAGAGCTGGAGAGAAACACGTCTTTGGTAAGAAAAAGCCTTTGTGTCTGCACAGGAAGCAGTCCTGAGGCTTCCTCCAAAAGGCCTCTGCTGCCGCAGCAGGTCAAGATCCTGATCTAGCAACTCTCTAGCAGAGGAAGGGGCTGCGTAGAGCTAACTGGGTGCCGTTAGCTCCCACAAGTGACTTGCAGTAGGACCTGCCTCGCACGGGCAGCACCCCTCCTTTACGCTCCCGGACTCACCCGGTGCCGAGGCCCAGCGCCAGCACAAGAGGGAGCAAGTGGTGCGGGGGCCAAACTGCACGCCACCGCCTGCGGGGCCTCGTCTCCTCGCTGCCTTGGCTCTCCCTTCTCCTCCGGGTCCTGTCACTCCCGCGTGCGGAGCCGACCCTGAGCCCTCTCCAGCGGCCCACAGAGATAGACTAACCGATGACTCCGGGAGCCTGGCGCCCGGAATCCGCTTCGCCAGCGAGAGCCCTGCCCGGGACTGCCGGGCGCCGCTGCCCCCAGGCCGGAGGGGGCGCTGCGTCCGCAGCTGGAGAGGGAGGGGACGAGTGAGGCCAGTCCTTCATCCCCGCTGCTGTCAGGGGTGGGGACGGTTCGGGTGGGGAAGAGAAATCCAATCTGCGAGTAGTGGAACCTGAGTACTTTGCAGGAGGGGACACCGAAATCACTGGGAAGGACTATCAGACGCCTAGAGTCCCAGGCAGGCGTCCCTTACCTGAGTACGCAGTGTTTGGAAGAACAGTATTCTAAAGAGAGTGTTTAAAATATAGTTTTGATTAAAAAGGCATAGTAATCTGAGACAGACTCTAAAGGGGAAGAGGGATTTAGGGAGGAGGAAGAAACAGCATCCAGAAATGTACACTGAGGCCAAATGGCATTCACCAGCTCCATATTTGGGCTCCTTTCCTCTGGTGAGACTCATCACACAGGAATGATCAAATAAAAAATGCATCAGTAATTAGCTCATAGAGATGGGGTTGCAGGACTGGGGTTATCATGTTTTGTATATTTTTTAAATCTGTTGCAAATTTCCTTTTAAAAATGCAGCCCTCGAGGACTTTTATTTAAAAAAAATCTCATTTCCTTTTTAAAAAAGTTTTCAATCTGCAATTTGTTGGAACAAATGCATACCGTCCCTCATTCAAAGTTTTATTTTGAAGAAAAGCAGTTTTGCTAAACCATTGTCTTCTTTTAATGAGGTTTAAGTTTAAAACATAAATACAGACCAGACGTAATGACTTTAATAGCCATTAAATATATATGAGTAGTTTTGCGAGCTAGGTACCTGCTTTTGGATAACAGGAGAATTCACAACAGATATAACTTGGCATATACAAATGGACTCACGTGTGAATTCCATGTTATTTGGGAGGGAAACCACAGCACACTTTATTAACAACAGACTCTGGAGACTTCTACTTCCAGGAAAGATGGACACTTTCATCTTTATTTACATTTACACTTAAAATTACACTTAGATGTAATTTTCTTTTTTCTTCTCACTAAATGCAGCCTGGGTGGCTCAGTTGGTTAAGCAGCCGACTTCGGCTCAGGTCATGATCTCACGGTCTGTGAGTTCGAGCCCCGCGTCAGGCTCTGTGCTGACGGCTCAGAGCCTGAAGCCTGCTTCAGATTCTGTGTCTCCCTCTCTCTCTGCCCTTCCCCTGCTCACTCTCTGTCTCTGTGTCTCTCAAAAATAAATAAACGTTAAAAAAATTAAATGAAAATAAAACATTATATGAAAAATCATAAACAGATTCTTGGGGCACCTGGGTGGCTCAGTCAGTTAAGCATCCGACTTTGGCTCAAGTCATGATCTTGCTGTCCGTAAGTTCAAGTCCTGCATTGGGCTCTGCACTGATGGTGTGGAGTCTGTTTGGGATTCTGTCCTTTTTCTGTGACCCTCCCCGGCTTGTGCTCTCTCTCTCAAAATTAAAAAATAAACTTTAAAAAAATTAATGTTCTTAAGGGAGTGACTGTAAAGGTCATCACAAGGAGATATTTGCATGATGAAATAGTTCTGTATCTTGATTGCATTTGCAGTTATCTAATCTCTCCATATAATTAAAATTAGAAACAAATTATCACCAACCAGGATGCCTTAAACAACAGAAATTTATTCTCTAACAATGCTGGAGGACAGAAGTCCCAAATCAGTCCCACTGCACCAAAATCAAGGCATTGGCAAGCATATCCTCCCTCCACAGCTTCTAGAGAGTTCCTTAATTGCCTCTTCCAGTTTCTGGTGGCTAGAGACATTCCTTGGCTTGTGATTACATCTCTCTTGCTTCTTTTCACGATGCCTTCCCTTCTATGTTTGTCAACAGTCACGCACAGCTTCTCTCTTCTACTGTGATATCATTTAGGGCCCAACTGGATAACCCAGGTTGATTGCCTTTGTTTATGATCCTTAATTTCATCAATCTTTTGCATTATATGTTAATAGTCAACTCTTTTGCAATCGAAAGTACTATTTTCAGATTCTTGGGATCAGGAATTGAACATGTCTTACAGAGGCCATTTTTAAAAACCTACCACAGAACTTTGCACAAACATTAGAACAATGTCCACTTCCTAGTTTTGATATTGTACAATGATTACGTAAGATGCAGCCATTAGGAAAAATTGTGTGATGGGCACACAGGACCTTTCTGAAGTATCTTTCCAGTAAATGGGAAAATATAATTATTTCAAAATAAAAAAAAGTAAAAACAAAACATAAAGCAGAAGTAGGTCTTTATGGTAAATATATATATTTGAATGTATATATGAATCAAAGTTACTTAAGAAACAGCCAGTATATGAAGGACACTCTGACCCTCTTTTTTGTCCCCCTGAAAACAGGAAATGAGTCTCCCGTGTGATGGTACCCTCTCTGTGTCTGATAGCAAATCTAGGACTAAGAAGTCTGTATAAACAAACTTTGCTACTTTTTTCACTAATTTGCTACCCCAACCCCAAACCCTATTGTTTTGTCAATTCTTCACAAGTATATTATTTCCTTGTCTAACAGGTATTAAAGCCATCTGCTTTGGTCACTTCCAGGCGTCTCTTATCTTTGGGGCTCTTGTATCTACGAAATTAAATTTTTCTACTATTAGTCTGTTATATGTCAATTTAATTACTAGACCAGCCAAAGAATCTAGAAGGAAAGAAGGGAAAATTATTCTGCCCCTACACCCAGAAAAATCATTTCAGGAGAATCCAAAAATTACACTTACAGCCCACTCTCCATAGTCTAATGGGATTGAGAGACACATCAATTAGGGTTTCACTGTAAATAATTTAGTCGGGATTATGATTTAATTTGGGAAACGTGTGAAAACATAATTAAGTTTGGCCTTGTTTTTGCTATATTTATTCTTTTATTTTTTTAAGGTTCTTAATTATATTAATGTTCACCAACTATTGAGAGTACCTTGTATTAGAGTTATACTACCTGTTGCTAACAAGAAAACCACACAGTCAAGACATTAAGCTTATCTTAAGCTCTTTGGATTTAAAATTTTTGCCGCGAAATATGTTGATATGGCATTTCACCAATTTCATCATCTTTGAAGTTGTCTAATTTTATGTTTTACTGAAGACACTCTTCTGTGCTTTATTTTGTTTTGTTTTGATTTACTCGGAAAACCTGCAGTATTAGAACAGCATTGAAGAAGGCTTTAATATCCACTCTGTCAAGTCTCCATTGATAGATTGAGTTATAAAGTCACTTCAATACTTTTTGAAATTCATCTGCAAAACCTAGAATAAAATAATTTGTGTTAGATCTTTGTGGCCTTTACTCCAAGAAATGTCAGGGGTCTTAATTACACTGCAGGTCCCCTGACTCATGAAATCAGATCACCCAAAGGTGTCTCTGCATGTACTATTTTGTAAAATCAAAACCGAAATCTCAGGCAAAATCCCACCCAAAGTTGCCCTCACACAAATATCATTTTCAATAAATACCTGGTACTTAAACAGTTTTAGTTGAGTAAGGAAGAAGTGAGTTATTGTAGTGTGTGTATGTATGTGTGTGTGCATACATAATATATAAGTATACATGTATATTCATATATTTGTTTGCATATACATAATATATAAATGCACTCTAAATACACGTATACAAATACATAAATACGTAAATACAAATATAAATATAGTCACCTAAAATATCTTTTGCCCATCCAATCTCCATTATATCACTTCTAAAATAAACATCGATTTTCCTTTTAGAAAAAAAATCATCTTTCTTAATCCTGTGTGTGTTTGGTTGTTTGTTTATTTATTCTCACAGTTTTATTGAGGTATGATTGACAAACAGAAATTGTATATACTTAGGTTTCAAATGTGAGTTCTTCAAGGTGCACAGCAGGATGGTTTTATATAAATATACATTGTGAAATGATGACCACAATTGAGTTAATTAACATGCCCATCATCTCTTTATAGTTACCATTGTGCGCGTGGTGAGAATAGTTAAGATCTTCTCTCTTAGAAAATTCCAAATATACAGTACTAACTATAATCACTGTGCTGCCTCATAGATCCTCTTGTGTTTAAATGGAGTTAAACGGACTACCAAATAAACCAAATTGTGTTTAAATGGAGTTAAACACACTACATATGTGCCTCAAATCTGGTTGATGGCCATATTCTCTCTCAAGTCACAAAGTTGGAGTCAGGCACAGACTTTTATCAAGATCGAAAGAGATAGCATGTGTGTAGATTTATAGGACAAAAGTACACGTAAAATATCCCGTCAACCTCTGAGGACTTTCCAGACCACATTTGAAATTCCATTTTATTTTATTCTTTTTGGCTTCTGTGAAAGTGACAGCAGCTCTCTGGTCCATTTAATTTTTCCTCCTATCTTTATAATGTGTGATTTCACTCTTTGGCAAACCTTGGGTTCATTGAATTAAATGAGTCTTCAAAGTTCAGTTCCACACTAAGTCTTGTCTTGCAGTTTATTTTTCATCTTTATGATCCTCAGTTTGAGATCATAAATATTGGGATTTTGTATATTTCCCTGCATTGCCTCATTGGATGATCAAAGACACATTCCCTTTTATGGTATCGTAGTCTGTCAAGGGATTGTAAGAGCCATGTACCATTTAAGTCTGTATCTAAATCAGGTCATTATCTTTTTTATTTGATTATATGTCTTACTATTACATTCACTGTACTTTATTTCCATGGTGTCTAAGGAAATCTAGCTGCCCATAAACAGCTACCTGGAGTTATACTGAGACCTCAGCCATTCACAGAAAAATCTGAAGTTTCAAATGGGAAATGTGTCTCTTTGAAAAAAACTGATTGAACAAACTTTTGGCTAAGATTGAATACAAGTGTAATTGACAATAAAGCTTGGTCTTTATAACACTCTGACACTCTCAAAGCATGCAGGGCATAAACCAAGTGGTATTATACTTTATGGAAAATGAAGCACAGGGACTTAAAGTAATATCCCCCAAGTCACCTTAAATGATGATCAGTGAGTTAGGATTGCAATACAGAACAACAGAATCCAATTTACTGGTCTAACTGCTCTAACTCCTCTGCAAGTGCTCTTTTTATTGAGTGCTCCTTATGTGTTAACCATAGTACTAGGTGTCATGAAGACTAGAAGGGTTAATAAAATTGATAACTCACAACATAGTTGCTACCTGGAATATTTTGCTTATGTCCCGCCTCCCTCTTTATAGTCAAACATGAATTAATTTTTTTAAACTTTAAATGATTATAAATAATTAGGCTCCAGCTTCCTTCTCATGTTATTTGTATTTGAAAAATGCTACAATCTGTTTTTACAGCTGATTTCAAAACAGTATGCTAGTAATACAGATAACACTTTTCTAAAGAGACTAAGAAACTCTTGAGGGAGACGAGGAGTAGAAGTGGGTTCAGGGTCACAGTCTCAACAGGCTGAGATAATTAAATACTTCAGTATTATGTATGGCCGGGAGTTTTCTGCTTTTTGCTTTTAAGTTTCTTCCTGAATTCTACCAGTGGAGTCAGCCTCAGGAAGGACAAAGTATTAAATAAATTATTCCCTGAAAAAATATGTGTTATTGATACTAGTGGATTTCACTATTTTAATTTTGTGATGTTCAGGTAGGAGGTGTTGTGGGTTAAGAAAGTGTAAATGCTCAGCACGACTGCACATTTTCTATGTTAGAGGGAAAAGAAAGTGAATCCGATTATGCTGAGTTCTATTTTCAAATCTTCTATATATCCTAAATATCTTAAAGGTGACTTGACCTTCTGACATTTGTGAAATTTCAGAGAAATTACATCTCTTCAGTGTTTTACACAGCTGGTGGTGGAGGGGTGTTGAATACAGAAAGGAAGTAAATTAGGTGACTGAGGGAAAGAAGTGCAAATTATTACAATGTGGTTGGTCCCGGTAATTTCTTGGTCTGTGAAGTGTGATTAGTAGCATCTTGTCCATAGTGTCACTGTGAGGGTTACATGGGATGTTGATTGCAGACCTCTGTGTACTTTGCTAGGCACACAGTACGTATGCAATACTAATCTCTACTGGAGATGATGATTATTGACAACAGCAAGTTGTGATGCTGATGTGCTTTTTTTTTTAATTTTTAATGTCTTATTATTTATTTTTTGAGAGAGACAGTGCATGGGCAGGGGAGGGGCAGAGAGAGAGTGGGAGACACAGAATCTGAAACAGGTGTGAGCACAGAGCTTGATGTGGGGCTTGAACTCATAAACTGAGAGATCATGACCTGAGCCAAAGTCGGACACTTAACCGACTGAGCCATCCAGGTGCCCTGCTGATGTTTCTATCCATGCCCAGCATTCCTTTATTATCAGCTACTCCACTCACTGAGAAGAAAAGTAGCTTCTGGCACCCAGGACTTGGTCTGGTGGACAAGCCAGACTGTAGACTACTGCTGAATACAAAAACGTCAAAGATACCACATCGGACAAGGCTACTTGTACCCATGATAAAGTAAGACAAAAATACGATTACTAGGTAATGAATGAATGAATACAGACAAAAACAGGAACATTGTCTAAACCAAAAACAAACTTCCATAATTCACTACTAATATGAGTAACTGCTGTTCTTTACAAATTACAGCTTTAAAACACTTCATTCTTCTTTAAACCTTGATTAGAATTATAAAGATATCAAATCTTAGAATTATTCCTCCTTTCTGCCAGCATTAATCCACAGAATAGCATAAAACACAAGTTCAAATCATGCCTTTTATGACATACTCTCAGTAAGATACCCCCACCATTCCTCAAGCTGTGAGTTTTCCCTCATTGAACAAAACATGAAACTCAATTTTATGAAACTAACCATGTATTTATGGTAGTCTTTGGAAAGACATGTCCTTCTTTGCACTTAATAAATATTTAAATTTAGTACAATTAGTAACAAGGATTTATCTCAAGATTGTTATATATACATCATTGTCTTATGTGCAAATATAATTTAGCCCTGGTCCCTGACCACAGTCATGTAATTCAGTGGCAAATACAGACCTATTTATAGAACAAACGTAAATGAAATGTATACTTCAATTAGATTTAGTACACCTAGTATTTATTGAACATCCAATATATCCCATATATTAAGCTGTAGTCTAATTATTACCAACATGCTATGTGATTAAAAGTTGGTAGGAGTTTTATTTGATATAGTTCTTGAAGACTAGGAATATTTTAATAGATGGATGGGGAAAAGGATAACTGTGAGACTAGGCTTTTGAAAAATCATGACTTAAATCAAAGGCAAGTATGCAAGGATATTCAGAGAATAACAAGTATCATTGTTATTGGTGCTTATACCACCCTTGGTTGGACAAAATTGAAGATGATAAGGCTAGCAAGGTGGGTTCGGAGATGATAATGAGGCATTAAGTGTCATAAAGGAGAATGATGATGATAAAAGATGAAGGTCGAGAACAGTACTTAGGAAGCCATTTCTAAAATCCATTTCAAAGATGGAAAAGAATTGAATTTACATTGTTGCATCAAGAATAGAAATAAGTAGATATAGAAGTTTATTTGAGGTTCCATGCTCATTACTCAATGAGATTCAGATATAAATAAATACATTGCCTTTGACATCAGGGTGCTCCTAGACCAAGACAAGGTGCGGATGAGACATTGACTGTTACTACTATAATCCAAAGTGGAGAAATGTTACCAGAGATGTTTGAATCGGGAAGATTGTGTTTAGAACATCTTATAATCCCTTAATTCACAGCATGTGCATCACTTTCTCCAGTGATTACAAATCTCATTTTGCAGGAGTTAACCATCAGGAGAACCAAAATTAGTTGGCCGTCCTTAAATAACATGACTGTACACAGCACACTCTCCACAGTCATGCAGTTTTCTCCATGGGGCTCTGATGGCAATTCTCACGCAGACTACTTAGGAGGCAACAATGTTCTTTTGAAACGAATAAGTAGTTTTGTTAAAAACATATTGAAACTGTTTTTTGCTATTCGTGTTGTTATTGATGCTGCTGTTGTTTTTTTGTTTGCTTGTTTAATATAGGGCTCTTTAATTAACCAATAAAAATGTTTAATTAAGTCACAATCCACATGTGGGGGAGGAAACATAATTTTCCCTCTACCCTTCTAGCTTCTTGGCTGAGACACCTCTGGTAATAAAAGATTAACAGAAGAAAAACAGAAGTTTAATGTTATGTATACCTCCTGGACACATGGGAGAGATCCAAGAAAACTGAGTAACTCTCTAAAGGGTATTATGCTGAGTGAAATAAGTCAGGCAGAGAAAGACAGATGTCATGTATTTCCACACATAGGTGGGCTTTGTGAGACTTAATAGAAAACTCGGAGAGGAAGGGAAGAGGGGAAGGAAAAAAGCCACAGAGAGGGAGGAAGACAGAACATAAGAGACCCTCAAAGACTGAGAACAAACTGAGGGGAGAGGAGGGTGTGGGAGGCAGGAGAGTAGGGGACGGGCACAGAGGAGGGCACTTGTTGGGATGAGCACTGGATGTTGTATGGAAACCAATTTGACAATAAATTATTAAAAAAAAAAAAAGTGGCCTAAGCCATCACCTTAAATATCCTCTCCAGCTAAAGACAAAAAAGGTTTTTCTTGGTGGGGGGAAGGAATTATGAGAAGTTCCCAGGAAAAGCACAGTGCATGAGAGTAAGGTTGTTATGCAGACTTAAGTTATTGCCTTTCCACTGATAAGTTTCTAGAGATTTATAGTCTTCCTTCTCTTCTTGATACAGAGAAAAAGAAGAAAGGAGAGAGACCCTTACAAATGGAAATTTCCCTTAGAGATGTAAATATCCCTTATAAAAGAGTAACTTCTCAGTCTTCAGAGCTTTTCCTGGGCCTACTATTTCTTAAAAAATAATCACTTTGAAATAATCTTTATGTCAAAAAGGTATATTTTGCAGTTGTAATTTGTGCCCCCTTTCAAATGGCATTAACTATGGCTCCAAGTCTCCCCTATGCCCTAATTCCATTGATTCTACCTGCTAAATAACTCTTAAAATCATTCTCACTATTTCTTGATCATTATTTCCCACTGCTCTAATGTGAGACCCATTCTATCTAAATGATACTTTTCAGGTGAGTACTGAGGTGAAAGCAGAGATCATAGCACCAGTATTCAACCAGAACTTTTTTTTAAATATAGAGCAGTCAGAGAGAGGGAGACAGAAGGGTCAGACATGTTCATGTAAACCACAAGTCAGAACTAAAAAGAAATACACACACAGACACTACATATACATATGTATATGTATATGCATATATGTATACACACACACTATACACACACATATAAAATATATGTATATAATATGTTCAACACTATGTATCTAAAACATATGTATAAAACCAAGTCCACAAGATAACAGTGTAGACATAAATGAGAGACGGGACATGGTAAGAAGATAAAAGTAAGTTGAATCACTCATTGTTCCATTAATTCATTCATGAAATATTCGTTGTATACTTCCTAAACTTTAGGCATTTGGAATTCAGTGGTAGCCTGATTTTTTGATGGCTATGATCTTAAAAATGCAAGATAACATATACAATTTCTCATCTGCACATTCCCTAATTACCAGAAGACTGCGTTCCTGATGATATCCTCTTTCTGTAACTACGTGATTTTTGTTGGATGTTTTCCATTTAACCCTTAATACGTTTTGTCCATCTTTCTTACTATGTTGTGTGCCCTAGAATTCTGACTGTTAGTGACAATATCAGGCCACTTTGCCATCTAGCTTCTAGTAAATTCAAGTAAAATTCAGTAGGTTAGGAACCAGAATGAGTTCACAAGAGACAAGAAGAAAGTGAGATTGGATATTTGTTCTCTTTATATTTTCCCTACAAAGACTCCTGTGTCCCACTATCCATAGAGCTCTCACTCTGAATTCTCTGAAAGCAGTTTCTACCCATGTTCCTAGATTGGGAGAAATGCTCTTATTTTATGATTACATCTATCATCTCCCAAATATTTAAATAATCAGTTTTTAAAATTTACCGAAGTAATCCAGGAGCTCGACTTCAATATCAGTTTCATTCTGGGACCCAGACTGCTATTGGATTAGAATTTGGTATGTTTTTCAGCGAGGCCCAAAGTTTTCCTTATGCAGTTCTCAACTATTATTCTTAGCTGCTGTATGTGTGTATGTGTGAAAGAAAGAAAGAAAAGAAAGAAAGAAAGAAAGAAAGAAAGAAAGAAAGAAAGAAAGGAAGAAAGAAAGAAAGAAAGAAAGAAAGAAATGCGCTCACAGATCAATGATTACTCATTCAGGTTATATCATACATATTATACATTGATATAGTATCAATGTGATACAGATTATTATTTTTATACTTTTTAAAGGTAAGTTGCTATGTTGACAATGTAATTATAGTTTTCTCAGATTTTAGCAGAAGTATTCAATAATGTTTCCAGGAATGGGACTCTTTAGAAGAGTCAATTAGTATATTTTTAAGCTTATTGATGCTGTTAATGTTTTAATAGTTGTAGATATGATCTACTTCTATGTAGAGCTTCCTTATTATGATTGTTATTTCAAATATAGAGTTTATGTGCCATAAATCGTATTTGAAAGTTTGAGATATGTTCCTCTGAATGTTATATTTTGACAGTGAAATACAACAATCATTATTTAGGAGACATGGTATCTAAAGATGGATTTACCATAAATCTGGTGAGACACATGTTAATATTCCTATTCTCGGAGTCTCTTTTTTAGCAAAACTATGGCATTGACATTTATAAATTTTCCATTTGAAAGTTGAATGAGGAATTATAAAATGTGAATATGTAATATGTTATAGAAATGAGTGTCTATGGAATCAAAGTGAATTGATCGAAGATAAGAAAAATAAACAGGTAAAGGGAAAATATGAGAAATACGTTACATCTTTACAAATATATATCTTTAGTTGCAGTGTTACTTTGTTTTTGTACTCATTTGGGAGTCTAGGTCATTATCTTGCCTCCAATCTCATGAATTGTTTCATACTTTCCCCCATATTACTATGTTGTTGTTGTTGTTGTTTAATACCAATTTGATCACGTCATACTCTATATGTCTCCGTGGTGTCAGGGAGTAACAATTTCTGGCCCCATTCAAGGGTCCTTCTAGCTGGACTAAGAATCAAATTGACATGAGATAGATTAGCAGGAAAAAATCAAATTTAGCAGCATACATATGGAGAATACACACAGACATAGAAATTCCAAAAACAGGCAAAATGAGGAACAAATGTCATCCTGAACCAAGGGAATAGAAGTCTGGGACATCAGAGAAATTTAATGCAATCCACAGGGCAATAAGTTGAAGAGCAGATGTTTGTTCGATAATTAGAAATTTGCCCTGCCACATAGACACATTATTCCGATAAAAGTTATTTCTCCTAATAACCTTCATTCTGGGAAAGATTCCCAATTTAGATTATTCTATTGGTTAAGTGAGGTGCAAAATTTTCTTTTGATCCTGCAGAGTTTCCATTGCCTTGAGTCCCAAATAATCTTCAAGTCAAACTTGCTCATCTTGGAGTGGCCTGTCCTTAGACTTTACAATAGCCTAGGCTATAAAATCAGAATTCAGCTGGCACCATGACTGAGACCAAGCTTTGGTCTCTACTTCTCTAGACTTATTAGCCATCACTATCCAGTATCTGTTACTCTTCTAGAGGCCTACAAAGCTACCTGCAGTTTAGCAAATACATGAGGCTCACTATCAGCTCTGTACTTTCACACATAGTGATTCCTTTGTCTAGAATATCCTTTCCCCATTGAGTTCTGTTCAGATTTGCATGCCCCTAAAGATATAGGTGATTCATCACCTAATTTCCTATGTCTTTTCTGATCATAACCTCCATTGCCTTGCCAATTTACTACTTGGTGTATCTTATTATTAATTCCACTGGATGGTAAAATAATCTCTTCAGACTGTGAGCTCCTTGCACAGAGAGACAGTATTTTTTTTCTACATGTATCAAATACCTAGAAGAAAAATCTGACTCAAAAAATATATATAGGCATTCAATGAATGTATATCAGATAAATGAATGACTTTCACTCTAGGAGTATAAATTTAAATAGGGCGACAAAAAGTATTTCTTTAATTTACCATTATCAGTTTAGAGTAAGTGTTCAATAAATATATAAGTGGCTAACATCATGAGTGATACTAAGAAAACACGAATCCATAGTTCTTCTGGCTTTAAAATTCAAGGATTTTAGAATATGATTATATATGTAAAAGCATTGGAGAACCAGAACACATTGTAATTTCTTTTCCATGGTTGAAGTCATCTCTTTATGAAAACTCTTGAGCTAGTTCATAATTATAGTACTAGTGCCTATAGGATACCAAATAGAATAAGACATTATAGTGTCTCTTGATCTTCATTATTCTTGGTTTTGTGAATATAAAAGCACAGATTCTGGTCTTCTAAATTAGTTAACAATAATCAGAGAAATGATAGTCAAACAATAATAATTTATAAATATAAATGATTAAATATATCTTTATAGATATATCCTAAAAATTAAAGGAAATATTCATATTATTTATTTAAAAATCTTTACCTCAAACACAATAAATGACACTGTCTCCGTTACTCAGAATATAGCGGAGAACAAAATAGAGTCCATATTCTTGGATATTTCATGGGTAACTGAGATAATATAGAGGTCTAAAACATGTAACATATAATTTCATTTACTGATAAAAGCTTAGAAGAAAACAAATAATACATTAAAAATGGATTAGTTTAAAAAATGAAGATGAGTGGGGATTACTCTTTATAGAATTACCAAGCACATGTAATATAAAAAGCAAGCAGTTAGGTTTTTCAATTAGTTTTTTAAATTAGGTCATCACAACTCCCAAATGGAGAATTTTTAAAATTCTTGTTATACAAATAAGGACTTTGAGACTCAGAGAAGTCAAGCAACTGGTTTACATGCACACAGACAGGTAGAAGCAGAGTTTGTATTACACTGCAACTCTTCTGGAGACTAAAAGCCAAGGTGATGTTAGGAGATCCTCCAAACTTTACAAATTCTTATTTTATGTGAACTTCCAACCATGTTTTACCATTATCAGCAAGGACAACCCAGAGCTGCATGGGCCCAGGACTTCAGATGGGTCATAAAACTAAGTACTAACCAAACGTCATTGAGAGTGGAGTTGTAAAAGGGAAGGGATAGAAGGCTTTTCAAAGGCCACGGATAAAAGGATTCTCCAGTCAGCAGGGAAATCACCTGAAAACAAAGAAAGGCACCTCTTTATGTCAGCTCAAGCCTGCAGCCACTGCAGTAGAGGTAGGAGGACATAAATCAGGGGGGAAAAAAGAGAGTCCAAAAAATCCCAAAGGGAGGATTTAGTTTCCGGTTTCCAGACTTCATTTTGTCCTGTATAAATATAGAGCAAGAAATAAACCAGATGGCCAAATATTGCAGTAGTTTTATGAATGTTAGCACACTGCATTAAACATATCTGCTTTACATTTTTATACCAGTAGATAATTCGAAAAATACATTTCTAACACTTTTGAAGTATGCCACCTCTGTTAGTTTGCCAGGGCTGCCACAAAACAGCACAAACCAAGTGACTTAAAGAACCGAAGTGAATTTTCTTACGGTTCTGGAGGCTAGTGGTCCAAGATCAAGGTGACCACTGGTTTCCTCTGAAACTTTTCTCCTGGTCTTGTAAGTGACTGTCTTCTCCCCAGGTCTTCACATGGTCTTGCTCTGTACACGCTTCTGTACAAATATCCTCTTCTTAAAAGGACACCAGCCATACCGGATTATGGCCCATCCCAATGACCTCATTCTAACTTAATGACCTTTTTAAAGGTCCTGTCTTCAAATACAGTCACCTTCTGAGGTACCAAACTCATATGAACTCTTGGGGGACACATTTCAGCCTATAACACCACTCCTTCATACATTTCTATTTTGAGAATGAAAAATAGCAGAGAAGTTAGAATCACTGAATTTTAGATGGAAAAATGATCTGAAGATTATTATAGATTATAATTGTATTAAGATTATATATAAACTGAACCCTGGAGTTTGTGGGTAAAACTGAATCCATGAGAAGTCAAATGAGTCATCCAAGGGAAAAGAGCTTTTCAACTGGACACAGAAAGACTGAGATTAAGAAAGAGATAGCATTAATAGAGAGAAAGGCTAAGCGAGTCAGTATTGAAACTGGGAAAAATAGCTATCCAAATAGGAACAAAAAAGTAAAATGAGACCTATACTTAGTACCATTCAAAGACATAATCATGGTTAATTAAAAAACTGAGTAGAATCATTGAATTTCTGAATTAAATACTGAAAGAAAACTCTTGATTACATATAATGACATAAACACTCAATGACAATAATGATACATTTAATATCTTAATATGTTTTCCAAATGACTGGCTCACTATTAACTCCAGCCCACCTCTAGGTCTTGATGGCTCCTTAGGAAACTGCAAGAGGTATGAGTCAAGAAACACACTGACCAGATAATCCTTAAGGAAGATAGTAACGAACTCTTATATGGTATGTCTTTTCTAATTTTTAGAAAACATTGTGAACTTAACTGGGCTTATATATTTCTGTTTCACAGATGGTAAACTAAAACTCAGAGACAGGATTAATATTTGCCCAATGTTGTATGGTGACTGACACTGAAGTGAGTAACTTACAATATTTCAATAACTGAAAATCTTGGCTAAGAATTTCATATTAAAACAACAGTCAATTTTTTTTATTCTCTAATTAATTAACATACAATGTAGTCTTGGGTTCAGGACTAGAACCCAGTGATTCATCACTTACATATAACACCCAGTACTCATCCCAATAAGTGCCCTCTTTAATGCCCATCACCCTATTAACCTACTTTCCATCCCCCAGATCCATCAACCCTCAATTCGTACTCTGTATTTAGAAGTGTCTTATGGTTTGCCTCCACCTCTGTTTTTATCTTATTTTTCCTTCCTTTCCCCTATGATCATCTGTTGAGGTTCTCAGGTTCCACATATGAGTGAAATCATATGATATCTGTCTTTCTCTGACTGACTTATTTCACTTAGCATAATATCCTCCAGTTCCATCCACGTTGTTGCAAATGGCAACATTCATCACCAAGTAATGCACTATTATCTATATACACCACGTGTTCTTTATCCATTCATCAGCTGATGGAGATTTGGGCTCTTTCCATAATCTGGCTATTGTCGATAGCACTGCTACAAACATTGGGGTGCCTGTGCCCCTTAGAATCAGCATTTTTGTATCCTTTGGAATTTTAACCTTCAAGTGTTTTGGTGTCATACAGTTCTAAAATTGTTATTTAGTCCTTTCATAGAAGTTAATTGTCACCATTCTAAAAACCCAGACTCACAGTCTTTTGCTTATGAAGAGTAGCTTGTTGATAGGTTTGGAAAAAATGAAAAGCATTTCAGCTGCAGTGAAAGCCACATAACTGTGATGCATTCTAGTCAGCACCAAGCATAAATTGTCTCATCACCCCACCCTAAGTGCTTCAACTCCGACATGACAAGTCCTCGAAGTACAATATTTCTTAATAATTTGTTATATTCATGAGACCGAGATTTTTGCCCAGTTTCACTGGAGCATGAATCTGTCATCTGTTCCTTAAGCTTATTTCTTTTTATTCTTTTGAATAGCAAATGCGGTCAAATGTAGCATGCGTGACGCTCCTTAAATAAGATGCATTGAAGAATTTATAGATATTTAGTGGAACACAGAAATCCTTTTATATTGATTTTTCCTGTAAGTAAAACAGACTTTTAGTGCAGGAGTTGATCAATCACAGAAATCTTTCCACTGGCTGGCTCCGTGTTGTTAAAATAAAATTATACTAGATCAGCCTGCCAGAATTAATCTCTTCAACTATCACACCTCCATTATGGCTCATTGTTTTAGAGTATTTATGTAAAAGTCTAACTCAGATTGTAAGTTTCTTGAGAGAAGGAACTTTTCCTATCACTTTCCAAATCTCTTATAATTTCTCACGGCCCTAATGATCAAAAATATAAAATTGAAATGATTTTCCAGATAACAATGAAAAGAAGATTATGGTGTAGATCATCTCCCAAAATAACTGTGTTGTAAAAGGCTTAACTTTTACTTATTTTTATCTGACAGATTAAAATAATAACTGGAATTTATTGGGGTCCTACTTGGTACCAGGATCAGTGCTATGGAATTTGTATATAATTGTTATTGAATACTCATGATAACCCAAAGGAGTAAATGTTACTATTTTCCTATTAAAACCTAGGAAAAAAAGTTCAGAAAGGATACAGAAATGGTCTAAATTCTAGTAAGAACCAGTAATGAGATTTATGTCTCTTCAAGGTTCAAAGGCAGTGCACTTAATTAGCTCGCCTCCAAAGGCTGAATCTACACAATGTACTTATGCTTGCTATGCATGTCATTTTCAAGAACATTTAATTCAGATAAGGTAAATATCAACCTCCAAAATTATTACATACAGGCTTTGACATTTTTCCATTTAGTATAATAAATTTAAATGCAGTGTTGCTACTTGTAATATTTAAACATGCCTTTTAACTACATCTAGAGACTTCACGCATTTGAGGACAGAGCTGATATGTTTCATGTTAATCTCAGATGCTGTAGGTACCAATCCCCATCATATCATGCAGTAAGTGAAAGCAAGCAATTATCTGTCATATGGTCTACTCTCACTGAGTTCATTCCTAGACATTAGTCTTTAAAGGCATTGTGAAATTAAAATCTGGTAGTCTAATTTGAATAACAGGTATGCAGGCTTATGGAAATTTTCTGCATAATATAAGGCATATTTTCCTCCAAGAAAATGAATTTTAAATTCCTTGTGGATTCAAAAAATTGGTTGTTTGTTCTGAGTTATGATGATTTACATGCAGAAAAACTTTATTTTCATTGTGTGAAGGATAGTATAAATCTGGGAGAGACCATAAGATCAGATACTGAGAATACATCATTTACAACGGGTAAGGTTAAATAACTATTAACTTGCTAAAGATTACTGCAACAACTCAACTATTAATTTCTAAGATAAACCCAACATACTTCCACGTGCAAATGCACAAGCCCACGTGTGTGCTTACACACACATTATGGCTTCATAAGATTGCTATGTGTATAAGACTGTTGCTTTTTTTCTCATATATTTATTTAAGGTACAAATCCTGAAGACTTATTTGTACTAAGCAGAAATACTAATTTCAATGATGACTGGCCAGTCCTCATAGAAAACTATTACATTCTTAGATTTCTTTTTTTATAGCAAGAGAAAGTGAGGATATGGGGAAATCAGGACATATACAGCTATTTGAAAACAGTGTGGAATACTAAAAAAATTAAAAGTAGAAATTTCATATGATCCAGCACCCCCACTTCTGGCTATATATCCAAAAGAACTAAAACTTGGATCTGAAAGAGGTATTAGCATTCTCATGTTTACTACAGCATTAATCATAATGACCCAGAGGTGGAAACAACTCAGGTGCCCATCAATAGATGAATGTATAAAGAAAATGCATTATATTCATACAAGGAAATATTACTCAGCCTTAAAAAAGACGAAAATTCTGGCATATGCTGCAGTCTGGATGAACTGTGAGTATATCGTATTAAGCCATTCACAGAACAAATATTACATGGTTCCACTTGTATGAGTTTTCTAAAGTAGTCAAACTCAAACAAGCAGAAAGCAGAATGCGGAGAGAGTGGAGAAGCAGAACTGCTATGCAGTGGGTACAGAGTTTCAGTCATGCCAGATAAAAAAGTGCTAGACACCTGTTGTACAACAATGAGCATATTGTTAACAGTACTGTGCTATACACTTAAAATTTTGTTAATAGAGTAAGTTTCATGTGTTTGTTTTCACCCCAATTAAAAAAAAATAAGGAATGTAATGTTTCTTGAATTTTAGTTGCACTCACACAAAGAAATATGATTTTTATCTCAAACTCACTTAAACATTACGTTCGATCGTATTGCATTCCTTCCTAGTGTTTGATGAGAGTATTTCGATTTTACCAAATCGAAATTGCAAATGTAACACTTTGCAAATAAGTTTATTATTTCAGGTTTTTAAAATTTGGCATGTCTCAACAAATATTCATCTTAAAATATGCTTTTGTCTAGCAACTATGGTCTGGAAAGTTATATTTATATTTTACATTTTAAATATCATAGAACATTTCTGTGGGTAAATTTTAGAAGCAAATTATTGAGTAAAAAGTAATATAAGAGCACAATATATAACATGAAATAATAACTATGTAGATTTTAAAAATCAAGCACGATTAAGGGGTATATAAATCTAAGAAGAAAAGCAAAAGGGTTAAAATTAAAACTTCAGGATAATGATTATCTTTTTAGTAAAGGGAGACTGAAGAAGGTATTGGGGCCAAAAAGGGCAGAAAGGGAAACAGAATAATGGTGTTACCTTCATTCTTAAATTTGGGAGTAGGATCTTGAGTGTTTAATTCAATATTACAGATACTTGCTAAAATATTCATTCATTAGTGTGTCTCAAATATGCCATTATAAAAATATAAATATATTGAAAAACATGTGAACATTAAAATCTATGTAACAACATATTCTACATTCCCATCTAAATATAAAGGACACTTTCCATTTATGTAATAACAAGGGTCATCTGAGAAAGAAAAACAATATTACCTTATTCAGGAAAACACACACTTCAGTTTTATGTTTGTACTTTTTCCATTCCTTCCAATTTCTTATTTTCCCACTTTTGTAAATAGTAAACCATGGAATTTACAGTCAATAGATAAGTAAAAGAATGCTGGGCTCAGATACAAGATATATTTAGGCTCCCTTTTCTTCTAGCTATTTGATTTTTGGGATGATTACCTTAGGTTTCTTGAATTTCAGGTACCCCATCTCTAAAATGAAGAGATGGGACAGGAGAGAGCTTGTCTATTTATTACCTGTAGTCCATAATTTTATACGCAGACAGAGTCCCAAGTCAGATTTTTAGCGCCTCTCTCTCTTTATTTTTATATTGTGTTCTAAGAAATATTTATCAAAGTGTGAGACTTGCTTTCTAGAAGAAACTAAAGAGAATAAAAAACCCATTCATCACTGACGGGTGTCAGAAGATGCAATGTCCTCCAATCACATCTCTTATCGTCGAGGATGCGTTTCCTTTTAAGTTCCTTGGAGAAATGGGATAATGACAAGAGCAAAGATCAAGCACATGATAATTTTTTTGTTTTGTTTGTTTTTGCCTTTTTCATCTTGATAGGTCTGTATTTTCAATGAAATCTCCTAAAAGACTTTTGGTTAATTCCCCACAGAAAGAATGTACTTTGTGTTCTGGATAACCACAAATGCCTACTTAGCAGGTACTAAAAGTTATTGAAGGAATCTCGAGTTATTTTTCGGCAGTAACTTCAAAAACAGAAGTGAATATCCATATTACCAAGATCAGGGCAGGGGGCAGTGGGAGAGGGGTCTGGAAACACATCTCTTTTCATATTTACTCGTAATTCACAAGCCAATGCAAAGAAAATAAGGAGATACAAAAATAAAATTATATTTCTTGTAACTTTGAGGTGACAGCTGTTTTCCTGTGTTCTCTTAAGCTTTTAATGATAAATAAATATTGAAAGGAGCCCTTAATGAATCCTTTAGTTTGTCACCTTTAATTTTTACAGTAGCCCTTAACATTATTTGATATGATTATTTCATACTTTTTTTTTTTTAATGTTGATTTTTGAGAGAAACAGAGCATGCGTGGGGGAGGGACAAAATGTCTATTAATGTTTGGATGTCCAGTAGTTTTATGTAAACACTTAAATTACCATAAGAACTTGGTTTAACTACTTTTAAAATATTATTTATTTATTTATTTATTTATTCTCCTTACATACATTTTCTACCATTCCAAAGACTTAGCAATCCTTCTCAGAAAACTTTTGCAAGCATTACTGTAGTGGGTAAAGGATTACCCTTAAACAGCAGACAGATATTCCAATAAATGCTGAAATGGAGTATATACCTCCTCTCCATCAAACCAAAAGACAATGGTGACTACACTTCAGGGTGATATTAAAGCTAATGAAGAAAAAAAGAGCTGCAATTATTTGCATTCTCATTTGTTTACGTAGCCACAGCTGCTTTTCCAGTTCCACTCATTAGACTGTAAGCCACTTTAGGACAGGAATTGTCTTTATATCCTTTTAGCTAGATTTAAACATATTATCAGGCATATATTAGATGTTCAATAGATAAGTGACTATATTTTTATAATTTAACTTGATTGAGGAAAATCTGTAATACTCCATACAATAATAAGTATTTGCCATATTAATCTTGCCAATATTAAGATTGAAGAACAAAAATATTGCAATTTTTAATTTACCTTAGTTTAGATTTTCTTACTATTCAGTGCAACATTTCTCAACTGTTATTTCTCATGCCAAGGAAGCATTTTTCAGTCTTCTTCCCAGTTTTTTGTTTTTGTTTTTGTTTGTTTGTTGCCCTTGATAAGACACAGCAACAAACAAAATTCTCCTAATTCTCCTTTGTTATACTTTCTCACTTTTCCTCTCTCACATTCCTGCATCCTCAGAAGAGATTTTTTTTTTCCACTGGTCCAAAGGACAATAAGCATTGTGGCAAACACTAGTTAGACAAACCTGGATTCAAAGACCAGTTCTACTTCCTCCTCCATGCGTCACTTTAGTCATTAACCATCAGATATAACACATGAGACACAATAGCATAGGGTGTCACTTTAGTCATTAACCATCAGATA
This sequence comes from Paguma larvata, assembly GCA_030068075.1. Taxonomy (NCBI): domain Eukaryota; kingdom Metazoa; phylum Chordata; class Mammalia; order Carnivora; family Viverridae; genus Paguma; species Paguma larvata. The sequence continues at coordinate 76,098,779 of CM057831.1, read as the reverse complement.
TAACACATGAGACACAAGGTCTTTAGCACACAGGAAGTCACCTTTTTAAGAGAAAGTGTTGTGTATTGTATTAATAGCTATTTCACCCAGTCTGATGAATAGCATTCAGCATATTATCCTGTAGACTATCGCTATTGCCCTAATTATCTACCTTAAAACTCAACTGATAGTAACTTTGCCCATGATCATTATATGTTGGGATTTTTCAAATGCACCTGTTAAGAATGAAATAAAAATGGTGACTCAGATTTGAGATCATTTTCTGTAGCAGATGTTATGACAAGAGAGTGAAACAAGTATCACAAAGAAGTTTCTACTTTGTGGAGATGATTTCAACCTAATCTATTCTGTTCACACAGGCAATCTCAAAGTGTTATGGACAATGTTGATTGAGGAATTTCGGTCCTGTGATAAACTCTGTTTTAGATGTCTATTGTAAAGTCTTTCATTTTAGACTACATTTTAGCAGATAATCCTGGCAAATCAGCAGCACTTCCTGTGGTGCAATTAGATTAGTTTCCAGCTAAATTTGTCTTTCTTATTTTTAGCATTTATTACCATAGACCAGGTGCACACAGGCTTCTCAGGGCTAAGTGACCCATACAAAGCAAGCTTTACATCTGTCTTTGATTCATCTGTTTCCTCATGTATTATTCACCCTTCACCTGCCATGCTCCAGGAACGTGCAGACAAATATAGTGCTGTGATTCATCTCCCTTGTGTGTATGTCCCAGCTCTGCTGCTGCCGCAATCACTCCTGCCTTATGTTATGCCCAAATAGGATGAAAGGAAACAGGAGAAAATGTGTTGGTTGTCACTTCTGAGACAGACGTACCCTAAGTTGAACCCTGATGAGTCACACACAGGACTCCATCATCAGTCATGCCCCTGTGGATTCCCTACTCCTTGAATGTGGTCAGTGTCTGTGACTTACTTCTGATAAATAGAATATGGCAAAGGTGAGAGACTGTCACTTCCATAATTTCATTATATTATATGACTCCACCTTAGCAGACTGGGAAGATTCGCCTGCTGGCCTTGCAGAGACAAAGGTCATGTTGTGAACTGTCTATAGAATGGGCTACATGGCAGAAAAGTGCAGTGGCCTCTAGGACCACTAGTATTTGCCAGCAGAGAGCCACTATTAAAAAAATAGGGACATCACCCATATTAAAATTAATTCTCTTCAAAATTTGAAAAACTTAGGCACAAGACCACATAAAACTAAGGCAAAACTTTTCTTTAAGCTAGCATTTTCCTTTTAATGTAGTCATAAGAGTACCTTAAAGTTGCTTGATATTTTAATTCCTCATTACTCCATGACATTCTAAATGTGGATACACACACACACGCACACAGAGATACACACACACACGTATATATAAAACAATACAGATAATTTGAAGCAACATTTTCAAAGACTTACAGTTATATCTAAAAATGCGTTACTTGGAAGTAAATATCTGTAAACCACAACAGTAGACTCTAGTTTGAGTATGGATCTGAAAATTCTATGATTGTTGGTAAGTCTAGATGCTCATCTTTCTACAAGAGTGGCAATATCAATTTTTTGCACTAATTTTCTAGACAGCATTAGATTTTGTAAAAGCTAAGTGAAATTTTTATTTTTTCCATCATTTTCCCCCTCTGGCTTGGCCTTATATTTTCAAGTTTCAGCTTTGGATTTCAACACATCAGTCAAATTCTTACTTATATAGAAAATGGGGATGCTAATTGAAGAGCATGGAGATAAGCTTTGTATTTGGTTAACACAGATAACTGGAGTTTCACTGATTTGTACCCTACCACGTCAACACTGTAAGGCGAGTGTGAAATCTTTATAACATTGTTTTGAAGTGTGTTCATAGTGTTCTTTTTTACCAATGTCTTCAGATAGATGAAAGACAAAATACAGCCTGACACAAAAATGACTTCCTTCATGTCCCACGACTGTAAATTTAGTTTGCTGATACTATGTGTGTCGGGCAGAGTGGGGAGAAATATCTATATCCCAGCTCCCACAACTTCCATTATTCACAGTCTCTCTCATTAGATTCATAAATTAAATCAGATCTAGGCAGTGCAAACTGATTTTTGTATTGTATTATATTATAGTAATATCTTTTCTTAACTTGATTCTGAGAGGCCACTGATGATAAAAGATTTCATTGATTTAATGATTATACTTTTTAAGGGAATTATAAATACTAAAACATTGTGAGACTCACTTAGATTATAGATAGGTTAATTTTTTTTTAAATCTTTTCTTTTACATGAAAGTAATAAGTACATATTTGTCTCCCCTATTTGATAGTAGATTTGTAGAGGGTGAAAATTGAATATTTTAATTCTTTTCCATTATTAGACATGGTGAGAAAATAGATACGTTACTATTAATTTCATGCATATGCTCTATTTTTCAAAAAGCAGATATACATCTAGTGTTTCTAAAATATAGTGGTCTGGGACCATAAAGTCATGGGTTCCATGGTCTATTGTGAACTAATCATTCTCCTGCCAGGCTGGTGCTCTGTGAATTTGTCAAGTGCATGAATCTACATAGCTGTAACATCTGGAGCTGAGGTTAGTTTTGGGTGAATTAGAATGAGAGGTAAGACATTCTCCCTGGTATCTCCATGATGTTCTGGACCTTTGGGTGGGCACCTGCATGACAGTAGTGGCAAGCAGGGAGAGACCTGGAATCTGTGGACAAGAGTGGGTACTTGGATTTCTGTCTGTCTCTTGGAAAAGATGCATTGATTAAGAGATATACATTCTTTGTGAATCTGGATGTAAGCGAGACAGGCTTGACTGAGGTTTCCCATCTAAACACAGAGGAAGAAAAAGGTTTGAATAATTATTTTCTCAATCCTCAAAGAAGAATGGTAGATAATTAGCACCATTCATGATACATAAAGGAAATTAATTAATTATATGCAATGAATGACTTTGGTTATTAGGGCATAATTATTTCAGACACTGGCTGAAAAGTAAATTATGAATCATGTTGTTCTGATATTCAAATGTCTCTGCATCTAATTGTCAAAATAATTCTATTGTGCAGTTGCATTGACATTATTCTAATTACTATTTTACGGTTGATATGGCTGTGGATATATCTCTTAAATAGCATTGTTCTATTATATAGTAAATGGGAGGTTGACCCAGACCCATGAAACTCCTAATCCTCAACTTATTTTTTATTTAAATTCCAGCTAACATACAGTGTAATATATATACAATGTAATATTAGTTTCAGGTGCAGAATTTAGTGACTCATCACTTCTATACTTGGTTTGCCTCCCTCTCTCTTGTTCCCTATGGTTATTTATTTTGTTTCTTAAATACCACATATGAGTGAAATGATTATCTTTCTCTGACTTATTTCACTTAGCATAATATTCTCTAGCTCCATCTGTGTCATTGCAAATGGCAAGATTTCACACTTTTTTTGCCTAGGTAATATTAATTGTATGTATATACCACATCTTCATTCATTCATCATTTGATGGACACGGGCTGTTTCCATAGTTTGGCTATTGTAGATAATACTGCTATAAACATTGGGCACATGTATCCCTTTGAATTAGTATTTTAGTATTCCTTGGGTAAACACCCAGGGGTGCAATTGCTGGATTGTAGGGTAGTTCTATTTTTAACTTTTTGAGGAAACTTCATACTGTTTTCTTTTTTTTCAACGTTTATTTATTTTTGAGAGACATAGAGACAGAGCATGAGCAGGGGAAGGGCAGAGAGAGAGAGGGAGACACAGAATCCAAAGCAGGCCCCAGGCTCTGAGCCGGCAGCCCAGAGCCCGACGCGGGGCTCAAACTCACAGACCGCGAGATCATGACCTGAGCCGATATCTGCCACTTAACTGACTGAGTCACCCAGGCGCCCCTTTCATACTGTTTTCTAGAGTGGCTGCACCAGTTTATAATCCTACCAATAGTGCACAAGGGTTCCCCTTTCTCCACATCCTTGTTGACACCTGTTGTTTTTGTGATGTTGATTTTAACCTTTCTGACAGGTGTGAAGCGATATCTCATTGTAGTTTTTACTTGCATTTCCCTGATTATCAGTGATATTGAGCATCTTCTCATGTGTCTGTCGGCCATCTGTATGTCTTATTTCAAAAAATGTCTATTTATGTCTTCTGCCATTTTTAATTAGATTACATGGTTTTTGGGTGTTGAATAATACTAATTCTTTATATATCTTGAATACTAATCTTATATTGTATGTCATTTACAAATATCTTTTCTCGTTCCATAGGTCAGCTTTGTTAATTTTTTCCTTCATTGTGCAGAAGGTTTTTATTTTAATGAAGTTCTAATAGTGTATTTTTGCTTTTGTTTCCCTTGTCTCAGAAGACATATCTAATAAGAAGTTGCTATGGCCAGTGTCAAAGAGGTTAATGCCTGTGTTCTTCTCTAGGATTTTAATGGTTTCATGTCTCACATGTAAGTCCATTTTGAACTTATTGTTTGTGAATAGTGTAAGAAAGTGGCTCAATTTCATTCCTTTTCATGTTGCTGTCCAGTTTTCCCAACACCATTTGTTGAAGAGACCATCTTTTTCCTATTATCTTGTTTGTCAAAGACTAGTTAATATTACAGTTTTGGGTTCACTTCTGGATCTTCTATTCTGTTCTTTTAAGTATATGTCTATTTTTGTGCCAGTACCATGTTTTGATCACTACAGCTTTGTAATATAACTTGAAGACCAGAATTGTGATGCCTCTAGCTTTGCTTTTCTTTTTGAAGGTTGCTTTGACAGGATCAGATCAAGACATGTTATTAGGTCATGAAATCAATTTAGTGGTCATAACTTCTTTTGTAATATTTGAAAAGAATAGAAGACAGTAGGATAAGATAGAAAATATCTAACTATATCATGCATAGTCATGGTAAAGGTTATTAAGTGAAAGTCTGTTCTATTGGAGTTATGTTTATCTGTAGTAGCGATACACGTAAATGCAAAATGCATTTTTACTCCGGGCTATGGTAAGAGTGTTAAAATACAGCATCAACTTAGTATTGTCTGAACTGAGAAGGGAAGGTGAACGATAGGATGTTGGATGTTGTCATTTTAGAAAAATAGAATACAAAGAAGAAACTTTGTCATTGACTCTAATACTGCCCAAGATAGAATCCCTGCTTGGAAAGGTAAAACGAATCAAATAAAACCAAAACAGCACAAACAAAATTAATTCTGTGGTCCAGAGTGTCAATCTAGAGGTCACTGGTGCTCTCTGATGTTGAGCGATAGTTTCTTCCCGAACCGTCCTAATTCTGGGATTACTGAGTAAAAGCTCTGATGAGAAAAAAATATATATATATTTCTTAGCTATGTATCTTCCTACCTCGAAGTGCTATCCTGGATTAGTGGATTAGTGTTCAGACATTCTCATCATTAAGAAACAGTGTTTCATATTACAAATAGAAACATGTGGAATCCAGGTTTATCTGTCTCTCACCTGAATTTAGTTTCTGGAAGGCTGTTACCACGACATTATTATATCTGAGAAAGAATGAAAACATCGCTTGCTGTGGGTGAGAGAGGCTAATAAATTCAGAATTATTTCCCTGTGATCGGTAGCAATTCTGTTCTAAAGGCTGACTTTATCTACTTCCTCAGCCATAATAATTGTGTTGAATTGCAAGTTCTTGGAGAGAAACATTCCAAGATGCGCTACACTACATAAGTTTTAAAGTGCTTTTTAGGACAAACCTAAAGAATCATGTGAAAAGTGCTTTCATAAAGATGTATATTTCAGTAAAAAACTAAAAACAAAACAAGACAGGAAAACAAGTGATAAATATAGCAGTATACAACAATCACCTTCTAGCCTCAGATCTAGCAAATCCCTCCCAGGGAGGAATGCTCTCAGATCGATGAACTACAGATGATGTTCCCCAACAAAACCCGAGCAGCAGACACTGGTTGCTATTTATATATTTCCCTATGTGAAGTGTATGGCATTCAGACAAATGTTATATTAAAAAAATATCTCAGAATATCTCTGATTCTTCCTAATTTGGTACTGAGGGAAAATCGCTTGGCCTTTTGAATTCTAAGTTTTTGTATTTGAAAAATTAAAGGGTAGGGTAGGAGTAGGAAAGGATGGGTAGAAATAATACAGTATGCCTTATAGGGTAATGAGAATTAAATGAAACGATATATGAAAAGAAATTAGTACTGTGTGTCATAGAGTAAAAATGTCTTAATAAATGGCACTTCACTTTAAAAATTACAGTGATTATTATGTATCTGCTGTAAACAATGCAGTAAGTACATAACCACAGGATAAACCCCAAGCCTCTGGAACTCATTCATTTATTCATCTTTGAGTACTTACCATGTGTATATCTGATGGGGATTAATGCATGAATAAAACACGCTTCCTATCAGTTTTCTAGAGGATAGAGATATGCAAACAAATAAATATAATGCGTTGTGATGGAACTATAATCTTATAATTGGGCAAAATATAAAATGTAATAAAAACACAGACAAGAAGGCATGAAGTGAAACTGGTAGGAGTATCATCTTGGTTTATTTCCACTTTCATAGGTTATTTGTCAAATGTTTGGAATTTGGGGCAAAAAAAAAATAAGGTAAAGAAGAAGTACAATAGCAAATTTTCCTCCCCTTCTCTTTCTCTTCTAATGACCCCTTGTCTTAAGCAGCAGCTCTCCAGAATACTGAGAAGAGGTAAGAGGTGTAAGGGTAATGGTTATTCGACACCCAGAGAACCCCTGGTGCTTTCCATGCGTGATTTAATTTATCCTTATTATAAATCTATGCGTTGGATAAAAAACATATCATTTTTCAGGTAAAAAATAAAATAAGACCCTGTATTAGCTATTGGTTTTATTTGGACAACCCTTACAGGTTGTTTCTTTCTGCGACAGATCTGCTCTCTTTGAGAAAAAGAAGCCCCATGTTTATAGTGATTGGGTAATTGGATTAGAAAGGGAATTAGGGCCAAGCTGGTACAATTATTTATTTTTCTGGATTTCCTGCTGGGGCTGGGGTGAAGATTCAGGAGATTATCTAAGGGGGCAGCTTAGAGATGAGTGTAGCCTGTCTGTGCCATAGGAGGGGAGAGTCTGGAGGAAATGGAAGAAAATTGAAGGTGTAGATAAAAGGCGGTTCTGTTGGCATTGGGTACTGTATGTTGGTCCCTATGGTCCCATGGTCTGGCCACGTTCTATCACCTCTTCCTTTAATGAAAGGAATTTCAGTATCTTTTCAATCAATTCCCTAATACTTAAGCTAGTAAGAAGTTGAACTTCTATCAATTTCCTCTGGAATGGTTGTAAAACAATATGTAGATCATAGATCAGAATTCTAATTTGATTCTAAGTTTGTTTGGTTTCAAAACCCATGAATGTCGAATGTCTCTTTATATAAAAATATTGCTTTTTTTTTTTTTTTGAGAGAGAGAGAGACAGCACAAGTGCATGAGGTGCAGAGAGAGAGAGAGAGTAAAAGAGAGGGGGAGAGAGAGAGAGTAGGAGAAACGGGACTCACCGGAACTGGGGCTCGAGCTCATTCAGTGTGGGACTTGAACTCACAAACCATGAGATCATGACCTGAGCTGAAGTCAGATACAAAATGACGGAACCACTCATACCCCCCTAAATAAGAATATTTCATAGTTCTGTATACAGTTGGCTTCTGGAAATTCTCATGGCGCCTGCAGTTTGCTCCTAGACAACTATCTTTTAGGGTCTTCCACTGTTAGTCCACTGATATTATTTGCATAATGTTGCAATGAATGCTGTAAATTTTCTCCTCACTATTCAAGGGGAATAAATATTAAAAAGAAAAAGGGAAAAAAAAGCTGTTTTCCATATTGGTTGTACCAGTTCTCAAGCTATGTCTTTACCATCACATCCTGCTGCTTACTGCAAGAGTCCTAGGTCCGTGGCTTTAAAACCACTATCTTGGATGAAATTGGCCATTATAACATCTTGTAGTAGAGAAACATAGGCTGTACTTCTGGATTTCATCCAGGAACCCATTGAAAGAAACTTTATTCCTCTTTTTTCAATTTCTTTTTAATTTTTTTAAGTTTTTATTTAAATTCCAGTTAGTTAACCTACAGTGTAATATTAGTTTCAGGTGTACAATTTAGTGATTCAACACTTTCATACAACACCCAGTGCTCATCACATTGAAACTTTATTCTTTATGTAGCTTTTATCATCCTTATATGATTCAACTAAGAAAGCTATGAATCTCAGAAGCTAGATCTCTAGAGATAAATGTGCATATTAGACACTGTAATGTTGTGATTTATAATAAGAAGTATATATTTGGTTTTCATCCACATTTCTGGCGTGGAGGTCCTAAAACCATTGGCATGTCCTGTGATGACAGCAATAAAGGTGTTTCTTGTTTTGTTGATGAGATGACTTTTGGAAATCATCCACGGATGGGAAGCTGGTTGCCAGGCAAACCAACCTTGTAATAGAGATTTGGAGCTTTCAGTCCCACCCCTAACCTCTGGTGAGGGGAAAAGAGCTGGAAATTGTATTCTGTCACCAATGGCCAATGATTGGATAAATCATGCCTACAGAATGAAGCCTCCATATAAACTTAAAAGAACAGGGTTGAAATGAGCTTGTAGGTTGGTGGCCATGTGGAGGGAGAGTGATGCCCTGGGAGAGAGCATGGAAGCTCCATGCCTTTTCCCCATACTTTGCCACATGCATCTTTTTATCTGCCTGTTCCTGAGTTATAGCTCTTTATAATAAACCAGTAACCAAGTAAGTAAAGTGGTTCTCTGATTTCTGTGAGCAGGTCTAGCAAAGTAATCAAACCCAAGGAAGAGATGTTTGGAACTTTCCACCTATAGTTGGTTGGTTAGAGGATAGGGGACTACCTGGAATTTCAACTGGCATCGGAAGTGCGGGAGGTCTGGTGGGACTGAACCTTTAACCTGTGAGGTCTAAAGCTCTCTCTGGGCAGACAATGTCAAAATTGAGTTGTATTTAGGACACCAGTGGGTGTTCAAGAATTGCTTGCTGGTGTGGAGAAAACCTCCATACATTGGAATAGGGAACAGAATCATTAGCCACTAAAGTGAAGAGAACAATACAGGATTATAAAAGATTTCATTCTCAAGCATGGGATATAAATCTCTGACTACTTTAAAATAACAGAGGTTTTAGAAATTTCTTATTGTTTTGGGGCCTATGAATAGCATTGTAAAAATCCCAGACTTTCATGGAAACTAAGTGGACTAACTAACATTTCCAAAAACCAGAACCCTGTAAGGTTTGAGCCAGGCAACCCTGTGCTCCCAGCAGATGACTTCCTTGTAGTTCCCTTGCTAATCATTTACTTCCTCTCTGTAGTAAATCCATTGGTGTGAGGAACTCTATTAATCTCTTTCCTACTAACAACTGGGAAATTTTCATGGAGAGAAAATTTTTCATTTTTTTCCCACCCCTCCTCTCACTGCAGAGTTTATGTGTCAATAAAGAAATGTCCAGACATTTAACCATCTCAAATATCCTCTTCTTTATAGCCCCCTCCCTTTTCCCTGATACCTAACACTTGATGACCTTTAGTTTATCAGTATTTTTGTCTAATCCTGTAGTCATTTCCCCTTTTTACAGTTCTCATGGTTTTTCTTTTCTTTTTGTTCCTTTTCTTTTCGTTTCGTTTCATTTTCTTTTCTATTTTTTTTTTTTTTTTGCAAATGAATTATTTTATAGCCACTAAGTTACCTTTAAAAAATGCCTCAGCCAAGAGAATAAGAGAATCCAATATTTTATCCAGGACTTAACATATATAAGGAATGTATTCAATATAGATGCAAAGTAACTATCTTTTTTACAAATGGATTCTGACAAGAAAATAAGGAGACAATTCCCTGAGTGACAATATATATCCTTCTTTCTATCTGGATAATGTACGATGACAACACTGTGATAAAATCCACAGGTTTTTCTTCTGTAAGATGCAAAATGAGAAAATTCTGTGTAATATTTTCAAAGTTGTTACCCACCCACTCCCAACATGGACTCCCCTATTCTTAGTGGTTGACCCACACCACCAACCTTGTTAGCTTCACATAGCACATGTGTCTAGTACAAGATAGGCACTGAAAAAATATTTATTATATACATTTATGGCTACTGGTTTTAGGTCACCCAGCAAACTATCAAACTATTCTAGGACATTTTAACTATATGTTAGAGATGAGGTAATTTCTAAACTATTTATTTACTATACAATCAAATTACAGAGTAAAACTCCTTTCTGGTCAACTTTGTGGCAACTAGTAGGCTTGGACATGTCCCTTGCCCCCTAAGAACTTGAAAAGGAAAGATAATATCTATGTATTGTTAAATAGCTAAATGACATTTATGTAACAGGGCATTATTGAAAAAAGAGAAGAAGAAGGAATTTCAGAAGCATCATGAGCAAAATCGGGGAATATGTATTAGTGGAGTGATGAGAAATAAGTCAGTAAGCTTGGTTAGAATAAGTATCTCAAGTGAAATTTTGTAAAATAAAGTTGGAAAATATATGAGGGTTAGATTGAGGATAGATGTGCATTCAAGGATAAAAAGATATGAATACATCCGCTAGGCAAATATGAATTAATAAAAATCTTATAGAAAAGAAGATATGATCACAGTGGTTTTAGAAGGAGATCATTTTCTGAGTAAAATAAAGTGCTGAGAATAAGCGTAAACATTAAAATGCTACTTCAGTTGTCTAGGTATTAAGTGTTATAGTATGAAAGACACAAACTGACTTATTAAGGCTAAGTTTCACTGTGAGAAGATATTTTGGTTTCTATCATAAGAAAAAATTTTAACTTCATAGAATAGCAGATAAAAGATGTCTAGAACTTGTGTTTTACAATGTATGTTACTGATTTCGTTTAGTGTTATGTTGTTATTCTTTTATGTTTGATCTTTTTATTTTTATATTTTTTTCTCTTCAGTACCACTTTGGATTACAACATTTGAGCTCAGCAACTACATACACAAACACACATGTTGATTTACTCTGAGTTGTATTGAGGTGAACTTGACAGGAGCAAAAATCTTTTTTCAAAGTATAGAGTCCACCTGAGCTACGAAGTCAGGGCAAACACATACTATAATCTTATTCTTCTTTCTTTTTGAGCTCCTACTAGAACTACCCATTGTGCAAACCAAATGGAAACCAGAGGCATGGGAGCTTATTCATGTATTTAATATGGGTCAGCTTCCCAGGATACAGACCAATGTGGAAAAGAGTAAAGAGTAGGTGAAGATGACAAAATAAAAGACAATTAGTATGGGTGGTTTGGGCACAGGTGGGCTCATGCACACACACGCATGTGCACACACACCACACTTTACCAATCACAAGTGCAGAAATCCCTACTTGGTTGCAACATGGAATTTTCTGCCATCAAAGATGTTATATTAGCTGTAGAGGATTTTTATTATGATTTTAGGCAAACATATGGCTGTATATTGGAGGTTCTATAGGGACAATGTCTGACTCCACAGGTCCTAACACCATTCCCTGACAAACAGAAAGAGAAAGACAGTAGGTCAAAGAAAATGAGTGAGGGGCCTCTAGGTGGTTCAGTCAGTTAAGCGTCCAACATCAGCTCAGGTCATGATCTCATGGTTTGTGGGTTCGAGCCCCACTTCAGGCTCTGTGCTGAAAACCCAGAGCCTGGAGTTTGCTTCAGATTCTGTGTCTTCCTCTCTCTCTGCCCCTCCTCTGCTCATGCTCTGTCTGTCTGTCTCTCTCAAAAATACATAAATGTTAAAAAAAATTAAAATAAAAAAAGAAATTGAGTGATCAGTAACAGAGTTGGGTTTCTTTTCAAAGCTGCCATTAAATTTATTATTAACACTGGAAAAATCCCTTAACTTATGTCCACTTCAATCTCTGCTTTTATAAAGTAAACTATTAGTGTAGATTATCTCTAATTTCCTCTCGTTTTATATTTAATGATTTTTGAGTTAATGTTTCATAAATGTCTACCACTGTTTCTTTAAATAATAACCAACATTTTATTATCTCTCTCTTCTCTGCCTGTATGTGTTCTAGTATATACAGGACTCTTTATACATTCTTAGGTTGTTTTTTATTTGTTCATTTGTTTCATTTTATTGCTTATTTATTTTTGAGAGAGAGGGAAAGAGCAGAGATAGAGACAGAGACAGAGAAAGAAACAGAAACAGAGGATCCAAAGCAGGCTCTGTGCTGACAGCAGCAAGCTCAATATGGAATATATTCCAATATTGAGGTCACATACTGCGCAGTCGTGGCCTGAGCTGAAGTCTGCCACTTAACTAACTGAGCCTCCCGGGTACCCTAGGTGTTTTTTTTTGTTTGTTTGTTTTGTTTTTTCTGTTTGATCATTTTTCATTGTCTTAATTGCCTAAACTGGAGATAAAACTATTACGGCTTAATAGAGATGTAATTTTGAAACTAGTTTTAATGGCTTCAATTATTTTAAGAAATTTCAGAAAAAATGCTTTATAAACTCAAAGTTTATAAAGAATGCAAATCTCTGACTTCCTGGTCCACACGTAAGGAGCTTGGAAGTGGCTAGTCCAACCTGACAACAAGTAGAAAGCTGAACTGACTGAGAAATGAAGAGCTCCTCTTGGATTTGTAAGAGAGAGAAGCACACATGACACAGCTCTGTCCCCAAGATTGGAGAGACAAACAAAAGAATACTGGCTTCATAGAACAGAAACTCATGATTGTGCCATAGGGACCAGTGCCTACCTAGGAAGGCGTGCACTGTAATTGATGCGTTCCCTGGGACTCAGTGTGGACAGCTCAGCGTAAGAGACTCCAGCGGGACCCAGTCATGGAGAGGGGCCTCACAATTTTATGAGATTTACCTGTATGAGCTCAACCAGGTTCACATAATAAATACACAAGACAAAAATCCCCTTGTGCTTCAGGAAGGAGGGGAAAAGGAGCCATTTTGAGATATGCCCACATTCTGTTCTTAACAAATCCTGTCTTCAGGGGAAACCAGTTAACTAGGGACTAAACTACTAGGGTATTATCAGAGACTAACTAACCCAGAGGAATGGAAACACCCAACTCCAGCCTACTGTAGCCACCTCTCCCACCTAAGGGGGGAGGAAAAAAGAAAACAAACAACAACTCAGAAACACTTGTGAAGTTCATAGATTACAGGCACAGGCTCACTAAAGATGGTGACCTAACCACAGGAGTACAGAGAGCTTCCCCTGCCCACACACCTCACCAATGCATTACTAAGGGCCTATTTTCAGCAGTTCCTTTCACCCAATCCATCATGCCTGGTGAGCAAGAAAAAAATCACGAGGCATACCAAAAGGCAAAAAACACAGTTTGAAGAGTTAGAATGAACATCCAAACCAGACATGTTATGGATGTTAGAATACCGATCTCCCAATTTTTGTATACGCAATTACAAACATGATGATTATATGCACATTTATAATACTTCAAAATATTAAGAGTAGCTGTGTATGAGAATATGAGTGATTTTATTTCTTTATTGCTTTCTATTATGAAAGTATATTTCTATTACAATGAGAAAAAACCATAATATAGTATAATAGCTTCATAAAAAACAATTTCTTGACATCAAAAAAGAATGGATATGTCAATAAAATTCCTATTTTATTAACTACTATAAAAATTGCATTTGTAATATTTTAGCACATTAACAAACTCAGTAAGATCCTCAAAATTAATAGTAGTAGAATGAAAAATTGCAAATGTAATTTCACTATGATACTTAGAATAAGTAAAAAGCATGCTAAAGCTATTTATAGACTAAACATCCAATATTAACAATATAAAAAGGATATATGCCAGTATTTCTACTAAGACTCTTTACTAAAGGAGAGAAAAAGAAAGATGCATTATCACTAAATAAGAAATTATTCTCTTTGTGAGATACCATAGAACATTGTTTATTTAGGCATGCATAAACAGTTTTACAAGATAAGTAATTCTTGTATTTTTTGGATTTCTTCATCAGAACGTATTTTGAAAAATGTAAAATTGGCCAAAGATAATTTTTAGGTATTATATAAAATGAGAAATATTATAAAAATTATTGAAGAAAGAAAAGACAATTTTTTTTATTTTTTTAAATTATTCATTTATTTTTGAGAGAGAGAGAGAGAGAGAGAGAGAGCGTGTGCGCATGCAAGTGGAGGGGCAGAGGAAGAGGGAGACACAGAATCCAAAGCAGGGTCCGGATTCTGAGCTGTTAGCACAGAGTCAGACATGGGGCTGGAACCCATGAACAGCAAGATCATGACCTGGGCCAAAGTCCGTCGCTTAACCATCTAAGCCACCCAGGCTCTCCAAGACAAAAATAGCTTGCTCACTGACGAATTGGGCTATTCTAAAAATGTGCTCCAAGCTCTACACATGTATTTTTCACATGTCAATGCTGATAGGAGTTGTTCTTTAGGATTGTTTGGATGTGCTAAAAATGTAAATGGAACCCTTCCTCTTGGCAAGATTGAAACATAAGAAATGTTTTCTTAAAACCTTGTAAAAACAAAGAATGAATTATATGATGTAAGATTTAAATGTAGAAATTATACAACAAACTTTTGAGGACCTAGAATTTTGGTTTCCAACAAATCTATTTTTTAAACATATAAAGTAAGATACTGCATTTCCTATACACAGTGTATAGTTTCCATGTTGGTGAGTGAATACACCGTTAGTTCTTGTCAAAATCACGTTAAAGCTACAGTAGCCTTAGTAATAGTGTCAATGGGGAGACAAAGAAAATTCCCTTTTCACAACATTTTATGAGTATGCATTGGTCTGTAGACTTGGATCCTCCTTGCCCCCATTCTGTTACATCCAAAGTTTCTTTGATGATCACCTCTCTCGGATGGTGCTCATCAATTTATTTTACTCTTTCATTTATTCACTGACTCAATGAACATTTCTGTTAATTAGAAAAACCTTTTAAAAAGTTAACAAGTTGGTGATTTAAAATAAAATAAATCTATACAAGGATTTTCATGAACTCCAAAGGGCCGCCTCTATTAACTCCAACACTTTCTCACTGATAAACTACCTAAAGGAAATCCACAAATCTTATAGATTATAGATTACTTATAGGTTATTAGAAAGAAATCCTAACTTTACCTTGTCTGACAAGTGAAAGCTTATTGAAGCAAGAAATTTATACTGTCATGTTTCATTACTGTTCAAACAAACTAACAAACAACAAATAAAACCACGAAAAGTGTTCATTTTTACATTTTACTTCATGCCAAGCTTCAGAATCACTAAAAGAGAAGAGTTCACAAAGCCTAAAACATAGCTGGAGGGCAATTGTAGTGTGCACATGTTTTGGCTCACCTATAATTTTGGAGGGCTCTATCTAAGGCTTTTATGCGTCAAATATAAGTTTTATTTTGCTTTCCCATTTTGTGTTACAGCTCTCCATTTATATATTTTTCTTTACAATTTGTATTTTCCTTCAAAAAGGAACTTTTGAACCTGGTAAGCAATACCTAAGTGCATCAGTTAACTACTTTTACATTATTACTAGGTAACAAATGCCTCCAATTCTCAGTGACTTAATAATAACTATAATTCGTATTTATGTATATGTTGTTTACGGAGCTATGTTAACCTCAGGATCAGTTTTGCTCTTTTCTTGATAGGTTTGCATGAGATTGGATGACCTTGGATGGATTCAGGTAGGAGACTCTGTTTCATGTTTCAGATAGATGAGTAAGCAAGAAGGTTCTGTCTCACATGACTTTCATTCTCTTGACACCGATGTGCCCTCATCAGATGCCTTCAAGGCAGTGGCAGGGGCATGAGGGGAAATATGCAAGATCTCTTAAAGACCTAGCTTCAGAATTAGCACCTTGTTACTTCAGGTTTTTTTTCATTGTTCGAAGTAAATTTGGGTCAAGCCCCAAATTAAGAGTATCTATTATACTCTCAAGAAAGTTAAAATATTACCATAATATTAATTACCCAAGACAGAATTAGCCACCTGTGTGTGTAATTTATGAATCATTTATATATTCTTTAAATTGAAGTTCCAAAGCTGAGCAAGTATTTAATGGCATGCTTCTTCATTATAAAGAATAAAATAAAGCAACATTAAAGAATATTGTGAGGGAGAAAAATGTTTATAATTTTCTAACCTAGTATATTTTTACTTTTTGTCACACATTTTTTCTGCTTTTTAAACAATTTCTTCTGTATCTTAAGGAATATCACTAGATCATATCCCATATGCATATGGTACCAGCATACCAACAACTCCCTTTTAATGGACATTTGTTTTCTTATCTGTCTACCTACCTACCTATCTATTCTTTAAGTTTCATATTACTGCAGATAATCTTTCAGGGAAATCTTGGTCATTTCTTGTTTTTGTTGTTTACTTATACAAGTCGAATTCTTAGGAATGGAATTATAAGGATCAAAGAGTATGACTACCTACGTCATTCCACCTCTGGACAGCCATATTGTTTTCCAAAACAATTTAACCAATTTACAAAAGTAGAGCCTTTCAATCTCACTTAAATTTGAGATGCCAGTGAGTTTACAAAAACTCATCTGGGAATCTTGATCACCATCAATACGTACAGAAGTTTTGAAAAATATCTCTTTGTGCATGAATATTAATAACCCAGTGTTTGTTGGTTTTTAATAAAATATTGTAATTTTTAAATGTTTAATAAACATTTCATATGTTAATTTTTATAGGAAAGAAAAATAGAGAATTGGAGCCCTGAAGCAGGTACGCAACATCTTCTTTCTGTTTGCTTTGCATGTGAATTAATTAATTAGTTATTATTATATACTATAATTATATAGTAATTCATTAATTCATTTATAATGTTTGGGGAAAAATTCATTTTCTAACTAGCTGTGCTTCTAATATATTACAACCACATCTCTTACTGTGACTGTTCTCTATTATCTTTCAGTAAGTTTACTATAAATAATCTTTCTTTAAGAAATATTTGTTTTAAATTAGTAGGCTCTTGAAATCCACACCTGATAGATAAATGTATTCCATTGCCAGACATTAGAACCCTTTATGTCAGAATTTTATTTTCACACTGTGGTTCCAGAATACCTTTAAATAGAATGTAATAGATCAAAAGCTATTTGGAAGAGTTTAAGAGAGAGACCTTGGAAGGGAAGGTGGAGAGTTTAAGTATAGAAAACTCTTTCTAGGTGTATATCTGATATGAAGAAAAGATGGGTGGTAACTGGAAAGTGTCAGAGAAACTTTTTTTAATACAAAAATATTGAAGTGAATAGATATAATTATGTAGATGAAAAATACTAATGATTCAAGCAATGGGGGATAGACCTGAAGAAGCAATGAAGCAGTAGACTGGATGGTAAAACAACCAATGTTCAAATAGAAGCATTGGATTTTAAGAGTTTGAGACTCTGCAGGTGTTGAGAGCATGCTGTAGACAGTGGGGAATGTCCAAAAGAAAAGAAAATTGTATAACTTAGAATTATTTCTGATATTTATATTGATTTTGTCTCCTAGGAGAGACATTCTTATAGGAAAAGTTTTTGGTAATAATTTTTGTTTTCTACATACATACAATCCAAGGAAGTTTCCCACCTACTATAATAATGGCAGAAGGTATTTTTGTGAAATATATGCGTCTGTATCCAAATAACTCCTTGTGAGGGTCACAAGATGCTTCAAAGTCCTTCCTGGATTTTCTCTTGCATGCATCTATTAGACTCTTCTTTGTTCAGCATGTGTTTTGACATTCATTTAAGTGTGTGAAATTGAGAAAATTCTTGAAAAACTCTCTGCCTCGGTTTCTTCTTCTGTAACATGGAGGTGATAATAGTCCTGATGTGATAGCATTATTATTTCGGCCCTGGGGCTTTCTGTCTCTCTCTGAGACAGAGTGACAAGCGGTAATAGCTAGTCAATTGTCTCTGTATTCTTTCTCAAGATAGTACACATTCACAATTTCTAATCTGCAAGTATGCAAATTAAAGATTTTGAAACTCATTTCATGGCCAGCCCTGAAACGAAATTGCAGACTGTTTATGGTTTTTACTCCACTTATTGTGATCATTCCTGCCTTTAATGCATTAATATTATTTTTGCTTGATTACAGAGTAACAGACCAAGCCTCTGTGGGTTGTTATATAGTATGTGAATCTGTCCTTCTTAGCTTATAAATCAGAAAACCCTGAATTCCAAAACTATCTCCTTGCAAGGGATCCAAATAAAGATTTTGAGTTGTGTAAAAAAGAGCCCTACTTTTCAGATTGGCTGCATGCTAAGAAAAATTTTTCACTTAAATATTAACATGGTTATATTTCCTTTGTAACAATATTATGGTGTTGTTCTGGCTATAGATTTCCCGTTTTTTAACAATTTCCAGATCAGTGCAATGTAACTTAGAGTTACACTGAATGGCATGAGCAATTCTTCAATAGCAATTATTATAGGGATATCTTAGCAAGGTTATGACAGAAAGACATCGATGATTTCTAATCTTTTTTATCAGTCTATAATTCTCTAATGTATTTCCCCTTTATGAATTTCCTATTCGGTTGACTGGAAACAATTGCATTTGGTATTTCTTTTATTCTCTCAGGTACAAAGAAAATGAGTCTAGAACCCAGTGTTGATTTACAGAAAATAGTTTCTAAATAGTTTGTCCAATTAAAAAAAATAATCTAACAGTTCCTGAGAAATATACACTAAAGGAGAATTCTGAGAGGCATATTTAAATATGATTCCTACTTAATTTTAATTTATTATATATTAAGACTTTTAGAATGGGAATTGCCTAGGTTTAGTTTTGACTGTGCCACCAAGGAAATAAATGTCAATGTGCAAAAATGAACATGAGATAGAGTAGGTTTGACAAAGAGCTTTGTTAGTGGTTTTTAGAGAGGGCTGGTGTGTTGGAATTAGCTTGCCCTGCCAGAATTAATAAGTCGAGGTCTCTCTGATTACAAAGAGAATTTCTTACATCTTTTACAAAATGAGTGAAGAGAAATCTGTTCACTTCTAGAATACAGGAGTCAAGAAAGTGGACAGAGATATTGATGAAGTTTCTTCACAGAGCTGTATCTGTGCTCTAAATCACCAGATGGGCTGCCTTCCATGATTAATGAGGGGGCTTCAAGAGATCCACTTATATGTTTTAAAATATGCTTTTTGGAGACACCTGGGTGGCTCAGTCAGCTAAGCATCCCACTCTTGATTTTGGGTCAGGTCATGATGTCACAGTCATGAGATTGAGCCCCACGTTGGGCTCCGCACTGAACCTGGAGCCTGCCTGAGATTCTTTCTCTCCCTCTCTCTCTCTGCTCCTCCACCACTCTGACATGCAGTCTCTCTCTCTCTCTCTCTCTCTCTCTCTCTCTCTCTCTCTCTCTCCCTCAAAATAAATAAGTAAGCACTTAAAATAAATAAAATATGTTCTTTTGAAGTAGAGATCACAAGTGCCTGAGTAGACTAAAATATCCTGTGTCCTGGTAACAGACACCAGCCGCGGTAAACCCTAGAGAGCCAGAGAAGCGTCTATGGTGAGAAGAGCTTGGTGATGGTTTCTTGATAGGTCCACAAGGGCTGATATTAGTGTACTAGAATCGAACAAAGCAAGCCTATGGTTAGAAAGCCAGTGCTCCTAAACTTATGGACTTTCTGCCTTTTAATATGTACTCAGCATGAAAACATTTCGGGTTATGGCTAATACACGTGTAAAAGAGTTATGTAAATTAGTATGAAAAACCTTGCTCTATTTAACTGTGGCAGAACATCAGAAGGTCTTGGCGTCAGGAATGCCAAGGGAAAGAGGTACTATACTGGCAGTACTAGAGGAAGTTAGACCCTAAAACATTAGCAAGTTGGAGAAGATAATTTATCATCAAAAAATCTTCAAGAATGTTATCTTTCATAAACTTTATAATCCCTCAATTGAAAAATCTTTTTAAAAAATGCCCAACTTTTACCAGAATGACCCTCTTACTTTCCTTCTTTTTCCAAGAATTCAGTTTCTTGGGTATACGCTCACTTACCAAACTAGCCAGTTTATTTATGTTTATCATTTCTTCACTTAGAAATAGTTTTCATCATCACTCCCTGCAGTTTATAGCAAACTGGACAAGTAATGGACACACAGCCTTTTTGAGGTAGAGCTGTGGGTCAATTATCTAGGCTATCTAGGTACTGAGTGACTGTCCTGCCCTTAAACAGCCTTGCAAGTGAAATTTCATCAGCATTACAATTTGTAACAAGTCAAAATGTGTTTAAGAAATAATTAAATATGTCTCTGTACACATTTTTCTCTCTAGAATGGCCACTCCACCCACCACTGCCCACACATCCTTTGCCTCTCATATGCCAACCTCTCTCTCTAATTAATTCCTACTTGGTCCTTCAGATTTAGATTAAAGTTTTTTTTTAAATCTCCTGGGTCTGCTTTAGATGGCTCCTTTAGCAATTTGAGTACATTCTCTGCTTACGTTAAGCAGAACATATTGCCCTGTGGATCTTGGCTTACTTGCCTCTCTCCCACCAGATTGTACACTCTGTGAAGGAAGAGGATGCACGTATTTGTTGCCACGCCCTCACTGCCCAGTACAATGCTGCATAAGATGTGTTCTCAATAAACACTTGTCAAAGGAATCAATTAATTAAATTAAGGACGAAGGAACCGATGGCCTTAAGAGAGAATAGGCGTTATCTGTAAAAATGAATAATAGCACTATCTGTCTCATTGGGTTGTTAAAATATTAAATGACTAATACATATGCAAAGTGCTTAGAGCAGTGTCTGACACATAGTTAACAATTTGCATTTGCGTTTGCTCTAGTTAATAGTAGTAAATTTTAAATGGGAGGCATTAAGTATTATTCCGGTTCTCAAATTTAGGGACAAGAACCCAAATCCTAGACTTGAGGATAGAGGGTAAACTGAAGAAAATATAAATATCAACATTAACCATGTCTCACAATAATACACGTGGTCATGCCCATTAGCATCAAAACATCACACACATATACACACACGTGTGTGTGTGTATGTCTGTGGTCTGTGTGTTTTGCATCTCAATAGATCCAGCTCAGTCAGATACCACACTCTAACTCACAACTAGACATTTTCTTGTGGAACAGTAGCTTCAGCAGTTGGGGCTGATAGCTTATGTCCTGCATTTTCTTTAAGTAATTAAATAATTACATTAGAAAAATATAAACCCCAAATGCAGGGAAAAGTGCTGGAATCCAGCACTTAATAAACATAAATAATGTTGGATGCTGTTAATGTCATTATGACACTATTTCTGTAAAGTAATTGTTCATATTTTGGTTTTTGGTCAACTATTTTTAAGTGCATCTCAACTTATTCTTATTTATTTCTTTTTCTATTTAAAAATGAGACTTAGCAAATCCCATTATGTGCTCAAAGACTTGTTGAAATGAGTCACTGGCAAAGAACAAGGAAAAAAAATAACACCCATAGCATTCATTAACTATTCTTTCCTCCCCATGGATCCTAACAGGCATTCCAACTACAGCCATCATTGTGTATATAGGTCATTCCCAGATTGGCATTACACACTAAAGGAAACAGATATTTTGGTTAATGAAAAATATCTTCAACTATCCTCTGAGTGTCACTTATTTACCGGTAGTTTAGCATTGCTGTAAATGTTATTAGTTCCCAAATCAGTGGATTCAGGGGAAATTCAAAGTTAGTCAAGATGTGTAGAGCTTAACTGAATTTTTCACTTTTCAAATGGTTAATCATAATAGAATTCAAATCAGAATGCTTTCAGAGACCTGGAACTTTTAAAATAGTAGGCTGCAATTCTACTACCATCTGTTTTCCTGAATGTCAGTTGAGTAACAAAACTCATTTTGCTAGCTATTTCACACGTGTAGTTGTCTTTTCTCCTTATCTAATATGTTATATATATATATAATCTTACATTTGTCTAAACTACCAGTTTCTGATGACGATTCGAACATACCATGTAAATTCCTCCCTGCACTTCTCCAGATGTTTGTGGTTGATTAGACAGGTATTTGTCCATTATTTTCTTTTTGAAAACTTTGTTTTCAGTATTAGGTATCAAGAAGTATTTATGGTTATTAACTTAAACACGAGCAGCGGTTTTGAGAGGATGAACTATGAAATGTATTAATTCTCACACAATACAAAAATATGCATCATGTCTCTTCATTACAAAGATAAGGGGGATATAGGGGGGAAAGGTAAAAGTAGATTTCCATATCATTACAATGGGTTTTAACTTGATAGTGGAATAGATGGGACCCTGTATTAACAGCATGCAGAGAAGACTTAAGGGCAGAAAAAGGTGAAATATTCCAGTTTGACCTCCTCCTGTAAAATTGAGAATAATTTCAAGAGAGCCAGATGTAACTAGCATTTCCATTTTAACTTCATAAATTCACTATCTTGTAATAAAAAAATCTATCTAAAATGAGCAGAAGACTTTTTAAATGGAATATGAGAAACTTCTGAACATTTTCTGTATTACTGCATTCTTTTCCCAAAGCATGTAACTTCTCTCTACTGGAGGTTCCTGTCCATGCGTGACTAGGGGTTTTAAGAGCATTTTTCAAAATGAAAGTATATTAATTTTTAATGAAAATATTATCCTTTCTTGTTGAAAGATCTTTATTTACCAAGAAATTTTGCCGTTGTATAAATGCCTTTTCTTTCTTATTCTCTCTGGCTGTTCTTGCTATGTTTGTTTTCAATTCTTCATAAATTCTTTCTAACCACAGAATTAATTAAATATTGATTTTTGAAATTGTGTTTTGTTGGAAATTGGAAACATTTTTCAGATCAACCATGTACAAATTTTTACAGCAAGATTTTGGACAAGATGGATTTCCAACAGACTAAAAAATTTTTCTGATATCTTCCATTAAAATATAATAGCAGAAATTCATAGACAGTGTTGTCAAATCTCACAAATAATACTTTGAGGACAAGTTAGTAAATGGAAATTGCGGAACTTATTTACCATCAACAAACATTTGGGAAAAAATACTGGTAACAGTCAATAGTTCTAGGAGTATGTGAGATGGACAGCATTTTAGGACATTGTTTTCAAAGGCATCACTGATGAGTTTGCAAAACAATTCCCTCATACTTCCTTACATGCTTTTCTTTGAACTCATCCTTGGCTTCTACAATGCCCTTTCCTTCCATCATTTATCATGTATACCTATACTTTACAAGGACTTGTGCAATTATTAATCAATAAAATGCAGTTGAAGGGAGGACAATGCTTTCCTTCAATGCAGGAAAGCTACATCCAGTGCTTGTCCATTTTATGTACTTATTTTTTTTAAATGTTTATTTATTTTTGAGAGAGACAAAGCATCGGCACACACCCACAAGTGGGGAAGGGGAGAAAGAGAGCAGACTCCAGGCTCCTAGCCATCATTGCAGATCCTGATACGGAGCTCGAACCCAACAGCCTTGAGATCATGACCTGAGTCGAAGTGTGGTGCTTATCTGACTGAGCCACCCAGGCACCGCTTGTCCATTTTAATCAAGACATTTTCCTAGATTTAAAGAAAGAACATAGTTTAAGGGTAAGCAATGTGCGTTTGCCGGAGTTAGATTAGTCCACCATTTTCCAAGGTGAAAGGGTAATTGGAGGCCTTATATACCTTGACATTTGTAGCAATATTTGAAACATAAATCAAGATAACAAACTGCTAAATAAAATACAGTCTGCTCTTCTATTTTAATAATATTCTTTCACAACCTTCTTGAAGACCACCTTCAAATTTAGAATTCTTAAGCCTCTCAGAGCTCTGCATTGAAAATGGCCATCGGAGGAAATCTGACTGCTATTCCCTGGCCCATGGACCACTAACTTTGCCTTTGCCTGCTCTACCCTGCATTGAAAAAGACCCATTTTACCAAATATAGGTATCCTAGCTTACACATCCAAACTCGACCTGAAGACCTTGTAGCAACTGCACTGAAGCCCAGAGGGGCACATGATGCCGTCTGTTCAGATTTAGACCCAGGAAAGAGGCTCAAGTAGATTCTAGAAGCAAGAGCAAGCCCGTTTGGCTAGGAATCATGGTTATCTGATTCTATTGTGCAGTTCAAAGAGCATGGTATAGCAAATCCTCAACTTCTTGAATTCGTTGTTCTGTGGGAAAAGGCATGGCTGGAAGAGAACTAAAGCAGAATCTCTAAAGTTCTGAATCAGGGAAGGGGCCCCTCTCATTTGAGTCTAAGAGTAATATTACATAATGGCTTCAGTGTAACTGTCTCTTACATCCCTCTAAGTCATACATTGACAACAGAAGTTATATCTTCCCTAAAGGTGTAAAAATTAGTTTCTAGGGAGTTAAACCACATTTCATCTGTAAAAGACCTACTGTACATAAAATATGTTATTAACATTTCATGGGGACAATGGTGGGAAATTAGGAAAAATGGAACCTAAAAAGACTCCTTCCAGGGGTATTAATGAAAACTAAAGCTTGAGGAGCACTACTGTAAGTGGCAGTCTGGGTGAGACTGCCTGAGTTTGTATTCTTACTGCACTGGTAGTGACTGTATGACTTTGGGAAAATTTGTTTCCTAGACTCCCGATTTTTAAAATGAGGATAATAAAAGTCCCTACTTCAAAGAATTGTTATGAGGATTAGGTGATTAATATTTATACAATGCTGAATATAGTGTATGACATTATATGAACAAAGAAAGTATTTTTAAATGTCTTTTTATTATTGTTTGTTTTTTTAATGTTTATTTATTTTTGAGACAGAGAGAGACAGAGCATGAGTGGGGGAGGGGCAGAGAGAGAGGGAGACAGAATGTGAAGCAGGCTCCAGGCTCTGAGCTGTCAGCACAGAGCCCCATGCGGGGCTCAAACTCACAGACTGTGAGATCATGACCTGAGCCGAAGTCGGACGCCCAACCTAGTGAGCCACCCAGGTGCCCCTGTTGTTGTTTGTTTTTGAAAGAGAGAGAGAAAGCATGAGTGCGAGAGAGGGGCCAAGAGAGGGAGACAGAGGATCTGAAGCTGCTCAGTGCTGTCAGCACAGAGCCTCACGCGGGGTTCAAACCCGCAAAACCGTGACCTGAGCCAAAGTCAGATGCTTAATACACTGAGTCACTCAGGCGTCTCACAAATAAAGCATTTTTTAAGAAAAAATGTATTCTCCTTTGTAACATTGTAGATAATAATAGTGTCTACTTCACAGGGTAGTTGCAAGGATTGAATAGGATTAATGTCTCATACAATACATAACATAGTATTTGGTACTCTGGATGTAAGTGTACAAAACTGTTAACTAATATTAAATTAAAAAATAGAACACGGCCCAAGAAATATATAACATAATTCTGAAAACCATAGGTTTTTCAGATTGCTAATGTCGTGTAATATAAATTTTTTACTTTTATACAAATATTGCCAGTATTTACTCCTGAAAAGTTTTCTCAGCTTTTTTTTTTAATGTTTAAATATGCAGATTTTTCTTACCTTTTGAATAAGCTTAAATTGGTCTTTCATAAACATAAATCTCAGTGATTGAAAACACCTGTAATGGGTTCTCCAGATATCACAAGGTCTGGAGACCTCAGGGTTTAGAGATATCTCAAGGTCTCGCAGAGACCTCCAGTAACTTGTTTACTTCTGTAACTCCGGTGATTGGTCATCTTAGAACAAAGCACTGTGCAGTGATTGGTTTGCACCAAAACTAACGTCTGTAATTGGTTAACAATAGGCTTCTACACTCTAACTTGCTGTAATCTACACCCTAACTTGCTGTAACCTATATAAGCCCACTGCTGCCTTTGTTGGGGACCATTCTCTGCAGTCGCTCTGTAAGATCAGGAATCAGGATTTGGCCCGGCAGTAAGTAAGTAAGAAATTTGCCTCGTGTCCATTCGGAATTGAGTGGTCTTTTTAACAGCAACCGGCAACAAACCTATTGTTCTCTAACCATCAAGAAGGCATCTTTTCATCTGAACCCTTTGGTAAACGTTCAGCATGGTGTCAGGGTGCTAAGCTTTTCACTTTATAAATACTGCAAGCGGTTGTTAAGACAGCAGCAGTCAAATGAATGAGACCAGTTTATTTCTCTCCAAAGAAGTCTTCCGTCCAGCATGAAAAATACCCAATGCATTAATTTTATCTATATCGGAAAGGAGTCAGACAGGTTAATGGTGTGTCAAACTACAAATCCGTTGTACTTTCTACAAGTTGCTTAGACATGAACCTGAGAACAGATACTCTGTCTCCAAAATTTATTTTTCTCATAAAAAAGAGGAACAAACTGTCTTCCACCTTAATTACTGTCCCAAATAAAACACACCTGTGGCTTGATTTTAAATAGTAAACAAAATCTGTTTCCCTTAGAGTTTCTAGCATTATCCATTTCTCCATGTGACTTACAGTATTATATTCTATCATGAAAATATTGTCCTTATTTTATTGATAAGTTTGTGTTAAAATATCACCACAAATTGTTAGACTGAAATGGAAATTTTATTTAAGCATTTAAAAGCTAATTTTGGAGGAACACTGAAATACTAAAATAGATTACACAGATCGGTACTAATTGCTAATGTGTTTAAATAATTTAGTGCTGAAAATTACTAGAAAGACTATTTTAAGTTCTTCATTAAAGAGTAGTAACAGTTTAATTTATTTGCCAACTACTTATCTAAATTCCTTGTGTCTATGTCCCTGTGATATTATATTTATATAATATATATACTTCATTCTAATTTCTAGCACAGAGCTCCTAAAACCTTTTATATTTCCTAAGTGAGAAGATGTCTGTTGTTATGTTAAGAAGGTGATTTTTTTTTTTTTTTTTTTTTTTTTTGCCACATCTAAGGATACAGGCTGTCTGCCAGGAGAGCTAACTTTGTGATTAGATGGTTGGACCTTTTTTTTTTTTTTAAATGGTCATTTATTTTAAGAGATAGAGAAAGAACACGTGCACACACAGAGAGGGAGGGACACAGAGAGAGGGAGAGAGAGAGCCCCGGCGGGCTCTTTGCTGACAGCCCATAAGGAACAGAGCCACCCAGGTGTCCTTGGAAGCTTGTAACTTTCAGTCCCGCCTCCTTTACTCCTTAGCCCTCCTTCAGGGAGAGGATTGAAACTAGAGGTTAAATCCGTTACCAAAGCCTAATGACTTACTCAATTATGCCTATGTAATGAAGCCGCCATAAATACCCAAAAGGACTGGGTTTGGAAAGCTGCCGCGATGATAAACACGTGGAGGAGCTAGGAGAGCGGAGCACGCGGACTGGGCGTGACTGGGCGTGGAGGCTCCACACCCTTCCGCCTCCCGTACCTGCCCTATCCGTCTTCCGCCTGGATGTTCATCTGTATCCTTTATTATGTCCTTTTATAACAAACTGGTAAACATAAATAAATGCACCCCTCTGCTATCTTTTTTAATTGGTCTCCAAATTCATAGTGCCAGTCTGCATTAGGCCACAGCACAGGAAAGGGCATGGAGATCATGTATTCCGAGATGCTCAAGCTCCTGAAAGTAGTTCACATTCCTTCCCTCACATACCATTGGCCAATACTCAGTCACATGGCCACATATATATAGCTCTACACCCAAGAAGAAAAGGAAATGAGTGTAGTTTTAACAGGAACAATGACTGATTCTTATAGAAAGTAATAGAGTAATTTGAAAGATAATAGACTTTTATTAAGTTAAATAATTTCCTACGTTGGTATCTGTTTTATAACAGCCTAATATTTTTACTAAATATAATTGGAAACCTGAAATAAAAGTATTGATCATGAAAGTCGTGACCACACTGTACATGTGATGATCTGTAAATTTAACTGAATTTATAATCAAGAACAGATAATAGCACAGGTCGGGTCAGAAAAACTGTCTTGATAACTGTTAGTTTTATTAAAGGGAAGGAATATAAAATGGGGCTCTGTAATATCAAAAGGGCGGTGCATGGAGTTTTGAGTGTAATCCATTAACCCTGTGGGAATTGAGGGAAAAATAACATAATGAGTGTGGTTGAAATGGATTACCAGCACCCTTTTATGGAAATTCAGCTATTTTAGAAGGACAGGCAAGTAAGTGGGTCGATAATAGAGAATGCTAGTGAAAGTAAGATTAAAGAAAGATTGTTTAACTCCTAGTAAGTAATGAGAGCAGACTCACTTTGGATAGTTGTATATATTGTACACAGAACAAAAGCTCCAGGCCAAGGGGCAGGTGGAGTCTGAATCCCTTCCGTACTGCACTGGCCAATCTTTTGCCCAGAGGCCAGAGCTGCTTCAGGGAGCATTAACAACTTTGCTTTCACACCTGCAATGCATGAGAGGTCCTTTCTTACAGCTTCACTGACAGAATATTGCTGAACTTTTAGTTTTTTTTCTGTTAAGAAAAGGTTCTCAGAGAAGCATAGATTTCCGTTTTTCTTATTATGAGTGAAGTAGAAATTCTGCCACTTAATATAATTATTATTTCATTGTCCTTTCACTTTTCCCACTTTTCTCATGCTTCGGTCTTTCCTCCTCCCTCCGTGTTAACTATTTACTTATATATTGCAAACCGTAGACTTTTCGTTGTGATATTTATTATGAATATCTTCTAATTTATCATTTTCTTGAATTTGCGAATGGTGAATTTTGCCATAAAATATTTTTGTTTACATGTAACATTCATTATTTTTTCGTATGATAAATTTTTATTCGAAGGTACATTTTCAGGGCAGCAAAGAGTGAAATGAAAAACGTAAATGAAGCATGGCAGGAGGGAGGCAGATGCAAGGTAGTATATTGCCACCTGTTGTGGGTTGAAATGTGTTCCTCAGAAAGATATGCTGAAGTCTTAGCCCTGTGAAAGTGACCTTATTTGGAAAGAGATAAGTTGTTTACATTTACACAGAGGTACAAAAAGTAAACAATAGGTGGAACTCACCAACCATATTGAAATTGCCCTTGAAAATGTCTTCGAGTATTTGTTTCTGGACAGGGCAGCTGTTGTTAATCAGGGAATATAACTGGAGCATTTGTGAGTTTAGATTGGAAATTTGTGTTTCTGAAGATACTTAGGATGGGTGGTGTCAGCCTCTAATCTAAACTGCTGCCATGCACAAAAGATAGTGCACATTTTCAAACACAACCCCAAATGCAACTTCAAGTAACGCTGCCTCCTTCCTAAACTCAATGAAATTGATACTTAGA
Source organism: Paguma larvata (assembly GCA_030068075.1). Classification (NCBI taxonomy): domain Eukaryota; kingdom Metazoa; phylum Chordata; class Mammalia; order Carnivora; family Viverridae; genus Paguma; species Paguma larvata. Next base: position 76,069,539 of record CM057831.1, on the reverse strand, counting down.
AGTGTTACTTTAAGTTGGCATTATGTTCCAAATCAAAGATCCTAATTCTTTCCCCTTGGTGCTCTTTGCCATATCACCCTGTTTTAAACTATCTATCTTTGATTTAATGATATAGACTTATCCAAACTCACCAAGTGCAGGGATCATGTCTTACAGGGATATTCCTGAGGGAAGAGTGTTAATATCATGAAGTACACTAGTAACTATTCTTTTTTTTTTTTTTTTTTCATTTTTTTAAGTGAAGAATGTTTTCAGGGCACAGAGGTTAGGCATGGGTTTCAGTGGAACCTTAAAAAAATAGTTATCGTGTAAAAACTCTAAGAGCTAAATCTCCAAATGATGCTTAAATTCATCCATCGCAATGCACATTTCTGTTGTCCAGCACAGTTGTATCTGTGAGCAGATATTCTGTTGTGCAGAATAACTACCTACATCCACAATTACCAATTGCATGTGGACCAATGGATTTAACAACTTTAACTAGAACAAATACTCTAAAATATGTTTGGCTTTGTTGTTTTGTTGGTGTGTGTGTTTCTTTTCTGATAAAGGGAAGTCTTGGTCATGGTAGTATGAGCTAAGCAAATATGGTTGCTTCCAATATTAAAATTTTTTTAAGTTTATTTATTTTGAGAGAGGGAGAGGGAGGGCCCGAGAGAGAGGGAGAAAGAGAATCTCAAGCAGGCTCTGCACAGTGTGTTGCCCGATGCAGAGCTCCAACCCACAAACTGTGAGATCATGACCTGAGCCAAAGTCAGATGCCCAGCCTACTGAGCCATTCAGGTGCCCCCACCCCCTTATTTTCTTCATGTTGGCCAGTTGCTGTTGCCTTTGGATCATGCAGCGACTAGATTCTCTGGAGATGCATAGAAAATATTCTCTTGTAATAGGAAATAATCTAGATCGAAGTGAGAAATAATTTTATCTGCATGTCTTACCTATTTATAGTATTTAAGTTAGAGAATAATATCAATTGTGGATGAAGAAAATGAAAAACATTCACTTAACAATTTCTACCTTATGGAAAGCTTCTTTGGAGACCAGTCAGCCTTTGGCAACCATTTCCCAGATTTTACATACAAATAAAACTTACCAGAAACTATAATATCACTATTTTTACTTTTTTTTTTTTTTTTTTTTTACATTTTGTGCGTTAGAATGATTTACCCAATATAAAACTAGAAAACAACACACAGGAGAAAAATTGACTCTAAATAAACTGTTATAGAAATTAAATTCTTACATGTGCAAGTGGTAAATTATCAACATAATTAGCAAGTCTTTAAAATCTCCTGTGTAACAGTTCATTGCTTCTAAGAAGCAAATCAGTTTGAGGTAGTTCCTCCTTACAATATCAAAACAGCAAAAGATTATAAATGTAGATGAGAGAGTAATGTAGATACTTTGGATTCGGGTTTTCACATTAACTTGGAAATTTTACCCAGTTTGTTTTCAAATTTGAATTTATTCAAAACTACTTTGTGTGTCAGGGCGTTTAGAATCTTTCAGGAAGCAAAATATGGCATTTCTTCCATGTTCCATGTAGTCAGGGAACTATTGAATTTTCCCAGTAGAAATAGTTTCAATTCAATCATCTTCAGCACTTAATTTTTATAGACTTTTTACTCTCAGTAAATGTTGAGTAAATATTATAAGTAATATCTGGTTATTTTAGCTTAACAATCAATAATATCCCCCAGTTTGAGATTAAAAATTCATGGGGCAAACTTTGCAGAATATTCTGAATAAGAACTTGGCCTATAGGAGCCGTGATTTCTTCTTTGTATAGAGCCAGTGGGAAAGATTTGCTTTGTTCCTCCAAAGTTTTAATTATAAAAAATAAATTCAAACATGGAATTATTTCTAATTTCAAAGACAAAGATTAAAAAGTCTCTTTTTTCTTCTGCAATCACTGACAAATATTGAACCTACAGTTAAGATCATGAACATTTAGTAGTCATTGCCTTTTTTTTTTTTTTTAGGAAGCCATATTATTTGTAGATATGGTTGGAAAAAAAGATCCAAAGTAGAAATGTCAAGGTTATTGTTATTGTGTTTAATAGGCAGGCATATCTGAAGGCAAAACATTTTTAAATGTGGCTGAATGGAAATTATTTTTTAAGAATAAACTGTATTTATATTGAATATTTAGATATCTGTGATAATTAATAAAAATTTAAAAACTATATGGTCACAAAGTAAATCTCAGTAAGTAGCAAATAATGAATATCATAAGATTACATATCAAAAATACTATAATTAAATAACATTGGAACTATAAAATAAAGTGTTATTAGAAAAAAACTGAACTTAACTAGAAATTAAAAATCAAATCCAAAACATTGTTTTCATTTCATTTTTCTTTACAAAGCATCCAAAGTTCTATCAAGATTGGAAAGATTGATTTAAAAAATCAATGAAGAGGGCACCTGGATGGCTCAGTTGGTTGAGTTTCCGACTTTGGCTCAGGTCATAATCTCATAGTCTGTGAGTCCAAGCCCCAATTCAGGCTCTGTGCTGACAGCTCAGAGCTTGGAGCCTGCTTTGGATTCTGTGTCTCCCTCTCTCTCTGCCACTCCCCTATTCACACTCTGTCTCTCTCTCTCTCAAAAATAAATTAACATTGAAAAAAAAATTTTAAAATCAGTGAAGATACAATTGAGTAACGTTGTACGGTAGTCAACAATTTGTGTAATACCCAGAAAAATCAAGATGTGTTTTTTTTGTTTTGTTTTGTTTTGTTTTTTTTGTTTGTTTTTTTTTGTTTTGTTTTTTGCCTATCTTTTTGGGCACCTGCCTGTTAACCTCAGTTTGTACCTTGGTTGGAGGTTTTCCCAGAGCCAGGTATCCCAGAAGGAGTAGCAAAACTATGGTGTCAGTGCCACCGTAGCTGTCAAAGTGGATGTCCTCAAACAACCAAGTTGTGTCCTGTTCCTCTGAATCTGGCAGCGGGGGGTGGGTGATGCAGGGAATTAAGACAGGTAAGCCCAGTTTTACCTACCATTAGGAGCTGAATTGTGTCCCCTCCCCCCCCCCCAAATTCATATATTCAAGTTATAATCCTCAGTAGCTCAAAACGTGACCTTATTTGGTCTGGAAGTTCAGCACAGGATTTGCAGTTTTCATAGGTTTTTACTCAGAAAACATTTTGAATATGGACACACCAGGACATGAGAATGTGTAGCACTGCTTATAATAGACAAAGAGCAGGAAATTCTTAACTATTTGTTTGTAAGAAAGTTAATTTTTTTCATAAAATGAATATAATTAAATGAATTAGATCCCCATGCTATGTTGAAAGACCCATAGGTAGGATACTAAGAATAATAGATAATGACCTGCTGAGCAAGCCGCCCACACAGGGTCTGAGCATCAAGCTCTCTCTTTGGGAAAGTGAAAACCCAGGGTCCTTTTGATTGAAGGTACAGTTTCAAAACACTCTCATAAGGGAAGTAAATCTACAAGATTTGTTCCTTAAAAATTCCAGAAACAGGCAAAAGGGGTGGTGGGATGGGCTGTCCTCTGTTTCAGGTCAGGATCCTTATCTAAATGTTCAGAAGCTGTGCATAAACAGGGTTGTCATATTGTAAGATGCCTCAGCAGCAACTCAATACCACTATTTTCTCATTACACATGCAGAGAAGAATATATTTCATGAGAGTAAAGTTGAGAGAAAATGCAAATTAAAAATGGTATAACAGAATGATAATTGGTATGATAAAAACATATGATAGCATGAAAAAATAAAACACAAAAACCATTATATATTCCATTTTCATACAGGCAAGATACGTATTTTTTTCACATGGACATCTCTGAGATTATGAGTCACAATCCATTTCAGAGTGTTTTTATTTTTTCTAGTGCATGAAATGGTGGTATATTTTATATTTGTAGTGTCATATATGATGAAATATGATTTTATGCATATGTAAACATAGAATAGTAGTGGAAACACACATGTTTATGATAAACATGTCCTTCAAGATACTAATTACCTGTGAGGAAAGGAAGAAGATGCATTTAAAATATAATTAGCAAACAGAACAAAAATTCAAAATCTCTTCATTCTTTGTTAAGTAATTTCTATACTTTTCTCTGCATTTGACATATCTCAAAATGTTTTAAAATAAATAAATTTAGATTTAGAAAATTAGTTCTAGTGGGGCACTTGGGTGGCTCAGTCGGTTAAGCCTCTGACTTTGGCTCAAGTCATGAATTCAAGGTTTGTGGTTCAAGCCCCATGTCGGGCTCTGTGCTGACGGCTCAGAGCCTGGAGCCTGCTTCAGATTCTGTGTCTCCCTCTCACTCTGCCCCTCCCCTGCTCATTCTCTCTCTCTCTCTGTCTCTCTCTCTCTCTCTCTGTCTCTCTCTTTGTGTGTCTCTCTCTCAAATAAAAAAAATTAAAAAATAAAATTTGTTCTAGTGAGAAATCAGAAAGGTGAATTTCTCATCAATGGAAGATAAAGTAGAAAGTAGAAAATTAAATAGTTATTATTGTTGACAAGGATATAGTACTGTAGTTTGTCAGGGGAATTAATGCAATAGTTTCAGAATAAACGCCAAATGACTGATTAATGTCTATATTCTTCCCACACCACGTATGAAGTCATATGCCATTATTATAGAACCTCTATGATAAAAAAAATTAGCCTGATAAAAAATTAGTCTGAAATTATTTTGATTGAAGATAATCATGGATATTATATATTAATTCCAATGTGTGTGTGTGTGCAAGTCTGTGTACACAAATATTTGTGAAATTTTGCTAAACAGTAGATATTCTGCTTTTAATTCACAATTTCAAAATGTGGAGAATTCCCTAGTAAGACTCAATTCTTATATATCTCATGACACCAAACAAAATTAAATAACTAAAAATAAGTGAATGCTTATCTTTCATATTTTTGGTACCCCATAAAGGATTAGGATATAGAACACTTGCACTCAGACAAGTCTGGGCTAATATGTCGGCCTTTGCTTCTGAAACAGGAAGTGTCAGTTGTAGGTGGGGACCATTTGGCTGCATAATTTTGGTGAAGGTGAGAAGGCAGGGTGTAGGAGTCAAGTATAAATTATTGTTAATGTATATGCACTGGTAGTTCTCATTATCTGAGTGCAGATTCAATGTGTAGACAATGCAGTTTAAGAAGATTAATATGGATTTTGTGGAAAAATTCTTTGAATGGAATCTGTTTGCTTTCTTTGTTTTTGTCTCTGGGCTCTTAGCTGGACATCAGGGTAAAAAATAGGCTAGATACCTTATCCACTTACTCACCAATTGTTATAGATTGAATCGTGTCCCAAGCTAAGTTGAAATCCTAACCCTAAGCATCCATGAATGTGATCTTATTTGACAACAGGGTTATAGATGTAATCAAGGTAAGATAAGATCATATTCAATTACAGTGGACCTTTATCCACTATGACCAGTATCCTTACAGGAAGGGAAATAAAGACAGTTAAACAAGGAAGACAACCATATGAAGATGGAGAGATTGGAGTAATACAACTAAAAGCCAAAGAACACTAAGGATTGTTATCGACCACAAGAAACAAGGACAAAATGATGAAGTATTCTCTTCTAGGGGTTTGGGAGAATTTGAACTTCTAACCTCTAGAATGTGAGAAAACGAAATTTCTTTGCCAGTCATCTTCAATTTATTTCCTGTGATGGTAGAGTGCTTAATGTTCAAACAAAAGGCAACCCCCCCATATATTGTAGGAAACCACTGGTCTCTAGTTTTAAGGAATTTATTCTTTTCTTAATCTACTACTTCCTTTTCCTTAAAATTCATTCACCCCTTTCTCTCTATTGGACCATTTTCATCAAAATACAAAAATCCTCTGGTTTCTTGTATCTTTAAACAAAGCAAAACCACTCTTGACTTCATAATTTCTTGTATTTTGGAAGCAGATAACTTGCTTTATAGTTTACAGACGTAGAGGAATTGCGCCCCATGGTTGATCATACTTAATATTTCACTCATATCTCATTTATATAATGCAGATGATGGAATTTGAAATGGACTTTTTGAATGATATTTGGGGTGTGGAAGTATACTGGAATCTACTAAATGATCCTTCAAAAGTGAAGGAGAAATTAAGTGTTTCTCAAGCAAACACAAATTTGGGGACCATTTTGGCCAATAGACATGACTTGCAAGAAATGTTTTAAAAAGTTCTTCAGAAAGTGATGAATCACTAAATTCTACTCCTGAAACTAATATTACCCTATGTGTTAAATAACTAGAATTTAAATAAAACGAAACATAAAAAAATAAAAAAGTTATTCGGGGAAAGCATGAGGTAGATCAGACACTTGTAAAGAAAATAAGAGCACTGGAGAAGGAATAAGGAATAATTTGTTTCTTTATTCATCTTTCTCAATAGTCTTGGAAGTCTTTGAGGAAAGAGACTCTAGTAGTCTACAGCCTCATTATTGAGCACAAGGCCTGACTTACGTATGACACCAACAGTTGAATTATGAAATGAATGAGTAAAAGCTTCTCTGAACTTCTATAGAAGTTCATTTTATTTAAAGACACTTAAAACTTTCTGATATGAAAAGTAGTATGTATTAATCTAAAATTCTTATGACTGTAAACAAACTGCATCAGTTATGTACATCAGAGTCAGAGAAGCAATTGTGTCTCACGCATCTTTGTATCTTTCAGAAGATTGAGTTCATTGCTGCCCCAATAGGAGACGTTCAACAGATGCAAATGGGCTTAAGTTAAGGTTCACACTCAGACGATTTTAGTTTCTGATGAGTAGGAGGTTTTTATTTACCTTTGTGGTTCCAAATGTATTCTTGACTCAACAATTTCAACAACACAGTTTCAGAACATGCAAAGAAAGGTTAATTAATGGAAGACTTTGTGGCAAATTTAAAATAAAAGTTTAAATTCAGGTTATTCTAATTTTAGCAATACCTCTGCTGGGAGCACAGAAGCGCCAAGGAAATTACAGTATTTTTCAGTTTGTAAGCAAATTCCAAGGGCATTTTTCTAGGTAAAATTGGAAAAAGTCGGTCACTATGGTTTTTTGCCCTTCTTTTTCTTCTCTAACCTTCTATTTTGGGCCATCCACCAATTTTATTTGGGGAATTCTCCCTATAGTCTCTTCAGTACCTACTAGCACCCATGCTTTTCATTCTGGTGGTTCACTTGTGGGACACCAGATTGGACATTTGCTTTCTTTTTTCTGCCATTAAAATAACCTAGTGCCCTACAAGCCTTCTCTTAAGTCCGTGGAGCACAGAGCATGAGGACTGTTTTAATTTTAAAATGTCATCACTATAAAAAAGGAAGAAAGAGAAGTAAGGAACTTTCAGGAAATAGGTAATTTGGTAGAAATGTTTGGAGAAAATAGATGCTTTAAAGAATTGAAAGATCTTTCATTCCTTCACTAATTTATTTTTTAATAGACTTCACACTCAGTGTGGAGCCCAATATGGGGCTTGAACGCACAACGCTGAGATGAAGACCTGAGCGGAGATCAAGAATCAATGCTTAACCGACCGAGTCACCCAGGCATTCCTTCATTAATTCTGTTATCCAGTATATACTATACTCCAAATTGTACTATGTACTTCAAGTGCATCTACATTTAGTTTTAACAGCAACCTGTGAGATAGGTGTTGATATTATAACCATTTACGAGAGAGGAATCCAGGGCAAAGAGAGATTATCAGTTACATAGCCAGTAACTGGCAGAGGCCAGAATAAAGCTAGTAACTGGGAGAACTAAATCAAATTCATGTAGTCTGGATCCTGAGTTCATATTCTTAACCACTTCACCATTTCATGAAATGCTAAGGAGCGTTTTGTTTGCCAGGTACACTGGACAGCAAGGATGTGGAGATTGGTTAGACATTTCTCAGGAGAAGACTTATATTTAAATCAGTAATAGTAAAGGTAAACACTTTATAAAATGGATTTTCATTATTTTTTGTTATTGATAGATTTTAATTTTTATACATCACAATCAAAGAAATTAAACTATTGGGGAACCTGGGTGGCTCAGTCAGTTAAGCATCCAACTCGATTTCAGCTCAGGTCATGATCTCATGGTTCATGAGATTAAACTCACGTCAGGCTCCGTGCTGACAGCATGGAGCCTGCCTCGGATTCTCTCCCTCTCTCTCTCTCTCTCTCTCTCTCTCTCTCTCTGTCTCTCTCTCTACTCCACCCCCTCTCTAAGTAAGTACATTAATTTTAAAAAAGAGGTTAAGCTATTTACCATAAGAACATAGCCACAATATTTTTTTAAATTGCAACTGATTATGCATTATAAATATTATGTTTTCCTTATCTTTTCCTTCACAAGTAAATTCTTTACCTTCCAAACTAAATAGGTATAATTTGATATTTAGCATTTCCCACTACCTAATATTTCATCCACTAGATATATCATAATATATTTAGTTATTTTCTCATATTTAACATTTATATTGACAATTTTCCACAATTGGAAATAAACCTTTAATAACTTTTTAGTTTCCATATGTTATTTTTCTCTTCCTAGTACATCTATATGTACTTTTCTTGCCCATGAAACTAATGTTCACATGAAAATCTATTACCAAGCTTTTTACAAAATGAATTTTTGCATTAACGTCAGGTTTTAGTAGTGTAATATAGTCAATGTAATGTTAAAGATTTTTGGATGCCATTCAGTTGTGACATCTAATTTACTCTATTCCAATCATGATATATTACTGAAGTTATTTCTTTTTTCCTTTAACCAGAATGTATTGATGCCCATGTCTCCTTTTCCTGGTTGTTTAGTTTTTATTATTACAATTGTTGGATCACATCTTTTTTTTCTTGGATTTTACATCTTTTATTCCCATTAAGACAATTTACCATCTGTTAAAGATCATTTCCACTTTTAAAATTTGCTGGATGATTAAGAGAGGATGACTTAGCTTATCAACAGCTCTTTTTATTTGTCATACAGTGAACCAGGCTGAGCTTTGTTATCTTTTATTCAGTTGTTTAGCCATGTGACAGTGGCTTTGTAACTCTGTCCTATTCAGCTCAGTTTTCAAAGTTATCTACTATATTTGTTTGCTAGGGCTATATAAAAAAATAATGCGGGGGTGCCTGGGTGGCTCAGTTGGTTAAGCATCCGACCTCCACTCCGGTCAGAATCTCACAGTTTGTGGGTTCATGCCCCTGTGCTCTGTCAGCACAGAGCCTGGAACCTGGTTCGGATTCTGCGTGTCTCTTTCTCTCTGCCCCTCCCCGATTGCACTCTGTCTCTCTCTTTCAAAAATAAAAAGTAAACATTAAGAAAGAATTCTACAGACCAAGTGGCTTAAACAACAGAAATCTATTTCTTACAATTCTAGGCGCTAGAAGTCTGAGATCAAGGTGTCCACAGGGCTGTTCCCTCTGAGGCTTATCTCCTTGGATTATAAATGGTTGTCTTCTCCCTGTGTCTTCACATGATCCTCCCTCTGTGTCAAAATCTCTTCTTTTTTAAGGATGCTAGTCATACTGGACCTTGGTTCACTCTAAGAACCCCATTTTAACTTAATTATTTCTTTAAAGGCCCCTTCTCCAAATACAGTCACATCTGAGACACTGAAGGTTAGGACATCAATACAGATTGGGGAGGAGGGGAGGCACTGCAAAGCAGCCTATAATGTCTCGCTAAGAAAATCATACCCTTTAGCATTTGGACTTGCATTTTGCTTTAGTTTGCTGAGGCTCCTTCTCAGCTCATAAAATTAGAAACATCAAATATCAATTTTCTTTGCTTACATTTACTCGAATAAACTATTCCAGGACAGAATGAGTTACAGCATTGCCAGAACTTGACTTGTCTTTTCAGCATATGTCTTTAGCTAAGATGTAAGCACTTTTACTTTTGAATCACTATGGTGTCTAGAGCTGACAATTATTTTCCAAAAATAATTCATTTACTTAAAAAAATATTTTTACCAGAAAAAAAATTTTTTACCAGAAACAAACAAAACCAGTATTTTCTTATAAACACATCATATAATGTGATATAATCTATAGGCAGAAGTCATGCCTTTCTTTTAACTTCTATTCTGGCTGTCCTAGCCTGGCCACTATTTGTAACTCTCTTTCTTGATCAATGATCAGTCTTTTAACTCACTGTGTTCAATCTATAAGAAAGTGAGACAGTACTTCTGCCTTTAATAGCCTTGCAGTGCAAAGACTTCAAGGTCAGGGTCGTAACAACATAAGATTGAGGACATTTAGGAAGTAAAATCAACAAGACTTGTTATTGAATGGAAGGGGTTGGGGACAGATAAAGAAAAGTCTCAAGGATAGCTCCAGGTTTAAAGGTGAAGACATTTGTTATATCATTTCCCATTCTTTTCATGGAAGCCCTTACTCCCTAAATAAACCAGAAGTTAATTTGCACAAATACTATAGCAGAAATTTATTTAATTGCCCAAAGCTCTCTGCTTATAATAGGCACTCAATTAATATTTGATCACTGAATAAAAGCATATAATTCAGGGACTGTGGTAGTCAAAATAATGGTGCTCCAAAGAAGTCCACCTCCTAATTCCCAAAACCTATGAACATGTCACCTTATATGGCAGAAGAGACTTTGCCAATAATAAGCATCTTGAGATGGAAAAATTATCCTGGATTATAAGCACAAGCATTCTTAAAAGAGGAAGAGGGAAGCAGAAGAGAGAAACAGGAAGATTGGATTACAGAAGAGGAGGTCAGAGTGATGCAATGTGAGAACTGACCCATAGTTGCGGGCTTTAAAGATGGAGGGAGAGAGCCATGAGCGAGGAAGGTGGGCAGCCTCTAGAATCTGGAAAGGGCAAGGAAACAGATTCTCCCCTAGAACCTTCAGAAAGGAGTATTGCCCTATGAGTGTCCATGAGACTCATTTCCGCTTCTGAACTATACAACTATAAGAAAATAATAGCGTGTTGTTTTAAGCCACCAAGTTTGCAGTAATTTAGCCACAGAGAACTACTGCAGTGGCTCATAAAGTCTTCCAGTGATCCAAGTGTTCTCCTGTTATTAGCCAATCATTTCAATTTCACTAATACCAAGACTTAAGTACTCACTTTTATGGTTTAAAGACCTATTATAATAAAACCTCCAAGGTTTTAATTTAGCCCATTTTAATTCCTCGCGTTGTTAACCAGCAAAATTTGACTATTGCACACTTTATTTTTATTTTTCATTCTCGCTGTGGCAAAGTGGGGAAAAAAAATCAAAATTCTCATAGTTAATAGGAAAAGCAAGAAAAGTCAAGATATCTAGTTTATATGCTAAAAGAATGTTAGTTGTGTTCTGAATCTCCTCAGTAGTATTTTATGATACATACTGAAAATAAATGTTTATTCCATGTCATGATTCTTTTGTACATAAATACATATATTTTATTTGCATTTATTTATTCATATTTATGTATCCAAATATTTGATTCTTTGAAATTTGAAGGTTAGAAATTTATTATATTCAAATAAAATAATTTTGTTTTTTATATATTGATTGCAAATATTTAATACTATTGTTATAAGTCTATGTTCCAAAGACTAGAAAGACAAATATATGAGTTTCTTATTTTGGAATCATTTAAACAAGTTCTCATTGACAAAAGGAATTAAAGTGGACGCCAGGTTTATTCCAGAGATTGAAATGTTAGGCTGAGCTGATTCCAACAGTATTTTAGTCTGTGGTTTGAAGGAGATGTATAATCTTACCTTGTGAAGAAACAGAAATCTGACTACCACTTGGCCCCCTGCCGCTTTGTGATGTGGCCCTTCAGGTTGTAAACACGACTTATTTCAAACAACTGAGTCACAACAGTGACTGTGTCATCAGTAATTCTGCAAAGATGAATAAAATGTGATTAGCTCCATATTAACTTATTTGGAAGGTGAATTGAATCCTAAAATCTATTAATAAGAGCTTGTTAGTATAGGGGTTTAAATTGGATTGCGGTAGTTTTGCAAAATGTTAATATTAGAGAAAACTACATAAAGTCTACGTAGTATTTTTGTCTTATTTCTTGCAACTCTGTGTGAATCTACATTACCTCGGAGTAAAAAAGAATAATAATAATTTAACAAAAATAGGTTTTGAGAAGCAAAAAGCCTCTATACCATCTTATTTAGGCATGAGATTTTAAACCAAATTTGACCTTTGAGCCTCCTCCTTTACAAATTGCATGCTTGTTGAATGAAAAACAGCTGGAATCCAAAAAAGAGGTCCACATGCAAACTCTTGTAAATGGAATGAAACTCTTTGTAAATGCCTGTTTTGACTAAACAAGTTAGAGCACAGATGGCTGAATGAGAAGTTACTATATTTGCAGACAGGCATCTGTTACATTACATTCAACTGGATCTATAGAGTCAATTTTTTCTTCTCACAACCTGTACCCAGTTATTGCCAATGCTTCCTGCTCCATTTAGCATCTCTGGGTGTTTGGCATGCTTCTGAGTTTTCATCATGAACAGCCTTAATTGCAAAATATATAGAAATGGTTTTCACAGTTACATTGAATTGAGGTGGATAAAGTATGGAGTTGACAGTTACCACTGTATCCAGGGTGCCATCTACTGTGCAATAATCCAGGCAGAGGCTAAGTGGCATGGCATGCTCAGAGATGTGCACTGCTTGCGTTGAGTGTGCCCATATTTTATTGTCGCTGAAAAGATAATTGCAGAGTCAGCAGGATTTTGAGTGGTTTGAATGTCCAAGAAGAGCACTGTCCCTGGAGTTTTGGGGCATATAGGTCTGAGTTTATAGATAAATGATTCTAGACTATCAGAAAGTTAGAGAGAATAGTGCCTGACCTATTATGGTTTCTCCACAGTTTTTATAATATGTATGGAAGAAAACGAAGCTGCAACTTGAACTTCGGTAAAGAACTTGCTTTCCCAAAGTACCGGACTCTAAATCCTCTGACTAGCCTAAGGTGGGTAAGGTTGAAATAAAAATACCATATTTTTGTGTTAATATGCCAGATTCCATAACCAAGCAAGTCCCGAGTTTTGCTTTATTCACTATAAATTGTTAAGATCTTCTCTTAACACTATAAATTGTTAACTAGAGTAAAGCCACTGTATTTTTGTGGGGTTTCATTTGGTATTCTTAAAATAAATGAACTCGATGGTTTGAATTCCTTCTTAAAGACAATGTTCACTAAAACTGTCTGATGATCTTTTTAACAATTGATATTTCCCAATGACTGCTCTCTAAATGTTTGGATTTATTAGATGTGGATTGGACCAAGTTACCTGTATTTTTAAATATGCACCGGATAAATTATAATATATCGTTAGGTATGGGGATCATTAATTTAGCTCTACTTTCAAATATATTCAATACTTCAGAGTCTTAGTAATCATTTGCCACCCTGTGTATGAATTGGTCTTGTAGAAGAAAACTATTTATCAAACATTACTATTATTATCATTGTGTAGCTCAGGATAGTTAATTTAATTATATGATATCAGAGAATAAGAGTGATTGAGCCCTAAAGTATGTCAAACATACTATAGGTTGTTTTAAAACTTATAAAAATAACCCACCAGAGATTAAGGTAAGTATGGACCAGCTATGCAGAAGGTGGTCCTGAAATGTTTGTAAGCTTCCATTTGTTGAACACATATATATCAAATTCTGGCATAGACCCCTTAATCTTTCGTCTTATTAATTTTTTTTATTTTATTTTAGAGAAAATGAGAGAGCCCAAGTGTGGGAGAGGGACAGAAAAAGACAGAGAGAGGATCTTAAGCAGGCTTCACGCCCAGTGCAGAGCACGAGGTGGGCTTCCATCCCACAACCCTGGGATCAGGACCTGAGCCGAAATCAAGATTCGGAGGCTCAACTGACTGAGCTATTCAGGTACCCCTGTCTTACTAATTTTAACAGCTGAACTCTAAGTGTGTCTTATTTTCCTCATTTTGCATGATAGAGAAATCAAGGCAGAAGATATTCAATTACTTTCCTAAAAATTATATATTTCAGTTAATGGAGGAAAACCTAAAAGTGAGGATTTACAAGGCTGTCTGACCTAAAGTCCTTACCCCTCGTCACTCCATGCGGATTTACAAATATGTAGAGCTCAGTAGATGTCTAGTCTTTCTCATGTCAGACCTCTTTTTGGTTGTTGCTTTCAGAAAGGTGAAGAAATGAAGGAGAACAAAGTCTCATGATATTAAATCAGAATTTAAATAAATTACTTAAAAAAGAGAAAATTACCTCCTGAGTTAGATCTTCATAAATGAGAAAGCAAATATACTATAAAAGTTTTGGGGGTGGAGGTTAAAATGAGTCATGGGAACCTCTTCTAACAGGAAGTTAGTTATGCCAGTCCCTTAACAGTAATAACAATTAATTTATATTTAAAGTATGTGATTACCTTTAAAATAATGCTTAAAATGCGGGTATTTTCCCTTAGAACAATAACATCTTTTCATATTAAAAAAAGGAAAAAATTATATATATACTCTAAAGGACTGTATAGTTCACTTTCTATACATTAAATATGACCAATTTCAACATTTGGGAAGAAAAAAGGGTTCTCTCTACACCTATTAGTCTTAGAATAAACTGAGGAAATTTGCAAAATCATTTAATGAGGACTTTTACAATTTGAATTGTGACCATGTGACATGAACTTCTTGAGCTTTTCAACTGGAAGTTTATGGCTTTTTATTTGCCCCTTCCAACATATATTTGATCATATTAGCTGGGCAATACCATTAGAGATGATGGAATTTGGGGATGTAAAGAGAAGAAATTATTGAATAAGGATACAGAACAGGAGAGTTTTGCAATTCAGACTGCAGAGAAATGATACTAGTTAAAATAAAATATATGTGGCAAAACTTAGTGGAAAAGGCTGAGGCTTGCTAAAAGTGTTTGACGAAGAAGATCCACAAGGTACAGTTTTTGTTCTTGATGCTGTTATGGAGTCACCATGAATGGAGCATGATTTGTGTAGTTCCATCAAGTGTGGAGAGATATTGTGGCTGTCTCCAGATACATGAGGTGGATTTGGCTTAGCCTGAATTCCTACAGAATAACAGCGAATCTTGCCATCTATTTCTTTTTCTAAACTCAGAGCTTCTTTCTCTTTTTACTAGCATAATGGTGAGATGCCCTAAGTGGGATCTAATCAGGAAAAAAATCAATCAATTATTTGTCTTGTTTCTGGTATAGTCACAGTTTAGTTAGGAAAGAAACCACTGTACTTTTCTCAAGAAAGAGGAGATTTAGCACAGGGAATTAGGTAGTTAGAAAATCGTTATAAGGGTTTTTGAATTGGCCAGGAAAATCTACAGCTAGATTGACTGATAGCCCACAGAGAATCAGAAAGTTACTATGGCCCCAGGTCAAAACATTGCCAACAGTGGTCATCTCACGGGCGCCTGGGTGGCTCGGTTGGTTGGGTGGCCCACCTCAGCTCGGGTCATGATCTCACGGTCTGTGGGTTCGGGCCCCACGTCGGGCTCTGTGCTGATGGCTCTTCAGAGCCTGAGCCTGCTTCGGTTTCTGTGTCTCCCTCTCTCTCTGCCCTTACTGGGCTCACGTTCTGTCTCTATGTCTCTCAAAAATAAATAAACATTAAAAAAATGTAAAAAAAAATAGGTAACTCACAGAGAGATGCATGGAGGTCTGACAAAGCCCATACGTCTGCTCACTACAGTCAGAAAAGACTCATGGCTGTGGTTTCATTGCACTGAAAATCTTGTGTGACTTTGTTTCATTGGTGACATCTAATCAGAATCTACCAGCAAGAGATTCTGGGAAATGAAGTTTCCTGTTTTTCCTGTGATACAGGGAAGAAACTGTCTAGGCAAAAACTGCACTAGGCAAGGAGGACTTTATTCAAGAGAGGAAAGAGACCAGAACTCAGTCTGAAGTCAATCCACTGAAACAATAGGAGGAATGCAGAGCGCTGGGGAAGAACACAGGCCATCTGTGTTTTCTAATTGGCTTCACACAAAGGAAAGCTAAACTTCCAGTGTCTTTGACAGGACGTAGTTTTACAAATATGGAGCAAGGCACACACTGAAGTTAGGCTCCTTCTCTCTCACAGAGACCAGGAGATATGGCAAAATCTTCCTTGATGATTACTTTTCAAAGAAATGGACCCCAGGTCCTTGAGAAAGACACATGTGGGTTGTACAATAGGCAAGAGGCTTTTCAAAAAAAAAAATTAAATCTTAACTGGGAAGAGAAACGCTTTAGAATGACAACTTTTCTAAGTTAAATGCTCTAAGAAAATGGAGTCAGGGGCCTAGAATCAAGTAGCCTGTCTGGAGTTTAGTCAAGCTGAGAGAAATGTTAAGATCCTCTCAGACAAAATTAAAAGGGATAAGCATTGTGGTGCTTGCCAACTGCTTATTTCATCTTCCTTCCTTGGCATCAAGGATATGGGTTTTTAATACCCTTTGCAATAAACCCATTCTGCAAGGACTCATTAAGACTCTCAGTTACACACACACATACACTTGGGTATTTGTCACTACACAAAACACACTATATAGTTTGTGGAACTTGATATGATAAGGCATAGTCATCAGCCTTTTATGAATACTATTTTAGGTGAATTATGGCTATGATATTCCACATTAATGTTAGAAGTATTGAGAATACATAATTAAAATCCTTAATTTCAAATGTGGCACAAATCCTGTATTTGAATTCCAGCTCTACTACTTACTAACTTGTGTTAGAACCTCAGTATATTTGAGCCCAGTTTTTTTTTTTTTCATACATGCTGTTAATAAGATTAAAAAAGAATATTTGGAAAAGTGTCTAGTATATAATATGTCAAAACTAAAAACTAGTTCATGGAAAAATACTAATTATATGTGGTTTTGAAAGGCAAGTATAATTTTAAAATTGGAAAAATTAAAGAAGGGAAAAGTGGTTCACCGAGCCATGTTGAGTTTTCCATCCAAGTTTAAAGAACAGACAATTTAAATTCTACTTTCTTCAGCTGGGGTTTAATAATCTAAAAAGGAATTTGTTCATGTGTTGATAAGTTTGGTTGCATTCTCCTTTTTATTGATTCCTATCACCCTTTATGGAACAGAATTTCAATTTTGATGGTACCATAAGTTTGAAACAGAATTTTTGAAGGTGGTATATTAATGGACTATTCTTCTCCCCAAAGGGAATAAAAAATCTAGATATCAAGCATTATCGGGATGACAAATGCAGAAAAATTTTAATGAAAATGCCTGTATTAACCTACATATTTTGTATTAACCTCTTATTTTGTGTTAAATCCAAAATAACTTTGTCATGAAAAAGTTGACATTTTATTCAAAATAGGTACTTTCTTTACTTGCAAGAAATAAACACATAATGGAAATCAAAATAAATCCCTTTCAATGATTTTTACCTTGATAAATTTGCCTTGTATTAAGTTTATTTGCAGTACAGATACCAGAAGTTTTGCAAAAGCTAGACTGTATATTGACTCTGGCAGAGTGCAAAAGAAACTATTAGATAAAAGTTTTAAGCACTAAACAAACAAATAGTAAAAACAAGTCAGTGTATAAGCAGTGAGACATGCTTATTAATACAAAGCATATTTTGGGAGTTAAATTTTATTTTTGGCTATGTGATCTCAAGTAATTTTCAACTTTCTTAGTGTTGAGTTTCTCATCTGAAAAATGGGACGTTGATTGGACTGCATGACTCTTTCCAAGATATCAAGTGGAATTCTCTCTGGAATTTTTTATGACTCTCCAGGCAATATGTCCCTAATTCTGAGAGAGAGAGAGAGAAGAGAGAGAGAGAAAGAACACAGGGGATCGGGAGAGAGAGGAGAGAGAGAATCCCAAGCAGGCTTCTTGCTGTCAGCACAGAGCCAGATGCAGGCTTGAACCCATGAAACATAAGATGATGACCTGAGCTGAAACCAAGAGTCGGTGCTTAACCAATTGAGCCACCCAGTTGCCCTTCTATGTAACATTTCTTAGCTATAGCAATTAGCATACTATTATACTTTATTAAGTTATTCTACAGCAAGCCAATCACAAGCACAAGCCCATCACTTAGCAAATATTCTCCACCTGTGTTTTGGTGTATCTCTGGGCTTTTACTAGCCAGCCTGTCAGGCTCTCATCAGGATCTCTTTTCTCTACCTACAATACAGGTCTTTCTCCTATTTTTTTCAAGCTTTCACTCATTTTCAGTAGAAGTATGAGTTATTTTTCTGGGTGAAAAAATAAATTTAATTCTAAACCTAGTTGCTGAGGAAGGCATGCCACTATAATCTCACTTGCTCCTTATTACTCCTGGAAAGAAAAACAAAATAAGGTGGGTGCCTCATAAGGTAGACACCATTTTTTTAAACTTTTTTAACACTTATTCATTTTCAAGAGACAGAGAGAGACAGAATGCAAATGGGAGAGGAGCAGAGAGAGAGGGAGGCACAGAATCTGAAGCAGGCTCTGGGCTCTGAGCTGTCAGCACAGAGCCCAATGCGGGGCTCGAACCCATGAATCACGAGATCATGACCTGAGCTGAAGTGGTAGACACCATTTTATAGATGAGAAGACTGAGTCATGTTGAAGACTAGTACACAATATACTGAGCCAGAACAGGGAGTGTTGGTAATGAGCTGAGTGTTTTAGCTAGAAAGGTAAGTCAAAGCTAGGATATGTGGAGCCTAGAATGTCTTGCTAGATTTTTTATGCAAAAACACAATATGTTCAATATTTCAGGAGGTCTGAGCCTTAAAACAAACAAAGGGTGTGGACTTGAGAGAAAAAAATATGGAATGGGTATCTGTTCTTTCCTAGATTTTGCACTTCCTTCTCCAATTCCCTGCAATTGTTATGGTTTTGTGGTGCTGAGAGGCTACCACTCCTGCCCCATCCCTGAGTTTATCCCTTTTTGTTTTAGTCAGTTTCTCATCTATTGACATTCTTTTTCCTGGCTAGTTTTGTCAAAGTTGGGGGACAGCAATCTTCTCAAAGGAAATATTTTGCTATGAAAGAAGAAAATGGCTCTCTTCCTGGTGGAATAATATTGAGATAGTCAACACAGGGTGGGGAATACACTATACTGGCTTTATAGTGTGGTCTGTTTTCCTACTTTAAAGTACTATTCATGGAAAGCAAGCTTTAAAATTGTTAATTAGAAATTGCAGCATTTGGAATTCTAAGTTTTGACTGATTATATATTGGCTATACAACCAGATTAATTTAGAATTTTATGTTAAGATAACATAACAACTATTTCGCAGTACAATATATATGATTAAGACACATGGATTAGAACTTGAAGGTATTGTGCTAAGTGAAATAAGTCAGGCAGAGAAAGACACATATCATATGATTTCCCTCATATGTGGAATTAGAGAAGCCCAACAGAAGATCATAGGGGAAGGTAAGGAAAAATAAGATAAAAACAGAGAAGGAGGCAAATCTATAACTCTTAAATACAGAGAACAAACTGAGGGCTGCTGTGAGGAGGTGGGTTGGGGGATGGGGTAAATGGATGATGGGCATTAAGGAGGGCGCTTTTTGGGATAAGCACTGAGTGTCATATGTAAGAGATGAATCACTGGGTTCTACTCCTGAAGCCAAGACTACACTGTATGTTAACTAACTTGAATTTAAATAAACATAAATAAATAAACAAAGAAATAAATAAATTCTGTCAGCTCAAAAAAGAGGAAAGAAAGAAAGAAAAAAAGAAAGAAAGAAGGGAAGGTGACAAGGTGATTCTCGTTTCTCTGCCTCTTAATACTTTTTCCTCTGTATTTTTTATTGGCAACATGAACAATCTGAAGAGGATTCAAAATACACCAGTGGTTTTTTTTAAAAAGGATTAAAGGGACATACATTCATTCATACAAAGAGAGGAACATGTGATAATGCTTTTTAAGAATGTCAAAAGTAGGGACTAAAAACTATTCACTTTTTACCTCTGGAAGTTTCTAAATACAAAAGGATGTGAAACAATCTTAGTACAACACTTATTCTATGGGGTAAGCAGGATTCTAAGATTACCCACAATAAGTCATGCCTTTGGGTTATCTCCTCCCCTTGAGTGTGGGTGGAGCCTGTGATTTCCTTCTAGCCAATAGAATATGGCAATGATGATGGGTTAGTCATCTTGTGATCTTGGCCAACTGGAAAGATAACTTCTGCTGCCCTTTAAGGAGCAAGCTGCAATGAGTTCTTCGAACCATTTCAAACGTTTAGGAAGGGTTGTATGCGTTTGTTAAATAAAGACAGAGTAGATTACTCAAATTGTATTTCAAAAGCTCCAGGTTTTTTTTTCCGTTTTCAGTCTACCCCTAAACTAATTTCTTCAATCACAAGGAAGTATGAAGTGAGGTAAAAGTATTTAGGCTTTGTTTTCCCTTCACATTTTCTGATTTGTTTTTTTTTTTTTGTATTATGTTCACAGCTGCTTTTGTTCAGGCTATTATGGGGTGTGATAAATGGGAGTGAAGGGTGCACTATGTCTTCATTCTGTAGATTCGTAAGCTCCGGGTTATTCATAATGATTAGCTGCACTACCAATATTCATTAGATAATTGGCAGCAGCAATTAATTTTGTATAGTAGGTTGTTTTTAACCAGAAAAGGATGACTTTCAGAATTCTTTTACGTGTTGTCATTCAATGAAATGCATTCTAGCTTCTTTATCTGATCATCACACTTTTCTAAAACGAATTTCACTAGAGGAATTTAGCTCCGATGTATTAAGAATATGCTTGTCCAACCACTTGGTCATCACGTTTCAAAGCCATGAAAAAGCGTGTTCTGAAACTCATCAAACATTTGACAATAGTTGGACAATTGTAAACTGAGTCGAAACATTTCCATCATGGTTCTCTGTTATTTGTGTTGTCTGCTGAGTTTTAGAAAAGTAAGCCAAGGGCTGGCTCTGGGCAAAATGCCAAGTTCAAAATCCTTAGCCTGTCATTTAAATCCTCCACATTTTGTCCCTTTCTACCTTTCCAATCTCAACTCTGATTATATTCTCATGCCTCGGGTTTTTTTAGTCTTATTGCCTTTTAGGTTGTCCTCTGAAATCCGGTTTCTCTTTCTTGCCTGTGGCTCTTTGCTCACATTGCTGCTTGTGTATAGCATATTTTTTGCCTCCATGTAAGCTAATGAGATCTTTCTCTCATGCCCATTCATATTTACATTCTCGAAGATGCCTTCCTAGATGTACGCGGAATTTTTATATGCTGCTCTTATTTCTTTGTAATATATTTTACAACATTTATTATGGTCTTTGAATCAAATAGTTTATTTACATGTAATTATTCATTTGATTATGAGCTCCTGAGGCTGTATACTACTATTACTACTACTACTACTACTACAGTGCCAAATACAATGTTTTGAAAAGATGTGCACTAAATCATGTTTATTGAATTGAACGTTATTAAAAATACCAAGGCATTTGGTTTTGAAGGCCTGAAATCATATGTAGTTTTCCTCTTTTTCATGGACAATTTAACCCCTGATAGAATTTACTTCACCTGTAAAATGTGAACAAACAAGCTACATCAAAGGAGACAATGTCATAAAAGTAATCAGGAGATTATAAAAAACAATACAAGAATCAGTTATTGAAATCTTACTTTTCTGCATTTTTAGGTGATTTCTCCTTTTTCTTTTACTCTTCTGGGCAGTACTCCACATCTAGAACTTTTTCTTACTTTTATTTACTCTACTGATAATGTTCGCTTGAGCTATTTCTTAATATGGTAATGTAACCTTTACTTGGAAATCTCTCTCTATGTCTAATTTAAATACTTTATTTAGCAGGCGTCCACTGATATTCCTGCACATACTTGCTTCTGTTCAACAAAAGGGTGACATATTGTAATGATCAAAATAAAAGAATAGTATGTGATATTAGAACAGTGGAAAAGTGCTTAAAAAGCAGGAAAAAATTTGTGGTAATAGCTGCAGGAAGATGAGATTTATAATCAGACTATAAGATACGATGTGATTTTTTTTTAAACAAGATAAATCTTTTTTTAATGTTTATTTACTTATTTATTTTAATTGGTGTGGGGGGGGGGGGGCTGTCAGCAAAGAGCCCGATGTGAGCTTCATCTCACAAACCATGAGATCATGACCTGAGCTGAAATCAAGAGTCAGATGCCTAACACCCTGAGACAGCCAGGCGTCCTGAGATATGCTGTGATTTTTTTTTTTTTTTTTAAAGAGACGAGGCTGAATTAAAGTCATTGAGGAATGTTTCTTTTCTTTTTTTTTTTAACCTTCTATTCTCTAGTTTGTTGCTGATTTTCCATCTCTTTTTGTAGTGTTCATAACATAATCTTATGATTGTCAGCCTACAGAGTTTCAATTTGAGCCTCATATCTGAATGCGTTATATAGGTATCATCTTTGTGACTGAAAGTCTAATTCCTACTACATTAAATTCGTAATAATAATACATAAAATACTTCATAGCTCATTGAAAGGATCAAATATAATAAATTATTAAAAAGTCCTTAGCACATACAAATATATGGCTAATATTATATTTTTTTGCTTGATCATTGCATTGGACATCTTTCATATATTTTTGCTGCTCTTTCTTTATGTTCATAGATTTTACAGTAGGAGAATAGCAGTCATTTAAGCAAATAATCTTTAATCATTTCAGGTGTAAGTGAAACAGTTTATATGTTTAATAAATAGTTTTCTGTGTTGTATTCGATGTAACTTAAGATTCTCAAGCAAAATACTTTTTGAGTATAATATGTATACATCCTTTTCACTAAAATGTGAATAATTTAGACTACATTGTTTTTTTTTCTTTCATATTACTTTCTTTTTCCCATCTTATTTTTACAATGGCTTCAGTGAGTATAGGCAACTAAAGAAATAGAAGGGAATCTATAGCAATCTGCGATCTGCTTATTATATAATTTAGCATAAAAATGTTTGGGCAAAGAGGAAATGGGAACTAGATAGTATGCCATATTGATTTCCTATGAATTTACTTCATGTATATTATCTGTTTTCTTCACCAGTATTAAACATTATTATTAATTGTCTATTAATTTACAAGTTAAGAAATATTACCTTCAACATTTACTTGTGTAGGATCTGCACTTCCATGCATTTCACATGCAGAGGCATCCCGATTACAATGGGGCAGTAACTGCACCTCCTTCCCAGACCTGTTGCAATGGTTAAATAAGATAACAATGCAGAATACTTACACAAGGACAATTCAGGCGCCATATAAGTTTTTCTTGTAATTGTTCTTGTTGTTATACAGAAGGGATATACTAAGCCCGCCCCCAAAAAATGGATAAGGAGAAAAAAATCATCACTATTGGAAGTCAAAATAAAAACATTTATTTTGGAGCTTAGTACTGGGAAAAAAGTTTCCCTAAGATTGTACACATTTCCTCTAGTGTTTCTCTTTTTGCTTTGCCATTAAAATAAAACTTACAAATAAAAATCACATCTGCTTTGATAACTATGTAAAATTATAGGGCCAGCTTATCCTTGTCCTGGTCTCTTTCTCATTCTTCTCTCCTGAATATTAGCTTATAGTTCCAATAGACTATAATCATGTCATATATATATAATCAATGACATGATTATAGTCTATTGGAACTATAAGTTAAAATATATATATTTTATTATATATATATATTTATAAAGAGAGAGATCACTGTTTTCTAAAATACACTTATGCAATGCACATTCATTTATCAAATATATGCTTATATATGTAGCCAGATATATACTGAGTGCTGTTATATGTAGCATTTTCTGTCAGGTGCTTGGAAGTTCAATGACATGACAAAAAATTATACTCAAGGGGTCACAATTAGAAAATAATTATAGAAGCACTTGGGTGGCTCAGTCAATTGAGTGTCTGATTCTTGAGTTCAGCTCAGATCATAATGTCAGGGTCATGGGATTGAACCCTGTGTCAGACTCTGAGCTGAGCATGGAGTCTGCTTAAGATTCTCTCCCTCCGTCCCTCCCTCTCTCTCTCTCTCTGTTTCTGTCTCTCTCTCCCTTTGTCCCTCCCCCCTCTCAAAAAGTAGAATAAAAAAAAAACAATAATTACAGAAAATAAATATAAAATTCCAATGCTCAGTACCACAGACAGATGCAAAACCTCTTGGAGTATTCAACTTGGAAAATGGCCTATTTAAGGAATCAAAGACTCAGCTAAAAGTCTGAAGGAATAAGATGAGTTAACAAAGCAAAATATGTGTGTGTGTGTGTGTGTTAGAGAAGAGAGAGAGAGAGAGACAAAGAGAGAAAGACACACACACACAGCAGAGAGAGAGAGAGAGAGAGAGAGAGAGAGAGAGAGAGAGATGAGAGGTGGGAGAGGAAGATTGAAAAAAAGAGGGATGCATTGATTGCATTGATTCTAGCTGTTGGGAGCAGTGTGTACTACCAAGTCCCTATAGCAGAGGGAGACAGTGTAGCTCAGGAAATGGACTATGGATACTGTACATACAGTGAAATAAAAGGTGATAATCAATATGTAAGGGCAAAAGGAAACAGGAACTTGCTGCCATTAAGAATGTTGGGAGTTGTAGGCAGAGTGTAGGTAGACACAGTCAGGTTCACATTCTGAATGAAAACAAACTGAAACCCCCCAATAGAAGAATGACTAGAAAAATTTGGTATATCCTAACCATGGACTGTAATGCAGTTTATAAAAATATGAAGTTAGAGAGAATGGACAAACATGTTAAATATTTAGCAGATAAAATCGGTAAAACTCAGTACTGGCTTATGTAAAAGTGGTGTCAAAGATGAGTCAAATATCTGGCTTGTGTGTTGTGATTATGAAGGAGAAAATATTAGAAATAAACAGGCATAAAAATGGAGGTTCCACTTAATGTGTGTTCTTTCACAGTGCTTCTGAAACACTCACATTGAGATATCAAGTAGAGTCAAATGAATGTCTCTAGAGCTCAAAAGTTAGTTCTTGGGTGCATATTTCCATTTATGAGTGATCTATGTATAGGTGGTAATTTAAGTCATCTAGTCATAAGTCATAAAGATAAGAATGCTGAGGGAGAGAGTGTATAATGAGAAGAGAAGGAACTTACAAAAGGATCTTGAGTTTGAGTAATAGGAGGTAGAAAGGACAACCTTGCAAAAGAGATAGAGACCAGAAAATAGAGTTTCAAGAAAATGGGGGAGAGAGTTATGACAAGGAAACTAAATAAGAAAGTATTTTAAGCAGAAGGTATATTCTATAATGTCAAATGCTGCTAAGAAGCAACAAGCAATGGTGAAATATCAGTTGCATGTCTCGACATGGAGACACTGATAGCCTTGGCAGAATGATTCAGTGGAGTCTTGAATATGGAAACTAGCTCAGAGTAGGTTCTGTGTAATTATGGGGTTAAGAAATGAAAACTTAACTGTGAATAATCCTTTCCAGTTGTGTAATAGAGATACATAAGGGTAAGATAGATAAGGATAAATAGAATCTAGACAAATGTTTAGCCAACTTTTATGGCTGCTTTTAAACTGGTATACCAGCTTGGAATCCTGTCACCAGAAGTTCTGGACCCACCTACCAATTGCTTTCTGCTGGTCTTTATTGAGTCCTGAGGGGCTCACACACCAAACATTATTATCACAGTGCAATGTTGCAAATGCTTCCTTACCCTGTCAGCATGAGTGTACTCTAATTCCCATGTACCCAAACTGTAATGAGCTTGAAGTAGTTCAAACTACTTGAAACCACCAAGTGGCATATAAAAATGAACTTACTGATGTTTCAGGGTGTCAATAACTGCCTATTTAGGGATCATTTCCAACGTATATACAATCCGTATGTCCTTCTTGCTCTTGACATGAGCCAAGTACAAACTATAGGTACCTCTACCCACAACAGCACCTCAAAGGCTGCTTTGGAAAGACACCAGGCATCTGGATAGTGACAAAGACACAGAACAGATGGCATATTTCAGAGAAAGATGAGCAGACATTAAGAAAAACACAAGATGCCATTTACAAATAACTACCATTAGGCTTTTTTCCTAGTCATATGAGGAAATGAAATAGTCTTACATCAGAGTTGGTGATTAGACTGCAATTGAAGATTGAACAAATGCTGACAAAGATATAATTTTCAATGTCATTGTTAGTAAAGAACTTGATACAGTTCTCTGTATCACTCTGTCAAAACTGGGTTGAGACCAAAACAATGGAGAGTCTGAGACGTGGATAATCAGAGAATACAGAATCGTACCTCAGGCACTCTACCTAGCATAGTCACCACCTCCTCTAAGGAAGAAAACACAAAGTAATGTTAAGAACTCTACAATTAGGTCTGAAGTGTCTAAGTCGGTTTAAGCAAACTCTCTGTTAACTGCATATATGTATGTATCGCACTCAAACATCAAAATTCATTACAATAAACATTTGTAAGTGATAACTTTATATATCTTTCCACACTATGTCATTGCTGCAAATGTTTAGTGGGGTTTCTCCAGTGTTGTTTTCTCTATATAAAAATATCTACTCAACGTTAAAATATCACTTTCCTTGTTTTTAGAATGAATTGGGATATAAATACACAATAAAGCTATATTTGGCAGCTTATTTCCTTCGGAACCTTTTGATGAAGATGAAGGATTTGCTGTGATAGCTGAATCCACATTTCATGATGCATAATACTCAGTATTTATTATATACATCAATATATCGTGGCTCACAGTAAATACACTATTTGTTTTGATACTGACTTTCAATTTCAATTCACAGGAAAATGGGTTAAGGGAAGACTTTCTGGTTTAATACCTCATCTCAGTTTTGCATATGATGCTGTTCTTGCCTTATATATTTCTGAGATAGGGTTTTCTACTGGTATTCCTCTATTTTTTGTTAATCGTGTGTTATTTTCAATCTTTGCTTAGCACTTAATTCTGTGAAGTGTTTGAGAGCTTGTAGATTTCTCTTTTCTCCCATTAGCTGTGACAATGTTCTGCTGTCTGGTTTGTTAATGAGATAGAGTGGGTAGGACTAGGACTTTGGTCCCTTCTCCCTCACTCTACTTCTTAGATCAGTTTGAAATACAATATTGCAGTGTTCATGTGGCCCAGCTTACCACTTATTCCAGGAGACTTAGCATTTGTCTACTGGTGCCCTTAATACTTTTGGAGCTTGACTCCTTTGAAGTTCTCTTAGTTTTCAAGGTGATAAGAGATCCCATGCTCTTCTGAAGATCCTGTGCTCTCTTCTGTTTCTGCTATCTTATTTACATTGATGAATGTTTTTCCTCCGGCAAGCATAGGGTTTCATCTTGAGTGGGCTCTTCCTCTTTCCCAGAAGTTTGTCTTGGCCCTCAGCTGTTGTAAGTACCCTGCTAAGATGCTATCTGTCTACTCCAGGCTCCAAGCCCCAAACCCTCCTCAGCCCTCTCACAGAGTCTAGTCCTCACCCACTGTCAGAAGAACCATACTGCCTGTTTAAGGCCTGAAATGTTATCATTTATACTCTCTCATTAGTCAAATAACTTTCTCCTCTAGTTACGCAAATCTCTGTAGTGCGTAAGTAAGTATACAGGGGGATGATGCAACAGTTACTTTATTTCAGTTAGTTTCATATGCTAGGAAATAATACATCCGTTTTCAGAATATGCATTTTTAGTAGATTTTTCTGAATTATATAAATTTCTTATTTTTGTTCTCCAACCATTGTCCTATCTTCATAACCTTTGTCTCTGTATGTTACGAATATTCAATGTATTGTCTCAATATATAGGGTCTTAACTATCAAAAAGTAACAAACACAGATAGGATTTTTTTTTTATTTTTTATTTTTTTTTTGCTGAGCCAATAAAATATAGCAATAAAGGAGTCCTGGGGATTATCCTCAGTGCCAAAGAAGTGCTGTTAAAGCAGAGGCATCTGGCAGGATTTATGTATTTTTCCAACAGGAACATTCACTGAACTTCTAAGAACTTACCAATTTGAAACCCTTTAGCAATTATTGTATAGCCAGGTTATTTCATCACATGTATTCCTCCCAAGATATCAATAAGGAGGGGAAAGATCCGCAAGTACCAATAGTTCTATAGAATTCTTCGTTTTGTCCGTTTTGTCATTAGAACAGTTCTAAGTAGATCAAAGCTCATATCGAAGCATTCTCAATAAATAGTAGCTGTTATTATATCGGTACCGTCTTTATGGTTACCAACTTACATTATTCCATTTTGCTGGTAGAAATAATACATAATAAAATATTTCTGTTTTTGAATCCCAGTGGTGAACACAGTAAACCCTCATTTTTCTACCTTATTTTCATGAAAAAAAAAAAAAAAAGGACAGGCATAATATTAACATCCGTATCTTATTGAAATAATGATGTCTTTGTATAAGAATTTTTAGGTATGAAATACATTCTTATTAGAAACAGCATTCTCTGGGGCACCTGGGTGGCTGAGTCGGTTAAGTAGCCGACTTCAGCTCAGGTCATGATCTCACGGTCTGTGAATTCGAGCCCCGCATCGGGCTCTGTGCTGATAGCTCAAAGCCTGGAGCCTGCTTCCGATTCTGTGTCTCCCTCTCTCTCTCTCTCTGCCCCTCCCCTGCTCACACTCTGTCTCTCTCTGTCTCAAAAATAAATAAACGTTAAAAAAAAAAAAGAAACAGCATTCTCTGCATAAATATTAATTAAGAAGTTAGGCAAATATGCTAAAATTTAATTGAGAGACTGCTTTTTGGATAACCTAACAGTGCCAGCATCTAATCCTAACTGCTCAGGTTACACGTAGTATTTTACTTCATCAAGAACATTGAACGTGAACCTGTGAGTGCTTTTTTATTACATATACTTTTGTTTTACCTACTCACCTCTTGGGAAGTGATTCTAATAAAAAGCTAAAAGCCTAAGAAACCAAAGAAACAAGTAACCAAATAATGGAAAGCTGAATGTGTTCCTTCTGGACATATAAGAATAAACTATACCTTTGCTTAAATGAGGTGAGATGTCTTTTTCTTAAGGCTCCTGAAGTAATGAAAAGGTGAATTATAATGTATATTTTTTGTTTTGCTAACTGTTACTAAGATGTTGTATAAGGAGACCACTGGCTCTTGTTTAGCACACAACTACTTGTGGGGTAGACCAATGATGAATTTCTATCTTAATGCCTTTGTGAATATACATATCCTCAAAGATGAAATAATAATGATGATAATACCAATGATAATAACAATAATGCTGCAGAAAGAAAGAGAGAGAGGGGGATTTTGTACTAAATATTATTTTTAGTACCTGGATAACATTTTACCCATGGGAGACTCAACATTTTATTTTTTGTCTTCATCGTCTTCTTAATAATTGATCTATGGGATAGTAGTTCTTGAAACATTGAAGCATCTCGATAGTAGTGGATAGTGGTGGTTTCTGGGCAACCTTATATATGATGGATGAGTTTCTAGGCCTTTTACCTTGAACACCTTGCTTGGGAAGAATGAGGGAAAACCTACTTGTAAGTCATGTGGCCTCAGGGCTCAGAAGAAATGGCTATTGAGAATGTGACAAGGTATTAAAGAGGTTATCAAAGAGAAAAACTGGGTCTGTGTTTTATTCTTAGGTTCTAGGTGATTTTCTGAAAAACAAACAAACAAAAAAGAAGTATATAACAATACAGCCCTTCATTATATTTTAAATTTCAGGTTTCGTTAAGATATTAATATCTAAACAATATATAAAATATGAGAAAATAATATTTAATTCTTTTATCCCAAGGTTTTTGTAATTGAACTTTTTGTTTAAGCCCCAGCGTAATATAAATTATTTAATGGAACTTCTAAATTTAAATAATAGCATAATTATAATTATTTGTGTTGTAGCAGGCTAGTATTTAAGATCTTATCTGCAAAAAATAAATGACTATAAAATATATCTTGAGAAATATTAGTATTCTAGTTTGGATGAGCCAATATAATGACTGTTTTTACAGGATCTGTACTGAACCAGGATCCTATGACACAGAAAAAGGTGGAAGCAGAAAAATTTGGGCTAGGGAGGTAGTAAGTGTCAGTACCTGGTCAGTAGCCAAATGTCTGACTCTGTAAGTAAAGGTACTTTTCTGGGGGTGGATGTGTGAGGGCGCTTTCCTTTGCCACCGAAAATTCCATAGCCACATAATGTCTTCTCAAAGCATGAGGCTCAGAAATATGAAGCAGTTTGTTAAATGTGGTTCGCACTCAAGGGCAATGAAAATGCTGTCGGAGCAATTCTGTTTATTAGCTTGTGTTTTCCTGGAATGGAGATGCTGATGAATAAATAGACAAGGCATGACAAGTAGTAGAAAAACAGCCAAAAACAGTTGCTGAGTTTGATGCTTCAAGGGTTTTCTCTAGAGTATTTGTAAGGAGAATTATGCACAGATTAGAGTTCGTATTTGCTTGGGCTGTCATTTATTTTCATCCTCAGATAAACTTTCGTCTGAATCAGTTTTGTTCATAGGTATTTAAAAGTCGCATTACAAAGCCAGAGTCTTTGCTTATAATGAAGTTGCTCTATATTGACATTAGAAGGGAAAAATGCCAGAAGGAATTAGCACATTAATTGGGAATGAAAATAAACGACATTGCCATAGGATCTTCCTGAGTCTATGTTTTCCACTGAGCAGAAGAGATCTAAACAGAGAATTTGTTGACAGAAACAGGCAGTTTAGGAGGATATGGCATTACTTACCTGGGTTACATCAATCTCTATTTCCAGCCCTGGATAAATAGTTGATGTAAATATGGGAAGCATAATTTTACCTTGGCAGGCTGCTGGGGTAGCTGTGCTAACAACTCTCCGAGTAATAAGAATTTCAAGTGCTCTTTGCACCCTTTTCATATGTAATACATTATTATGTTGTACTCAAAACTACTATGGATGAGGTTCAGTCTCCAAGGAAGTAGCTTAGATTTGCAGTGATGAAAGTAAATTATTTTTATTTCTAAAGGGAAAAGCAATTCTAGGTAGCTGGTAAGCACGCAGTTCCTTCGCTTCTATCTATTATTCAAAAACCATAGAAAGGCACAGAAAGAACCAGTTCAATATGACATTGCTGTGAATTGTACCGAGGAAGTCAAAATCCTGAATGGCATATTGTGAACACATGCAAACATATGCACATATTTGCATTAAAAATGCACATCAAGAAGACATTAAATAATATATATTATTTAAAAATATGAGTGCATCAGAATCTCTAATGTGAGATAGATGTATATCTTTGATTTTACAGCTTACCACACCTCCCACTTAGGATAGCTGGTATTGACCATAGCTCCTACTAGACTACTTGGAATTCTGTCTCCCTCGCTCTGACCCTCTCCACTCTCTCTCTGTTTTTCTCTCTCAAAAATAAACATTTTTTTTAAAAAACAAAAAATTATTTAAAAGAAATAAGACTGTAAAAGTTAGGTCTTACACATTAACTTCTTTATCCTTTTATGTATTATGATGCTTTTTCCAGATGTTCTACTTCGTATCCTCTGTCCCTCTCTTTCTGCACCTCCCCCGCTTGCACTCTCTCTCTCTCAAAAATAAATAATAAACATTAATTAAAAAAAAAAAAGACATGTTGAAATGAAGTGAATTGTTTAAGGCCATACAACCCAGTAGCGACAAGGCAAGAATGACCCATGCCTTACCCTGCTTATTTACTTTACAAATTGTCATTAAAACATGTTGAATATGTAGAAATGCTTATTTAAAAAATTAATAAGTTATCTGTATTTTGTTTTATTGTTATTATTTATTATTATTTATGTTTAGTTTATTTGGAATTGTTTTTCCTAATGGATTCATAAAATTTTTCTAATTATTTTTTTTTTACTCACTCTTCTTTGGGAACTGTACATTTTATCATTAGTCCTTTAGTGGCTACTCCTATATTTTTTGCCCATATGCTTAACTTTTTCTAACAAGTCTAAAATTACTCATTCTAAGACAAGAATACTGTTACTTTTTAATTATCTATTAAAGTGCTTGCCCGTCTCTGCCAACAATATACTTTTTAACTTTATTGTTTTGCTTGTATAGAGCAGAGCCTGATTCCTGGGGTATTGTATCCTGGAGTTCTAAGTCAAGACCTTCAAGATAATGACTCTTTTAGATATTTCACACGATATAGTAATGGACAAGTGGAAACACTGATTTTATACAGATAAAGAGAGAAAATCTATAAGTTTGTACCTATCTGACTATCCTCTATCTCTGTATTATCTAAATTATTAATGTTCCTTATCTGAAGCAAAATATATGCAGAGATATATAATTTTCTTTTATTTTTAAGTCTAAATGTTACATAGCTTGAGAAATTAACACTGCTACGATTGACATACCTTGTTAACACTTTAATATTCACAATGTTAGCATCCATTTTGTATTTCCCATCTACTGTAGAGTAGCTAGGAGCTAAAAGAGAAAGGAGTCACACTCGTGATGAATATTTAACATTTAATGCATTATTGGCTTCCTTTCCCACTTGCTATTCTCATTATGCACCCACTCTTTCCTTGGGTGATTTGCGTGTTTAGGTTTTAGTTTGATTACAGCATATATAAATATTTCAACATTAATTTTTAAAATTATGGGTTCAGGAAAACTAAACACATACTTTACTTCGTGTTTGATGTAATGTCAAAACTGAGGTTGATTTAATTTCCCATTTAAAGGAAATTTTTTGGAGGAGTATGATTTGATCATTGTATATTGACTACTAGGTCAAACTGCTGTCAGCTAAGTGATTGTGCCAAGGAAAGGTTTGAATCTTTAAATGAATGGGAATTCACAATGCTTGAATAATAAACACAGTGCAATCCTAAGAGTATGCAGTTTGTTTCAAAATTCGGAAAAAAAGTACAGCAGTGAAGTTTCTACTTAACACTTTCTGTCCCCTCAAACTTGTGTTTGTGTATGTTCTCAATTCACTTCTATGTAATCCACATGCATGCTCTTGACTAATACAATGGAAGTAACTAAAACGAAATAAATTATTGGGAAGCAGATTGAATACCCAAGTGTTTATACCCTCAGAGGAGTGCTGAGGAAGTCAGCCTGGAGAAAAAGTGCTAACAGGGAAAACTATAGTTCAGTGACAAAAAGTATGAGATAGAGGGATGAAATTCTTGTACTCCAACCAGCTCCATCATTTACTGTGAGATAGGTTCACTCAAGCTCTTTATCTTTTTTTTCTCACCTGTAAAATGAGTATAATAATGCCACATACTTCAGAATTGTTATAAAAACAAATAATTAAGATATATAAAATCTGTTCGTTCTGAGGTAGAGAAAAGGATGAGATCAACACTTCTAGGGAATAGTATTTACATTGAGTATTATGTGATGAGTGACGCTGGAACACAACATAATGTGGATATAAAATGGCGCCCCTTGCCGTTTACACAACAGTACGCAAGAGGTGATTCTAGCTGTTATTACTATTAGGATTAAAATCAGGGAAGCAGCGTGTCCTGGCTTGCTTGGACCAGCTTGATCTGTGCTAATCATTATGACATCTTTCTTAACAATGTCATCTTTCACCCCCCAAAGTGTCTCAATTTGAATATTATAGAGTCATTGTATTGAAGGGAGTATATTTAGGCTAAATTTTTAACTTGGGTGAAATGGACCAGTACTTGTCTTTTGAACTTTAATGAAGAGAATTCTATTTTTATTCAAATCTTAAAATCTAGAACATCAGCAAGTTTTAAATCTATATGGTCCAGTCACTGTTCTGGTGTTCCGAACCAAGTTCCACAACACTCTGGTGTTATCTCAACTTGGTTGAGATAAAACACCAATGGCTTCATGAAAAAAAGGTCATATACTGTCCAGAGTATGTGCTTCAGGAAGGGTTTATGGTGTATGTAGTGTCTGTACTCTGCTGTTGTGTTTTGGCTGCTCTTGCTCTCAGGCCAGACCTTGGCAGAGTTTCTCCATGCCTACAGTAGGGAACGTTTGGACCTTGACCAGAGTGTGGCCAGGTTTAACTAGGTGTGCTCTGGTCTGCTTGTTAAAAGAGACCTGATACTATCTCCTCTAACTTCGAAGCTTTGCAGAACTCTATGCTCAGTAGATGTGGTGCATGCAGTGGTGGGGGAGGGGGATGCAAATTCTGCTGTCTTCTGGGCAAGGGGCTGGCTGCACTGATTCTCAGGCTCACTTGCCCAAAGTGTATTATGCTAAGCAAAATAAGTCAGTTAGAGAAAAACAAATGACACATGATTTCACTCATATGTGGAATTTGAGAAACAAAACAAACTGGGGTGTGCCTGGGTGGCTCATTTGGTTAAGCGTCCAACTCTTGATTCTGAGATTCTGGCTCAGGTCATGATCTCACCTTTTGTGAGTCTAAGCCCCATGTTGATCAGGCTCTGCACTGACTTCAGAGCCTGCTTGGAATTCTCTCCCTCCCTCTCTTTACCCCTCTCCTGCTCATGCACTCCTCTCTCTCTCAAAATAAACAAAACTTAAGAAAAAAAAAGAAAAAGAAACAGATGAACATAGGGGAAAAAAGAGGCAAACCATAAAACAGACCTTTTTTTTTATTTTTAATGTTTATTTATTTTCGAGGGACAGAGAGAGACAGAGCATGAGCAGGGGAGGGGCAGAAAGGGAGAGAGAGACAGAATCTAAAGCAGGCTCCACCAGGCTCTGAGCTGTCAGCATAGAGCCTGATGCAGGGCTCGAGCCCATGAGCCATGAGATCATGACCTGAGCCGAAGTCAGATGCTTAACCAACTGAGCCACCCAGGTGCCCTAAAACAGACTCTTAACCAGAGAACACACTGAGGGTTCCAGGAGGGGAGGCAGGTGAGGTGGGAGGGGGGCAGGTTAAGTGGGTTAAATGGCTAATGGGTATTAAGGAGGGTATTTGCTGTGATGAGCAGAAGGTATTGTATGTATGTAAGTGATGAATCACTAGATTTTACCCCTGAAACCAACATTAAATTGTATGTTAACTAACTGGAATTGAAATAAAAACTTAAAACTACAAAACAAGAGAAAACAAAACAAAAGAAAAAGAAAAAAGTTCTTAACATTTTTGTTATTTTATTTATTTTTCCAACTGATCTATAATCTCATTTCATGCTAAGCTCCAGAGATAACATTTTGGCATGGTTTCCTAACACTGTAATTGTCTAAAGTTTAGTTATTCATCTGAGGTTTTAGCTCTTCAGGACTTAGTCAACTATAAAAAATCTCAGATATGCTTTCTTTTTTCAGGTTATCAGAAAGAATATATTATAAGTCAAGGTTTCTCAGTGATTTCTCCATCATTGTCCATAGAGAAAAGTGTATTTATTGGAAATTTGAGTGAAAGTAGTGGGATTTTGGAGGCACCTGGGTGGCTCAGTCAGTTAAGTGACCGACTTTGGCTCAGGTCATGATCTCACCGGTTCATGGACTCGAGCCCCACGTAGGGCTCTGTGCTGACAGCAGGGAGCCTGGAGCCTGCTTCAGATTCTGTGTCTCCCTCACCCTTTGCCATTCCCATGCTCATACTCTGTCTCTCTCTCTCAAAAGTAAATAAATGTTAAAAAAATTTTTTTTAAGTAGAGGGGCTTTGTATGTGTCTATATGAATCCAGGTGAAGTAAATCATCACACTTTTTTATTTAAGTAGAAGGGAAATGAACATTGAGTTTGTACTCATGAAGATACTGCTATAGCTTATTTTATACTTAAATGGTGAACTACAATTTCTGATCAAGATGCTTATAAATAATGTCTTCATTTTATCAATAGTCGCCATGAATAATAAACTTTGTAGAAGTATCAAGTAACGATTGACAAAAAAAATATGTATCACATTTTTATTTCATTGCCAGGAACTTTTTACTTGCCAACACAAAATGATAATTAATTTGCTTTTTCAAATAATGTAATTCAAGAGTGAAATTCTTTTGCAGGTCTCACTTTGCTTCCTTTGAAAAGAAGGGTTATGTTAAATTTTCTAATAATATAGCATTGAATTCTGAATAAAATTATACTTAAGATATTTAAAATTAATGATGAAACTTCTCCTCAGGTACACAGAAATAGAATATTGTGTACATGTATCCAGTGTGATTGTTTTGTTTTTTGTCTTTTGTGTTTTGCTTTTTTTAATCTTAGAAGTTTATCAGAATATGTTCTCATGATACTTGCAATTTCTGATTAATTTTATTTAGGTCAGTTGAGGAAATCATCTATTTAAAGGCAGTGACTATCAACAAATCTGCAAAATAGCAATATTAATCTCTTCTTCTGTACAACTTACATACTCTTCATAAATTAATGGAGGATTTCTAACACCTCATTTCTTTGCAAACTGAATATAGACAAGGTTCTAGCAACTTGGGTCTTACTAGATACATACATTTTGTTAACACAAAATAAGTAATACTTACACAATAAATTTTATATATGAAATACTCCATATGAAGAAAACTATTGAATCTCAGAAGGTTC
Source organism: Paguma larvata (assembly GCA_030068075.1). Lineage (NCBI taxonomy): Eukaryota > Metazoa > Chordata > Mammalia > Carnivora > Viverridae > Paguma > Paguma larvata. The sequence continues at coordinate 76,033,100 of CM057831.1, read as the reverse complement.
AGAATAAACATATAACAATGTCCCAAACTTCTTGTTGATTCTCAGTTGTTAAAAAAATAAAATGCCTATCTGGTTTGTGTTTGTTTTATACAGAATTTGGTGCTCGATGAGGTTAATGAATATGTTGGTTAATATCTTTCTTTATATCATTGCCATCAGTCTTTAAGTATTTAATTTGCTCCATCATCTCTTCTCTCCTAGATTGCCACATATGCTCATTGATATTACCCACCAATTCTTGCAAATTCTATTTTATTTTACTTTATTATTATTATCATTACTTTCAGTGTCTCAGGATAGTTTCAATTAGCCTGTTTTCAAATTCACTAATCCTTTCTTTGGTGGTATCCACTCTGTTGTTTATATCATGAAATCTTCATTTCTGATACTAAGTTTTATCCCTAAAATTTCATTGTTACATTTCTCCATGTCTTTACTGAAAATGCTCATCTCCTCATGGACAATGACAGTTTCTTCCCCTAGATACTTTGGAAGATTTATCATAATTATTTTAAAGATTCTGTCTGATAATTTCAACATCTGGGTCGTTTCTGGATTTGCTTCTCAGGACTATTTTCCCTCTCATCATTTTTTTTTTTTTTTACTTTTAAATGCTTGTGAGTTTTGGATGTGTGTCAGATATGTTTACAAGAGAGTCAGTAGTAATATCTTGAGTTTCATTGTATATTGAAAATAAAATAAGTTTTAGATTTAGAAAGATTTGGATTTGATTCTGAAATCCCTAGATGATTATTTGTATGACTTTCAACAAGAAAATATCTTAAAACCCTACATTCATCATGAATTATATCTCTGTATTAGTAACCACATCAATAAATTATTTGTGGTGTATATAATATAAATTACTTAAATTATGAATTGTATTTCATTGTTTGGAACACCAGTGAGTGCTTAATGAATACAAGCAATTATTATTGCTAAACACTGAACAGTGACAATTTTTCAAACTTGTTATTCTAATTTTGTAATTATTATGTCTGTCAATTTCGAACACTTATGTAGAAAAAGGAAAGAAATATACTTCAATATTATGGGATTGCGAATGATTGTTATTGCTTTTATTTAATCTTTCCTTATATTCCATAATTTTCATAATGTAATTTTTTACAAACAGGGGAAAATACTTTAATAAGAACATATAACAGAGGACATTATATTCTGTGCTCTAAACATTTTGTTATGGATATAATACTATCTAATTAGTTTGTTTTTCTCTCTTTCTTCATTTTTGGTTTCATTCTAAAAATCTAAGGTTGACAAATATATGACCCGTGGAAGAATAGGTTATTCCTACATATATTTTAGGTAAATGTCCCAAAGTGGCTGTGACCTATTTGTTTCAATGTATTATAAACATTAATACTTCAAAATATAATCCTTACCACCACCCTGTCTAAATGAATGATATTTTTAATAGCTGGCTGTTAATTTGTAAAAAAGTCAAAAGTAACTACATGACAATAATTATATTTCCATTTGCATTTGTGCTGGCAAACACTTTATGAAAAATTAAAATCAGCTATGTGAATTTAAATTCATTTATCAAATGTTTCACATTTTTTTCATTTTTAGACTTATAAACATAGAAAAATTTTGTTCTATTACATACTAAAGATGATTTAAATATAAACACCATAAATGAAAATGCCATAAAATGTTCCATTTGGGAAACCGAGTATTAGAGAAATAAGTTAAGAAAGCAGAAAGGAAACAAGACCTATTGAGTACTACCTACTGTTAACTGCTCTGAAAAAGTAGATGCAAAATATTTGCTATTTCATTTAATTATCTTAATGTCATTATTACATTAAAAGCATTATCTTAAATTTAAAGATTGGATGATTAAGAATCAGAGCTTTAAAAAAAGGAAGAAGGAGGAGAAGGAGGAGGGGGAGAAGAAGAAGAAGAAGAAGAAAAGGAATTTGAGAGATTAACCAGGGTTCCTCACAGAACCAACATTCTAAGTCAGGTCTTTTGGAATTCTCCATTCACCATTCATTAATATTATTGATTAATGTCATCAGTTCAGGGGAATTTGCTGCTATAGTAATACATCATTCGCCAGTTGAATTAAACTGTGGATTATGTGGGTAATGTTATGCCATTGGTACCATTACAGCTCCTTCCTGAATAAGTGATGGGCTTCAGTCTCCTGACAATCCCTATTTTTCTGGGAATCCACAGATTCCCATGAATCCACAGTTTTTCCCATGTAGTCCAGCATGAGTTTATTACTGGGACGTGTTAGTCCTTAGCACTGTCCAGCCAGGAGACTGTGGAGCTTGTGTGCTGAGCCTCTGTCACATACCACAACATCGTCTTCACTGTCTCTATTTTCTTCATTCTCGAATATGCTTACACTAGAGGATTCTAAAAGAAACTAAGTTCCCTTTTATTCTCATCGTCTCAGATCTTTCTTCACAGAGCTAGAACTAACATTTGGAAAATTTGTATGGAACCAGAGAAGACCCCGAATAGACAAAGTAATGCTGAAAAAGAAAACCAAAGCTGGAAGCATCACGATCCCGGAATTCAAGCTCTATTACAAAGCTAAAATCATCAAGATAGTCTGGTATTGCCACAAAAACAGACATCAAAAACAATGGAACAGAATAGAGAACTCAGAAATAGACCCACAAATGTATGGCTAACTAATCTTCGACAAAGCAAGAAAGAATAACCAAAGTAAAAAAGACAGCAAATGGTGCTGGGAAAACTGGACAGCAACATGCAGAAGGATGAACCACTTTCTTACTCCATTCACAAAAATAAATTCAAAATGGATGAAAGACGTTAATTATAAGACAGGAAACCATCAAAACCCGACAGGAGAAAACACGAAACAACCTCTTTGATCTCAACCACAAAAACTTCTTACTAGACATGTCTCTGGAGGCAAGGGAAACAAAAGCAAAAACGAACTATTGGGACTCATAAAAATAAAACGCTTCCACACAGCAAAGGAAATAATCAACAAAACTTAAAGGCAATCGACAGAATGGGAGAAGATATTTGCAAATGACACGTCAGATAAAGGTTTAGTATCCAAAATCTATAAAGAACTTATCAAATTCAACATCCAAAAACCAAATAATCCAGTGAAGAAACTGGAAGAAGACATGAATGGACACTTTTCCAAATAAGACATTCAGATGGCTAATAGACACATGAAATGATGCTCAACATCATTCATCATCAGGGAAATACAAATATAAACCACAATGAGATACCACCTCACACCTGTCAGAATGGCAAAATTAACAGCTCAGGAAACAACAGATGTTGGTGAGGATGTGGAGAAAGGGGAACCCTCTTGCACTGTTGGTAGGAATGTAAACTGGTGCAGTCAATCAGGAAAACAAGATGGAGGTTCCTCAAAAAGTTAAAAATAGAACTACCCTATGATTCAGCAACTGCACGACTCAGTAGTTATCTAAAGGATACAAACATGCTGGTTCGAACAGGCACATGCACCCCAATGCTTATAGCTGCGCTATCAACAAACAAAAGTCAAATTATGGAAAGAGCCCAAATGTCCATCAAATGATGAGTGGATAAAGATGTGGTATACATACATACAACAGAATACTACTTGGCAATGAAAACGAATGAAATCTTGCCATATGCAACAATGTGGATGGAACTAGAGTGTATTATGCAAAGCGAAATAAGTCAGTCAGAGAAAGATATCATATGATTTCATTCAAATGTGGAATTTAAGAAACAAAACAGATGAACATGAGGAAAGAAAAACTAAATTAAGGTACAAACAGAGAGTAAGGCAAACTATAATAGACTCTTAAATAGAACAAATTGAGTGTTGCTGGAGAGCAGGTGGGTAGGGAGAATGGGCTAAATGGCTGATGGGCATTAAGGAGGGCATTTGTTTAGATGATCACTGAATGTTATACGTAAGTGACGAATATATATACAAAACAGTAAGAGTGATATAGTTGAAAAAATATCATATTAGGTTCCAGAAAACCTAGAAGCAGTAGGTTCTGCCCCTCTGAGACTCTTCACTTCAAATAGTGGCTCTAATCATTTGTCTATGTCACAGATTGTTACATGGCTCAAACTAGACAATTTATATAATAATGTTATATAAACTCTGAAATGTTTATATGGTGGTACAAGGTCAAGAACAATAACTAAATAAATATTTATTTAGAAGAACATTTTCCAGTCATTGAAAGTTAATGACTTGAATTCAGTAACAGATCAAAAGTAACCTTATCTACAGTGCTGTGCGTGTATGAGTAATTCATTCTACTATGAATTAGAAAGGTTTGGATGGTGCGTCACCTCCCATAGCATCCGTTGTTAACAATAGAAAAAGTTCCAAATTTAACTAGATGTTAAAATAGTATAGGTTTTTAATTCAGACAGATCTACGTGCAAAGCTCAGATCCATCACTCACTTCCTAGATGTAAGTTTCAGTTTATTTTTTAAATCCAACCAGCTGTCTGTTTTCTAATCTGTAAATAAGAGAGGTGCAAATTTTTCGGGCTGTTATATATGAAAATTACTTAACACGATACATAACCTTTAGTGTGTGCTCAATTTTAGCTATGAATTTTTACATAAGTGTCATTTTTGCATTCTGCATGTGCAGGTAAATAATCCTGTATCTCTAACAACTAAGCATTTGGCACGTGTCACATTGAGTCCTGATTTTTGATTCCTGGAGACATAAATATTTTATTAAATTGAAGTACACATATTCAGTAGTAACAAAGACTTCAAAAATAATTTGTGTTTCCAGACCTTCTACTCAAATGCCACTATCTTCCCAAGAGCATTCATGAAGCAGCTGAATATAAAAAGACATAATAAGAACATGAAGGAGACTTCATAGTAGAATCAGTGTTAAATTTAGTATATTTGCATAGTGAACATTTGTGCTACATATTAAGATGGAGTGCAAATAATATAGCCCTTTGTGTATGGTTTCTGTACATAATAATTAGATTAGTTTTTAATGTGGAAAGTACTTAGGCTTTATACCACCAGATGGAGTGCCAAATAAAATTCTGGATTACTTGGGATTTGATTTCAACCATCTATTCCTATAGGCCACACTTTTTTAGAGTCAAGAATTACAGTATAATCTAAAACGTTAGACTGAAAAAGAACTTCCATATTATTTATTTTGCCCATACTCCTCACTTTAAGATGTGGCAATTGAGATCCAAATTGTCTTCTTTGGGTAAAGAGAATCAATAATGATCAACCAAGTAGAATGACCATACCATATGCAACTCATTTTGCTATCTTGTTTTAGTTCTTCAACTTCTTTATAGCCTATTGTCAGATCCAAAATATCTTTAACCCAGGTTTTTGAAGTCATTTCTCCTCCATCTGTGAGCTCCATTTTCTCCAAATCACTCTAAATGTATAAATGAATAAAATATATTTAGCATATATTTTTCCACAGCCTTAATTTTAAGGGGAATTACTCATTACAGAATAACCTAGTATTTTTCATAATATATTTTTCAGTGTTTCATAACCTGTGTCCCACAGCTGTTTCAATGTACTATGGGTTGATCTAAGTTCCCTATAAATTTGCAAGGCTTAGCTTGTAGTCATGTGCATACACACAACAGACATTCAGATACGTCTTATTAAAAATGTAATCAATGCTGAATATAAAATTTTAACCAACTTGTTATTTTAGGTATGCAAAATCGTAGGGACTGCCGGTAGAGGCTGGAAGGCAATGGGGGAATAAGAACAATGATTTGTTATGGAGGTAGAATTAGTACCCAATTTCTCCCTTCGATTTTTTTGCTATTACAATGTTGCCTGCAAGATACATATTTTAAATGGAAAGCTATTGGTGTAAACACACATATTACACTATATTGTTTCTATATTCTCTGGACCTTGTCTAATATGAGATTGAAGTAGGCCCTGGGGAGACGGAGAATTAAATGGAGATCAGTAGGGGGACATATAAGCAATCAGAAGAAGATTTTTGAGTAGCCGTTCTCTGAGCTGGGCGCAGTGGGGGATACAGAGTGGTAGTAAAATTATTACCTTCCCTCAAGAAAGTTAACTACGTAAAATAATAATAGTCTTTATTACTATAAAATCATTAGGTAAGTCATTTGCAGATACTTATGACAAATAGATTTATGCTTTAGCATTTGATTTCCCTGAAAGCTGAAAGAGGGATGATCATGAGAGTTAGTGTTAACAAAAGGTGACATAATAAAAACTGCCAAACTTTTCCACACTTTTTATGAAAATCATACTAAAATCTAGGATTTTTGTAGCCTTCTGTGAAATAATATCTAGCAGTGATCAAAGATATGGGAGTCCTGGAAGAAGAGAAGAGATTGGAACATAAAAAATAATTCTCCATCAGATGTCGTTACAAGGATATCCTAAAGGAAACTCTATGTTCTGGAAAGTTATGTCAACTGACAGAAACTCACATTTACAGAAAAAATAACGCTGGAAATGTCTTTTGCAAATGAGAAATTATATCAAGGATAATGAGAGACAGTTCTCTCATTGTTGGAAAAGAGAGTTACAAATACCAGGAGGAAGATTAGAATACATTTTGTAGTGTTGATTCATAATAAAGATATAATTAGGAACTCAGAATACTTAATGTCTAGATATGTATTGGCATAAAGTATAGATAAATAGATATTGATAGGAAAGACATGTCTGTATATACATGTAAATAGATGCGAATATATACTTATGTACCTGGAAGGTATATATGTGTATAGTTTCCTCAATCTGTCCAATGAGAAAGCCCAGAAACAATGATAGCCCAGTAGCATTAAGCACACTTACTGTTCAGATCTCTGTTTCTAAACCCCATTCTTCACTAAAAAGATCTAGGAATCTGGGGCACCTAGGGTGGCTCAGTAGGTTAAGTGTCCCACTCTTGATTTCGGCTCAGGTCCTGATCTTATGGCTGCGGGATCAAGCCACCCGTTGGGCTCCGTGCTGTGCATGAAGTCTTCTTAGGATATTCTCTCTCTCTCTCCCTCTGCCTCCCACTTGTGTGCATGCTCTCTCTACATAAGAAAAAACAAAACAAAACAAAACTGAAAACCAAAAACAGAACTAGGATTCCTTCTAGTAAAGACATATTTCAAGATAGAGGTGAAAAAACATATATGAGCCTGAAATCTCTTCTTGTATAAATAAAGTCAGGAAGTACTCAAGAAACAATGAGGATATATCAAATTAATAAAGGTTTGAGCTCGAAGGGATTCATAATGACCAAATATAGGTCAATTTAAGCACTGAAAATAATTATAAGAATAACGTCAAAATTTCCCTCAAAGATTACTTTTCAGAAACAAGGGAAAAATAATAATTTGCAGCAAAAAATTCTGGTAGATACCTTTATGACCAAGTGATAAAACATTATCAATAAATTATTTCTGTGACATTATCTACAAAAATGCATCACTTAAATCTAATTAAGAGGAAACATAAGACAAGTCCAAAATCCAAATCCAAATCTAAATGTTAAGGAACATTCTACAAAATAACTGGTCTGTACTTTTCAAATCAATGTATCAATGTAAAGAAAGAAAAAAAAAGCTAAATATCTTTCCAGATCAATGGAGATCAAAAATACATGGCAGTTAAACATAATGTATGATATTGGATAGGATTCTGTCTTGGAGTAAGACAAAAACAAAAAACATTACTTGTATTAGTGAGGAAATCTGAATATGATCTTTGGATTATGTATTTAAATAAAAATATTGTATCAGTGCTGAATTTCTTGATTTTGATAATTGCCCTGTAGAAATGTAAGACAATATCTTGTTAATAAGAGCTACACATTGATATATTTAAGGCTAAAGGAATCAAGTGTATCAGTTGCTTTCAAATAGGAAAGAAAAAAATAGGAGATTTTACAAGAACAAATAAATCTATATAAATAGTTGTGTGAGTTTAATTAAGTGTATAGTAGGTTCTCTTTTATTAATCAATAATTTGAGTGCATTCAAAAGAGACAAGAAAGGAAATAATAAAAAGAAAAATAGATTAGAATATACAAAGAAAGTATCTCTAGCTCATAAATAAAATCCTTTTCTCTGAAAATATAACAAAATGAAGCTACTTCTAGCTAACTGAATCAAGAAAATAGAAAATAAAAATATGCAAAATAAGAAATTATAAGAGAAAATACCCATTGACACAGAAGAATTTTAAGATTTAGGAAGCTATTTTATAACCCTTCATAAAGACCTAGAAGAAATAAGAATTTTCTAGCAAAATATTTTTAAACCAATATCAAAGTTAAACCACTACACACAGAAAATATAAGCAAATTGATAGAAATATCAATGTCATCAAAGAGCAGTCCCTAAATCTTTATGTCCAATGGTTTAAAAGCAAATTCTACCAAATATTTAAATCTCAGGTTTTCTAAGGTTAGAAGAATTATTCCAGAGCATAGAAAAAGAAGGAAAATTTCTTATTTGGGGAAGCAAGTATATCACTGATACCTAAACCTGATAAATGTACTACAAAAAATTATAAGTAACATTACTTATACATATCAATGAGCAAAGATAAAATAAATTTTAGCAATCACAATCCAAAACCACATTAAAAATAATAATACAGCAATGTCAAGTCAAATTTACCTTAAGGATTTTGATAATAGAAACCTATAATACAAATCATTTTGTTAGTAAATCTGGGGATAAAAATTACATAACTATCTCCACCCGTGTTAAAAAGACTTTGGTATAACACTTATCTCAGATAAAAACAGACAAGAAAATGGAATTAGTCAGCATTGTTTTAACGTACACCTTTGAGCTACACGTAGCTAACCTACTCAAAGAGAAACAATAAGGACATTTTTACTGAACCATATATAAAGTAGATGATTTGTTATTATCTCTCTTATATAATTTAACATTATGATAGATGGAGGAGTAAATGCAATGAAACAAAAGTCATCAAAGATATAATGGAGAAAATGAAGCAAAACAATCTTTCCAGATATTGTTCTAATATGTCTGGAAATCATTACAGTCTTGTAATGAAAAAAGTAAATCAAACAAAATAATTTATAAGGTTGCAGGATATTAGCATACAGAAATCATTTACCTTCATAAGCCCCAACAACAACAATTTATATGGCATAATAATAGAGACAATTCCATATACAATAGCCACAAAGAAAATAAAAAAGGTAGAGATAAACTTGAAACTAATATGCAAAATTTATTATGAAGAAAAGCTTAAAGCACTTGTAAAAGACATAAATTAGACATGGACAAGTGGAGAAGCGTCCTTCGTTCTCAGGTAGATTCAACATGATAAGTATATCAATTGCTGCTAAGTCAGTTTATAAACTTAACATGACCTTTTCCTCTCCAAAAAAAAAAAAAAACAGTGTTTTTAATGATATTAGGCTGATAGTAATATTGATACGAAAAATAAGTATTCAAGAATACCCACAAAGACATTGAAAGTGAAAACTACAGTGGGTCAGCAGTCCTATGGATATTAAAACATAAATCCTCTATAATTAAACAATGTGATTAAAAAAAATCATGACTAGGCAAAGACTGGTGGAACTGAATAAACCAACTATAAATATAGTGGCCTGCAGAGGGAACACAGTATTCGACACCATGTTATGATAAAGGTCGCCTCTGAAATCACTGGATGCTTAGTTTCCTCATCTTCAAAATGGTTAAAATAATACTTGCCCTCCCCAGTCCAGGATCAAGTGAAGTATTTTAGAGCAAAGTCATCTGTAAAAAAGTATCATTGTCAGTATTATTATGAATTGGAAAACCTTAACAGGAAGTCAGTTGGCATTTTCTAGCTTTCATAGACTTTTTTGGACACCGCCGTAATTTTATCCGCACCGTAATCTACTAGGTGACTATGACTTTCTACAGGATAGATTAGCTGATATATTACAATAAATCAGCACTGATTATCCTGGGAGAATCTGCCCCATTGCAGGGTACGTTATTGAAAATATTCTTTCTATTCAGATAAAGAAACCCTTTAGTAAAAGTGCTTTTGTTTTCCATGAAACTCAATGGGATAACTTTTTTCTTCACAGGTAGTCTATTTTAGTCAGTTTGGGCTGCTATCATGAAATGCAATCAACTGGGTGGCTTAAACAACAGAAATTTGTTTCCTCACAGTTCTAGAAGCTGAAAGACTGGGATGCCAGCATGGTCAGATTCTGTTGAGAGCTCTCTTCCTAGCTTATATACAGGTGACCGCTTTCCCTCTATGTTCTCACATGGCAGGAGAGAGGGGACTGTGTCTTTTCTTATAAGGTACTAATTCCATTATGAAGCCTCCAACCTCATCCTATATAAACCTAATTACCTCCCAAGGCCCCGTCTCCAAATGCCATCACATAACAGGTTAGGGCTTCCACATTTGAATTTGGGAGAGATACTATACAGTTTATGACATGGTCTGTCACAAATCCTCTACATCCTAACAAAACTGGTAAAATCACTGGGACTGTAGATGTAACTATGCCTTGTCAATTTTTTATAAATCAAGATCAAACGTTTCTTTTCCTTTGGAAAACAAAGATAGTTTTCTTCTAAAGATCATTCTTAATAGAGTATATTTTAATGTGATTCTTTCAATCATTTTGAATTTTTTTTGACCCTTGAAATATATTTTTTGACAATTTCCTAATTTATAATGTGGATAACTCAGATTATTAAGCACACTATCCTGCAAAACAATCTTTATCGCTTTACGTTTGGTTATATTTGGCTCCTTGTTGTCAATCCAGTAGAAATCTACCTCACGAAGAGTTCCTAGTGTCTACAAAAGTTATTTCCTCTTCATGCCAATAGATAAATCCATTTTTTAAATGTTTATTTATTTTTGAGAGAGAGAACACAAGCAGGAGAGAGGCAGAAAGAGAGGGAAACAGAGGATGGAAGTAGACTCCTTGCTGACAACAGAAAGCCCAATGCAGGACTCGAACTTGCAAACTTTGCAAGCCAAAGTTGGATGCTTAACTAACTGAGCCACCCAGATACTCTGACAAATCCATTTTTAAAATCTCCACTAAATTGTCATTTTCTTATCAACAAAATTACCCACATAACACTTGGAAATATGTTAGTTTAATTATATAATTATTTTGTTCATCATTTATACATAAGAAATAGCAGGTGCCTGTGAATAAATTTTTTCATTTTTACTTTATTTACTTTATTGCTGAGAATCATAGAAAGAAGAAATTAAGATTTAGTGAGGTTTAATATCAGAAAAAAAGAACAGAAAACAAACCTAAGATTCACAGAAGCTCATATCTTTTCAAATATATGCTATACTCTAAATCTGACTCATATTTACATGGTTATATTAGTTTCATGATAGTCATTAAATACAAAACTTGAAGATTTGGTAATATGTACTAAAATATATACTTATCACATTATATGCATTTTATATTTTTATTATTCCTGGGAAAATAAATCTCAGAAATTATTTCTTTCACTGCATAAAAATAATTCCTTATTTAAAAAAAAAAATTTAACATTTCTTTATTTTTGAAAGACAGAGCGTGAGCAGGGGAGGGGAAGAGAGAGATGGAGACATAGAATCCAAAGCAGGCTCTAGGCTCTGAAATATCAGCACAGAGCCTGACACAGGGCTCGAACTCATGAACCGTGAGATCATGACCTGAGCCGAAGTTGGACGCTCAATGAACTGAGCTGCTCAGGTGCCCCAAAAATAATTCTAGTATTCAATTTTGCTTAATGTAAAAGGTTTTGGTATTCTGGAGAAGTGGAATTTGCACAAAGATAAGACAAGTTGGACTTTCGTTATAAACTATATAACTTCTGATAACTGTGAACATAAAGATTTATTGAAAGTATTAGCTTATATGCTTTTGTAATTTAAGGAGAATATTGAATATCTTACAGCCTTTGAATTAATGCTTTTTATAAAGTACTACAGAAAATTATAATGTAGTTTACTTAATTCTATTTGAATTATCAAGTTTCTTCATCTTGCTTAAATAGGACCAAACAATGAAAAGAGAGAGGTTTTTGTTCGTTTCTGTTTTTGGTTTTTTGGTTTTTTTATGTTTGTTTATTTTTGAGAGAGTGTGCGGGAGATTGGGGGAAGGGCAGAGATGGAGGGAGACATCTGAAGTGGGCTCTGCCCTGACAACAGCGAGCCTGATGTGGGACTCGAACTCATGAACTGTGAAATCATGACCTGAGCCTAAGGCAGACGCTTAACTGACTAAGCCACCCAGGCACCCTTTCTTCTGTTCTTAATATCAGAGATGTAACTTCCGTGCTGGTTACCACCAAACTTCTTGTGTTTGTTTTGAATGAATCATCACAGGAAAGATGAGCCATGTTTTAGAATGAATTCAGAACTAGCTTGAATAAATCAACAAATAAAAAGTAAATTATCTTAGAAAACAGGAATCTTTCGCATTTACACCATCAAAAGATTCACCACAGTTTATGCATATTTATAAAACCAAATCTGTATTGAGAGTATATTTATGCAATATATTTGAATAAGTTTTCTGAAGGACAATAGCTGTGAAACAAAACAGAGCTCTTGATTTCCTTACCCTTAAACCTCTCCATTGAAGTCAATACTTAGGTGGCGAGGAGCTCTGTCATCCTCAGAGAGGATCCATGTTCCAGCCTATAACTGTCGCAAACCTTATTTAAGGAACATTTCTTTGTCCTTCGTGACATCACACATTCTTTGCCGTTGTGACATCACATCGACTAACTTAATAGGGAGGGACTTTCAGTGCAGATAAAATTACTAGATGAAATGTTCTACTGGTTTCTTTCTTGCTATGTCCAGGGACTGTTTATGAGGATACTAGGTAATGTAGATGTTGGCTTACTGATGGTTTTATAAATTGAGCCGAAATTGAAGATCTCAAAGATCAGGAACACCAAAATGTTACAATACTATTTGATAACACATAGGGATATTTTAGCTGAAAATAGATCACTGAGTGATGTCCGATGCTTTGTATTGGATTTGTGGCTCAAAAGTCTAGTGACTACTACTTGGAAATTGTACAGGAATTTGCTACCTTGGTGAACTGATGCCTGCCTTCAGGAAGTCCCTAGCATCACCCAGGATCCTTTTTGGCATATCCATTTTCCTTCCTGGATGAAGAAATTGTTAGATAAGTTAATTCAAAAAGGAGAAAAACAGGCTCAGTGGGGCTCCAGAAACCTAATCACTAAGGAGAATTCTGATATAGCGCCTTCTCTCCCTAAATCTTTTCAATTTCATGCTTCACAGCAGACCAAATTAATAGGGAGAATCTAACAGGCAATGTCTTAGAAAATAGTGTCAGAGACAGAAAATGTACCCAATGCTATAAATCTTATTGTCTAATAGGATCATGAGTTGGACAGGTTTAAAATAGTGCCATGTTTGATACGATATTAGCTGTTGTAAAGATTGGAAAAGTCCTAAGAAGGCTGTGGCTACTGAAAAAGTTAAGAAATGTTGAATAACGGGGTGCCTTGGTGGCTCAGTTGGTTATGTGTCCGACTTTTGATTTCGGCTCAGGTCATGATCTCATGGTTTGTGAGACTGAGCCCCTCATTGGTCTCTGTGCTAACAGAGTGGAGACTGGTTGGGATGATCTCTCTCCATCTCTCTCTGCCTCTCTCTCTCTCTCTCTCTCTCAAAATAAAGAAATAAACAAAAAAAGAAGAAGAAGAAGAAATGTTGAATAAAGCACCTTTTAAAAAATGTGCTGCCTTGGTAAAGTTTTGAGTAAAACTTGGTCAGCCTTAAGGAAACATATTTAGTGCTTATTTCTACATATTTATATAATTAAAATCACTTAAGTCTATTTATAGACTTTTCAAAATTAGCTTATTTTCACATGTTAGGGTTCTACAAAGGCAAGAAAGTGGTTTTGTTAAATGATGATGAAAATGAGCTCATTTTAGTGATAATAAAATGAAGGGTCTATAAAATGCTAAGTGTACAAATAAAAGCAGAAAGGGTTCTTTGTGCCTACTCAAAAGACTTACTTAATTGAAATGAAGAAATTAAAATGTAAATGAAAGACGTTTTAAACATAAAATACTACAAAAATAAACTGCAAGATGTGAGATAGCTGTTGCTGTTCTCAAATTACTTTACAGATTTCTGTTTTCAACATCGTATTAGGTCCTGAGACGGCGCGGTACATCATAGTGTGCTAGAGGAGGGAGAAAGGGTTGATGGCAACAAAGATTGTCCTCCCAATAGTAACAGAGCATCAGACTTAATGTAGTGTTTTGTTCTGAGCCCAGAATCTGTTACGTGCGCATGTAAGGATAAAGGAGAACAAAAATACTAAGGCAAATTGAGATGCTCCATGGCCACATTAATACCAAATATGAACGAAAAGTTTATTTCAAAATAAATAAACATTAAAAAAGGGGGGTTGGGGCACCTGGGTGGCTCAGTCGGTTAAGTGTCCGACTTCGGCTCAGGTCATGATCTCACGGTCTGTGAGTTTGAGCCCCGAGTTGGGCTCTGTGCTGACAGCTCAGAGCCTGGAGCCTGCTTCGGATTCTGTGTCTCCCTTTCTCTCTGACCAACCCCCACTCATGCTTTGTCTCTCCTGCTCTCAAAAATAAATAAAAACATAAAAAAAAATTTTTAAAAAGTGACCAACTGTTGATTTCAGCTCAGATCATGATCTTGAGGTTCATGAGGTGAAGCCCCGAAATGGGCTTTATGCTGAGTGTAGAGCCTGCTTGGGATTCTCTCTCTCTCTCTCTCTCTCTCTCTCTCTCAATAAACAATAAAAAAAAACCCACCTATGGTGGCTTATTGGGCCGTTAAACCTACTGAGAGTTCTACATCACCGAAGGAAAATTATTTCAAAGGGTTTTATTCTTCTCAAAATGCTGTGTGAGAGTCTCATTGTACACATTCTCATGAGGTTACGCTTCGGATATCTTTCGTTCTAAATGACATTGTGTACAACTAAAACTATACAAAATGAGACTCTTAAATATTCTCTGAGTAGATAAAATTATTCCAGGATATCAAACCCATGATTTTGTCAAGGAACTGAACCAGTTTGGTCATTAACATGATTAAGCCATTGTCTTCAGTTCGTGAGAATTCAAATGAGTCCCAGTAAAGGAAAGCTATACTTCAGGCAAATAGGTAATTTATCTTATTTGTATCATACAGTGAATGTCACTAGAGTTGTGACATTTCGTGGCCTTTATTGAAGGAAAATAATTACACAGTGCAAAATTATCCAAACTGTGAGCTAAATTTTTCCCTAGATTAACTAACTGATGAGGTTTAATGCACACAGGGAGATACCAACAAACATGAGAATTTTACACAGATTCTATTGAAATTTCCTTTAGCTACTTAATTTTAAAATAACTGAATTCCAAGGAAACAAGTTAATATCACATGCCTCAGTTTCTCCCCAGGGCACTAAAGAGTCCTCTAAAGAACCCAATTTTAGTGCCCACTAAAAGCGTATTTAGAACACGAATTGTAGCAGTTCGAATTCTGTTAAAAATGAACTAACTAAAATTTCAGATGTCACAGGCATGAGAAATGAGTGAATCGAACAATATTTAACTCGGCCAGCAAACCCAGTACTTAATTGCTAGTGCATTGTTATATTAACAATGAATCAGAGATTTATCATGCAAATAAGTCCCAGTAAAATCAGGCCACGTTTGTAACAGATGATTTGATAACCTGCCATATTAAAGCCATTTTCTCTAATTTAAAGTTATTTCAGTGAGCCTAAATTTAATGGAAGGAAAAATTGGTATCTCAGACATCATCCTCTTTTCTCGACCATTAAAATTGTACACATGAGCACTGCAAAGAATTTGGCCTCAAATATGCAAAATGGCAAATGAAGTAGTGGAATTGCACTCATTGTAAAGACATGACTGAAGCTTGTAAAATTGGGAATTTGGAGACACCCTAGTGCCCTATTTCTAGGATCATATAAAAGAATTTAGAAAAGGACGTCTTTTTAATTCATGTAACTAATCCGTTCATCTCCTTTTGCACATGGTCTCACTGCAGCTTGGAGTCACAGCCACAGGGAGACCAGAAAATTAATGGTACATCTGGGATATCTTAGCCTTGGAGTCCCTTTACAGTTAAGTTGTCACCAGGTCACATAGCTTCACATCTGGAGGAACATTTATTACTTCATGCACTATTGCCAATATCTGTAAGTTGAATATCACAGTTACCTGATGTCAGGTTCCTTAAGATCCCTTAGGTTGGTTCTCATTAGAAATAAAAGCAGTTAATAAATACTTTATTCTCATGAAGGGTACTATTACAAGGTTCCAGAGTTACTGTGAAAATGACACATTTAAGGTTAACCTTGGTAATTTGAAAATTAGGTTTCAAGAACATGATAAGCTCTATAGTGATGACTCATGAATATCCAAAAATAGTAACAAGACAAGGCAAATGGTGAACACAGCAAGGTGCGAAAGTATTGAGTGATGAGTAAAATTACTTCGTTTCTCTGGGTCCGTATATTTAAGACCATTCAGTTGTATCGAATGTCTCCTAGCACTCCCTTGGTATATTAATTGGTTTGCAACTCAGCTCTCCAAATTAACATTCGAATGAGAACAATGTTAACTTTAGATAACCGATTTGCTGGCTTTGAACAGCTGTGTATTTCATGGCGTCACATCCTGCTCCTATTGTCTATGCCCATTTCCTTTATAATTCAAAGAAAAGTAAGGGAAAATGTAAAATGAAGAAGCTTGGGTTTTCTGTTAAACTGGATTACCATGAAAAACTATTTACTTTCAAATACAAGCAGCAACAAACGTCCATATATTTCTCTGGATTTAACTTTTCTTTCTTTTTAATGTTTTTTTTATTTTCGAGAGAAAGAGAGAGAGAGTGAGCAGGGGTGGGGCTGAGAAAGAGGGAGACATAGAATCTGAAGCAGGCTCCAGGCTCTGAGCTGTCAACACAGAGCCTGACATGGGCTCAAACTCCCCAACTGTGAGAACATGACCTGAGCTAATATCGGCGCTTACCTGACTGAGCCACCCAAGTGCCCCTGGATTTAACTTTTCTGAGAGAAGATCAGGCTCTCAGAAAATTGTTGTTGCCACAGATTTAATACTTTTTAAATTTTACTAGCAAAGATATCTTTGCGGCAGTTTACCCCTTGGAAAAATAGGTTGTATTTATGAGTGTGTCACTTCATGAATAAACTAAGAAAAAAAGCCTTTGCTTTGAAAATCCAGGAGTCTAAAGCCAACGCCGTCTTAACGAAGTCAGATTGTTACATTTATGTGCTTTCTTCGCTAAACATAAATAGAAAACTAAATGATTGTTTGTGATAAAAGTAAGAATGTCATCTTCAGGGAAAGAATCAAGTTGCCTTCAGATGACACACTTCAGGTATAATTGAATGGTTTTGTGTTTCTGATTATTGTGTATTTTTATATGAATCATGCTGTGTATTTCTTTAAAAATATTTATAAAGACAAAATACTTTAGAACATGTTGGTAGACTAGCAGATAATATCCATTGGAAATTTTGATTTGGTGTCCTAAAATCCTTGATTAATAGTATTTTTATAGGTTTCATTAAAACCAATCACATTAATAATAGCATTTAGTCCAAAATTGCATTCAATAGCAGCTGTATTCTAGGTTACACTAAGGTTTTCACAAAATTAATCTGTTAGAAATAGACTAATATTTTCTTGGCTATCCTAATAAAAATGGCCTTTGTCCATATAGATGCTATCACGGACACAGGGAAAACTCAAGGACTTAGTCTCAGTTAGTCTATATTTCCAATGCTATTTTTCTATTTTTTCCAGCTTTATTGAGATATGATTTATATGTAACATTGCCTAATTTTAATATGTGCAATGTAATGATTCGGCATATGTGTATTTTGTGAAATAATCACACAATAAGGATAACAGCGCATCCATACTCTCATATAATTTATTTTGTAATGAGAATTTATAAAATCTATTCTCTTAGCAATCAAATGTACAATAGTTGTTAACTACAGTCACCATACTATATATTTCATCCCCAGAAGATACATTAAAATTGGAATTTGTGCCCCCTAACCACCTTCACGCAACCCTGCCTCTCTCAATATCCCATTCCTTGCAACTACCAATCTGCTCTGTTACTGAGTTTACATTTTTAGATTTCAAATATAAGTGATAGCATATAATATTTGCCTTTCTCAGTCTGCGTCAGTTCACTTAGCATAATGCTGTTATGGTTTTTCAATGTCGTTTAACAGTGACCAAGTGACTTAGACTCTCAAGTTAAAAGTAAGGTGAGGGAGACAGAAGTACTTTAAGCAATGTAAGATGAGGCATTTAAATGAATGTATGTGTGTGTATGAAACACACACACATAGGCAGACACAAGCGCATGTAAATTTTACATGTATATTTCTAGCTCTCCTTTCTTGTTGTGACTAAGCCAACTGAAATCATAATCATTTCTCTAGCTGCTAACGGTGAAAAATAAATTAAAGGCCATAATCAGCTGTTGCAGATATGAGCACAATAAATAAGAAGCTAATTGTAATGCAAATATCCTTGCATAAAGACTGAGAATAATAGATAGCAGATTTCTAGGATTTATTTCCACTAACGAGCAAATCCTAATAGTACTTCTCCAGGCCACCCTCTTTTGTCATATTAAATGGGATTAAGCAAATTTCATCAGTCAGGTTAGATCAAATTAAAAGAAAGGAAGAAAGGAAGGAGGGAACAAAGAAAGGAAGGAAGGAAGGAAGAAAAAGAATATACTTTCAGCATTTTTAATAACCTCTGATTTTAAATAGGCCATTTATAAAACCAACTGCAAATGCATTTATATCGTAGAAGCTACATGAGTGTATCTATCCTAATCAATTCTATTTTTGTATCCAATTGAATTGCTAAGCTAAGAGTGAACGAATTCCAGGCTCTTTTTATTTTGGATCATTAATCACCTGTTCTATTAACTTAATGAAATAAGATAATTCATAAGATCAAAGGAAAGTCTATTTCTTGCCCATTTATCTTTTGCATTTAGTAGTAAAAACCACTTTTAAATTTATTGAGGCTTGAAACTTTTCCATAATTGAACAATCTGTTTAAAATTATACATGTGTATTGTAATTAAATATGTGTATGTATGTTCTTTACACACACACACACACATACACACACACACAAGGGAAAAAGAAAACCTCATGGGGAAATAAAGAAAAAGAAGAGGATAAATGAACAGGAAAAAGAAATAATATCTTTGAAAAGTACTGCAGAATGAGAGCCCTTGGCTACTGTCAGACATTTTAGAGCTAATCTCATTTTGTAGAAAAGAAGTTGACACATTGAAGTTTAAATAGTTCATCCAAGTGTGACAGAACCAATGTGAGTTGGCTCCTTGGTGAGTCCCAGATACACCAGGTGGAGTTGTTGCACAAAGTATATTCTATTTGCAGCAAAAAAGGGGATCGCAGGGAATAGCATTCAGAGCTATGACTCCTCAAGAGAGAGTGAGTGGGCACCTTGTGTTTAGGGTCAGGTTGACTATTTAGATAGGAAAGCCTTGTCTGCATATGTATAGGCGGAAGCAAGGTCGCACATGCGTCTTAAGGAAACATGCCTGTACACATTGTAGGTTCCCCAGATGAGGCCAAGGCTCCTCCGTGGGTGGAGATTTTAGTATTCTAATGAGGTAAAAATAGTTGCCAGTCATCCCAGGGGTCACTCCATAGTCCAGACACAAGTTGAGTGTGGGGTTTATCTTCAAAGGTCTGGGTGGTCTGGGCTGACAGGAAGTCTTGTCAGGGCGGTCTCGGACATCTGAGGGGTGGTTTGGAGGTTCATTTGCCTAAGTAAATGTAAGACGAAGCTCAGCGAATACAGCAGGTGAGCAGTAGAGTTCAGGGCTTGGGGTCTAGCTGGTGACACAAGCACATGTAGTGAGTCATGGTGGACCAGGTGCAGTAGGTTCCATTGTTTTTAGCTTCCTATTCTGCATTCATGGAAACTGAAATGACAAGCTTGTGTGTGCATTCGTTTCTTCTCTGGAACACCACTATTTAGTGACTGTCTACTCATTCTGTATTTATCAATGGCTTAAGTCAGTGACAGTAATGCCACTTTGTTATTATTCCACGAAGTCTGACAATTGCATAACTGTAAGAGCCACATTCAGACTTAAATTGAAAACAAAAAAGTTACTCAATTTCTATACTTTTGAAAAATTCAGGCTTTGTTAGCCACTTACCAAATAGAAGTTGGATATTTTTTAAAGTATCATAAATGATTCATTCTGCATTTTAAATGCTTTTTATTTTGGAATCCCACTTTGGTTTTTAAATGTTTCTTTGTTTTTATGCTCCATCTCTCTCTTCATGAGCACTCCTTGCATTTTGAAAAAAGATGCTAGGTTTCAAGATTTGGGGCATCTGCACAAGAAAAGATGTGCAAGGTCTCCCCGCTTCCTGACCAGTAAATCTATCCCTTGGGCAAAATCACTATTACTAATCATATTAGTTACTAATGTATTAAATAAAAACAAAGGTATGTGACATATGACAGCAGCAATTCCTTGAACTCGGTTATATCCTTTTCTAGATTGGAATTATAAATAGGACAGATGGACAGCCAACTAATAAACAGTCTGTTCTTCTACTTATTGTCCTACAAATCACAATGAATTCATAAATAAATGTAAAATTCTTGGAACAATAGGTAAAATTAACATCGATCTATGCATATGTTACTAATGCTACTAATATTGCTACATGCATATAGTCCACTTCAGACAAGAGCAAAAATGATTAAAAAACAAAAGTCAGTCAGTTAAGTGTCTGACTCTTGATTTTGACTCAGGTCATGATCTCACAGTTCCTGAAATTGAGCCTCACGTTCCTATCATCACTTAGCCCGTGTGGGACTCTCTCTCACCTCTCTCTCTCTGCCCCACCTCCCACTCACGTTCTCTCTGTCAAAATAAATAAACATTAAAAAAACAAAAACAGTGTAGGTTAGAAAGATAATTACAGTGCTATATTTTATGCATGAAATAAAATAATAAATAAGCTGCTTAAAATTTTGAGCAAGATATCAAAAAATGTTTTGACTCATTTTATAAAACATTTCCATATATCCAAAGCGGTTACACTTGAAAAACATGTTAATCGTTTCTTTTTATTGGCCCTGGGAAATTTGTATTTTATTAGTAACTGAATAAGAAGCAAAGCGGGTTAAAAAAGAAAACAAATAACTTAAAAAGCATATCGACAAACTTACCTAAATTCTAATATCTTTTGAGATATCAGTCATTTAAAATTTGTACATTCTTTTCTCACTCTTTTTCTGCTTTTAATTTTTATGAAAATCATGTGCTGCAAATACTGATAATATGATAACAGGAAGCTTCTTTCTTAGAACTATACGGCCTTCTTGAATGCTTAAAAATATTTTCGTATTGGGGTGTCTGGCTGGTTCAGTCATCTAAGCATCCGACTTTGGCTCAGGTCATGATCTCTTGGTTTGTGGATTTGAGTCCTGGGTCAGGCTTTGTCCTGACAGCTCAGATCCTGGAGCCTACTTTGGGTTGTGTGTCTCCCTCTCTCTCTCTCTGCTCCTCCCCAACTTGTGCTCTGTCTCAATCAAAAGTAAATAAACATTTAAAAAAAATGTTCACATTGAAAGCAACTCCCCCATTATTGCATATTACAGTTTGCATGTCCAATTGAATTAAATTCATTTATAATTACTCAATATTAAGCCTAAAATATTTACTCTCTACTCAGGAATATCACCTCTTGCATTCAAGTGGTGGTTATTGAATCTATTTTTCTAAAGCTGTCTTTATTTCCAGACTTAGGAATACATGAAAATAGTCAAGATATTTAAAAAAATCGATAGCAAAGAACTTGTATTTCTTTAAACCACTGTGGCCAAAAATGGGATCTCTAAATAAAATCAGCCTCACTTTCTGATACACTAGTGCATACATGTGTAGAGCATCTCACATAGAGCCAGAGGCTGCTAGTAACACGGTAGTGTTAGGCATTATAATCAAGACAGATTTCGTCATACTATCAAGCCAGTACTACAGTTTCATGAGACTGTTTCCTGCCGGGTAGTAAATCTCTGTGGGCATTAGGAGAGATGAACTATCAAATAATTTATTTAAAACTTTGTTAGCTAATGTTCACTAGGTGCCTATCACATATCAGATTCTGTGTTAATTTCTATAAATACATCACTTACTTCTCTGGAAAAGCGTAGTATAGGAATTTGTCATTTTGCTGGGGAGGAAGATGCCTTGACTTGTTCCTGGCCAACAGAAAATGCCTTCTGAGAGTCAGGATTTGAATTCAGACCTGAGTGTTAACTGTTAGGCTATTGTTTTAAACCTCCTCTATATAACAGACATTTCAAATTATCCTCCAAGTATTTTTCAAACTATGTTGCTCAGTAAAGTGCTAACAACTTTCAGAAGTGAGAGAGAGGAAAAAAAACAAAAGGATGTTCAGTGGAGAGTAGATGTGTAATTATTTCTCTACCGTTTGGAGAGTAAACAACATTGCCCCTTAGATTCACTAACAACGGGGTAAAATTCAAACTCATAATTCTTGCAGCCTTGGCTCTCAGGGACCTAGTGCTCACATTCCTAAAGGTTATTGTAGAAATCACCCATTATCTGCGCCAAGTGTTGCTCATATCTCACGCATATTTCCTCCCCTCTTTGCTCATTCTATAGACACTTCAATGGTTCATGCCTCCTTCAGCTTGTCTGTGAAAACTGGATGAAGGAGACTTGGAAATAGGCACATATAGAGAAAAGATCATTCTTATGTTTCAATTTTGATTTTAATAAAAGGATATGGGTATCTAGATTTAAAATCAAATGACATCACATCATTTGTAATGAAAGTAATGGAAATTAGAAAATTCTGGCCCAGCCAGATCTATTTCCAGCCTGCAGTTCCCGCTGGAACACGTTTCTATTATGCTAAATAGTATCCTTGTACAGCAAAACCAAAGAGGAGATGGAGAAGAGGATTTACTGACTACTGTCACACCATAAATAAATATATCACTAGATAAATAATTGAATGAGCAAATACACAAAGTACACAATCAGGAAGAAACACTCCAGCTATCCAATAACAAATTTGATTATTGTATTATTTACCCAAAAGTGTGTACAAGTGATGCACTGTGGAGAAGACAGATCTTCTGTTCTCTTAATTGAGGGAGTGAGAATATAAGCAAGTAAGTAAATAGACAAGATAGTTTCAGTACATATAGGTTATGAGGAAACCAAAATGAATGGGACAGGGAGAAGATAATATTTGGTATAAAAGTGGAAAACAACACCAGAGTGGTCCTTGTTCCATTCCTGGTCTGTATGACTCCATTTGAGCTGAATGACTGATTAGAATATACTGGATGGATACAATAGCAATAGCAATAGTAAGAATACTTTGCCTTCTATGTGCACATTTCAAAAATATTATCACCTAAGGGGTGCCTGGCTGGCTTAATCAGTACAGCACGTAACTCTTGATCTCGACATTGTGAGTATGAGCCCCATGTTAGGCTTGGAGCTTACTTAAAAATATTGTGAATATACATATATACATATATACATATTATTACCTTATACTTTGCTTGACCTTTGAACTCTTTCCCTCTCTCCCACTTGCCTGCTCTAACTAAACTTCGTAAACTGCTTTTTGTAAACTGTTTCTCTTGAAATAACTAGTCTTGAAGAAGTTAATCAAATTCTGTGATTCAATAATTCTGTGAAGCATCGCCGGGTAAATCTTTATCCTTGAGTTGAACATTGTTCATCGCCACATTACACGTGTGAGAAATCCTTTGGGGGAGATGTCTGTTTATCTTTGTCTAACTTAACATTTCCCAAACTCTTTCGCTCAATCCCTGTCTTGATCCCTGTCAATATTGTCTTGTATTTGAAGACATCAGCACAAAAACATCATAGTTTATTTTGCATTTTGTTAACTTCATTCTCTATAGGGAAAAGAGTGGATGCCATTAAAATGTTCTAAAATATTTGTATTGTTAAGAAAGAAAGTCTTGGAAATATAAGCTTATAATGTGGAAGTAAATACTGCAGTTGCTATTACTTTTTATGTTGACATCTCATGGCGTTTTGATACATAAACCTAAAAGTTGCAAATAAAACGAGTGTAGGAATAAATATGCCTATTGCCTCCCAAAGTTTTTAATAAAAACAGTGACTATGACAGAGAGTTAAAGAAATAGCAGCCGATGACTGCATAAGGCAAATGAATTAGCAAGGCCATTAGTCCATATTCAGATTTATGCTCATATTTTTCTTTGTGATAATTTACTAACTTCTGTGTGATCAGTCTACAATTTTCAGTCATTTCAGAAAGTGGGCGGCGTGGGGGAACATAGCAAATGCAAGACATAATAACTGCAAGCTGTTTTACCTGTAGTGTTAGAAACAATAAGTAATTATGAATTGAAATTATAAAATGTAAGTATGTTTTAATTTAGCAATTCCTTCTCAACGCAAGTCAAACATATCTGCCTAATAAGAATACATTATTGTCTGAGGCAGTGGGCGTGTAAACAGCTCCTAGCTCAGTATACAAATACAACATCCGTGTTCTGCAAATGCGTTTGAGATTTTGAAAGGGTTTTCTAATTAGTGGTTTTCTGTTTATTACAATAGCAAGAGCTTAGTCTTTCAAAATGGAGATTGCACAGTTTCAGAAACTAGAATAGTTTTGAAGATGATAAAATTTGTGAATCTTTCATAATAACACGCTTACGGTATTTATTGACTTTGTTAGATTGACTTAAATTGGAACTTAGGAAATTTTTTTCTTCTTCATATAGTAAACTGTCCTTTCATTAAATCTACAAGTCTTTAAATTAATTATTCTTGATCTTATATTTTTTAAACGTCCGTGTTCTAAGAGTGATGCTCAGACAGAAATCAACATCGCATATTTGTTCGTCCCCGAAGAATAATAGCGTTCATAATATGCCTAATTAAACTCTCATCTGCAAATCAGTGAAATGATAATCTATCAATTTTCTTTAGAATCTCTTCAAAATAATGAAGGATTACAAAATTTTAAAAGCTTATGTAACTCTGAATTATACACCTAATCACATATGTCAGTAGGACAGTTTTTTTTTATAAAGAAAAATTATAATTTTTTAATCTTAGATATCAGTGTTTAGAATACATGACAGTCACTGTATCTATTTATTGATTATATTTTCAGTGTGAGACCTTACATGAGGTACTAAATTCAAATTATGTTTTGTTCTTTTTCTCAGAATATTATTACTTCTAGATATATGAAAACTACATTCCCATTTTGGAAAACTTGCAGTGGAAAGAGAAGATGGGTCTATAGAGAATAAACTGTCTGAATTATAAGTCCAGATCACTCTTTAACACTTGTGTAATTATGTCAAGTTTCTTATTTTCCTATAATTTCTATCTCCTCATTTGTAAAAATGAAGATAATAATTCTCACTTTGAAGGGTATTTATGGGAAGAAGATAGGCTTCATACATAACATTGCAAAGTGCTTAATAGGTAAGATGTTCTCAGTGAATACTAGCTTCTTTCCCCTCAAATGTATAGTATAATTTTGAAAATGAACTGCTTACAATATTTTTCCACATCCCTTTTTTGCTGCTATGTTAATGGCTGCTTTGATCTCATTGCCCATTCTGGACGGTTACTGCAATTACAAAATTACAAACCATTTAATCAATTCAAATAATCATATGGATGATTTGTCTATTGGATGCTAACAAAAATTTAACGGATTTTGACTTGAAATTTTTGTTAGCTAAAGGACGAAAACTCTCCAGATGTGATCCAAGGTTCCAACATCATTGACTTGGTATTTAGATGAGATGCAACTCTGGGGCAGGATGGGCTTGCTTTGAGAAGGCTTGCACTAGATAAGACTCCCCAGGAGTAGTCTGGCCAGGAGTTTTAAACGACTTTCCGGAAATTCTTTCTTTTTTTTTTTTAATGTATATTTATCTTTGAGGGAGAGACAGAGTGCAAGCGGGGGAGGGCCAGAGAGAGAAGGAGACACAGAATCTGAAGTAGGCTCCAGGCTCTGAGCTGTCAGCACAGAGCCCAGTGCGGGGCTTGAACTCATGAACCCTGAGATCATGACCTGAGCTGAAACCAAGTCAGGCGCTTAACCTACTGAGTCACCCAGACACCCCTAAAAGATTTTTTCTTATTTCAGATTTCTAACCTTAAATATCGTCACCAAATGAATATCCAGTTAATAAAGTGAAGTTGCTGCACAAATAATCCAATAGTAATTTTTCTCACATTTAGAATAAATATGATACATTATACCTATCACGATTATCTTATAAACTTTTCAGCTTGACAAAGATTGATAGTGATATTCATTTTCTTTGTGTAGAACCTTTCCAACATTTTTTATTGTTGATATTCTTCTAATTCGTTGATGCTTATATTAAATCCCATAAAAGTTTTTGTGACGTCTCAAATCAGAATCCCTTCTTATTTTTACTTTTTTTCACATCACACAGCAGTTTCTTGTCTCAATTTCTTAGTGAATGTTGCTTTGTGTAATATTTCATTGTATGTCTAACTGTCATGCTCATCAAGTAGGATGTTCACCATCCTTTCTTTTTATTTTAATAAATTTACTGGCTTGGACAAAGCTCGTTCATCTTCATATAATCCACAACCTTGCATTATGCACATACATAGTCATAGCACTAACAACCTATAGATAGAAGTAAGTAAAGTGCTTAATACTGTAATCTGATATGACAGACTTTTAGATTGTTGATGTTGATGTAGTTTATTCAATCAGCAAACATTTATTGTGCTCTTCCATGTACCACAGTCTTACAGGATGATGGGACTTTGATGAGTAACAAGACCGACCTGGTTCTTGCTCTAATTGATTTTGGAGTCAAACTGCAGAGACTGATTCTATTACTTTACTTACTGTAAACTTAGGAGACTAAACAATACAAATTTATTATGTTACAGTTCTCTAGGTCAATGTCAAATTGGGTCCCGCTGGGCTAAACCCAAGATATTAACAGCGCTGAATTTCTTCTGTAAGCAAGAATTAGGAGTTAAGTTTTAACTAGGTGAAGTTTAAATTTTTTACGAAATCTACATAAATGTGGTTAAAACATAACTCCTAATTGCTTTACACAACTTGCCCATTCCATTGCTTTCTCTGGAATGAGAGAAAGTTGAGAGTCAGACGCTTACAAGCTTTACTTGTAATAGACCCAAACTGGAAACAACTCAGGCTGGCAACAGGTGAATGAATAAACAAAGAGGCCCCCACAGTACACTTCCAAGAAACATTAGGATTCAAATAATTGCAGAAAAATCGAAACCTATGAAGAGAAAAAGAGTAACAAGTGGGATAAAAGGAACAATAGTGTGTGCCACTGCAACTATATGAAATTTAAAATATATTTCCCTAGAATAAGATAACTGGGATACTGATTTGAGTGACACTAAATTTGTATTTTATTTTTATAAGTATTAATGTTTTTTTTTGCCAGTAGATCCTTTCATATAGGGGTTTTGCACTTTGCCTTGTCTTCAGTTGTTGCAGTAAATTATTTGAAGTTTTTAATATTTTTAATGGACTTGTTAATTTTCTTCTTAGTTATTACATAGATTTTTCCCACTATTGTGTAAGGAAGATTTTGCTGTTTTCCATTACGAACTAATTTGGATTTTTTTTTAAGTTTATTTATTTATTTTGAAAGAGAGAGAGAGGCACAGAGAGAAGAGAGAGAATCCCAAGCAAGCTCTGCACTGTCAACATGGAGCCCGATGTGGGGCTCGGACTCACAGCTGTGAAATTACGACTTGAGCCGAAGTTGAGAGTCAGACGCTTAGCTTACTGAGCCACTCCCCGGCGCCCCTGGATTTTTTTTTTTAATAAATTCAACTTGTTTGCACATCTTCTCTTTCTCTCTCACTCCCTCTCATCTTTTGAATAATAGAGATTCTCAGGTTTCCTAAACATTGAATAATATTATTACCAAATAACGACAAAGCACTACTTTTGACTATATAAAGTGGCCTATTTTATATTCTCCTCTTAAAACATTAGTTGACTAAAACAAAGATGATGCCGATTACAGGTATTCCTGTTTTATTTATACCGTGAATAAAAATAATAGCATTTTATCATTAGGTATGAGGTATGCTGAGCTTAGCTTATGAAACTTATTAATGTTTAAAGTGGTCACCTCTATGATTGATTGAATTATTGCTCCCAGTTAAGAGACTGCCCTTGCCGGAAAGGATTGTACTTTCTTGCCTATTGTAATTTGACTTGCAGCGCCTCCCTGTGGAAGGTTTTATATCCCTGCTCTGAGGACAGCAGTCTTGATCATGTGGCTTGCTCTAGGTAAATAGACTAATCAGAAACCATTATCTAGGTTGTCCAAGTAGAACATCAGGCCATTGCAAGATCCTGCCAAGATTCATTTTTCCCTCCGACATAAGAACAGTGCACTCATGATTAGGGCTGCTTCTTCATCCTGAATGTTATTAAATGCAGAAGATACATAAAGTAGTTGAAAAAGAAATCAAGAAGTAGAATCACTGTGTTATATATTTGAAACTAATGTAATATTGTGTATCAAATATAAGCAAAAAATTAAATCAGAAGCCATTGAACTTTTGACCATAGTAGTGATAAAAAACAAAAGAAATAAAGAAAGAGAAAGGTAAAGAAAAAAGAAGGTGAAACACAGACAATCCACAGTACAATGGAATTTGAGAAAGAAATTTATTTCATTATTACTAAGATTTCACAGCTGTTTGTATCTACAATATATATCTTAGTGAAAGTTGACTTCCAAAGCTACCATTTCCATTTTATTTAATTTTTTAAGGGTTTTTTTTTTTTTTAATTTATTTTGAGGAAGACAGAGACAGCATGAGTGGAGAGGAGCAGAGAGAGGGAGAGAGAATCCCAAGCAGGCTCTGCACTGCCAGTGCAGAGTCCGACATGGGACTCAAATTCACAAACTGTGAGATCATGACTTGAGCCAAAATCCAGAGTTAGATGCTTAACCAACTGAGCCACTCAGGTGCCCCTATTTCTATTTTATGTAAATTTTCATGAAGAATAACTGCCAAATTTCATCAGTGTTTTTCTGTGTATGTTCATATAATTATATATTTTCTTCAGGTTATTGATTGAATAAATTATGTTGATAATAAGCTAAATTAGCCTTGAGGTATGGAATGTGTTAAATGCTTTCTACTTTTCCTTGGCCTAGTTAAAAATTTACAGACAACTCCACTGTGGATCTATCAGAAACAACTTCCTGAAAAGAGGCTGCTAGATTCTCATCTTTTTTCCGAATTCCTAAAATATAATGAAAAATGAAAGAAATATTTTGAAAACAATAAATAGAATACAGCAATGACAAGAGTCGTAGTCGGCTCAGGCTGCCAAAACAGAATATCATCAAGTAGTGGCTTAAACAAAGAGTTTTATTTTCTCCCAGCTCTGGAGGCTGGAAGTCTGAGATCAAGGGGGCAGTGGCTTTGGGTTCAGGTAAGAAGTTCCCCTGAGGCTTGTAGATGGTTGACTTCTACTATCTTCTCGCTTAATGGAAAGAGGAAGAGAGAGAGAGAGAGAGAGATCTTTCTTCCTCTTCTAAGGGCACTAATGCCATCATGAGAGCCCTACCTCATGACCTTGTCTAACAGTAGTTACCTCCCGAAGACCCCTTTTCCAAATACCAATGATTATGACTAAAATGGAAAACAGGATGGTTGAGACAGTTATGAGTTCCAAGAATGTACTATATATGGAAGCACCGAATAGAATCGGAGGAACTAGGATAGAATTAAGCAAGAAGTTGAATATCTGGAGTCTCTTCCTAAGCAGGCACAGAGAATGAGGGATCTCCGGCTAGACAGGTGGTGCTGTGTCACATTTTGCAACACTTAGGAGAAACGGGAAGATTCCACACCTGGAAGAAAGCACTGAAGAGAACCACTAGCTACTGTGCACTTCCCCTTTCTTCGTCTGAAAATGAGCCAGAATTCTTGGCATTTGGTACTCTCCCTAAGAGCACACAACCAAGAGTTTGAACAACTGAGGAATCTCAACACATGAATAAGAAAAAAAAAAAAAAAACCTCTGCAAAAGAGAAAACTGCTACCTAAAGAAAAATTTAAGGGCACAAGCGGCGTTGGATTTTACCACCACGATGGCAACAGTAGCAGTAGTCGTAACAGTAGTGGTGGCTAACATAAACTGAGGCTCTTTTTCTGTGTTAGACCCTTGCAAGCCCTTTATAAGTATTAATTTATGTGGACGACTAATCATCTCAGAGAGGTAAGAAATACACCACATCCATGAAATCACGAGCAATGAGACAAAAAGTAAAAATTCCCAAAAGGAAAATTTTAATTTTGAAATTAAAAAAGTGAAAACACTCTGCATATACATGCTGATTAGAGTGGATGAGATGAAGAACAAATTAGAGGTCTAGAACTCCTAATATATATTTATATTTAGCATGCACTAAAGAGGAAGTAAGTGTGAGTATCAAAGAAGGTTTAAGAAAGATGGAGAGTAGCAGCTTTTTTAGTTTCATGTGGTTTGTTATAACGTTGTGGCTGGAAATAGAATCTGGTTTGTGAATTTTTATGATTAAAAATGGCATTTATTTTACAGTCCCAGAAACTTTGTGTATGTGTGCCTCTGTGTGAGTGTTTGAGGACCATCTCAATAGGAGTTTTAATTTCTCGCCAAAATCTCTTTCGACTATTTAATCAGTCCTCTGTTAAGGAGGCCCCTTTATCTCTATGTACATACCAGTCTTTCATCGTCAGAGGTGGCATCTTTTACGGGAGTTTTTTGCTCTTGTTCATTGTTTGTTTGTTTTGGTTTGGTTTTTGCCTATCCCTGAATTTAGGTGATTTAGTATTTCCTCCACCTCAGAGCAGATCAGGCCATTAAGGTTTCTTGTGCTATGGTAAACCAGCAGGCACTGGATGACACAGCAGTTTCTACTTTTGTGAGTTATGTATGAATGATCAGAAAGGGATCCAGAGAGTCACACCATTCTCCTTCAGTTTAGGACTGGAAAAGAGCTGCTTTGTCTGCAGGTTTCTAGGAGTGCAAACAACTGTTTCCAAGTGCAGCGTCAGCAGTAACTTTGGACAGCAGCCCTTTGATCCTTCAGTGGGATGGGCAAAGGTTCGAATTAAGCACAGTCACCCTGGACACACTCTGGGGGTAGGCAGGTATAATACTGCTCTAAAAGACTGCCTTCTGAGGTCTCCTCAGGGGTTTGCAGTTTTTATCAGAGACAAGAAGAGGGATCAGTCCCCTGTGATGCTGCCCCTTGGCTTGACTCAGGCTTGTACCTCCTGTCACCCATGAGAACCCTCAGCCTCAAGTACACGGATTATTCCACCACCTTGTCTTCTTCCAGATGGTGGCTTTCCTGAGTGGGACTGAGAAGGGAGAGAAGTCAGAGATGGCATTTCAAGCCACCATCTTGCCAATCTACCCCAATTTTCTGGAAATTTTTGCAAGTGATTTATGTTTTTCTCCATCATATAAAAATATAGTATGCACCCAATGTGCCCTTTAAAAGCTTATCTTTCTTGAGACACCTGGGTGACTCAGTTGGTTAAACATCTGACAATTGGTTTCAGGTCAGGTCATGATCTCATGGTTGATGAGTTAGAGCCCCACCTCAGACTCCACACTGACAGTGAGGAGCCACCTAAGATCCTCTCTCTCCCTCTCTCTGTCCTTCCTATGCTCTCTTTATCTCAAAATAAGTAAAATTAACTCAAAAAAATAGTAAAAAATAAAAGGTTATCTTTCTCAATGTTATCATTTTTACGACAGGGGTTATAATGAAAACATCCCTATTTAGACTCTCTGTAGAGTATTCACCCCAATCCAACTCAAGAGAAAATAGAAACTTCCTGACTATATTTAAAGATAACTCTCTTTTCCCTGGCTTTTGTGTTGCCTGAAGTTCTTGAAAAGTGGAAGTAAGTTAAGGAAGTGAGTTAAGGAAGTTAATTGAAGTTGTTTATTCCATAAATTCCTACAAGACAATGGCTTTCCATTGTGTTTTCATTATAACATATGTGTGGAGATGGAAATCCAACAGGTTCTTCAATTTTGTTCATAAAAACAATAAAAGAG
The DNA here is from genome assembly GCA_030068075.1 of Paguma larvata. Taxonomy (NCBI): domain Eukaryota; kingdom Metazoa; phylum Chordata; class Mammalia; order Carnivora; family Viverridae; genus Paguma; species Paguma larvata. The sequence continues at coordinate 76,000,818 of CM057831.1, read as the reverse complement.
ATATAGGATTTAAAGCAAAGATACTAAACTACAAGTAAGGCTGAAGTCCATCATACCCTTGAAGTTTCGCTGATATAAAGTATCTACTCAATAGTTTTTACATATTCTCCATTAAGCATATAAGTGACTTCATGACACAATTTCTGTATTTCAAGGTACATAGTCTTTCTACTCAGAGACACCATTACTTTCCTATTCAATAATTTCCTTTATTCATTATTCAGTTTGGTATGAGAAAATCAAATTTGATCTTTTCATTTATGAATTTTTTATTACAAGTAGGTATTGTATATCAAGAAGCTTAAAATAATATGAATTTTAATTGTTTCAAAAATTCATGCTTTCAGAGAATAATGCAAACTTTTATAATGTCTTTAGCTCTTCACTTTTTGCTTGGAATTTTTTAAAGTATGTTTTAAAAATGGATATTGATAGTCACATTAGAGATAACCAGTGCAGTACTTTTTATAATTTACCATGCATAAGGATCATCTAAGGATATTGATAACGTAGATTCTAATTCAGTAGGTCTGGCATGTGCTTGGGATTCAGTGTTTCTAACCAGCCCCCAGGAGGTTCTCATTCTACTAATTGTCAGATCCTATGATGAATAACAAAGATTGATTTAGTTCAATGATTCTCAACCTTGGCTATCCACTCAAATTGCCAGGGGAATTTTTTAATTGGATCTTAGGTGCACGGGAATAAATTAAAAATAACCCTTGGTTCAAGACATGATAATATCATCATTCTAATCTTGGCTTATTATTATTCTTTTATTCCTGAAATCACCACTCAGCCTGAGGACTAGAACACTATTTATTATTTACACTTTATCCCAGTGTAATGCCTCCTTTATCCCAATTCCTCCAGTCCTCAGAGGGAACAATCATTTTGGATTTTCTAAGTATCATTCTGCTTTTTTTTTTTCTTTGCACACATACACACACGCGCACACACAATAATAGACACACACCCCTAACACCAATTATTTAATTTTACTTGTTTTGAACCTAAACAAGTAATCCTATTAAATATCATATCTAGGTTCTTGGGTTTCTTTATTCAATACTATGCTCTAAAGTTTCACCCATGTCATTATGCATGGCAGTAGCTCATTCATTTGTATTGCTCTATAATAATCGTTATGTAAATATAACACAATCCATTTGTTTCTTCTCTTGCTAACACGCAGGTTGTGCCCAGACAGATTTACTATTAAATTAGTAGGGGCACTTGGGTGACTCATTCCGTTAAGCTCACCGCTCTTGACTTCATGATCAAGATCCTTGATCCTTGATTAAGATTTCATGATTTGGTCTTGGGACCTGAATCCTGAGTTAGGCTTCTGGCATCAGGCTTCCAAGGCTGGGCTCTGCACTGAGCCCAGAGCCTGCTTAAGATTCTCTTCCTCCCTCTGCTGCTCCCCCACTTGCGTGCATGTGCATGCTCTCTCTCTCAAAATAAAAATAAATAAATTAGTGTTGCTATGAATATTCTTTAAAATGTCTATGTACCCATTTCATATGAGTTGAATGGGAACCTCTTAGAATACATGCACGTTCAACTTTAAAAGGTAATGCTGAATAATTTCCTGAATTTAAACTCCCAGCAAAAATGCATAACAGAGTTGACATACAGACTATCCAATGCTCATTTTTTATATTGTTTAATTAATCTCATGAGCAATTTAAAAGTTGAATCTTACTGTGATCTCTATTTGCATTTCCCTAACTTAGAGTGAGATTAAATATCTCATTTTGTGTTTCTTTAAAGAAATGCTAAGTTTGTATCTGCTTATTTTTTGCACTTTCCATATAAAGTTTTACCTAAAATATTTGTGACAATAATTCTTTGTAAATGATGGATATAGCAAATGCTTCTTGTTTATAGCTGGGATTTGTAGTCGCTTTGAGATATCTTTTGAAAAAACTGTTCTTAACTCTCATGTAGTCAAAGACATCAATAATTTTTGTTAGCACTTTTTCATCTTATTTAAGAAATTCTTTTCTCATTCATTTAAATGTTAATATCAATGTGTCAAGTTCTCCCAAATGCTGTTGACATCTTTACTCAGATAGCAGTCAGTCTACAAATTATTTGTGGGACCATTGATAATAATGATTGATTCAGTCAGATTAAACTAAGTGTTGCCGAAGAAATAAGGATATCAACACCACGGTTTTATTTCTCTGCTACAATCTTAGATAGCTCTTCAAGTCGACTGACCTCTGCCAGGGATTCAGGATTCCCGGCTGTATCGATCTTGTGTCAACTGAAACTCGAGATGAGGTTTCAAGGCTTGTCAGAGCAGGAAAAAAGTAACTGCATAAAATGAGAATAGAAAATTGAACATCACTGCTTAAGCATTTGTTCTCCAAAATGATACGTGTCACTACTTGTCTTTAACAATATCTGGTCACATGAATCTGTCCAACTTAAAAAAGAAAAGAAAAACTAGTATTGTGTGTTTCCAGGCTCTGGCAAACAGAGGAAATATTAATGAGTGCTAATACTATTTGAGAGCATGATTTTAACATATACTATAAATAAATGCAGTTATGACTGTATTTGCTTCCCTTAAATGCCAATCAATTAAATTAAATCAGATTTTCTGCAGATTTGGGCTAGACATTGATAGTCTTGTAAAGCTTACCATTGAAATGTGTAGTGAGAATTAAGAATTTCTAGTAGAAATATATAATCTAGTAAAAAAATTTTGATAAATAATTATATATGTATATATTGTATATGTATATATATGTATGTATATATTGTATATGTATATATGTATATATATATTGTATATGTATATATATGTATATATATTGTATATATGTATATATGTATATAAATGTATATAATACACATATATATAGCTTCATATATAGCTTCATATATAGCTTCATCTACCTTCATCTCAGCAAAACATCCATAAATAGTGAAAATTAAAACAACAATGACAACATAAATTCAACATTTAAGTCTCTGAAAATTGCCTTAAGGGCATATAGTGAATAAAGACACATTTGTTCAAGAAAAATACTGAATCTAGTTAACAAGAAGATGTTATGCTTGCTATTTGAGCCCCAACATGTTCCCTGTTTCCCGCCTCACTGTGTAAGTTCCACTGTGAGCAGAAGTTGATAAGACAATGGAACTCCTTCTCCTCCCAGCTGTTGGTCAAAGGTACAGTATTTTCTGGGAAGAACATGTTGCCATCATTGCTCATCCTCCCCTTCCCCTTGTTTTAGAGGCCAAATTCCAGGCAAGTAAGAACAAGAGTTAGGGGCCCTCTTCCTCCATTCTGCCCCCACTGGTAGACTGGAGGCTCTACCTTAGCCCACTGAGAATATTTGGACCCCAATTGCCCTTTCTCCAGTTTGCTCACAGTGTGCAGTTTCCCCACCATGAGAAGTATGCAGAGAAAACCAGATACTACTTCTCCTGCCTAGCTTCCTCTTTTATAAAGTAACGGTGTCAACCCACAAGAAAAGGGCCACTGTCCTGCCCCCAGCTCCAAGCAATGGTAGAGCTTTTGCCAGAGAAAAGAGGCTAATCTTAAGGACAGAGAGGCAAAGGTTTCCCCAGGGGAATGGTCTTTATTTGCAACAGAGTATGAGAAACTGAAGTCTAATGCTCTTCTCAGAAATAATAGCAGTAAGCGATTAAGAGGAAGTTGGTAGCTTCATGAGAAGTTAAACCCAACTAATTAACCAATCAGTAGAACCAAAGAAACAAAGGACTAAGAACCCACCTAGAGTTTGAAGAAACAAAGACAAACAAACAAAAAGATTATCTAAAAAATAGTTCTTGAAAACCATCCCAGCAAAGCAGCCCAGATTTAATGGAATCAGAATGTAGAATTTGCGGCTGGAGGGCACTACAGAAAACAATAGAGCGATCGGCAGGCTGTAAGTGGAGGCTAACAGTTGGGTAGAAATCTAACAGAGGTAGACATCTTAACAGAGAAATCAGGGAAGATCAGGGAAAGGGAATCAAACGGAGCCCTGCTAACACCACTGGTGTCCCAGGGTGACCGCGTGCACACGCAAGGCTACACCTTCTGAGGAGCAACCTCGGAGACTGCACAGTGTGTCAGGAATAGAATAGATTTCACTAAAATAGTCCAGCAAAGTCAGAAAACAAATGATCAAGCAAACAAGAAAAACAAGCCCAGATGAGAGAAGTATCAGTATCCAGAGTTGCTACAGCATATTATGAAAAACGGCCAGGAGAACCAAATCCCTGGAAAAGAAAACAATGGTTCACTGAACAGAGATCAGAGTGGAACCTTGCATGGAGATGATGAAGCCAAAAGTTCTAAGACCCTTGGCTTCTTAGCTGTTTTAATGAGGACAGTTGCCCTATACAGTCATCTGGAACTATAAAGGCCATCACATGAATAGAAAATAAATCCTTGATGCATTTTGTATTTTATGCTGATTTAATATGACCTAACAGTCTATCATAATAAATGCAACACTCATTAAAACCGTCCAAGGAAAAAAAATAAAACATACTTGGTAACAAAAGTAGAAAATGTCTTAATCTCTTTTATATGATTAACACAAATGCATAGAAATTATGATTACAATCATTAAATTATTGTTCTGCTTGATAGTATTGAATTTGGGATTGTTTTCCTTATTTCATTACTTTTCTGTGCCTGAGAACATTTCCCAAAGACACATAGTTTGTCAGTTTACTGACCCATCTATGGGATCATGATTAAGTCGCACCTGTGCTTTCATTTACATTTAATCTGTTCATTCATTTGTTATTGTATTCATTAATTTGATTAATTTTTTCATTTACTCGTTCACTCATTCAGCAACCTTGATCCTTCATCATCCGTGTGTCAGACACTACGTAAGTCCTGAGAATATAAATATAACAGCCAATTAACTGCCATTTATGAAATCCCTTCTTTGTACTTGATACAGTTTGAATGTAATTATCACCAATTATAAAATCAACTGAATTATTATTTTGATTCTTTGGGCAAGGAATCTAAGACTCAAGAATTAAAGTCACTCCTATGGATTCACACAGTCAACAAGGGTCAGAAGTAATATTCAAATGCAGATCTGGACCTGAATTCCATGTCCTTTTTTACGCTTATAGTGTCATACAACCCTGATTGCAGAGGACAATGACCCTGGATAGCAATTGTTGTTTTAATTATTATTGTTAGCATTGCTTCTGATTAAAACTGGCTTGGTTAGGAAGATAAAATATGTGATCACCTGGCATAGCACACTAGCTATCACTGTCATTAGTCAAAGGGTAAAAAAAGAGATTGCAAATGAGTTTAGAGCTTTTCTAAAGAGTGTGAAAATGAATAGGTAGGTTGAGAGAGTTACCTACCTCATCTCCGTACTTTGTAGCAAACCATGTTAACAAACCAAATCAATTTAGGAAATTAAAAAAAAATCCCCTGTGCAGAGATTCATTGACAATCAAATACTATTCACAAAGTCAAAAGCTGAGCAATTTTGCTATTGCAAATACACACAGTCTATAGTGTTAAATTATTTATGGTTTTCCCCCATCGTGTTTATACACTGAATTATGCAGGAGTTCCCAGATGCCGAGGTCATCTGGATAAGTAGAATGTACAGAATATTGACTATAAAGAAGAATATCCCTGCTAAATAAACACAGTCAGTCCCTGGACATAGCAATCAGTGAATTTATAGGCCAATAAATGGATCAAGAATGCAGCAAAGTGGAATTTATTCATTGAATACAGACATCACTCAGAGGGTCAGTTTGTTAGATTATACATCAATTCCATAGTCCTCCAAGATTAATTAGTGATTTATGGAAAAAGACAGACACTTACATAGTTGTGTGACTGAGATATTGGAAGTTGTTTCATTTGGAAGTAAATTCAATAGTTAGTCCTTCTCCTTAGAAGATATGCAATGCAGGTTGCATTCCAGGAAAGGAAGTATCCTATTCTAGGAACCTGTATTTTAGTGGCTTCTTATCTCTTTCCTTTAAAGAACACAAAAATACAAAAAAAAAAAAAAAAAAAAAAAAAGAAAAAAAAAACTAAATAAAAAACAAAAGTAATAAGATCATATCATGATATCCCAGACACTAGTTGATATCAAGAGATAACATACTGAACAATGGTGAATTCACTTATTATCATTTTCTACAGTTTGTAATTAAAATATTTACATAATCAAAAATATAAAAGTAAGGAAAAATCTGAAGATAATTTTTTAAATCTATATTTGATATTTATGTCAATTCTCTTTATACTGAGCCTAAAGACACATAAAATTAAATTATATAATTTAATCTTTTAGAATTTGTAATTATCTTTCTTAATATTAATCACAATCTAAAATGCTCGCAATATTTCTAAATATATAAATAGATAAACACAAACGGAAGTCCAAATTCTTTAGTATAAGCACAGACCAATCTGAGTTCTAATCTTTGATCTTCTAACCAATAGCTAAGTCACCTGGTGAAATTGTTTCATAACTTAAATTGTCAGTTTTTTTATTTATAAAATGAGGGTAATATTTTCTTTTCACAGCTGTTGAAAAATGGACGCTAATTCAAATAAAGTAGTATAATTCCTGGTGTACAACAGATGCTCAATAAAGGTTTTGTTTCATTATTAACAAATTAATTTTTTAGTAATGTCTGTGTCCAAGAAATAATATTATAGTAAAATATTAAATTATAGGAAATAAGAATAAACATTATAGGAAAGTAGTAAGGCATACATATATCACTTGTGTGTCAATTTGTCAGATATTTGATATAATATGAATATAATTTTTATACTTTCAAAGACTATTATAGTTACACGAATTTTCAGAGAAAATTCTCCAGGTTGCAATTATTAGGTATGAGAAGCATGATGTGAACTGAGATTAAGTTTAAAGTAATGCTCTTTCTTTTCACTCTACCTTCTGCTGCCCACAGGAGAGACAAAGATTTAGAAGACATTCAATGTATCGAGAGACTTTGATTTTAGTTAAGCCAACAGGCCATATACACAAAATATTATACTTACCACAAATGTAACCTGCTTCATAAAATAGATGAAAATAAAATGCTATAACAAATTATAATAAAAAATATATTGTTGGTTGGAGGGGAGTTATTTTCAAATACTATTGTTCAATTGCCTTCTATGAACCAGGAAAGTGTTTCACATTTCAGAAATATATCAACAGGCCAAAATACTCATATGAAGCTGCATTCTACTGTATGTAAACATATTAATAAACAAAGATAACTTTAAGTTATAATAATTCCTATAGAGATAGGGAACAAGGTGGTGAGATAGCGACTGTGTGAAATGGCAGGGGGTCAGCAGCTTACTTTAAAAGATAATTTTTTTAGTGGTGGTTTTTACTTATTTATTTTGAGAGAGAGAGATAGAGAGTGAGCAGGGGATGGGCAGAGAGAGAGAGAGAGACAGAATCTCAAACAGGCTCCACACCGTCAGCATGGAGTCCGATGTGGGACTGAACCCATAAACAATGAGATCATGACCTGAGCCGAAATCAAGAGTAAGGCACTTACCAACTGAGCTTACTTTAAAAAGGGTGGTTAGATGGGGCACCTGGGTGCATTTGATGCTTGATTTCAGCTCAAGTCATGGTGGGTTTGAGTCTCACATCCAGCTTTTCACTGGCAGCACACAGAGCTTGCTCGGAATTATCTCTTTCCTCTCTTTCTGCCTTCCTCCACTCCCATGTGCACTTTCTCTCTCTCTGTCTCTAAGAGTAAGTAAATACATTTATAAAAAGGGGATTATTAGGCAAGAAACAGACTCAACTGTAGAAAACAAAGTGATGGTTAACAGGGGGAAGGTTGGTGAAGGGATGGGTGAAATAGGTGATGGGGATTAAGGAGTGCACTTGTGATGAGCACTGGGTGATGTATGGACATGTTGAATCACTATATTGAATACTGGAAGCCAATATAATACTGTATGTTAACAAACTGAAATTAAAATTAAAACTTAAAAAAATAAAATCATAAGGGTAGCTGGTGAAGATCTCTCTGGACCTGTATTATAGCACAGACTCGATGATGTACAAATCTGGGGGAAGAAAATTCTAGACAGAAGGAAAAGATGTTCAAAAAACCCTTATCTACCTGTTTCAGAACAGAAAGAGACTGAGCATAATTCAACTGTAGCAAATATAGCCGAGGGTAGAGAGATTGCATGCTAAGCCAGTTTTTCGAGACCTTCCCAGCTGTTTTAAGTTGGGGTGTTAATCTATGAAATGGAAGGATACTAAAGTAGAGAAATCTGAGATAGCTTGATCTTTAAAAGTTGTTATATAAAGAATGGACTGAGATGTTTGTCAGAAAGTAGTCCCAGATAAATGTTAATGTGAAAGAGGAGAAAGACAGTTGGAACTTGGACCTCAGTGGTACTGGAGATGGAGAGGATTCGGTGGCCCCGAGATGGTCGATGATATATTTTGTAGGTGAAATATCTATAGGACTTGCTGATGGACTTGTGGAGAGAGTTAAAGAGAGGGACACTCAAATGTGATGCTTGGGGTTGGCCTTGAGCAATTCAGTAGAGACCTCTGACAGCTACATGAGAGACTTGGCATTTGTTTTGAATATAGAGAAGTGAAAAGGATTTATCGTGGTTAAATGGGATGTGGCTATTGTGGCAGAAAGGATGGCATCATTTGAAGACATCTAGGTAGAAGGTAAGAGGGTATGGTTGAAAATTAAGCAAGACATTTCTCCATTAGTCATTATAAAATCCGTTAGGAGGCGGTAAATTTATTCACTTTTCTGGTACTAAAAGTTAAGTTCCCAGGGAGTTTTTTTCATGACCGTCCTTCACTTTCAAAACACCCTCAATCACCTGTTTCCTCCATTGCTTGGATATTTGTTCATTAACACTAATAATTATAATAGTTAATATCCTTGACTCATAAGATCCCAATTACTGTACTAAGCACATCAAGACAGTAAGGAAACAGGCTTAGAAAATAAATAACCCAAGGTGCATGGTAGAACTGATATTTTAATGTTACAATCCAACTTTTTCATTACTGTATTTAATAAGAATAAAATAGCATAAAGCCTACTGTTCGAAACTGATACTGGCTGCAGGATTAAGAAAGTTAGAGCATTCTGGAGAAAAGACTGGTGAAGAAGTTTCTAGTTATGCTTAACTAAGTGAAATGATGGGTAGGTAAATGAGCTCAATCATGCTGATTATTTTACAATGTATATGTATATCAAAACTTCAAGTTTTATACCTTAAATATATTTAATTTTTCTTGGTCAGTTATACCTCAATGAACTGTATAAGAAAATATTTAAAAAAAAAAAGAAACTATATGTATGTCTAGTAGAAAAATGAGGGGATGCACATACCAAGATGGAAAGAAGTTTAAAGAAAACAGATATATGCCAGGGGGCAAGATATGAGACTTACACACAAGCAAGTTCTGAGATTAAGTGCTGATTCACGTCCTGTAATAGGATCATGACCTAAAGCAGAGTTTGCTTAACCTCAGAAGGCTGGTATCTTATCTCTAAACCGAAATGAATGGTCTGGCTAGTGTACTTTTCTAACCTTAATTTCTGTCTGAGGATTTGTATGCATAGACCCTCTGCCTCTGTACATGGCTTCTCAAAGAAAAAGAAATGTGTCTGTTAATAATGAAAAATAAGTACATTACCATGAAGTTCTTTGAGTTTCAGCTTGAGCACTCTTCCAATAAGCTGGAGCTTTCCTTAAGCTATATTAATGTAGGAAGCAAGGGGCTGAAACACTCAGCTGGGTGGCTTTGCCATGCAGTGAAACACAAGAGATCTCTCACACTCCCCGTAATTACTTGATATAATCATTTTTGTAGGTGTCATTGGTGGGGGGGAATCTGCAAATTGATTATTTTAATGCAGAATGAACCTACTACTGCTAACATATGCACAAATTCAATTATAAAGAATATGTTTCCTTAGGATTTAACAAGAAGGATGATATACAAAAATAATCCCATAAAATGAAATAAAAAATCCCTCCTGGAAATTCATCCCCTTGGTAATCATAGCCAATATCAACACAAAAAATAGACTAATTTTTTCAAAACTCTTATGTTAGTATTAGAAAGATTGATATCTTGGGAGTTATGAAACTCGATTTCTGGTGCTAACTAGATTTGCATTAATTAAGTGACCGTTTGAAATTCTTCATTCTTTCTGTGCCTCAATCTTTCTTTCTTTTTTTCCCCCTGATGGTATAATTGAGAGATGAGAATCAGCTCTGCTGGTAGTTAGACTGTGATGTTTCTAAGAGGATGTCAACAACGTTTTCATCGGAATAGGTCCAGGGTCATAGGAAAACAATGCTTCTAAGAGGCTACAACCAAAATGACAACTCTTTCCGAGTGAGTGACAGCTATTTTCTAACATTCTTTCTTCCTCCTGAGTAATAATTACTGAACCAGACCTGCTTCTTGAGAATATTCAGTCCAGAGCTGGCCTCTGCTGCCCTAGTCCCTCTTTAGAATTAGTAAGCCCCAAATCACACTAGTAAAACCCTGCTCCTCCTACTGGAATACAACAATTCCTCTGAAATGTATTGTTCTCCCTTGATACAGTAAATTAATTGTGCCTCTCTGTCTCTTTCTTTCCTTCCCTCCCTTCCTTTCTTTCCTGCTTTCTTTCTTTCTTTTTTTTTTTTTCTTTACAGACATTTTCCTTGATATCATTGAGCAATGGGCTTTAAAATAACCTGTTATAGCTATTTTATTTATATTGGCAGAGATAAACAAAAATTAATAATAGTAAATAATAATTTTGCTACTACTAGGCTTTGAAAGGTTATAGGGGATAATGATATTTTACTTTCCTATCCTAACTAGTTTTAAAGAGAGAATAATCAGCAAACAGTGGTGTTGCTTACTTTATGCTTTGAAATTATATGTATTCCATCAGACACCACATTTACCTATTTCCTTCTTTCAACCTAACTGTTCCAATTCCATTTGTCTCCCACTCCTTTTGTTCAATGTGTAGAATCAAAGGCGAATGTAATATTTTTAAAAGACAAAGTGATATGTCCACATTAAATACCTGTGAAGACATTTAATCTGGTTTAATTATGATGGGAAATAATCCATATCACATACATTAGATTAAAAAATAGTCATATAATATCATAAGACCAATTTGATGTTTGTCCAATAACAGATCTGTAGGCACACAGCAAAATGGAGTTGCAAAGTGCTGTTCCCAGAATATTTCAAATATACTTATTATTGTATGATCAAAGCGAACGTGTATGTAAGGGCCTATTGTCTGATATTTCAAAGTTATTGCCAATGTCCATTTATCTGCTACAATTTTTTTCTTGATTATCTATCTATCTATCTATATCTAACTAATCTCTCTATCATATATCTATCTGTCTCTGTTATCTATCATCAGTCATGCATCTATCTCTCTATCCTCTTTCCCCTTTCAGATGCTGTTCCTCCTAGAACTTTCAACTGACCCTTTTGGTTCCTGGTAAACAACTACCTTTATCTGAGTCTCTATATGATAAACACTCCCCTCATTTTTTGTTGTTTTTTTTTTTTTTTTTGTCTGTGCTCAGGCCTTACTCTTTCTTTAGGACAAAACTTCATGTCAGGATTTCTGTTGAGGAAACAACCTCACTTCAGAGATCTCCACTGGAGGTTTTTATTCTTTCAGACCTCCTATAAAACAGAATCTAAATGTGGAGCTCCCAACTGTCACTTTTTTTTTTACACTTTTTATTGTCAAATTGGTTTCCATACAACACCAGTGCTCATCCCAACCAGTGCCCTCCTCAGTGCCTGTCATCCACTCTCCCCCCTCCCATACCCCCCTCAGGCCTCAGTTTGTTCTCAGTACTTAAGAGTCTCTTCTGTTTTGTCTCCCTCCCTCTGTGTGTCTTTTTTATTTTGCCTCTTCCCCTCCCCCCTGGTTTTCTGTTAAATCTCTCAAAGTCCACCTATGCATGGAAACATATGGTATCTGTCTTTCTCTGACTGACTTATTTCACTTAGCATAGTACACTCCAGATCCATCCATGTTGCTACACATGGCCAGATTTTATTCTTTCTCATTGCTGTGTAGTATTTCATTGTATATATGTACCACATCTTCTTTATCCATTCGTCAGTTGATGGATCCGCAAGCATATAGTCTTTAACTTTTCAACACAGATCTGCTTAACCACTTCCTCATGACTCCATTAGATTTCCATTTTTCAGAGATATATAACAGAAAAAAAAATAAGTATTTTGATTTGGGATACCTGGGCCTTAGTTTTCATTTGTGTTTTTTTTCTTTTTCTTTCTTTCTTTCTTTTTTTTTTTTTTTTTTTTTTTGAGTGTAATTTGTGTCTGGAAACTTAATGAAAATGTAAGAAAAATAGAAACTCTTCCTTACTTACCTCCCTCCTTTCCATAAATAGTTGGTATTTATATGTTGCCAGTCTGGCCACTGGCATAACAATGGAGAAACATACTTAATTGTAATTTCCCTCACATTCTAGTGATTTGTAAATAAATTATCATAATTTAATGGGATAATTACAATGGAAGAATCACCTTCCAAAAGAAGGGACATTTTCATTTAATTTTTAAAATTTTGGTGGGAGGATTTTATTTTCTTTTTTTATTTAAGTTGACATATAGTGTAGTATTGGTTTCAGGAGTAGATTTTAGTGATTCATCACTTACATATTATATCCAGTGCTCACCTCAACAAGTGCCCTCCTTAATGCCCATCACTCATTTAGCCACAGCCCCACTTAACCCCCCTCCAGCAGTTTGTTCTCTATATGTGAGCCTCTCATGGCTTGCTTCCCTCTCTGTATCTTATTTTATTTTTCCTTCCTTTCCCCTATGTTCATCTGTTTTGTTTCTTAAAGTCCACTTATGAATGAAATCATATGATATTTGTCTTTCTCTGACTTATTACACTTAGCATAATACACTCTAGTTCTATCCATGTTGTTGCGAATAGCAAGATTTCATTCTTTTTGATCAAGTAATATTCCATCGTATCTATATATCACATTTTCTTTATCCATTCGTCAGTTGATGGACATTGGACTCTTTCCATAGTTTGGCTATTGTTGATAATGCTGCTATAAACATTGGGGTGCATATGCCCCTTTGGATCAGCATTTTTGTATCCTTTAGATAAGTATCTAGTAGTGCAATTGCTGGGTTGTAGGATAGTTCTATTTTTAACTTTTTGAGGAACCTCCATCCTATTTTCCAGAGTGGTTGCACCAGTTTGTATTCATACCAACAGTGCAAGAAGGTTCTCCTTTCTCTGCATCCTCACCAACATCTATTGTTTCCTGAGCTGTCAATTTTAGCCATTCTGACAGTTGTAAGGTGGTATATCATTGTGGTTTTGATTTGTATTTCTCTGATGATGAGTGAAGTTGATCATCCTCTCATGTGTCTGTTAGCCATTTGGATATCTTCTTTGGAAAAGTGTCTATTCATGTCTTCTGCCCATTTCTTAGCTGGATTATTTGTTTTTTGGGGTGTAGACTGATAAGTCTATAGATTTTGGATACAGGAAGTTTTAATTTTGATAAAGGTATTAGTTTACAAATTTCCATAAAAAAGTTACCTCAAAATGTCCCTGGCTGGCTCAGTCAGGTAAGCATCCTACTCTTGATTTCGGCTCAGGTCAGGATCTCACAGTGCATGAGATCAAGCCCTGGTTTGGACTCTAACAGTGTGGAGTCGGCTTAGGGTTCTCTTTCTCCTTCTCTTCTCTGCCCGTCCCCTCTCTCTCTTTCTCTCAAAATAAATAAACTTCAAAAAGAGAGAGAAAAAAATTACCTCAAAGACTGCAACTCAATACATCAAACATTTATTATCTCACCTAGTTTCTGAAGGTCAGGAATCCAGGAGCAGCTTAATTGTTTAGTTTTAGTTCACTGTCTGTATGCCAGAACTACAATCATATTGACCTAGGCTTCTTCCAAGTTACTTATTGTGGTTCTTGGCAGGCCTTGGTTCCTTACTAGCTGTTGATGAGATGCTTTAATAACCTGCCTTGTGAACAAAAATCGTCATAGAACTGTTGCAGACATTTCAGCTTTCTTTTCCCAGAGGCAGTGATGAGAAAGAGATAGAGACAGAGAGAGAGAGACAGAGAGAGAGAAATGGAGAGAGAAAGAGAGACCAGGAAAGAAGTTTCTGTCCCTTTTATAACTTAATAGTAGAAGTTATATACCATCACTTCTGCCATATGCTATTGGTTACACAGGACTTTAGTACAGTATGGGAGGGGACTGCACAGGGATGTGAATACCAAAGGCAGATATCATTTGGAGCCATCTTGAAGCTGGTTAGCACAGTCTGTCCTCTGTTCCACAATGATACATGTTCCTTTCACATTCAATACACACTCCTTGAAGTGTCCAAAGACTTTTCATTAAGTGAGACTTAAAACAAGGTGCAGATGAGACTCCTTGAATATATCTCATTAAGTATGACTGCTCAAGTATATATCCCTTCAATCTGTGAAGCTAACAAAAGTTATCCTCCACAGACACACTAAACACACCATCATAGGACAGGCATAAAATAACTACTATAGACAGTACTGTTAAAAGGGGGAGAAAATAGGAGAAATCAGGAATTATTGGCCCATAGCAATTCTGAAATCAGCTTTGGCAAAGGTTGGATGTTTCTTGATTAGGTCACCAGGAAATATGCTCGATGGCTCTTGGTGCTGCCTTCTGGGTCCTTAAGTCCACTCTAAATCATCCTTCTGTTTTTATGAAAGGTAATACATTCTTGCATCTGAGTAGATTTCTCAGTTTGATTCCTGCCAGAAGCATTTTGGGAGTCTAAAAGGCCTCTTTTCTATTTTTACTGTTCTTTTCCTTTTCAGTCCAAGCTGTCAGTGTTTCTAAATATATCATTCTTTTAAAGTTTGTGGATTGCCTGTAGATAGTATCGAGGTCCACTCCATATGGAAAAAGCCAAATCCATACATCTTTTCAAGATGAGCTCTTCTTCTCTTTTGGTTTCTGCTGAGAAAGGTGACTGACAAACTCCTGTGACTTTATGAGAAATATGTTGTGTGATAGAAACTATGAAGCATACTCTAAATCTCTTTAAGAAGGCTTTTTTGTCTAAGGCACTACTTTAGATCTTTCCGAGGTCTTAAGAAATTATTGTATAGTCACATCGATATGACCTGCCATATTGATAAAGTTTTCCAGTGATCTGAATTATAGGCAATTCATTTTTAGACAAAGACACTATCTTCATGCTTTAAAAGTAAAAGTACTATTGTTGGAAAATATCCATATAAAATCAAAGCATTTTATTATATTCAAAAAAAGAGAGGGGGTGACACAATTTTCTGTCTAATAACTTGGACTTTTTCTTCAGAATTTGCAATTAGATTTTTCATTTTCCATTGGTAATTTATATGCAAAATTGTTAATAGTAAAAAGATGTAAATTTTGAACATTAAAAGCATTTTTTCTTTTTTTAATGTTTATTTTTGACAGAGAGAGAGAGAGAGTGAACACGAGTGGGGGAGGGCAAAGAGAGGAAGACACAGAATCTGAAGCAGGCTTCAGGCTCTGAACTGTGAGCACAGAGCCCAATGTGGGGCTCAAACCCACAAACTGTGAAATCACAACTTGAGCCAAAGTCAGATGCTTAACCAACTGAGCCACCCCTTAAAAGCATTTTTCTAAAGTCTTGATGATAAAAGCAATGTAGATACTGGGTCCAGTGAACTTTCCTTTTAGATTGACAATGATGTGTTTATGAAAATGGAACATAGATATACAAAAGGAAAGTCAGTATATAAAATAGCTGACTGTAAGAAATATAGTGTCTCAACTGATCAACCTTTTGGTACTTGTTTGCTACTTCCTTGTCTACATAATTTGGCTTCATCCCCACATATAGCTACAATCCATATTTTATCCATTTTTCATTCATTAGTTAAGTGATTATCCAACTCTTACCATATGTTCAAATCTACTCTAACTTCTTGAAACCAATGTTAGAATCTTCTTCACACCTTTACATCATTTTGGACTGCATGTCATGCCTGATTTTGGTTATAATCTTTTCTCTTAATTAAGAGTATTCATTAATGTTCCCTCACAGATCAAATAAAATAAAACAGGGTACTCTAAGACCAGCTGCCCATTCTATTCACAGACATGAATGGGAACTTTCCTGTTTGGTGACATTTTGTGGATCTAAATATCCGTCACTACATACAACATTACCACCTAACTCAAAACCAGCCTGGAGTCTTGCGCTTCCCAGGAGTTCTGTTCTGACCAGCTGCTCTCCAAATCAATCTGTCCACGACGAGGCTGCTTTGCTCAAGTGTCGCAGCTGAGTGAAAGAACAGAGAGCTTTGTGACAGGTTTTTTTTTAATGTTTATTTCTGAGAGAGACAGAGAGAGAGTGAGCTAGGGAGGGGCAGAGAGAGAGGGAGACACAGAATCCAAAGCAGGCTCCAGGCTCTGAGTCATCAGCACAGAGCCCGACGCGGGGCTCGAACTCACATACTGTGAGATCATGACCTGAGCCGAAGTCGGACGCTCAACCGACTGAGTCACCCAGGCGCCCCAGATTTTTAAAACAGGTATTTTTACACATATTTTGAGAGTCAAATATATATTTTTGCCCTTCAGTTTGGCCATTTTTATGAGGAATACTGACACCATCAACTCAGTTTCTACCACAATACCTTAGGGGCCCAATAGTTACTTAATAGTTACTTACTGAATCGTAATCTAACTGAAGTTGATAAAATTATATTGGAAAGGTGGAGAAATCTAACTATTTCATGAGTCATTCTAAAGTTAGACTAAGAACATAAAACAAGGCCTGCTCTTATATTAACACAGGGCTTCAAACTTGGGTGCTTGAAGTGTTTTTAATAAAATATATGTAGTTTGTCTTTTATGTAAGTGATATTATGGTCACCATGTGCTCTTGGTTCTAGATGAGAAAGCAAGAGCTTTATTGGCAATGGACTCATTTTCCTGCATTGAGTTAAATATAGACCAAGTCTTCTCAGTGTGTCATAACTGTTTATTTTCTTCATTACACAGAGCATGTATGCCCTGTCTAACTTTACTTTGCTCTGTCACTCCCCAGCTTGGCAGCAAGCTTCAATGGCTCCACATTCTTATTGAGTTGTGTATATAAACCTTAACATAATAAATTCATTCTCCCCTGCACTTTGGTGCACAGGTAGAGTACATTTCACATACTCTTTTTCAGTTTGGTAAGGTTATATGACTCAGTACTAACTGATGGAGTATGTAGGGGAGTGACAAGTCCTTGAATAACCACATGAAGGAGAATGACACTAATTATCTAAACTCTTCTATATTAAACTCAGTATCCAGAGGGTAGAAAAAAGGAACATCCGAGAAGACATACAGAAGCATTGTAAATAAAAAGAAGAACTCTTTGATCATGAAGTTCTTCCAAAAGTACAAATGACTCCTCTATGGAGAAGTGACCTTTTCAGTTTGGAAAGTATTCAAGCAAAATCGAAATGGCTGTTTTTCAAACACATTGAAATAGTTTCCTACTTCCCCAAGGAAGGTTAACTGTAAGTTCTTTCATGGTTCCATCTTCTGATAGGACATATCTTTGTTCAAGGGAATTATCAGTCTCCAGCAGATGCTGCTCTCAGTCCATTCCGCTATCCAAAGCCTCTGCTTCACACTCTGTTTGCTGGTTATGTTCCTCAGGCTTCCCAACACCCTCAGTAGTAATTGATCATTTTGAGTCTATTGCTTCTTCTGATGTGTTTGTGTAAATCCAGCCGAAGATTCTTGGCTTCTCTTTTAATTAATCACCTCTCGTAAATCTCTTTTGTTTCTGATCTCTGCAAAATTTCCCATTCATTCAGTATAGCTGAATGTCAGACATATATGGTTCTCCATAAGTCTTCCATGAAGTTTAAAGATGTTGGCCAATTCCATTCTTGATGAGGGCTTGCTTCCTGGGTTTCAGACAGCAGCCTTCTACTGTGTCCTCACACATCTCTAATGTCCCTTCCTCTTCTTATAAGGGCCAGCATAAGGGCCTCATCTGCATGACTTCATCTAAACCTAATTATCTCCTAAGGTCCCATCTCCAAATAACATCACATTATGGGTTAGGGATTCGACATTTGAATTTTATGAGAACATGATTCAGTACATAGAAGGAACTATACAAGAAAATCTATTAACTTGTTCCACAATGAAATAACATCATAGCAACGACTAAACTGTTCCAAGTTTGTGCAGCCTAACTAGTCTGTTTATTCTTAGGTATTTCCAGCGTCACAATGAACAATGTCTACTCAAATAGAATTTCTGTGATTCCAAGAGAAGATATAGTCTTCAAATGATGCATATTAAAAAATTTAGTGTCTCTTGTAAACCTTGAAAATGTGAGAACAAAATTCCAAATATTTTTTATGTGTCCTTCTGCATCTATTCTCTACAAAGCATCCAAAATTATTCTCTTAATATTTAAATGTTATGACATCTCTACCTTAAATCCTCCAGAGGCTTGTCATCTTCTGTAGATTAAATTTCAATTTCTGTACCTACCACAGCTTACAAGGTCAGGTGATCAGATTCTGTCTACTTCTTTGTTCCCGTTTTTTTCTACATTCCATCAAGGCCACTGGCCTTCTTCCTTTCCTCAAAGATGTCAAGCACCCTACATTCCAGGGTCCTCATTCTTTTCTCTGTTGGGAAAGCTCTGTCCTCAGGAATTCTAATGTCTTACCCCTTCTTTTTTTATTTAGATTTCCACACAAAAGTCCCTTCCTGAGACACCTGCCCTTATCCTCCTATTTAAAGTAACAATTTTTCCTCCTTCCCATTACTTTCCATTTCTTTATCTGCTTTATTTTTTCCAAGTATTTCTTTCTCTCTGCTGCATTATCTATTTATTTAATATCTGTATCCTCCACTAAAATATAAGCTTTAAACAAAGAGATGAATTTATTTCTTTTCATGCTGCATTCTCAGTGCTAGGAAAAGTGACAGGGTGCAGTGGGTACTTAAGTAAATTACATTATTGTCCTTAATACTTCACTCCACTCTGTGTGTGTGAAGACTTTGCCAGATAATTTTGCAGTTTCTTCCTCCAGAAGTAGAATATAGTTTCCTTCCCTGCTAATACTGAGTGTGTCCATATGACTGGTTTTTGCCAGTGAAATGTAGATGGAAGTGGCAGAGTGCCAAATCTAAATCTGATTAAGGCATCCTGTGTTTCTGCCCCTTAATCTCACATGCGCTTTTACCATTGCTGTGAGGAGAACACTCTCGGTATTTTGCTAGTTCAGAAAGAATGAAAGATGTGCGAAGCACACTTAGATGCAACTTGTAGACAAGACCCAAAGAACCCAGCTAAGATAAGTCCACCCCCAGATGACCACAGATGCACCAACAAAAATAAGAATACTGTTTTAAGAATGGATATTTGGGAAAATTTCTTATCAAACATTATTGAGGCAATAACTGAATAAAACATTAATTGGTAAATATTTATTGCCAATAAATCAAGTTTTCAAAATACTTGTAAAACTTAATAATCTCTCTGTCTTTTTAGTATTTCGTTTTACATAGTTCAACTAACCATAAATTTACAACTTGAAGAGCTCTAAGCAAACATTTATAAATAAGGGAAGATCTTTAAGGAAGAAAATTTAGATGATTCTATTGTATTTGTTGGATGGAAAGACCTTTCTTGGCAGAGTGGTTTTAAAGCAGTGACATTTTATGCAAGGGAGGCTGTGTGTAATACAGTGTTGCACTTGCCAGATAAAGATGAGAAAGGTCTTCAAAATAAGAAACCATATCAGCTTCATGGTTCTCAAGTTATAGTGCATATCAGAGTCACCTAGAGTGTCGATTAAGAACACAGATTGCTTGGACCAAATCCCATATTTCTGATTCTGTAGGCCTGGGGTGTTTTTCTACTAAAAATATGCTTTTCTAATAAGTTTTGGGTTGAGGTCATTGCAGTGCAGCTGGCATAAGAACCATACTTTGACAACTGCTGATCTGTGAGGTCTGCTCATTGAAAGATAAATAGAAAAGCTTACGAATAGTTTTGCTGGATTTAGAAATGAATCTAATAATAGCCTTACTTTGTACTAATACTATACTATATACTAATCATATTCATATCAGCTTTTTATATATTTTTCCTTCTTCAATCATGAACTGCTCAGTTAACTGGATCTCTCAGCCAGTAACATTTCTCAGTAAGCCAATTTTGCAATGTAAAATTCCTGAAGTAAGCTGTTGTATTGCCATGAAGTATATAGGATCTGTTCAAAAAAGAAGAATTAAGCAGTAAAGATTTAAGTTAAAAATTACACAGTAAAGGAAGAAATAGTGATATAGAGTCCAAGACTTATCAAATAAATATTTCATTGATGAGGACTTTAAACTTCTATTCTTTAAGAAGACCCTCATATCATTTGATCTGATGCTAAGGGAGGAAGGGAGAAACAGATGCACTTGCAAGATGTACGGGTAGAACTCAGGATTGAAGACTCCTATGCACTGGTCTAGAAATCAGAATATCATTGGGATATCACACCCATTTCAAACCACAATTCTTTAAGATCAAAACAGTAAATTTAATTTTTTCAAAGGAGCAAAGCTAGTTTGGGAGTCGAGTCAAAACTATTTAATAAATGGCACATTAAAAAATATGCAAGTTCAATCTGAAGGCTTTTACTCGCCAAGAGAAAAGGCTTCCAGGGACAGTGTGGGATTGGATTCCATAGGTAGTCAAGCCAAAACTTTACAACCATTGAGGCAAGACATTTTATTTGGTGAAACTGCAGACAAAAGCTGGTTCTAAGAATCTTTATGACCCACTACTAACCTTTGCTGGCATGATGTTCTCAAAATAAAATTGTTTTCTGAAGTGGCATTTGGTAACATTTGAGGTACTCACCGAAAGTTTTCATTTCAGAGCTAAGCCATAGTGTTCACATTTTGGGGAAATGGTTAACAGCTGAATTCCTGTCAAACATAAAATCAAACCCATGTCTTGGATTCTAGAAAAGTGAAATGAATGTCATCTCTGTGGCTACTAAGGTTCTGACTTGCATGTTGAAAGAGGAAGAACAACATATATAGTGATACAATTGCAGACAGAATAAAAATCAAAGGCATATTCAAAGTGGGAAGATCAATTATATGCATCCTGAAATGGAGAGAATGCTTTTAGCAAAAGAAGGCCAGTGTCAAGTAGAATTTTCTTAGTGGATTTATTATAGTTTAGGGTATATTCCCCCAACCCCAGTACCCTACACACACACACACACACACACACACACACACACACACACAATTTCTTTGTACCTGGGCGTGTGAACATTCAAAATAATAATGAGAGTATTCCCTAGTGAGCAAAAAATTAGAGAAATGTCAGGAATGGGTAGATATTATAAACCTTGATTTCTTAATTGGCTACTTCCTTCTGCTGATCTCTTGTTTCTTTTTTATTCAGATAGCAGTTTTACCTGGTTTAGTAAACTTTTTTTTTCAATCTCACTGTACGTTGATTACACTAAACTCAGAGATCAATTTCATTCCCCTCGTATTAAGAATCCTATTTCTAAGTTCCACTAGAAGTGCTCTTTATCCTCCGAAAAACAAAATAAAACATCAAGTCCAACCCCACACACATCGCAGTACAAATGAGATTAAGTCAAATAATGACTTTATTATTTTTGCCTTGAGGGAATCCCTATCAATCTTTCCAATAGATATTCGTATTAGAGGGGAAAAAAGTTGAGTACATTTTAATTATTTTCTCTAATACGTTTAAAATAAATTTATGGTAATAATGAAAATAACTTAGGCCCTCAGGAACCTCTACTAAAATAAATAAGCCAAGGCAACTAGATTACATTACCAGTGTGAATATTTATAAAAACATAAAAACCTCTTCAATTTCAATGTCAGTTTTTTCAAGATAATAAACCAAGTGCTTGTCTTCCTGCTTAGTCTCTGCATGTTTAAATCTGATAAAGCATGAGAAGGTTTATTTCTCTTCTTTATCACTCCAAAAATAATTTCTTTCTTAAAATACATTTAATATTTTATAAAATGTTTTGCCACGGGGTTCCTGACCAAGGATGAACATTTCAAACTCCAGATTAAATCATCTCAGATAATATGTAATAATGATTTGCTTTATAGCTGCTATGTGTTAAACACAATGCTAAGCCCAGGATTTCATAAGGAGCTCACACGTTAGTAAAAGAGGCAGATACAAATGTAATGACATGAGAGAGGCATTGTAACGTAGGACATAGTATGCCAGGTGGAGGGAGAAACTAACTTGAGACGAGAAAATTTCGTAGAAGAGGAAATATTCATTAGGACTGAGGCTTGGATAACAATAGGGAGGAAAGCAGGGACCAGGGTCCAAACTATTTGAAGGCACAGGTGAGTAAACCGTAATGACATATTTGTAACATAATAATTTAATTATTTGTTTTAAATACTTTTTAAAAAGTTTATTTACAAAAAATAAAATAAATAAAACAAATAAAAGTTTATTTATTTATTTTGAGAGAGAGAAAGAACAAGTGGGGAGGGGCAGAGAAGGAGAGAGAGAGAGAAAAAAATCCCAGGCAGGCTCTGCGCTGTCTGTGCAGTGCCTGATGCAGGACTCGAACTAACAAACCGTAAGATCATGACCTCAGCTGAAGTCAGATGCTTAACCCACTGAGCAACCCAGTCGCCCCTAAACACTTAAAAAAAATAATGTTTTTTTTGAGAGACAGAGACAGAGACAGAGAGAGAGCAGGAGGGAGGGGCAGAGAGAGAGGAAGACACAGAACTCCAAGAGGGCTCCAGGCACTGCACTGACAACACAGAGCCCTATGCAGGGCTAAAACGAATGAACTGCAAGATCGTGACCTGAGCCGAAGTCGAACGCTCAAGTGACTGAGCCACCCAGACACCCAACACTTTTAAATATAAAAAATCATATTTGAGACACAATCAGTATAAGTCCATCGATCAAGCACTTCCTGAAAGAAGACAGATCTGAGAGATTCACAGGAGGAATAGACGATTTGCAGCTGGATGCACAAGCTTCTCCTCAACTGGGTTGATGCCGAATGTCAGAGAGGATGGCCGCAGCTGGGTCAGTGCGCTCCTTTGTCCGCCTTGGTCTTCCTGCTGCACGGTAACCACATTGTAGGACACATTCCCAGGAGCACGCCGTAGTCTTCTTAAATTACTTGTTTTGATATATGTGTAAATCCTTGCTCCAAGGTAATTTCAGTATAAAAAAGTATGAGGCGAGAAGCACTTCTTTATGGATTTTTGAAAGTATTTAATGATTCTAGATCTTTTTAGATCCCAAGTTCCCCAGACAAGGAGGTTAGCCTTTACTAAGCCCCAGTTCCTTCATCTAGAAAGTAAAATTACTGTAGTTTTCAATCTACGGCAGTGTTGATTTTAAGGCATTCCATTATTTTGTTTGTTTGTTTGTTTGTTTGACTAAGAAATAGAAACAGTGTGTTTAGGGGCGCCTGATTGGCTCAGTCATTTAAGCATCTGACTTAGGCTCAGGTCATGATTTTGTAGTTGGTAAGTTCGAGCCCATTGTTGGGCTCTGTGCTGACAGCTCAGAGCCTGGAGCCTCCTTCAGATTCTGTATCTCCCCCTCTCTCTGCCCCTCCCATGCTCATGGTCTGTCTCTCTCTGTCTCTCTCGATAGTATATAAAAATGTTAAAAAATTAAAAAAAAAACCTGTGTTTACATTATATCATAGTATTTTCACTAATTGTATCATTTTATATGCAGGTAGAAATTATTCTTTCAGCTTGGAGTCTTATCTATTTCACCCGTAGATTTACCAAAAAAAAAAAAAAGAAGAAAAAAAAACCTGGAAAATATAAGCAATATAAATCAGTTAATTATTTCTAAAACCTGTTAGCAAATAGAGTCTAATTTTTCTGAATATCCTTGTATTCATGTTCTTACCTATTCACCCCATGTCATACTTTCTGCCATCAACATTGTTGCAATGGCAGCATTTTCTGAAAGTAATTCATTTTTTTATATGGCACCAGGATCTTAAATTGCCTTGAAATTATGTAAAGCCAGCCTATTTTTGACTCTACTTTTAGGTCTATTAATAACCCATTATCTAATCCTCAATGTAGTTTCAAAGTGCTTTAAGGAGTCCTGAAATTAGTCAGCCAGTGTTTCCCAAAGTGCATTACATAGAATACTGATCAGGTATTAAAAGATTAAGGATTAAATAGATTTGAGGAAAGGCATCAGGCTACATCCTTTGACATTGTAGGTTAAACGTTTCCATGTTACAGGCTTTCCTAAGTCCAGAGATAAAAACTGAACTTCTTTAAACTAACAGTTCTCAAATTTAGTTGTCCAAAACCCCTTGTTTGGTGTTGTGACATGTGTGTTGCATTAGAATATTTATGTGAACTCTAGTAAAGTCGGGGCCTTAAGAAATCTGGAAATGTTCCAGGTAAACGGCAGGGCCTATGAATCACCTCCTTTTAGGAGTCCATGATCTGAAAATTCTCCTCTCTCCAACATCAGACTTAAACTTTTTATTATTATATTTTATTTTTTTTATCTGGTGCTTCATTTTCTCGTGACCCTGGAAGAGACTGAAGTATAAGCAGTGAACACAGTCTATCAATATCAATAAAATGCATAAAATCTATTCATGTTATATTCAACGTACATAGAAGAAAATGAAATTCCATTTGAGAAAGCTTCTCCAGGACAAACTTGTTCTATGTTCAAAGGCTGTTAAATTATCTGTTAAGCGATTTATTGTGGGGACAGGGTAGTATAATGTACGTAAACATATGGGCTTAGGCATCTGCTAATATTGGGTTCAAGTCCTGGACCTTTAATTTACTTGCTGCGCTTGACACTGAACAAAACAGTTACACTTTTTGAGCTTTAGTTTCTTATCTGTGTAGTGGAGTCCATTATAATACCCCTTATTTAAGGATAAAAATTAAATTGCTAAATCCACACAAAATGATTCGCTCTCTCTTGGTGCATCTTTGGTTTTTCACAGGGATAGTTACTGTCATTTGCCATAGTTTTTCTTGTTTTAATTCCAGAACAGTTAACACACTGTGTTATATTAGTTTCAGATGTACAATATAGTGATTCAACAATACTGCAGGCTTTTAAAAGAGAGGGAGGAAGGAAGGAAGGAAAGAAGAGAAAAAGAAAAAGCACATCTCTAGCTTTTTTCCTCCTTTTTTCTCCCTTAAATGATGTTGAAGCAAGAATCCACCTTAACTCACAATGTTCCAAAAACAAATGAATAGTTTACCGTCTTAAAAAAAAAAACAAAAAACGTTAAGGAGCTATAGATTATGCAAAGAAAGAACTAAAATCAGTGTGATCCATGTTAGTAAATCAAGTTTCACACTGAAATATGCAATAAAAAAGCAAACATATATATTTAAACAATATATTGACTCACAGGAAAACTATCTTAAAAACTGTAGACAAGAATTATCGTAGGTGGAAAATAAGCAGAATTATAAAGGTAAGAAGTTTGAATTGAGAGAATGTTAGAGATCTTCAGAGACTTTGGTAGGTGAAGAATTGATGTCTAACAATTATTGGTTATTATTCTATGACAGGGATTGTTCTAAGCATAGTAACTATAATGTCTTTAAGCTTCATATAGCTATGATGTAGAATCTATAATTTTACCCACTCTGAAGATGATAAAAATGACATACAAATTGGTTAAGGAAAAAGTTAAATATAAATCATAATTTTAATCTAGTTAGTCTGATTTCAGACAATTTTGATTCAATTATTCAGGAGGCTGAAACAACTAAGTGACTTGCCCAAATCTAAACAAAACGACTTCTGTAATATATACAGAAACATTTTTATGCCCAAATGAACAGGAAAAAAAGGGTTCTGTCTTTTTAAAGAATTCAAAGAAACAAGTTATTTAAACAATTACTAATACCATAATCTCTGGATCCTATGTTACTAACTATATTTTATATGCCAAGCACTTTCAATAATCACTCAGAAAGCAGTTGCTGAAAAGTTTGTCATTTTAATGTTATTACTTCAATACAAACACACTGTTTAGTAAAAAGCAATAATACTGCATAATATTAACCTGAGAACAGAAGAAAAGCCGCACAAAATTCACATTAAGTCATACCCAAGATCTTTTGCTAAATATATATTTAAAAATAAAGTTTTGTATTACCTAGTGTTTTATACCAGAACTATATTCATTAACCAACTTAGTTTTTCCATGGAGGTGGAAATATACCTAGTCAATGAAATCTTATCCTTTCAATGGTAGACTCCTGTCAATGTAATATCTTGTCCATTATTAAATCAAGTTTAGGGAAAACAGTTAATATGAACCTGCCATGTGCCAGATACTTTACATATAATAACTTTATTTCTTTATAATGTTGCCATATTTTGTTAGTAATATTATTTCAAGGACCACCTGTTATTTAGTGATATGACTAGTTTTTGAAGTGAAATCTCTGGCTCTAAAGTCCCTCCTATTTCCACTATATGGAATGGCCCAATTTAGATTGAGCCTAAAATCATGGTAATATCATAATGATAAATTATGTTGAAGTCAAATATTTAATTTTTCCAAAGCCTTGAAAAGGAGACTTGGATTTATAACAGGACAAAATTGATCATTCTCTTTATGAGATTACTTCTCTTTGTGATCAGGTCTAATCATAGAGTTTACCATATATGTATCAAACATGCCTCTTGGGCTTTTTAATTAAAACTGATATTTTCTCTATTATCAACTTCTTATCATCCCTTTTCAGAAATGATTTGTGCTATTTTCTATGGATATTTGCTTTCCACTTTTAGTATATTGACATACACTGAAATGCATTGATTTTAACTGTGCAGTTCTATATAGCTCATATGAGTTTATAACTCATAGAACTATAATTACTATGAAATAAAACATTCCCATTATCCTAAAAAGTTCCCTCACATCCCTTTCCATTTAATTCTCACCTTAAAATAGACAAGTACTCTTTCAGTTTCTATCACCATAGATTAGTTTTTCCAGTTCTAGAAAGGTCATATAAATATGTATTATTTTATACCTGGCTTCATTGGCTCACCATAATATTTTCAAGATGCAACCTGCTGTCATGCACTTTATTCACTTTTATTTTCAAGAATTATCACATCAAACAAATATGTCCCAATACGTTTTCATTTTACGATTGATGGACATTTGGATTCTTTTCAGTTGGGACTATTATAAATAAAGCTGCTATGAACATTCCAGTGAATCTTTTTATGGTTACACACACACACACACACACACACACACACACAGACATAAATATATATGTATGTTCATTTTTATTGAATAAAAGAAGTAGGAGTGTTTAAACTATCAGTTTTTTCAATTTTTGTATGTAGATACTCTTTGGCCCTTATTTTTTAAAGAATTTATATAATCTCTTTTAATTTATATTTTAAAAATTACAGATAAAATTGTGTGTGTATATCTTCCATTTGCTACTTATTTTCTATTTATTCATTGTGTTCTTTGATCACGTTTTCTTCTTTTATTGATGTCTTTTTATTTAATTTGGTTTACTTATATTAACCCATCCCATCTGTTCTATTGTTTTTTTGTTTGTTTGGTTGTTTTTTTTTTTTTTTTAATCTCCAATCGTGTGTTTGTGAAATAAAGACATTTTCAGCTAGGTAAACTTTGACAGTTTGTCACCAGCAAACATGTACTACGAGACCTGATAAGACGAGCTTTTTAGGCCAAAGGAAAATAGTACCAGATGCAATCTTAGATCTACAGGAAGAGATAAAGAGCAACAAGAATGCTAAATACATTGGTAATTGCAAAAGAGCACTTTTCTTTATTTTCCTACATTCCTTACTAGTTAACTGTAGTTTAAAAAGTAGTAATGTGCCATGGGATTAAAATGTATACATATAGATAGATACATAGATAGATAGCTAGATAGATAGATAGATGTGGTATTAAAATATATGACCAAAATAACTAACAGTAACTAACACAAAGGGCCAGTGCTAAATACAGTGTATAAGGACCAGTGTGTAAATACCTTGTGCTATTGTCAACTCCTCACATTTTAATGTAAACTGGCATAATATTTATTCAAAGTTGATTCTAGAAAGTTTAGAACACATAGTATGAATCCAGAAGCAGATAGATACACATACATACACACACACAGCATTATAGATAAAATGAATTTGGCTCAGTATTCGTTGTGAGGTGAATGGCCGGAAGAGGGCATGACTGGGATGAGGAAGCCAGTTTGATGCACGACTTTGATTGGCTTAATGTTGGGGGTGAAAGCAAAGACTGAACGAGTAAATGGCTCCGGGTTCATTCAGCAGAGCATTACAGAACGGAGATAAGGATGAGGGAGGGGTTAGATGTGACTCAGATTTTTGGTTGTTGCCACCAAAAAGAGAGGAAACACTGAGAAAGAACCAGATTTTGTAATTTGTTTTTTATATTTTCCAAGTGATTCCATGAGGCATGTACATACTTATTAATCATAAAAATAAGTAGTAAATATTAAAGACAAAAATGAAATGTTAAAGACAAACATTCTTATCTTTGATGAGGGGTAATTTTCCTCTTACTCTCCATAAATGTATGTATTTAATTCTTACTGAAAGCATACCTATTTGCTTGACAATATAGTTAGGACATTCATTTTGGGTATAATATTTTTAAACTAATCAGTAATTCAGCCATAATACATAGAGCTATAATATTTTAAAATCCAATGTTGAGTTTCTAATGAGTGTTAAATTTAATCAGTTCTCCTAAAATGTCTAATAAATACAAAGCCTATTATAATTCATACTTTTTATAAAGGAGGCCACTTTTATGAACCACATATAATTACAGTGATGATAGCAAAAATAGCGAATGACACTTTTTACATTAGCATATTAATAATTATAATGAAGCACAGTTATATTTTCAAATACAATTTTAAAGTATGAATTCATGTTAGAATGGATTTTTTTAAATTTTTTTAAAGTTTATTTATTCTTAAGAGACATAGAGACAGAGCGTGAACAGGAGAAGGGGAGAGAGAGAGGGAGACACAGAATCTGAAGCAGGCTCCAGGCTCTGATGAGCCGTCAGCACAGAGCCTGACGTGGGGCTCGAACCCACAGATTGTGAGATCATGACCTGAGCCGAAGTCGGCCGCTCAACCAACTGAGCCACCCAGGTGCCCCTGAATTTTTATTTCACTTCCGTGTATCTCTGTTCAGCCAAAATTATGTTCCATTATTCACAGAATTATGTATTTTCAGATTTGGTGTCATAGCATATAACTAGATTAGCAAGGACAGATGTTATTTTGCCATTTAGGGCCTCAGTTTCCATGTTTGTTCTAGATTATGCCTTCTCAGTTGGGGTAGCGTTTCCCCCAAGAGTAAAAATTGTTTTTGGGGAGCCAAAAAAATCTTGGTCTTTTTTAATATATTTTTTAAATATTCTTGAGAGAGAGAGAGAGAGACAGAGCATGAGCACAAGAGGGGCGGAGAGAGAGGGAGACACAGAATCTGTAGCAGGCTCCCGGCTTCAAGCCATCAGCACAGAGCCCCACGTGGGACTTGAATTCACAACCAAGAGATCGCAAACTTGAGCCACAGTCCGACGCTTAACTGACTGAGCCACCCAGGCTCCCCTTTGCTCTTTTTATGTATAAAGCACAGAGGTACCTGTAGTATATAAACTGATATACTCTGTGTCTGTGGTGTTAAAATTTCATTGGTGGACAGTTAGAAAATAAAATAATATGTATAAAATAGCTTAGGAGAGATCTAATAAAAAAAGGTTGAGAAACACTGTTCCACATGACCCATACTATCTCCTCTATCTCTTACTTGTTTTGTTTGTATATGAAACAGATTCACTGGAGACTTTCAATGCTACATAAAAGTCTTATTTAATTATTAGTTTTATTTTTCACGACCAGCTTCACGTATAGGAAGAGATGAAAAATTATTTTTTATGATAACTCATTTTCTAGCAACTCTCTCTCTTGAATATCATCTACTTGGATGTTTCAAACTCAGTATTATTTCCTTGAGTTTATATTTTCAATCTGTTTGCATCTGAATTTAATCGAGAGTTGTTGACATGCTAAAAAAATTAAAAACAAAACTCAATCAAGAGGAGATCATCATGAGAGATAGAAGAAAAGATGGGGAATGAGAACCACAAGAAATAGAACAAAGCTCAGAGAATTTACTGTAATAAGTGTGACTCTTCTATGGCTTCTGGGGTTTGTGCTATATCCTAACATCTATTTTTTTTTCTCCAAAGTCTACAAGGAGATTGTGAATTATAAAGAAGGAGCCATATCTTGTCCTACTTAAAGAGCTTCAGTGCTTCTTGGGCAGAGCCAGAACTAAAGAACACTCAGTAAGTAGGCAGAATAGAGAGGTCAGCCAGTCTAGATCACTGGCCTATAAGGTGGAGAATTAGGAGAATGTTTTAAACCTTTTCTAATTTTAAAAAGTGCCTGCATTGGTCAGGGTTCTTCAGACGAGCACAATCAACAGGACATCTATCTCTATCTATCAATCAGTCTATCTAATCTATCATCTATCTATCTATCTATCTGTCTATCTATCTATCTGTCTATCATCTGTCTATATATCCATCCATCCATCTATCATCTATCTATGTAGATAGATTTTTAAAAAAAGTATGCTCATGCAAATTCTAAGCTTAAACTTAATATAGAGGCTAAGTCCCAGGGTCTGCAGTCAACAAGTTGGAGACTAAGGAAAGCTAATGGTGTGGTTCCAGCCTGGGTAGGAGTCTGAAGGCAGAAGACTGACGTCCCAGCTGTAGTAGAGTCAGGCGGAGAAAAATAATTCTCCCTAATTCAGGCAAATTGAAGCCTTCCTCAAATTGGATGACACCGACCCATACTGGGGAAGGTAATGTGCTTGACTTAGTCTACTGAATCAAATGTTAACCTCATCCAGAAATACTCTGAAAGACACACTTAGAACAATGCCTAACCAAATATCTTAGCATCTTACGACCCAGTCAGGTTGGCTCATAAAATTAACTATCACAGTGCCTATAGTGTTATTAAAATATTATGTTATTGGAAGTTCCATATATTAATTCTCTGGCCTTACTTGTTTTTTTTTTCTAATAGTCTAGTGTTTAAAGACGTGAAATGAACAGTCTTTTTTCCATCCTTTTGTACTTCCATTTGGAGAGGAAGCATATTTTATGTCTATAACTCCTATTTCATGAAAAACATATAAGCTGGTAATTTTAAGGTGAAATTGTCATTAAAATACAGATGAAAAATGCTTCCAGTAAGTCATCCCTGCCTTATATTTACTTAATACAATGACTATTTTATTTGGGGACAAGGTTGTGGTTAGTAACTTTGTCCTAAATTGGCAAAGAAGAGTATTGTTACCTGACAGATGTTGGATGGCATATTTGATGCAAATTGAAACTGTTCGTACAATCCTTGGAGAGGTACTTCCTCCCATGAGCCATGATTATGATTGATCCGAGGAAGCACCATCTGCTCTAGCAGTCTCAATACTGAGTTTGAGTGATGGATAACACCGTGTAGACAGGGGTACTTTAGTAGATAAAAGTCATGCCTGGGGTTTGCATAGAATTCCACAGTGGTACCTAATGATCATGTTGCTTTTACTCTTTGACTTTGACTTAAATTGAGAAGAATTTAATAAATATGTATATATATATATATATATATATATATATATATATATATATATATTTGCTTACATGTGACAGTATTGAGCAGTGGTTTCTTTTTTTAAAAAATATAAATTTAATGCAAAATCACTGTAAGCCACTGAAACAATCTAGGTGTTTTGTTTGAAATCTGTAGGTCACTTCCAGAAAGTACCACTGTTGATGGTTATCCTTCCTGATGTTTTTTCTCCTATGTACACACTCATAACACACCATAGAATCTTTAAAGAAGGTCTCACACTACAAATTGTTCTGTATAATTTTTTCACTTTGTTATTAAAAAACATTCTCATAATTGCATATGTAAATCCACTTTATGTATTTTAATTGGTGTTTCTCTCTTTGAGAAATCAGACTGTTGTTTGTGTGACCTATGGCCTATGATGAGTCCTCTCAGCTCACTTCAATGGAGAAACCCTGCTTTTAGCTGTCTTATATCCCAGGGCGCCACACCATGTGAAATTCATATAAAGAAAGGATTCTATTGCCAAAAGCAGTTTATAAACTAGGGTCACTAAAATAACATTATTCATCAGAACGTTGATTTTTTAAAAAACACTCTGCTTTTAGACATTTCACCTGTTTGCCTTTGAACACATACCTTCTTACTTAATTTTTTACAAGCTTCTAAATATATTTCTCAATAATGGAAGATAAAATCATATTAAGAACTCTTTTTTTTCTTTAACCTTGAATTCCAGCTCATTTCTTCATCTCCTATCAATTTTTTTTTCAATGTCACCTTTTCAACAATTCTATTGTAATTACTAAACTTAAAAAGGTAACTACCCCTGGTATTCTAGAATCCTTCACCTTTCTATTTTCTTTTCCTTTCTTTTCCTTTCTTTTCTTTTTCTTTCTTTCTTTCTTTTTTTACTCTTTTGCCACCCACAGTAGTCATAACCGTATAATATACTGTCTTATGTATTATATCATTGCCTGCATATTCTCATTAAAATACAACTACACAAGGAAAAATATTTTGTGTCTTTTTTACTTACTGACATATACACAGCACCAGTAAGAGCTCCTAATATATAATAGATTTCCATATTATTTATTCAGCAATACAATTTTCAATATATAACTGGTTAAGTGAAGAAATTTAAAAGTGAGCTTCACTTTTGTTTTCTTTTTTAGTCCTGGATGTGGCTTAAAGCAAGATTAAAATATACTTTCACGGTTTATGGGAATGAAAAATGCAACTTAGCTTTGGGGTTGTTTCACTATTCTGACTAAGTTCAGGAAAAAAAATTCAGAACCGTTTGATGTGTACTTCTCAGAAGTTTACAAAAGGAGCTATACGAGCTGTTAACATTAGCAGAGTGCGTCCTAAAGGTCAGAGCGGGAGTCCCTTAGGACACTGCTTGTCTTCCACTGTGGGGCCAGCAATAGCCCTAGATAACTGTAAGCATGGGACTCGAAACTAAAAATATTAGAAATGACAAAATGTAAGGGATATAGGAGGTAAAATTCCTCCTGTCTCCTTGCGTTTCTACCTTGATTCATGAAATAGAGATTTCCACCATCTTGTAAGTATTGGGGAGGAAACTAACTTTTTTCTGTTTACTTACCCTTCTTACTTGACTGGCAACATTTAGAAAATTATCATAAATGTGCTCTACTTTTCCTTTGAGTCTCCCATGGGATCTGTCCTTTCTCAAGTGATTCTCCACTTGTCGGTCACTTCCACGGAAGCTGCAGATTCCGTGGGTGTTCTGTATGTCTGTGGGAGAGTGATTGCAGTTCATTCAGTAGAGATAGTGCAAAATGCACATTTTGTATTCCAGACCAATTTTAGTAACAAAACAAGCTTAATTTTAGTAACAAATATTTCAATTTCTCTCTACTTGTCATCGCATTTTTCAATTGGAATCCCTCAGAACACTAGAAGAACTCTTTCTAGGAAAAAAAAATAAAACTTTCATAAATAAAATAAAAACTGTCATGTATATTCTTCACGTGACATACAACTAAACAATTTTAAGGTCTATATATTTCTGGATTCTCATAACAAACCAGTTTAGGTAGGGAGTCAAGTTGTTACTAACTCAATTTTAAGAGGAGGAAATGAGACATCAGAATTTTGGGATAAAATTTATATCATTGCTATATTTTAAAGAAGAGATTAGAACACACATCTTCCAATGAAAATCTGAAATATGGGATAGTTGCAAATCATTAAGTGCATTTAATAATTTGAAGACAATGGTGACATTAGTACCAGGCTTCTGAGCATCTGTAGCCCATTCCACAGATGGTGGCTGGCAAGACTTTTGACACTTTTGTCCTTACTTAACTATCTTGCTGGTGGTAATCTCAAGGTCCTGTGTCTCTATATAGTGAATTCACTCACGTAAATAACTCACTTAAAGGAAAAGAACATGTGACTATTACATTAGTTAGAAATATGAAAAAGATGAAGTAGAGAAGTGTGAACTAATCAGCCCTTCCCCTGTCTGAGCCGAAAGGACATTTTTACAGTCTGGATGAGATTTAGCACTTGTTGGTTTTGATCTGGTGTTTTGTTTTGTTTTGTTTTGTCTTGCTTCTTCAACATTTGTTGTCATCCTTACTTTATTAGATATTTGGAACTGCCTGATAGAAACACCTATCCATTGTGATTAAAGTGCCTTTGTATTGTTTTTCTAGCCGTGTTACATTTTGTTCATGATCTACAGTACAGATCGATATTTAGAAAGGTCAGGATAGTGTCTTTCTAGGTCAGGCAATGCAGAAAGCTGACATAATACTGGAAGTGCAGTTCATCACATATCTCTGATATTAGAAGCCTCAGTGATGCTCTTGACCTTTGTTAAGATAATTGGTGCCAATTATACAAACAACATGCGTGTTAATTATTGGTCTGAAACTGGCTAAAACTGCACAGCAATATCATACATACTATGATTAGTTAGTTGAACAGACCAACCATTTGAAAAGAATAGCAATTTTTCACTTTGCTTAGGAACTTTTGCCTTCATGGCTCAATGGTTAGAAAAGAGTAGTTGTCAAGGCAACTGAGCAGAGCATCTGCTGAGTAAATAGTGTAGTTTTGAATGTGTAAAAGCAAATGAGAATTCCAATTGACTTGTATCTGTCTACACGATGGGTGAAAGTGACTGTTTGCTGATTGCAGCATTCTGGGTTTCCTTGTGTGATAAACATTGTATGCATATGAGCACACCATGCAAGAATGTATTCTCACTTCTGTACCTTTGTATCTCCTACACTTCCACTTGGAGAGACTCTATTCAATGATATCAAGGTAACTTCAAAGCTCTCCTTTCTCTAGCAAAACACTTATTTTTTCCAAAATCTGGCTTAAATAACATCTTTTCAGTGGTCCTTATGACTTTTTGGTGTTTGAGCAAAAATTTTTAGCATTGGTATTGTAATTCTTAGTACATTGCTTTATACAAATATTAACGGTGTTTATATTTCCCCAGGAGACTAGATTTTCTTCGAGATCTCTTTATTTTTCACGCACAGCACAATACTGGCACAGAACAAGTGTCAGTTGGCGATTTGACCCAAAACAGCAATGTTGCTCTTACGAAGTCTCTAAATGTTGTATTCAGAAACATTGATGTTCAATTACCCTACTCTTATTCCAAATGTAGGAAATTTTTGCATAGCAATAATTATGCTATCATGTTCAATGAGTTAATCTATAGGTACTGAGTAGGTTTTACTAAAATTTTTAAATTCCTAAGAGTAGATAGCACAAATAAAAGGAATTATCTTTTGGATATATCAATGAGGAAGTGTTAGATTACAAGTGAGATGGCTCTTCAGAGACAGTGATTTGCAAATATGGGCCAAAGGAGTACATGATGTCATTAGATTATTAATAGGAAAATGGATTTATCATATTTTGGACTGTTGTTTGGTGTCATTTATAACTTAGGACTGTATTATAATAACATATGAAGCATTATAGCAGTTAAAATGCATACGCTTTTGACATTATGCTCTAATGAATCTAAGATCATATTAGAACCTGAGCATAGGTACTCATATATTAAAAACAATATTGTATTATTATTTCCATAATATTCAGCAAGGATGAAATGACACTGATCAAACATTTCAAGGTGATAATCATTTGCTCTTATTTTATTCTTTTTACTATTTATTTTATTTGCAGTTCTCAAAAACTATTTACAGATGATGTTACATGAAATTATCACTCTAGGCAATATAGTCATAATTATTTTGCAGACAAAATATTTCTTGATTTTTTTAAAACAAGGACATATTTTTCAATTTCTTTTCTTTTCTTTTTTTTTTTTTTTTTTTTTTTTTTTGAGAAAGAGCACACATGCATGCAAGCAGAGAGAGGGAGAAAGAATGTTATGCAGGTTACACATTCAGCAAGAAGCCCAACATAGGGATCAATCTCACAACCCTGAGATCATGACCTGGGCCAAAATCAAAAGTTGGGCGCTTAAACAACTGAGCCACCCTGGTGCCCCTAAACTTCAATCCTTAATGCATACTGTTAACATTTGTTTACAAATGTAAAAAGAGTATTTTTGCTTATTATAAGATAAAATCTTAAAAGCCAGATACATAATTATTTGGAGAGTCATATTTTTCTCTTTGAAATTTTATTTTGTTTGCTTATTTTTTTTGAGAGAGAGAGTGAGAGAGCAAGCATGATGAGGGGCTGAAAGCGAGGGAGAGAGAATCCCAAGCAGGCTCCACACTGTCAGAGCAGAGCCCCACGTGGAGCTTGAACTCATGAGCCATGAGATCATGGCCTGAGTTGAAATCAAGAGTGGTGTGCTTAATGGACTGAGCCACCCAGGGGGGTCCCCCTTTTTGAAATTTTAAATTCCTAGTTTTCAACCCTTACTTAATTACTTTTAACTCTACTTTAAAGTGAATAGTTTATTCAAATATTCATATTTTGTATTTAACATGGCTAATTTTTGAATATTAAGGTAAATGTAACAGCCTTTCAAATTATCCCAATTATTACTAAACTGATTATTGTTCTTCTCTGTGCTGCTGATCAATATAACTATTGAATGGCTAAATGCAATAGATCCAGGATTTTGGTTTTCAAAATCTAATAAATACTTATTCTAATATGTATCTATCAGTAGATAAAAGCTATCATTCTGACATGCAAGTTTAGACTTAAATGTGCATTGCTTTCTTAAAAACTTAATATTGCAATTATATTTTCTCTGGATCCGTCGTATCACCCAATGTGTTTTGTTTATTATACTTAACCTGGATATTTAAGAGTCTTACCAATGATAAGGTGAGTCTTCCTCCTCAGAAAATAATTCATGTGTCTGAAGAAAAAAAATAAAAAATTCGTGTGTCTGAAACTGATTTTTCTTCAAAAATATGAACTGCCTCTAGCATGCTGTTTGTCATTCATCAATGAATAAAATATCAACAGTGATATTGTAGTGACAAGATCCTGTTATATACCTTAGCCTATTTTCTGATGATGAGAATGTTAATCATTTGAAGACTACTTATAGTGCATGTTGCCCTACAATTTAGAATGGAGGTAATGTCAGCTTAGGACATACGTGAAAATGTTCAGTACAAACTTATAGACTCAGGGCATCCACAGATACAATTATCTGAAGTTCATAATGTGTATTCATTTCTATGAAGCAGATGATGTATATTTCCTGTCATCTCCTTCAAGAACTACAGAGAATTGTTCTGTTTTTTTGTGAGAAGCAGGACATCAAGATATTAGCTGAAGTGTCATCGTTCATTTCAACATCAACTTAGCTAACTGGTCCTGTTCATCTCATTGTCAGCCCGAATGTTACTCATTGAAGTCAGTCTCTGCTACTTATTGGCTGAGTATACTGACATGATGTGAAGAGGCTGAAGAAAAAAATTAAAGGAAAATTCTTGGATAACTCATAGCTGCATGGACAGATTGAAGAACTGTATCGTACTAGCAATTCTATTCTAGTAAATCATACATAGATGGTACTTTTATATGTCTGCTATGTTTACTCATTTAAACTCAGAAAATGGAAGATATGATAATATCTTCCATTATTCTGTTTCCTTGAGAAGTTCTGGCATTTTGTTGTATTTTCTTAGCTTCTGTTTGGATGACGTCAGGGATGGAGGCCAAATTCTCAGTTCCTCCTTTGATCGAAGGTCCCAGTTGGAATAAAATTATTAAAGATACTATGTCAAAAGTCTTGCTTGTGTCCTATTCAGGCTCTTTCAAGCTGATAAACATATAACTATATATTATATATCTATATCCATACTGACTTTTTTTTTCAAATTTATTTGTATATATCACAGTCTTATTAAGGTTATGGGCCCTGCCACCAGAACGCCTCAGTTCTATTCTGGCATCATCATTTACTAGCTGTGATTATGTGGATTCAGAGAAAACATTTGACAAAATTCAACACTGTTTCTAAAACTATCAACAATAGAAACAGTATGGAATTTCTTCTAGTAAATGGCATTCTTTAAAAACAAATAGCAAATATGAGATAAGATATTGAGAGACTGTTTCCCTCTAAGTTCAAGGAAGGGCAAGGATGTCTTCTTTTCTTAATTTTTTTTTTCAATTTTTTATTTAAATTCTAGTAGTTAACGTACAGTACAACATTGGTTTCAAGAGTAGAATTCAGTGATTCATCACTTAATACAACTCCCAGTGCTCATCATAACAAGTGCCTTCCTTAATACTCATCACCCATCTAGCCCATCCCCCACCCACCTCCCTACATCAACCCTCAGTTTGTTCTCTGTATTTAAGAGTCTCTCATGGTTTATTTCCCCCTCTATTTCCCCCTCTCCCATATGTTCATCTGCTTTATTTCTAATGAGTAAAATCTTACAGTATTTGTCTTCTCTGACTTATTTTCTTAGCATAATACACACTATGGTGAGATTTCATTCTTTTTGATGACTGAGTAATATTAGGTATATATATCATATATATGATATATATATCATATCACATCTTTATGTGATATATATATCGCATCTGTATTCTCCAGAGTGACTGTACCAGTTTGCATTCCTAGCAACAGTGCAAGAGGGCTCTACTTTATCGGCAAGAGATGTCTTCTCTATTCACTTCTTTTGTTGGATTACAGACCTACATGCAAAATCTAAAGCTATAAAATTTCTAGAAAAGAAATCATTAGAGAATAACTTCACAATCGTAAGTAAACTTAAGATTTTGTCAAGAGAAAAGGGAAAACAGGAGCATCTGGGCGGCTCAGTCTATTAAGCGTCTGACTTCAGTTCAGGTCATGATCTCAAGGTTTGTGAGTTTGAGCCCCATGTCGGGCTCTGTGCTGACAGTTCAGAGCCTGGAGCCTGCTTCAGATTATGTATCTTTCTCTCTCTGCCCCTCCCCCGCTCATGGCTCTGTCTCTCTCAAAAATAAGTAAACATTAAAAATTGTTTTAAAAAAAGAGAAAATGGAAAACACTAAGAACTTTTTAAGATAAATTATAATTTGAGCATTTGCCAAAGTAAATCATCTGCCCAGAAAGACCTCCCATTAAGAAAATAAACAGCCCAGCCATAGTGGGAGAAAATATTCACAAGCATACATCTAAGAAAGGACTTGTCTGTTCCCTGATGATAAAAAGATTTAAAAAAAAATTTTTTTTAAAAGAATAAAACTGAGAAACAAATTTGAAAAGACATTTCAGAAAGGAAGATGCATCAATGTCCAGTAAGCATAAGATTCCATGCTCAACATCACTAGTCATTGAAGAACTACAAAGCGATTGATTAAAAATCGCATTTGCCTGCGTAACTAAAATGAAAAACACCGGTGACATCAAATGTCAAAGATGAAGCAGAGCAAGGGTTAAAAACTATGACCTGTGGGCCAAATCTGTTACCTTTTTAAATAAATTTCTACTAGCACACAGCCATACCCATTTATTTATGTATTTTCTGTGGATGTTTTCACGCTGCGGTAGCAAAATTGAGTAATTGCAACAGAGACTATATGGCCCACAAAGCAAGGACATTTACTTGCTAGCCCTTTATAGAAAAATATTGCTGAGCCATGACAAAATAGTATCAGAACCTGCTAATAATCTTAACTGCTATTTGGCAGGTAAAATGCTACAAACAATTCGGAAAACTATCTTATAATTTCTTAAAAATCTATATCTATCTTACAACTCAGCAATGCAGCCCCCAACATTTATTCAAGAGGAAAACATGTCCACATTAAAGACTGTGCAAGAATGATCATTAAATGTTATTCATTTTAGCCCAAAACTGTAAATAATCCAGATATCCATCAACAAGATTGGAAAAACATGGGGATATTCATACAATAGAATATTTCTCAGCAATATAAAAGAACAATCTACTGAAATATGAGCAATCTCAAAAACTTAATGCTGTCTGGAAAAAAGAAGACACAGAAGAGAATGCATATTTATATGAATTTTAGAAAAAGGAAATTCACATATGGTGATAGAATTTAGTTTGCTTTGATATGGGGATACATTACCTTGCAAAGGGCTTAGGGCAACTCTTTGGAGTTATGAAAATATTCTCTTTCATTAGTGATGAAAATTACACAAATCTATGCATTTGTGGAAATGTATTGAATTGTATGCTTAAATTGGATCCTTTTACTTAAACACATCCTATAGTGTTTATACCTAAAAAAATAAATTCATCACATGGTTATTGGGAATAATGTTTCCAAGCTAGATATTTGAATGCCTAGTTTAAACTTTACTACTATAAGAAGAGGATGAATTAATTCAGACAGATAATAGTTTGTGCAACAATAATATATGGTAACTGGCTAGAAAGAGTCCGAATGTTGGCATCGTAGAGAAACATGTAGGAAATTCAAGTTCTTGATAAATATCCTATTATTGTATTTAAAAACGGGTTATGGAATTTTGGTAGAATATAAATTAAAAATAAAATGTAACAGTAATTCACGAAAGAGCTAAAAATGGTATAAATTAAACAAAGATTAAGAAGAAGCATGCCACATAAAATAAACATATCCATAGCATACTGAAATTCTTAAGCTAAACATTTTAAAATATAAGATAAACAATAGTAATATACTATTTCTTATCTTTCATATTTTCAACAATTGAGAGCTTGATAGCATCTAGTAAAAAATGTCATAGGGTGCCTAGGTGATTTAATTGGCTAAGTGTTGATTCTTGGTTTTGGCTCAGGGTTTGTGAGTTCAAGCCCCATGTCGGGCTCTCCGCTGGTAGTGCGAAACCTGTTTGGGATTCTGTCTCCTTCTCACTCTGCCCCTCCCCAGCTTTCTCCCTCTCTTTCTCTCAAAATAATAAAAATAAACTTAAAAAAAAATACCATGAAAGGGCAGGGATGAGCTGACAATTTCCATGATGTAACAGTTCCGAATTCAACAGTCCTATTGTAATAGGACTGACCTGTGGGTTTATGTGGAATGATGTCACTCCTATTACTCTTGGTCTGTACCTCTCATGGATCATTCCTAAATTTGTGGTTCATTTTCATCACAATTTCCCATCTGGTCTCAGCTGTATTGAGGGTCATTAAAGCAAAGGTCTGTAACCGCATTTGGGACAAAGCAGTAGAGAGGAAAATGCTCAGTGACTTCAGGATTTCAATAGCATTGAAAAGAATAGAGACCCGTGGAGAGCTTGGGAGTGGTCATTTGGAGCCTAAGACCCCATATCCAGGACAAGTTTGTGACAGTTGAGAGCATCTTCCTATTCATCTAATGTATACTTAATATGTATTATAGGAACAAATAGTAAATAGCAAAGGAAGACTTCCTACAGTAAAGCAGAATAAAAAAAATACAGAATGATTTTATTTGCTATGTTAACATAAATCTTGCCATATATTAAAATTATTAAGAGGATGATTCTTCTTCCAATGGTTCATTTTTAAATGATAATCCAAATGCCAAAATAAAAATAAGTTCAGCAACTGAAGCACGGAGTTGAAAACATCTTTAAATTAATTTCCTCTTTTATGAGAGGAGAAATGGCAAAAACGCATGTATCAAATGCCACAGAATCTGAAAAGGACTTTCAGTGACTAAGGGCTGATGTTGCACTTTGCATCTGAGCCAGCTTGTGTGTGCCACTGCTGCAGCGGATTTGTAACTCAAGGATCTGAAGTGCCCTGCATTTGTTCCGGAAGGGGGATGGAAGTCTACTTCCGTCTGAAACAACTCAGATGCACAGAGCTGTGAAAACAATGAGCTGTCACATCCAGAGTGTGTGTCTGGACCGGCTACACTTGAGTGGTTTCCTTGCCTGGAACTGTCTGACAAATCAAAGGCCTAGATTCTTCTATCTGCAGCTGCAGTAAACTTTTTGAAAATAACTTGTTTGTACTTGTCGGTTGCTTTTACTGTTGCAAATTGTGTTGGTAAGAAACTTCAACCAGAAAAAGTTCAATAGAACTAGAACTTAATATTTACAAATACCGTTTAAAATATAGGGGCGCCTGGGTGGCTTAGGTAAGCGTCTGACTTCAGCTCAGGTCACGATCGATCTCGTGGTCTGTGATTTCGAGTCCCCTGTCGGGCTCTGTGCTGACAGCTCAGAGCCTGGAGTTCGCCCTGGATTCTGTGTCTCCCTCTCTCTCGGCCCTTTCACTGCTCATGCTCTGTCTCTCTCTCTCTCCCTTATAAAATAAATAAGCATTAAAAAATAATAAAATAAAACATACACAAGGGTGCTTGGATGGCTCTATCAGTTAGGTGTCCAACTTTGGCTTGGGTCATGATCTCACTGCTGATAGGTTCAAGCCCCATGTCAGTGTGCTGAAGCCTGGAGCCTGGTTCGAATTCTGCGTCTCCCTCTCTCTCTGCTCCTCCTCTGCTCACACTCTCTCTCAAAAATAAATAAACATTAAAAAAATTAAATATACACAGAAATAGAAAAAATATTTCAGTGGTGTTACTTTAGAAAGTAGATTAATATGTTTATGGACAGTCAGAATATGAGTGATATATAAACTACCTATGGGTGTGTCCCGCATTCATTCATCTTATAAGTAAGCTTATAGGGGCACCTGGGTGGCTCAGTCGTTGAGCAACGGGCTCTTGATTTTGACTCAGGTCGTGATCTCATGGTTCATGAGTTCTAACCCTGCATCAGGCTCTACGCTGCCATTGTGGAACTTGTATGGGATTCTCTGTCTCACTCTCGCATTGCCCTTCCCACGCTCACACCCTCTGTCTCAAAATAAATAAATAAACTTTAAAAATAAAGAAAGCTTATTAACCCGGGATTGCGCTAAAGCAGCCATTGTGGAGGCTTTGATTTATGCTTTTCTGGTTAGGCATGCCATACACTACTTCCAAATCATTTGACTTTATGGTTTAATTGCATAGCACCTGCCATCACTACAATCCGTTTAATTGCCATGGCAATTAATTTGCCTTTAATGAAAATAAGTAAAAATAGATATCTCTTCTAATTTTTTACTACCTTCTGTCTTCCCAAGATTCTCATAATTTTTAAACTCCCGTATGTATTCAACAGCTAACTACTATGAAAACTAATCTTTGGTTGCTCATTCATCAAATATTTACAGAGGATATATTTTGGAATATATGAGAAGAATAGTCCATTGTTTGTTTGTTTGCTTTTAATTTCATGAGAAGCAGCATAGATATTAAGCTGATTTCAAGGAATACGGATGATGAATAAATGACTGCAAGCGTGCACTCATACTTACATGCAAGGCAGAAATCTCTAACAGAAACAAACACTTGCCCCTTTCCTGATGTACTGCCTCAGCCTGCCCCTTACTAGCCATCCTGCCAAACCGGTGTGAGGGGAAAAGACAACTTCCA
This sequence comes from Paguma larvata, assembly GCA_030068075.1. Classification (NCBI taxonomy): domain Eukaryota; kingdom Metazoa; phylum Chordata; class Mammalia; order Carnivora; family Viverridae; genus Paguma; species Paguma larvata. Next base: position 75,957,125 of record CM057831.1, on the reverse strand, counting down.
GCCTTTCAGAGTAATTGGTTTATGGTGTCATGATTAAAAAAACATTGAGAGATAAAACATTTTTAAGAACTTTAAAAAAAAAAAAGAAGAAGAAGAGGCTGAGTGGCTCCGTCAGTTGAGCGTCCAACTTTTGATTTCAGCTCATGATCTCACAGTTTGTGAGATCGAGCCCCGCATCAGACCCTGTGCTGACAGCAAGGAACCTGCTTGGGATTCTCTCTCTCCCTCTCTCTGCCCCTCTACCACTCATGCTTTCATTATTTAAATAAATAAAAATCATTTTTAAAAAAATTAGAAAAATGTTTTTAGAGATAGCAGTTCTAATTTTTTATAGAGTCTGAAATGTTCTGCAAGCCAGAAAATTAAACTACCCTTAACAAATCCCCGATCTGACTTTTGGGACCTATTTTGAGCTATTAAAACAAGAACTGTCAGTATATCAAAGCTGACACCTATCACTTTTTTTTTAAAGCTAAATAGTAGGAAGGTAGTATTTGTAAACATGCATATATATGTGCATATATTGCATTCATCCATGTATTATGTATGTATTCATATATGTGCACATACATATATTTGTGTATTAACAATTTCCAAAGCTCTTCTCTGCCTCTAAGTATATTTCACTCTCTCTTCATTGTCACATGTCACTTCCTCAGAAAGAATTCATTTCTCCATCCATTTGCCCTGCTTTATTTTTCTTCATAGTGCTTCCCATTATTATGTCTTCCTTTGTTTATTTTATGCCCTTGGGTTTTATCCCACTAAAATAGGCTCTCCATGAAAGAGAGTATTTTTCTCTGTAATTTTCACCATAATATCCCCAGAACCTAGAATCATACCTGACACAGATTTGATACTCAGTGAGAATTTATTATATAAAGTGCACTGTGGGCAGCATGGCAGGTTCTCTGTTTTCTTGATAGGAAAGCAAATTCAAATCTTGACTTGCTTAAGCTACACAGCGAGGAAGCAGTTTAATCTCTTTGTCTTTGCTCCTTCTCTCTTGGCACCTCCAAAGTTAGTGTTGTTTGCGCTTGTTGGTTGCTTTTACCCTTGCAAATAGTGTTGGTAAGAAACCTCAACCAGAGAGAGTTCAATAAAACCTAATAATAGAAATACTATTAAAAAATATACACAGAAATGAAGAAGGGGGAACCTGGGTGGCTCGGTCAGTTAACCATTCGACTTCAGCTCAGGTCATGATCTCGCAGTTTGTGAGTTCAAGACCCGCATCAGGCTCTGTGCTGACAGCTCAGAACCTGGAGCCTGCTTCAAATTCTGTGAGTGTGTGTGTGTATGTCTCTCTCTCTGCCCCTCCCCTGCTCATGCTCTGTCTCTTTCTGTCTCTCAAAAAAAATGAATAAATGTTAAACAATTTTTAAAAACAAAAGTCACACATCATCAGGGAAATACAAATCAAAACCACACTGAGATACCACCTTACACTGGTTAGAGTGGCTAAAATGAATAAATCAGGAAACTGTAGATGCTGGCGGGGATGTGGAGAAGCAGGCACCCTCCTACACTGTTGTGGGAATGCAAACTGGTGCAGCCACTCTGGAAAACAGTGTGGAGGTTCCTCAAAAAGAGGAAAATAGAGCTACCCTCTGACCCAGCAATAGCACTGCTAGGAATCTACCCAAGAGACACAGGAATGCTGATGCATAGGGGCACGTGTACCCCAATGTTCATAGCAGCACTTTCGACAATAGCCAAATCATGGAAAGAGACCAAGTGCCCATCAACAGATGAATGGATAAAGAAGATGTGGCACATATATACAATGGACTACTACATGGCAATGAGAAAAAATGAAATCTGGCCATGTGTAGCCAGATGGATGGAACTGGAGGGTATTATGTTAAGTGAAATAAGTCAGTCAGAAAAAGACAGATACCATATGTTTCCACGCATAAGTGGATTTTGAGAGACTAAGCAAAAACCAGAGGGGAGGGAAGAGGGGAAAAGAAAAAAAGACACAGAGAGGGAAGGAGATAAAACATAAGAGGCTCTCAAAGACTAAAAACAAACTGAGGGTGAGGGGGATGAGGGAGGGGGGAGAGGGGGTGACGGGTATTAAAGAGGGCATGTGTTGGAATGAACACTGGGTGTTATATGTAAACCAATTTGAAAATAAACTATTAGAAAAATTGGAAAAGAAAACATACACAGAAAGAGAAAAAATATTTCAATGGTGTTACGTTAAAAAGAGATTGACATTTTTATGATCAGCCAGAACATGATAAATGATATAGATAAACTCCCTATGGTGTGTCCCTGATTCATTTACCTTATAAGAAAGCTTATTAACTCAGAGCTGTACTGAAACAGAAATTTTGGAGGCTTTGTTTTATGCCTCTCTGCTTAGCTATGCCATACATTACTTCCAAATCGTTTGACTTTATGGTTTAATTGCATAGCACCTGCCATCACTACAATCCATTTAATTGCCACTGTAATTAATTTTCCTTTAATAAAGATAAGTAAAAATAGATAGCTCTTCTAATTTTCTACTACCTTCTTCTGTCTCTCTAAGATTTTCCTACTTTTTTTTCTTCTTTTTGATAACTATGCATCTCACTTGAAGGCAAATTCTCAGATGTTAATATTAAGTCGGATGTGTTCTGTGCAATCACAGATTGATAGACGTATGTCAGGAGATATATTTAGTATTTATGTGGAATGGCAAATATCTCTTTTTATAATTAAGTAGCATTTGTAAGAATGCTATGCTTTTTTCCAATTGATTAAAATGTATTTAAAATTATGTGGATAGTGTATTGGGCTGAATTTTAAATTGCTGGCACGATCCTTACTTTTAAGTATTCAGTTAGAAACAGGTAGTGAATGGAAGTTTTCTTAGATGATATTTCAAAACAATGACCTTGAGCCAAACTTAAGTAGCAAAGAGAAGTAGATGTGGATTTAAGATAGAAAAGGGCCAATAGTCAAGGAAAACAGGCCTGGAGTCAAGTTACAGGATTGAATGTGGTGTCTCTATAGGGGCAAAAAAAAGGGGGGGGCTGCTCTCAGCAGTTAAAAAATAAGAACTGCTAACACTAAATATGTTTTGGCTCTGATATATAATAACATATCTCTTCCGCTGACTCAAAACCTTTTGATAGAAGCTTCTTTCTAGCTCGTGAATCTGGAATGAGAAAAAGAAAGATGTTTAAGAATCCAAACACAAAGCAAGTATCAAAACAATTCTGTCAGAAGTTAAGAAATGGGAGGAAAATACACATCCCTCCCAAACATCCAGTTTGGGAACCCTTGTTCAGTTCCCCATTATGTAAGGGGAAAAGCCTTGAAGATAATTGTATTAAAAAAATCAGGTGAGCCCAGTCTTTCTGTGGTAGAGGAACTGGACATATCCAGGTAAATAACTCTTGGTGAACACTCAGGATAAATCTCCTTAAATTAGTTTTTCTCTGTCCCGATCTTATGCGTTCTGAATTTCTGGAATTCTGAATCTGTGAGCAGTTTTCACATCTGGCCTCTTTCATGAGTGCTTTGCATTTGATCTAGCAGACCCAGGGCACCAGTGAAAACCTTTGAGATACAAGGATTTCCATATAAAAGATTTCATCCTTAGGTTGCCGAAGATTCCAGGTTAAAACTGGAAAATGTCTTTCTGAATATTGGATTATGGAAAACATATGGGCTAATAAGTAAGACATTTGAGAGACTGATTCCGTTGTTTTCACTTTCTAGTAGAATCAAAGGACATATGACATTATACTTTTCACAGAGATAAAAAATGTATATTTCTATTGAGCGCAATGGCATAATTACAAAGAGAGTCTGCCGTTTCTTTAGCATGGAAAATAGGTTTACTTGGACTGTTTTCTTCATGCCAAAGAATTTCTAGTGGAGTAAAGACAGTGCTGAAGATAAATGGCCCTGTTCTCCCATCAGATGGTCATAGAAAAGGTAGTTATTTTTCATCTTTAGGTGGTGATTTTTTATAAATAGAGAGAGACAGAGAGGGAAAGAGGAAGGGAGGGAGAAAGAAATTTAGAACTAAATTCCTCCTTTGAAGGAGGTAGTATTTAAGGAAATCAGTGATATTTCAAAGATACATATATTAAGATAAATTGATTATATTTATATGTTTCATATATTTAAAGACAACAAAACTTTTCACCTAGGAGCACAATAATTGATTCAAACATGAGTCCACCTTTGGTTCGGCTTATAACTTCCATTCATCTTTCTAGGTCAAAGTTCTAAATCAGTGGCAAATTACCTATAGTAAACCTGATTAACTGATTTATTAGCATAACAGGGATTTAAATCATATTCAAAACCATTAGTTTTTGTGCCTGGCAAATTGCTACAGAGAAATCTCTTCCTTTTGTCAACCAGACATTGCTCTTTCCGGGCTGTGTTTCATCTGCTCAAGCTAGAAAACACACTTCAGTCCACCATCCCTCAGTCGCTTGCTTGGCCTCAGTTTTATGTCTTAAGGACAATGACAGCCTCTCCTTCTAGGAAGCCAACATTTATTCTACCTCTTTTGTCCTTGACACTGGCACCTTTCCACTCCAATTTCAAATTCTTTCCAATGTATCTTCTTAAAAATATTTTTGCTTATAGGAATCTAAGAGTTTTTGTGTTTGTGATGAAATTTTGTCAGATGTAAACTCTTATTTACATCCACAGGGAAAAAAGCAATCAACTAGAAAATTAATAGTTACTTGTCATCCTTCTGTTGGGGGAAAAAATGTTTAGTGTCTCTCAATTCAACTCAGACACCATTTTAAAATGATGCACCACACTTTTCTCTAAACACACTCATACACACACATGCATATATATTGTAAGGTGCTTTATAGTAGCATTTACACTCTATAAATAATATATATCCATATAACGTATTTTACATCATACTATCTACCATCCCAAATATATCTAATAATTTGGTTAGACACCCAAACAGCCATTTCTGGGGCAATGCTTTAATACATAACATGGAAATATAATTTTATTTATAGAAATTATATGAGTCTGGAGGTAATAGGTAGATAATAAAATTTCTCCTACCATGGAGGAGTTCCCATGACAGCCACACAATGACAAGGTGACTTATATGTAATTGAACATTAAAAATGTTCTTTTGGAAAATGAACGCTATCCCCAATGTTGGGGTATTCTTTCTCAAAAGGATTCCAAGAAACTCATATAAGAGGCAAGAGTGGTAGAAATTTTAAGAAAAAGAAGAGGAAAATGTAAAAATTGTTCTATCTAAACATCGAAACCTATTTCTTGCAACTAGCAGCTCCAATTCATGAGGTAGGAGAGCCTTTTAATACCAACAGTAGGAGTATGAACCAAGGCAGTAATTTTAACTTAAAATGCCAGCAATATACAATGCTAAGGCCAATTAGCACAGTGGTCATGGAAACTTTTCACTTCAAATTACAGCCCCCCTCCCTGCAGAATGTGGGAGTTGCTTTCACTTGCTCACACCCCTTCACTCTTAACTCCTTCCTATCCGCTTCTACCTCCACCCTTCTTGACAAATGGCCATCTTTGCTGTCACACAATTATTTGAAATATGACTGATTTTATAAAAAGCTTCTGAAGCTTCACAATTTGAACTTGGTAACATCAAATAAACCTTCAGGAGCATCTTCAAATTTGGAAATTTTTGTCTCAAGCTTATTTCACATAGGAGCTATAAGATTTCCAGAAAATAAGTTCTGGCTATCTGTGTTTCAAACCTCATCCGTGACATATTTTTCCCTTATTTCCAGCCCTAAGCACCATGGAATATGTTCACTTTACAACACGATCTTGGGCCCCACACCTGCATGTCAATTTGCCAGATAAGTGCCAGACAAACACTGGGAAAAATCTCAGAAGCCACTTCGGCACCAAAAGATGACTCATAAAACACACATATGAACAGATATGACTGCCTCCCCAGAATCATATTTCACTGAATGGAAACTAAATGTCTTTTATGCAATTGTTTCTCGGCTGGATTCCAAAACTGCCCATTGCTGTTCCAAGGTCACTTGACAGGAGGGGATTGTAAGGGAAGTTGGAGTGGTGAGAGGCAGTGATATGAATGGATTTTTCTTATTTTTATTTGCACATTTTCTAAAATAGAATACCCTGTGAACACCTGATAAGTATGCTTCCCAGGCCCGGTGCTTTTGAAGCTCATGCTTAATATTTTTGGTGTGAGTCCTGTGCCTTTTATATTTTAACAGGCATTAAAGCTTTATACCCATTATAGACTTTGATAGACATCCTCCAGACCTATTCCAGCTCCTGCATTCTACATCCAGGCTAGAGCTTCAGCATAAGCTCTGGGAGGGCAGTCTTGATCTAGCGCAGAACTGTGTGTCCAGTACCCATAGCTGTTTGGTATTAGAGCCAGTCCACCAGAGACTCGTGAACACATGAATGAACTGCACCTATCCTAATTTTAATTCAAAAGTGCCTGACTAATTGTAATGTACTTATTTATGCCACTTCTAAAATCATGCCTATGCCTAAATGTTTCTTCACACAGCAAATACTTAATTGCTTAGAGATACATTCTTATGAGTCCTCTCCATTTACCCTCAATCATGGAGCATATGCAAAGTGAATCATAGCTTTAGGCAAGGATGAATGCTAACCTTAGAAATATGTATGGGGGTGTCTGGGTGGCTCAGTTGGTTAGGCGTCCAACTTCAGCTCAGGTCATAATGTCATGGTCTGTGAGTTCGAGCCCCGCGTCAGTCTCTGTGCTGACAGCTCAGAGCCTGGAACCTGGAGCCTGCTTCAGATTTTGTGTCTCCCTCTCTCTCTGCAACTCCCCTGTTCACACTCTGTCTCTCTCTCTCTCAAAAATAAACAAACATTTAAAAATTTAAATATATATATATGCATATATATATATGTATATATGTATCTAGAGTGGATTTACAAACTCTGTAGAGAAGAATAATACGAAAAACCAATTTCTGCCATAAAAAGGAGAAGGTGACTGGAAGGCAGTCATTTCCCTTTCTTGGTCACTTTCAAGTTTTTGAAGATGTGAAAGTATATTTCTTGATGTCTTTAAAAATGTGGGAGATGGATTCTTATCTACTTTTAACACCAAAGAACAATAAAGCTGAAAAATATCAAATAATTTGTTCAAGTTATCATGAGTAAATAACGGAGCTGAGAATTTTATTGAGAATTCTGGTTCCTGAACCCATGATCACGCTTCCTGCCATAAATGAAATTTACTGATATTAAATCAGGCAGATCCATTGTGTCTTCAAGTCTATGTTTAATATATTCTTTCTTAGGCTACTAACGAAATGGCTTATCACTAGATCCAGTCCCTCTGACCTTTTGTTTTTTTAAAGGGCGTCTCCTCACTTGGGAAGGCCCGAAATATTAATATTGGGGAAGAGTCATTCAATACCAAGATACATCTATTTAGGGATCTTTAAATAACAGGCTGAGATAAATAAAGCATTTCACTTTCAGGTAATATGTGGAAGGTGAAAAAAGACAGAATTTGGGTAGAAAGTTGTAAGAGGGAAGACATGGAACCAACGAGAAAGCACAGGGCACTGATAAAAGGAACTATAATGAATGTTGGTAGTAGTCACAGATCATGGGAGAAGATTACTCAATCTTTTTTTTTTCTTTTAGACTACTGTGACAGAAGAAACATACATCTCCCAAGATTAGTGAATGATATGTATAAAATAAAGATCATATGAGCATCCAGAATCAGAGACAGTTGAGGCTAAGGAGTACCAAGGATAAATCAGAGCTGCCCCTCAGCTGGGATGTGTGGTGTCTACTAAATACACACTCATGGGAGTTTCACTCCTGGAAGTAATGAAGCCAGGGCCATCATTCCCTGTAGTATTAGTGGAGAAGCTGAGGTCGAGGGTCTTCTCTTTTCATTGCATCGTATAGCTTTTTAATTGTATTCAAATTAAATACATTTTTTTAGTGTTTACTTAATTTTTGAGAGTGATAGAGCATGAGCAGGGGAGGGGCAGAGAGAGAGGGAGACACAGAATCCGAAGCAGGTTCCAGGCTCCAAGCTGTGAGCACAGAACCCCACGCAGGGCTCGAACTCACAAACTGTGAGATGATACTCTGAGCCGAGGTCAGACATTTAACTGACCAAGCCACCCAGGTGCCCCTTAATTATATACAAATTTAGCTTGCTGTTGGTTTAATTACAAATAAATTACTGATCATATGAATACACACACATCACTTTTAGTAACTAAGAGAGGGAGCATTTCATTGATTGAAAATTAACCTTACCAGCTAGGTGCTTTGACTTTTCAGGCAAAATTCAATGAGGGCAAGAGCAGGGTATATATCCTGCTCATTGAAGGATGAGTTCTGTACCTTTCATCACAGCCTGAAAGACTGCAAAGAGGAGCGTGTTAGGATAAACTAGGCCAACAAACTGTGGATGGAAAAATCCTCTCCCACATCATATTTGTGTCACGTTGTTTAAGTGCATTTTATTGAAAGCTCCTTCTGATCCTTTTAAGAAGTAGACAGGGTACAAACTATGGGTTAGTACGCATGCCTGCCTGGGAGTCAGAGGCTCCATATGACAGCTGCAGTCTTACGGTGTGATATTTGGAACTCCATGTCTCTGAGTTCCAAAACTCAGGACTAGCAACAGAGCACAGAACACGGAACACTGAACATCAAACACTGACAGACTGTAAGTGATATAAAAAGATAGGTGACAACCATCTGTAAGTTTGTTGGTATTTAGAAGCTCTTCTTCTCACTGTCCACTATCCACGCTAAGTCTCCCAACTTGTATAACTTCATAAGTCTTCCACTCCTCATCTCTAGCAGGAACAAATTTAGCACCTATTCTCCTACTACATAAACAGAGTTTATAGAGGGAAACTTGGGATATTTGTTTTCTTTTGTTCCTTTTTTAAAGGTTGTTTTTGCATCAGTGAGCAGATGGATCACAACTGCCTACCTGGCCAAATAGTACTCTATGGTTTCACGCCAGTCTTAAAGGCCTTTAGGGGAATCTGTTTCATTTGTTGTGAAGCTATTTAAATAAAGGCTCTTGTCATCACCCTTGACAACCTTGTCACAGCACCAGTAAAATATATTGTCTTTAATCACTAGGAAACAATAGATACAAACCTAGGGAACCATAAATGAAATTCATTGTTAGCAAGAGTCTGTAACAAACCGTATCTTGGGCATTTTCCCCCCCACAAAATACTCAGTCCAGTCTTACATTCAGAAATATCTAAAGAGGAATGCCTGGGTGGCTTAGTCGGTTAAGGGTCCAACTTCCACTCAAGTCATGATCTTGCAGTTCACGAGTTCGAGCCCCGCATCGGGCTCTGTGCTGACAGTTCAGAGCCTGGAGCCTGCTTCGGATCCTGTGTCCCCCTCTCTCTCTGCCCCTCCTCTGCTCACACCTTTTTTTCTCTCTCTCAAAAATAAATATTAAAAGTATATATATATATATTTTTTTAAAGAAAATATCTAAGGATAAGTCCTATTATTTTGGCTTTTTAAATTAAGGTCAAATTTACAGATCTTATTTTACTCTGTTTATAATTCAACACGAATTTACTAAAATCTAATACGTTCACATTATGCAAGGATTAGAAATGTAGAGATGAATATGACAGACTTTAATTTACATGGATAGTTGGCAACTGATAGTTGAAGAAGCAGAAAGGAATGAAAATGGGAATTCACCAGAAATAATTCAGGCCAAAATGCAATACAGAGTGAAACACAATTAGAAAAAAAAAAGTGGTAAATTAATTCTGCTTGGGAAGGAGAGGCAAGGAAGTGTGTTCATATATAAATTAAAATTCTTGTAAAATGAGGAAACTTTTCCCATGGAGTGCTCTAAGAGGGAAAGGTGAGGGGGCATTTCAGTCAGAGAATAACCATAGCAGAGATGTAGAGGTGGGAAGGTTGATAGAATATTTAGAGAATGATGGTAATTTGGTATCATTGAGTAAAAAGTTGCTCAACAGGGACATGGCAGGTAAAAGGATGGTAAAGTAGACTGGGGCCATCTTGGAATAAAGCTTGCATACCTACCCAAGGATCTGGGCAATGATGACTCATACTAATTTTTAAGCAGATTTAGTAGACATGCATTGATTTTGTTTACCCAAACTTTGCCCCCTCCATCCCATTCTGCCTGTTTATTCTTCTAATAATTGTGCTACACTTGTCCTTTGGAGATCCAATCCTTCTCCATTTATAGTCAACATGAGTCAGGTAAAGAAGATATCTCTGGGTTTTTGCTCCAGGAGTGGGCATGTGAACTATGCCTATCAGCCAGAAGTTTCCGCTCCCATGGTAACAGAGACTGATTGAGGGGTGAGTAAAAGTGACTCAAGTTTGTTGAGTGAGAATTTGCTATAGGGATCAGTGAACAGAGTCTAAATTTAGAGAGAGACTGAGTAATGACTGACTTCAGCCACACCTAAATCCAGAAATAAATCTGAAATTTGTAGTCTGAATTGAACTTCTTTTCCATGCAAATAAAAGATTAAAATAAAGTCACATATTTACATATTTTAATGTATATGTTGTATATAGATCACTATCACTCTGACTCCAGAGGATAGACTTCTATAAAAGAGAATGGAGAAACAGACATCAGATAAACACATTAGTACTAGGAAGATGATGAGGGCCCAAATTAAGGCAGTGTCCCTAGGACTGGAGGATGGAGACCTTACCTGTTGAATTTTTCTTTCTTGGATTCCCAGCTCCCAACTCAGGTCCTGGAATGTAGGCGGTACTCAAAATTTATTACATGAGTGACCAGGCTATGAATTCAAGATAGAGTAGGGTATGAGAGGTATGAGTAATGGTGAAGGAAAATGAATAATTTAGGGATCTAAATTTAGGGATCCAGCGAGGACAACTGGATATATAGTAGTGGCATTATTTAAGCTAGGGGATGAGAAAGAAAAGCTAATAGAGGAAGGGTGAAATAGGGGAAAATGAAGAATACAGATTTGCATATTTTGTAGCCAATTTTTTTTGGCTTGTGGTTTATATTATTATTATTGTTATTATTATTATTTATTACTATTATTACTATTATTACTAGTGTTTCCCAAAGAAGGCTATGGATAAGATTGATGTACTAAGATTTCCTCTCCCAAAAGCATAGAATAAATACAGAGAAATCTCAGGTAAGTTAAAGAAAATCTTTTGGAAAGGGAAAGAAATATACTATTCAATACAAACTAGATACACGCACACTACAATAAACTATTTAAACTTAATGCCTGGATTTTGAATAAGAGAACTTCCATTTTCTGTTAATGGTAACCCATGAGGAGATTGCACACTCATTAGAAAGTTGCATTCAGCAAAGAAGAGTTAACAGAGGCTGCAAACTTCTTTCTGAAACTAATGAGATGCTAGGAATCAATTGTGGCTTCCAGGTCTTTACTCTACACCCATGATGGTCAGGGCTGAGCAACTCCATGTCATACTCTACCAAACACCATGCTCGTTTCCAAGTTATAAAACTGTTCAGAGCCTGGACATGAGCCAGGCATCCAGCTTCTTTTCAAGCTGTTGTTAATTCATGATCTTTCATAGTAAATGGCACTTTAAATGTCAAGCATCTCCCTTACAGAAAAATTTCTAACATCCCTACAGTAAACAGAATGACTGCCCAAAGACATCTACGCTTTAGTCTCTGGAACCCGTGAGCACATAATATTATATGGCAAATAAGAACTTTGCAGATATAGTTACGTTTATAGACATCAGAATAGAGAGAGAACTATCTTGGATTATGCAGAAGAGGTTGATGGAATCCCATGAGTCTTTAACAGCAGCATTGTTTCCTGCTGAGATTGAAGAGATGTAAGAGGAGACAAATCAGAGAGATGAGAAGTGTGAGAGGATCCATTGGGCATGCTGTTACAAATCTTAACATGGAGAGGACAACATGACAAGGGATACAAGCAGCTTGCAGGCCTGGGAAAGTCTTCTGGAAGATAGGCAGCAAGAAAACAGCAACTTCCCTTAAGCCTACAGTCCAAGTAAATAAGTGTTGTTAACAATATGAGTGAGCTTGGAACTGGATTCTATCTCAGCCTCCAGTTACTAGCCCAGGAAAGGCAACAGCTAGATTTGTCCTTGCCAGAACAAGAGCAAAGTACCTGGCCAAACTATCACTGTAATTCTGAGCTGCAGAATTATAATATAATTTATGTATATATATTATATATTTATGTATATATATACATAAATAAATATATATATATTATATATACACACATATATATGTATATACATGTTGTTTTAAGTCACTAAATTTGTAACAATTTATTATAGCAGTAATGATAAACTGAAATAAATAGAAAGCAAAACATTAAATATAATTAAAGACCTAAGCCCTATCATATCAATAACCACATAAAATTTAAATGGCTTAAATATACTAATAAAAAGAAAAAGATTGGCATAATTGATTGAAAAGGCAAACCAACTATTTATTTCTATAAGAAATTCATTTTGAATAAATGATATATGCAGGTTGAAAGTAAAAAGCTGAAAAACTATATCATGTGACCATTAATCAAAATAAGACAGCAAGGCTATATCAATTGCAGATAAACTATAATTCAGGAAAAGAAAGTACCAAAGAAAACGAGAGACATTATAGAATGATTAAAGGTTTTATCTACCATTAAGGTATAACAATATTAAATGTATAAGCATCAACTGTAGAGCTGCAAAATATGTGAAACAAAAGCTGACTGAAATGAAAGGAGAAATCTATAAATACACACTTCTAGTTGGAGACTTCACTACTATTCAATAGAACAACTGGACAGAAAACCATCAAAGATATAAAGGACTCAAAACATTGTCAACCACCAGGACCTAATTGACACTTCTAGAACCTGCACCCGACAATGACAGATGACACATTCTTCTCTAGGGTATGCAGATCATAGGCAACATAGATCATATCCTGGGCCATATTCAATGGGCCAAATATCAGTATTTTAAAAAATTTCTTTTGAAAATTGAAATCATACATGATAGGTTCTCCAAGCTTTATGAATTCAGACTGGAAATCAATATTAGAAAGACAACATCTCCAAACACTTCTAAATACTCCATAGGACAAGGAGGTATTCTTAAGAGAAGTCAACACATACACTGAACTACAGAAAATTTGAAAAACAATGTATCAAAATTTTGGGACAGTAGCTAAAGCTATTTTGAGAGGGAGATTTAGAGCACTATATGCAGAGTGTAGAAAAGAGGAAAAGTCTCTAATCAATTCTCTGTAATTCCACCTCAAGAACTTAGGTTAAGAAGAGCAAGACAAACAAAAAGCAAACATGGGAAGGAAATAATAAGGCAGAAGTAGAAGTCAATCAGATTGAAGATTGAATATCAGTAGAGAATATTAGTGAAACAAAGAGCTAAATGATTAATAAAATTGACAAACGTCTGCCAATACTGAAAAAGAGAGAGAGAGAGAGAGAGAGAGAGAGAGAGAATACACAAATAACCAGTAAGGAATGAAAAGAAGATATCACTGTAGAACCTGCAGACCTTAAAGGATAATAAGGGTTTACAACAAATAGCTCTACATGCTACATTTAATAATGTAGATAAAATGAACCATTACCTGAGAAATATAAGGCACCACTCTCACACAGTATAAAATAGATCAGTTAATAGCCCTATAACTATTAAATAAAAAAACTGAATTTGTAAGTAAAATCTCTCCTCAAAGAGAAATCTCTAAACACAGATGGTTCCATTGGAGAATTTTTCCAAACATTTAAAGAAGAATTAGCACACATTCTACATAATCTCTTCCAGAAAATAGAGAGACAGCAATAATCACTATTCACTTTATGAAGCTGGTATTACCCCAATAACAAAACCAGATGAAAATAGTACAAAGAAAGAGACTATATATACATCACTATCACCCATAGATATAGACACAAAACTACCTTAAAATATTAGCAAATCAAATTCAGTGACATGTAAAGATATTATACATGATAATCAAGTGAGATTTATTCCAAAGACTCAAAAGATGCAATAGAAGAAAAACAGTCTCTCTAGAAAATGGAAGGGTGCTAAAGCATTTGGCCATTCACAGGCAAACAAAATAAAGAAAATATCTTAACCTAACCTTTAACCTTATAAAATAATTAACTCATTTTGTACCACTTTCAGGAAGTAAAAAAAACTTAGATAAAATCTTTAGGGTTAAGAAGAAATTTCTTAGACTTGGCACCAAAAGCATCATACATAAAAGGAAAAATTCATAATGAAATTCACCAAATTTAAAAATGCTAACTATGAAGAATCTTATCAAGAAGATGAAAAGATACCTATAGACTGAGAAAATATTTGCAACCCATCTATCTGAGAAAAATGGAACTAGAATATTTAAAGACTCTCAAATCTAAGTAGATTTAAAAAAGAAACAAAAATAAGAAAATGGGCAAAAGTAATGATGTAACTATCAACAGTTGCAAATAAGCCTATGAAAAAGGTACTCAAAACCATTAGCCATTAGGTAAATGCAAATGAAAAGTGCAAAAAGAGATATCTCTACACATCTACCAGAATACTGAAAATAAAAACAGTGACATTAAATGCTGACGAGGGTTAGTAGTAACTGGATTCCCAGTGAGAATGTAAAATTCTACAGCCACTCTAGAAACAGTTTGACACTTTCTTTAAAAATTCAATATGCACCTACCATCCAGCCCAGCAATTGCACTGCTAGGCCTTTATCACAGAGAAATAAAAACTCATGTTAACACAAAATCCTGTTAAATGAATATACACAGTGGCTTTATTAGCAGCAGCCTAAAACTGGAAACAACCTGAATGTCTTTCAATGAGTGAACGGTGAACAAAATGTAGGACATGGAAAACTACTCAGAAAGAAAAAGGATGAACTATTGATGCATATGATGGTCTGAATAAATTGACACAGAATTATGCTGACTGAAAAAAAAAAAGCCAATCCAAAAAGGTTACATACCGTATGGTTCCATGTATATAACATTTATTAAAATGACATATTACAGAAAGTAAGAATGGTTTAATGGTGACCCATGGGCTAAGCAGGAAGTGGAGGCAGAGGGAAGTCAGAGCAGCTTAAAAGATCAACACGAGAAAGAATTACAGTCATGGAAATATTCTGATTCTTGATTGCATCAGTGTCAATACAACCTAGTTGTATTTAGAGCTGTGCTCAGTACATGTGTGCTCAATGAAGAAACAAACAAATAAGTAAATACGTATTAGTACCTGTAGTAAATGTCTTACCATGTGAGAGTCCGTAAGGTGCCCTGTGATGATGAATAGCTAGGAATTTGTGTGTTTATTCTCTGTTTTCTCAGGTTCTGACACTCAAGTTCAATGACTGTTCTATGAGCCATGGCCATGGTAATTCTTTTGTAGCCGCATTTTCCTAGCAAGGTTTTTTTGTGTTTTGTGTTTTGTTTTTGCTTTTTCCTCTGACAACACTCCCTCCACCCCTTCCTCAAGAGAGGTTTTCCCCCATAGATGGACTCTCAGTCTGCTCTGACCTCTGCTGAGGCCTTTTCTCCAGCTGGCTCACTCATTCCTTTCATCCATGGCGGAAGTTCCCTCCATGCCACTGACCTTCACAA
Source organism: Paguma larvata (assembly GCA_030068075.1). Classification (NCBI taxonomy): domain Eukaryota; kingdom Metazoa; phylum Chordata; class Mammalia; order Carnivora; family Viverridae; genus Paguma; species Paguma larvata. Next base: position 75,941,457 of record CM057831.1, on the reverse strand, counting down.
GTTACCCGTTGTCACCCTTTACTTCTTCCCAGCAAGAGTATATAGTTTCTTCTCTGTTCTGGATTTCTTGCCATGTACCATGAACTAGTGAAGAGGACTCTTGGTATGTTTTACAAAGATTTTTCTCGACTTCCATGAACCGGCATTCCCTGGGCTTATTTGCATAAGGTGAATGCAAACCTGAGGTATTTCCAGTGAAGGAAACAAAAAGTTGAGTTCCCTTTGCTATTTTTTTTTTTCGGTGCTGTCTTTTGAAAACAAGTGGATATTGAGGTTCATTTGTGTCTATTTATCTTTTCTTAAAGTTAGTTATTTATTTTGAATGACACAAAGAGTGTGCGTGGGGGAGGGGCAGCGAGAGAGGAAAAGAGAATCCTAAACAGGCTCTGCACTGTTAACCCAGAGCCCAATATAGGGCTTGAACTCATAAACCTTGAGACCATGACTTGAGCTGAAATCAAGTGTCAAGGCACTTAACTGACTGAGCCACCCAGGTGGCCCCATTTGTGTCTCTTTAGAAAGACCAGATTTAAACAAGACTATTGCTATTTCTTTTAGAGAAAGAATAATGAAGAGAATGGTATTTGAATTCCTGTGCTCTCTTGTTCTGTTTGTATTTCTTTCTCTACCCTCTAAATCAAATAACAGTTTTTGGGGCACCTGGATGGCTCAGTGGGTTAAGCGTGTACTTCAGCTCGGGTCATGATCTCACAGTTGGTGGGCTCAAGCTCCGCGTCATGCTCTGTGCTGACAGAGCCTGTACCCTGCTTTGGATTGTGTGTCTCCCTCTCTCTCTGCCCTCGCTGCTCACATTCTCTCTCTCTCTCTCTCAAAAATAAATAAACATTAAAAAAAATCAAATAACAGTTTTGAAGGCAGTCTATCAGACGACAAAATGAAATTGTGGTAACATATGCTCTTTTTTATCTTACCAAAATGGTGAAATATTGCTGAATTCTAAAAAAGACAGCCTGGAGGGCAAGTGCAGAGCTGAGGGGAGGCTGAGAAACTGCCCTGTGAGGCAGGAGAGGAGCACAGGGCTGATGAAAGGACAGACATGGGGCAGGTGACATCAGACATTCTCAAGGGAAAGGTAAGAGAAAGTTTAGTTTGGAGTGCAGATATTAAATATTAGATTACCATTTTATATCTAGGAGACACAAGTAGGATATCCATTGTTAAAATAATACAACTGGACACCTGGGAAACAGAGCGATAGCCATTGTTCAAACAATACAAATTAGAGAATGGATAGTATAGTTTTGAGAAATTTTCACGAATGGAAAAATGCAAAGTTGAAAACAGTGCATTAAAATGTGTATCATTGAGGTGCCTGGGTGCCTCAGTCGGTTAAGCCTCTGCCTTCGGCTCAAGTCATGATCTCGGGTTTGGTGAGTTCAAGCCCCACACTGGGTTCTGTGCTGACAACTCAGAGCCTGGAGCCTGCTACAGAGTCTGTGTTTCTCTCTCTTTCTGCCCCTCCCCAGCTCATGGTCTGTCTCTCTCTGTCTTTCAAAAATAAATAAATGTTAAAAAAAAATTAAAGAAGCAGAGTATGTTAAAATAGGGGTTCATCTCCAAAATATTACATGCTAGGTCAAGTGATAGATTGAATGCAATCAGAGCACAATACAAAGCGTTTGTTTTATTCAAGATAACACTAGTCTCTCGAACAGATAAACCTTGGAATCATTATAGCTTACTATAATAGAATTTTATTTTTTATTCACATAGTTCAAATTGTGCATATTTTAGAGATCTAAGTTTCTTCCCTCATGAAGATTTTTCATTTTCCAAGTGGCCATGCTCATTAACAAGGGAGAAGGGAGGAGGTGCTTGGGTGGCTCAGTCGTTTAAGTGTCCAACTCTGGCTTGGGTAATGATCACATGGCTCATGATTTCAAGCCCCACATTGGGCTCTGTGCTGACAGATCAGAGTCTGGAGATTGCTACAGATTCTGTGTCTTCCTCTCTCTTGTCTCTCCCCACTCCATGTGCTCGCTTGCTCTCTCTTTCTCTCAAAAATAAATAATAAAACGTTAAAAATATTTTTTAAAGGTGAGAAGGGAAAAGAGCTTAGAAGGTCCCCCATGGGAGGGTTTTAGAGACAGATGGATTGGATGTGGAAATTAGCTCTATTCCTCCTAACGTGTATGGATTTCATTTAGTGATTTAAATTTTCTTAATCTATTGTGTGTCTAAAATTGGTGCACCAATACTGAACTCAAAACTTACAACAGAAGTTAAGGAACATGCTTAAACTCCCTACAGGGATTTGACCCTCAATAAGTATTCCATGAACACCAGCATTTGTTTTCTTTTAAAAAAATATATAGATTTTTTTCTAGATCATGTAGACTATACATATAGATATATGTACATACAAATGTAGACACATACATATATATAGGTAACTTTCTGTATGTATTATAATTCAGAGCTTTTGTGTGGTTACTTAATAGCTCTCTGGAGCACTTTCAGAACACTTCAATTGCAGAAGAGTAAAGAAGATAATAGGTGTTCATCAAAACAAGTATATTAGGTCGAAACATGAAATCGTCATTTTTTAAATTAAAAAAAAGTACGGTTTTGCACTTTTATTTATTGAAACTAGCATATCGCATTATAGTCTGAGAGAGTTATAAGGGAGAGAAAAGATGTGGACTGGTTTCTGAAGGAGGGACAAGATTCACATACCCAGCAGGCAGGAAGGAGAAGTCTTTACAGTGGCAGAAAACATGCACTGTTCACCACAAAAATATTTGGAATTGAATATTCCAATTGTAACTCGCCTGATGTTACTCAAGAGAGAGGCAAAAATTCTATCCTCACTTCTCATCTAACATATTCAAATTCCATAAAATAAAATGACTTGATACTTATCCGTAGCTGCTTTAATTACTTCTATTCATTCTGGTTCACTTGTGAGCAGCTCTCTGGATACTTGATAGGGCAGTATAAAGTCACCGAGCTCTTGTTCTTCATGAATAATCTTCTTATTCCCTGGACAGTCGTTTTATAAAGGAAGACTTAAGACGGTACGTTAATTAATCCCAATCAAGTTGTCCACTACAATTTTCAGGGTGTAAGGTGGACTCAAGCATCAATAAAGGGCCATTCACTGGGCCTCTTATGTCTCTAATCAAATTATGCATAAGGAACTATTTGGAGCATAACTTAAATCCCATGGTGTAAATGATGACAAGTCTCAGATCTAGGTCTGATGTTTATAGCTAATGAGGAAATCTGTCAGGCAAGGGAGAATTTCCAGGCCGAGAATGTGCTGTGATAGAGTGGGTAAAAAGTAGACTTTGGAGTAAGAACTTTCAGTATAAAAACTTAATTCATCTATTAATTCATCTATTAATTTAGATGCTAAACCCCTTTATGCCTTGGTTTCCTTATATGTAAAGTACAGATATGTAGATCCTTAATTCAAAGTTAGATAAATTCAAAGTGCCGATAAATATTCTTTATGAATGATACAACAGGTTGACATACAAATTTGGTCTGGTAAACAGAAATAAAGTGGCTACTATGTGGCACTATGTCTAAATCTGGAGAAACACATAAGAGTAAATATTGGTTTCTGCAACTCAGAATCTTACAGTCGAGACATAGTTTCAGTAATAGATAATTTCAATGTAATCAGTGAAGGGTCATTGTAATAATTAATTAACATTTGGCTGCACAACTAGTAGGTGGTAGACCTGGGGAATACCTTCTATTCCATTTAACTTCAGCGCTCCCATATTAACCACTGCACTGCTGTATGGGAATAGAGATGCGACTAGTATGTTAGGGCATTAGGAAATGTAAAACCCAACTCATCTTGTTATTGGGAAGATTATAGAATATATGGACAGAAGAAAATAAAAAATGAATCTCTCATATAAGTAAAAGACAGGGGAAAGTTACAGGCAGAGGAAAGAGAACTGAAAAAAGCAAGGAAGCTAGAAATAGGAAGGTATATTTTAGAAATCTCCGTGAGATTTTTGATGCTAGAATGTATTAGTTTCCTGTTGCTGCTGTAACAAATTTGTGTCTCAAAACAACACCAATTTATAGTCTCATAGTATTGTAGGTCAAAGTGTGGATGTAGCATGGTTCAACAGGTCCCGTTGCTTAGAATTCCGAAACCCAGGTGTCAGCTACATTCCTTCATAGAGATTGTGGGGATAAATCTGCATGGACCTCAGCCAGATTGTTAATCAAATTGAATTTCTGCCTATCATAGGACTAAGATCCCTGCTTCCTTGCTGATTCTCAGCCAGAGGACCAGTCTTTGCTTCTAGAGGATGCCCACTTTCTCTCTCATGCTTTCCACTTGCCCTCCTTTTCCCTCCCCACCTCACCTTCTAGCAATAGTGGACCAAGTCTCTCTCACACTTTGAATCTGTTCAATATTTCCTTTTTCCATATCTCTGCCTCCAACCAAAAAATGTTCTGTGTTTTTAAAGGCTCATGAGATTATACTGGGCCTATCTGGATAATCAACAATGTTCTCCCAATGCTCTAAGTCCTTAAACTTAGATTTCTAAAGTCTCATTTGTCTGGTAACCTAACATATTTAAGGGTCCTAGACCTGTGGGCACAGACAACTTTGAGGGCCTCTTTTTTCTATTGCATGGAGAATGTGGTGGAAAGAACTATAGTGGGTGCTTGCGGGAGAGACATTAGAGGGACTAAATAAAAAGTTGATGACAGACGATGGAGGAGTTTTTAATGAGAGTATAATGGAGCCAGGCTTTCTTCTTGAGAATAAGGCGTAGTACCTGCAGGTGAAAATGAGAGAAGACAGACAGAGGGCAGAGAGTTCAGTTAGAAGAGTATTGTAAAAGTTTAAGAAAAAGAAAATCCTTTAGGATTCCTGGAGTAGCTTTTCTGACTGATTCTGGTTCAGGGTCTCTCGTGAAGTTGCTGGCAAGATGTTAAACAGGGCGGTGACATCAAAAGGCTTATCTGGCCCTAGAATATCAATTTGCAAGATGACTCATGCATATAGCTGTCCCTCAACAAACAGGCCTCTCCTTCTGGTGGATTACAACTTGGCAGTTGGCTGCCACTTTGCTATCTGACTACCACCCACTTCATGAAACTGCCAAGAGTTTAAAACTGCTTAAAACTGTACCTGGAACATGAAAAATACTCTGATAATGCCATCTACTATCCCTATTTTTTTTCTGTATTATAATTCTGAGTGAGCAAATTACTAAAGAAACCCAACAGAGGGATAATGATTCAGATGGTTGAGATAAATGAGGAAACCATAAGAAACTGACATTTAAGTTAGGGCTTGAATTTAATAAATGAAAAAGGAAACTCTCATCTAATGGTTACAAGAGAGACAAAAAAGAAACACTCGTTTTCAAAAGAATGTGGATATGGAGAATGGATTTTTTTTCTAATTCAAAAGTTCACAGGATGTCCTATGGGAGTAGGAGAAAAGATTGAAAAGAAAAATCCATAAAATAAATTGAGATCAGATTTTGAAGGATCACAGCCAAGCGCTCCTAAAAAAAAACGAAAACATTATGGTCTATTTTGTGAATAAGTAAATACAACTGAATTTCAGGGCATGTACTTATATATAGGAGGAGGCTGAGAGCTACATGGAACGGACTGGGCAAAGCGTAGGTTTAGATGTCATACTATGTAATAAGGAGCCATTAAAGAAAGACTTATACACAAGGCATTTATTTCATCAGTGAAAAATTTTAAAACACACTGAAGAATTACTTTCGATTTGCTCGAGAATTAATATATCTGGATGGATATTTATTGTGGCACTGATACACTCTATTAGCACAGATAAAAGTATCTAATATTTTGGGGATATTTATTGAAAATAAGTGCTTAAAATATTAAATAACTTCCATGGCCCTTTTGGTAATGTGATTCTATAATGTTCAAGACAACAAAAGATATTTGTTTGAAGTATTTCTTAACACTTCCTATCTAGGGGCTCCTTGGTGGCTCAGTTGGTTAAGAATCCGACTTCGACTCCAATCATGATCTCATGGTTAGTGAGTTCAAACCCCACATCAGACTCTGTGCTGACAGCTTGAGCCTGGAGGCTGCTTCAGATTCTGTCTGTCTCTCTCTCTCTCTGCTCCTCCCTGCTTGCACTCTGACTCTCTCTCAAAAATAAATACACACATACACACACACACAAAATGCTTATTATCTAATTTTAAATAACAATTTGGGTCTATCTCTATGGTCAGAGCTCAGAAAAGTCATCAGACTCTCCACAGACCTCACCTACTCATATTTTGTAAGAGAGTAAATATATGTCCCATTACTCCTATAAACACCAATTGTCTCAGATTAGGAGAGATCTGATCTTTGCTCCTAAATGGGGGCAAGTATGCATTTGACCAGACTCCATCAGTCTTTTTGCTGCAATTCCGAACAACCAACTTGAGCTTTGAGCAGTAGTTTGCCGACTGGCAACTATCTTGAGACAAGAGTGCTGTCAGGGAGGTCAGTGACTGTCAAGAAGGTGAGCTTTTGCATACGTCTATTCGTGAATCACCGCAGAGGGGCCATTTGAGATTCTGTCACAAAATAATTTAAGAAAAAAGGCTTGTTATCTAGGCTTGACGTGCACTGTGTAAAAGAAAAATCAATAACAAGGTACACAGTTAAAGTTAATTACACAACAACATCCCATCTTTATTCCATGAAAGCTCTGTGATTTTAAATTAAAGGTGCTTTAACTTGCCTTTGTAAATAAGAATAACATTCTTTCAAACTGATGACATAATTACATACTATGTACAGCATATCAGTTAGAATGTTTTCAGTTATAAGTAACCTGAAAACCAAATGCAAACTGTCTGAAACAATAACAGGAATTTGCTGGCTCATGTAACCGCAGTTGCAGAGGTAGGGTGAGCTTCGTTGTCATTTTGATCCAATTGTGTCATTAGAGGCCCAGTTTGTTTCTTTCACTAGTGCCATCTGATTGTTGGGCTTGCTCTTCCTTTAGATCCATGGGGACTGCTTTCAGTTCTGTTGCCAAATGTGCAGAGAGCAAGCTTGTCTTCTCCAACTTTGGAACAGAAATTCCAGTTTCATCCATTTAGGTGCCTGCAGGTGGACCGGTCCTTTATGGGCATGGGATACTATGTACTGACTGACACAGATCTAGGTTACATTGGTTTGGGCCAACCAGGGCCCAGTGCTGGTAGGTGGGCATGGAGTCAGCCATTCCTTATGGAGTGGAAGAGGATGGGCAGGCCACCAACTCTTCCCCATGATATGTACACAGAGTTGATGCTACTAAAAGCATTTTTTGGAAGAAATAAAGTAATTAGTGAAAGCGAAGACTATGAACCTAACTGAATTTTACCATCTTTCTCTGCTTAGTGGGAGATGGGTGGACAATTTGATACTCCTTAATATTTCTGTTGCAAAAGAAAAATGCATGTAAGTACCAGATTTGGAATCAGAAAAACTGAGGTTGATTTTCAGGGCAGAATCTTAATAACAACATCATGGGGATAGTAACTCATTCCTGAATTTCTGTTTCATCCTCTCTAAAATGGGAATATCACCTTCCTTTCAAAGTCACTGTGATGTGTAAAGGGGACAATAAATCCAACGTGCAACTGAAAACAACTGTTTTTAAAAACACTTTTTAAAAAGTATCCAGACACCATTTTGTAAAATCATATGAAAAATGTTTCACCTTCAGATTTGATACAAAACACTCTTGTACAAAACAATCTCATTTTTAATGGTAGATTTTAAAATCTGAACACTTGGAAGCTAAAGTTATAAAATAGAACACAATAACAATAACATAGACCATAATGTCCACAATATGTTCAAAAGGAAAAATTTCTTCCTTGGTGCTGCTTGAATTTTAATTTCAAGAAAATGTATCTTGCTGGTAAGAACTTCACTTTTTTATTTGATTAAACAGATAATTCTAGATGAGGAGTTAAGATTATATGGACAGTTGCTTTAGAAAAAATCTAGAATATTCTTCTATATTGGTTCATTTGTTTTGCATCTTATGCTTCTTCAGGTGCCTTATTAGCTCTCTTAGCTCTGTTAGCTGACTTTTAAAAATTTATCCATTTTTCATTTCTAGATTCTAAACAAAACAAAAACAAACCTAAAGATAAGAGAAAAAGAGGGGCTCTTGGGTGGCTTGGTAGGTTAAGTGTCCAACTCTTGATCTCAGCTCAGGCTTTGATCTTAGGGTCATGAGTAAAGGCCCCACACTGGACTCCAAGCTGGGAGTGAAACCTTCTTTAAAAAGAAAAGAAGAAGAAGAAAGAGGGGGAGAGGAGAAGGAGAAGGTGAATGAGAAGGAGAAGGAGAAGGAAAAGGAGAAGGAGAAGGAGATGGAGAAGAGGAAAAAGATCCCAGAGTAAAAAAAAAAAAAGTCTCAGAGATTAGAAAGATAACCCAATCACTATTGTAATTGGCAATTAGGGCAAGTTTTACAATGTAAATAAATTCTTAACTCATGGTTTATACCAAAAGAGGGGAGCAGAGAAGAGATTGACTTCTGTAGTCTCAGTCATAAATAATTTTAAGTGCTTTGAAGTAAATATATAATTTAACTTTAGCAAATAACTAGTTTTTTGGCAACCACATTTGTGAATGATGTGATCTCATGATCTGCTTAAAAGAAAATTTTATGGCATATGAATCATGTTATCTCATAACAAAGACCACTCTCCTGGATCAGTAAGTTATATTTTACATTAAGCAAAACATGATTAAAAGCATGCTCGCTTTCATTGAAATTAGACTACTAACTTCAGTATTACAGCAGTTTTCATTATACATGTCTCTGGGAATAAATTTAGTGAAAGCAGGAAGTTCTAGAAAGAAAAGAGCTCTCAGACATTTCAGAGAGCATGGAAGGATATTGTACCCATTGCCTAAAATGTCTTATTTGATATGTGCACAAACATTTGCACTAAGATGGTAAGTGCTCTGTGACTCATAATTTGGGATGGGAATACATGTCTCATCAAAATTAAAAGTACTGTACATTTTGACTTCTAAATGTAAAATTCTTTAGTTACAAGTATAAAATTTTAATCTACAAATTTACCAATCTGTTAAACAGAAAGCTAAAACGAAGTAAGCATAACTACATGTCTTAGATTTCTTCTCTTAGGCATGCTGCTAAAGTATGCCGTCTTTGAATCACAAAGGAAAGATGTGAATCCTAACACGGTATCCCCTACCAGCTATGAGAAACTGGACAGTGTACTCAGCATACCAAAGAAAGATAGTAGGATGTTACCTCATAAGGTTGCGGTTAGATATGATAATATCTAGACAGATATAGATAAAAATACAGATTAGATATAGATATAGATATGGGTATAGATATAGACATAAGTATGTGTCCTGATATACAGCAGATGCATCAAAGCAAATCAATAAATAGTCATTGTGTATTTATTTTGCCTAGTAAACAAATAAAACTCTTAGAAAATTTTTTTCTCTAATATGTAGAAAATAAGGCAAATAGCTTTCAAGATAATCTAATCACAAATTAATTCCCTTCACACATGAAAAAATCATTTCGCTTGTGTGTACTTGAGTTCTATTTGGGCACAGGTGAAACGATAGAGATTCAAAAGTGCTAAGAAAGTCCCCGTTGTCCCAAGAAGCTCTGACTCTGATCTGGAAGGTACATTTCTGTATAGATGCCCAGATACCGTATTGTAATAGAGGCAAGGATGGTGATGAGAGAGATCAGTTCTGATGATGATGATTTGTGATAATAAGTTTAACAACACGAAGCCATCGATTGTTAGATTTCATTCATTAAACCACTCTTCCAGTAAATACTATGTTGCTTTTTGTTTGGTTGGTTTTGTTTTTGTTTTTTTATTTATAAGGGAATCAATATGGAAAGGCCAGTAAGGACTTTTTGGTAGTTATTAAACCTTCAGTGCATCTTATTCTTTGAGTAAGTTTATCTCTAGCACATTTGATTACATTTGCTATTTAAAAAAGAAAAAAAAGAAAATGTGTTAAACATTTTTTACTTGAACACTTTTTATTTTTATGCTTTTTAATACAAAATTAACTTCAAATTAAAAAAAAAAAACAACAACGGCAAAACAGGCCACTTTAAAAATGGCCAATAGAAGGGCGCCTGAGTGGCCCAGTTGGTTAAGCACCCGACTTTGGCTCAAGTTATGATCTCATGGTTCACGGCTTTGAGCCCCGCGTCTGGCTCTGTGCTGACAGCTCAGAGCCTAGAGCCTGCTTCAGATTTTGTGTCTCTCTTTCTCTCGCTCTCTGCCCCTCCCCCCACTCATGCTCTGTCTCTCTCTCTCTCTCTCAGAGGTAAATAAACATTAAAATATGAAATGCTATTTTAAGAACCCATCTAAGCAAATGATTTAAGAGCCTTTTTTTAAGCATAGACGATAGACTTGTGCTGTAGCCAATCCATCTTTAATGGATCAACCTCTGCCTCATTAATATTATAACAAAGTATTAAAACTAAGTTGTGTTGTGAAAATATTCCATGTTGAAGTTGAAGCACTCAGCCCAAGGGAATGAAAACCGAATGTTCTTCCCCCTGCCCCCCAGAAGTCTAAATAAACTGCTTTACAGAAGCAAGACGTAGGATTTCACATCTCTGTATATAATTTTCCTTCAAAATGCCATCAGCAGAGCACCATTTTGAAACAGAATGTGCACTCTTTTGACCCCCTGGGCAGCAGTTCTAAAGGGTCTATTTTGACACTTTCTCAAGTTTAATAGTCAGAATGCTAAGTGGCATACATAAGCCAACATCAAATGCACACAAAAAATATCTTCCTCTTCCTGTCAGCTCCATCAGAAAGATTATCCTCTATGGCAAGACCAGCCAATAAAAAGTGAGAGTTGCATCAAATGTGATTTAACTTGACATATGAATAGTTACCCTTCATAAGACTAATTCTGGGGGATGATATTATGTTAGCAGAAATTTAATAAGTTGATTAATATTTAATGTAACATGGCTTTTATTTTATTTTGATGCCAAAATCATTTTTCCAGTAGTGCGTGAATCCAGTAAGATATAAAAAGTAAACAACGCCTTTCCTTCAGGATTTGAACAGACTTAATCTGTAGTTAGCGAATCCAAGCAGTGATGTCAGAGAACATTAACAAATGTCTTTCCAGTGAAAGGGTTTACAAAAGTGACATGAATGCCAGGAGAATTCACATAGCTGGTTTGATTTTAAGAGGTAGGTGTCAAAATATTGAGTAGCTGAACTTAGTCTTGATAGGAATATTTATCTGCATGAAATAGTTTGGCCATGACCAGTTACCAGTGCTGTTTGTACCTCCAATTTAAGGGACAGGGACCCAAGGGACTTCACACACAAATTGATTAATTCACCCCATCTTTAACAAATTGCAAGTAAATGGATTTCGCACATATAGCAGGGAAGTCTTAATGCAAGTGTGGCATCCTCTATTTTCCTATGACATCTCTAATTAGAAATATGGCCAATTTAAAAGTTCATTATACAATGCCTGCTGTACAGTAAGTACTTAACACGCATTAAGAAATGTTAATATTGGCTCTCGCTTAGGGATAAGGTGTGTATAACCGTGTGTGGAACTGCCAGTCAGAAATTTTAGGGTTTTTTAAGATATTTATTTACTTTGGGGAGACCACAGGTGGGGGAGGGGCAGAGAGTGGGACAGAGAATCTGAAGCCAGTGCTCGCTGACAGGCTGACAGCCTCAAGCTCCGTGTGGGGGCTTGAACTCAGAACCGGGAGATCACTATCTGAGGCGAAGTCAGACTCTCAATTGATTGAGCCACCCGGGGGGGCCAGAAATTTTAGGTTTTAGCTCCAGCTCTGATTTTAGGAATATAATTTGGGTAAGCTGCTTCGTCCCTCAGAGCTTCAAATTTTCATTTGTGAAATCACTTTGAAAGACATCCTACTCCCTGGAGTTTTCTCCTGAGTGAGATAAACTTTGCCTCTAGTGTGTAATGTAGGGCCTGAGTCATTCTAATCAACAAACACCAGTTTAGTCCCTCTTTTCCCTTATGAGTTTTGGGGTATCAACCCAGTTCTGATGCAAGCAGTGTGACCTTGGGAAGTCACGAAAACTTTGTCTCAATTTCTGAGATCTGTCTCAAATAGCAATCAGGAAATTGCTATCTCTTCTTGACAAGACTGCTTTTTAGATGAAATGAAGCAATACAAGTAATAATATTTCGTGAAGTTAAAAGCCCTTTCTAGATGCAAGGGCTTATTATAGTAGATGGAAATTGTTCCCATTTCATTTTGTCACCAGGGACCTTTTAAAAAGCTAACAATAACTCAGTCAGCAATGGGAAACCGTAAACTAAAAAATGCATTCGAGGTTCCTATAACTTGATACTATTATGCTGGTGCTACCTAAGATTAATAATAGATTCTAAGTCATTATGTAAATTATTAATGCTATATAAGTAGATGGTTAATGTGATTGAACCTATTTGGTAAGGAATAAAAATGTCTAGAAATAAGTATGATCATAGCTACAGCCTGCAGATGCTACTTTTGCCGGGTTCTGAGATAGCTTTCTCCTAAAATGAAGTGTGCTGGAGGACTTTCAAGTGTAGCTAAGCTCTTCACTCATTAATGAATGAATAGCATTCATGGTACTATTCACATGATAAATTACTAACATCTTTCTTTTCATCATATATATGTAAAACTAGGAAAACCTATTCTTCACAAATAATACTAAAAAGAAAAAGCACAAAAACTAAAAACTCTTAAAAAAAAAAACCCTACCTGCTATAAAAGAGAAGATTCTAGAAATACGTTATTTAAATAGGACCATGGAGACACATAAGACTTTTAGCAGCAGCAGGATTTCATTATGATCACTTATATTTTTAAGGTCTATAAGGAAGAAACAAGAATGTATTTAAGGTAAAATGTTGAAGGCCACATGTCATGACAAATGGCTATTGAGTCAATCTCTGTCTCATCTGAAGAATTCTCTGTAGGGAGAATAAAAAAGAACATTAGTTGAAAGCAATAAATGATTTATTACACAAGAGAATAGACTCTGGAAGAAAAGTGATAGTTAGCACTGAATTTTTTGTCCAGACTTGGTGAATCACAGCAGGAAAGAAAGTTGTCCTCTCTCCTTTTTTTTTTTTTTTTTTTGGAATGATTTAATTTTATAAAACATTCTTCAGGTAAGTGTTCTTGCCATGAATTCACTACCTAGGCCTCACACGTAATGGGCTATACTTCTTTTATGCATTTGCTAATTTGGTTACTTCAACTATATAAAACATATTTCCCTTCAGCTTTCCTTTTCTCAAATTGACCTATACTTAGAAATTTAAAAGGGGAATATCGGATATGAGTGACAATCAGGTGGGAAAGTGGGCATGTTTGATATGTTCGCCACACCTGCCTGACTAACTGGGAGGCTACAGATTCATGTAGGGAGACCCGAGAGAGTCCACACTCTGTACCAACCCCAGCTGTTGCATGGTTGGAGACACACATAAGAGATACTTGAGGGGGTCTGAGAGAAAGCAAAAACTATGGCAGACTCAAAACCTACCTGAACTTTGAATGTACACCCAACCCATATATGGCTGCATTGGTACAGTAGAATCTTCACTGGGTCAAGGGGTTCTGAGCTCAGTCTCTGGCCAGTCATTGGTTTATACCAAGTTATTCCGACACTGAGGTAATTGCTAAAACAAAAATAAAAACAAACTCAGAGACTACACTAATATCAGAAAAAAAAAAGATTCTACAATAAGAAATAGCAAAAGAAACAAAGAGGAAATTTTCATGATGATAAAAGTGTCAATTCATGAGGAAAAATATAACAATGATTAATGTATATGAACTACCAATACTGTTCTCCTTCGAAATCAGACAAAAACTGAGCCAAGTGAAAGAGAACTATTGCGGCACCTGGGTAGCTCAGTTGGTTAAGAGTTGACTCTAGATTTCAGCTCAGGTCATGATCTCACAGTTTGCGAGATTGAGCCCCACACTGGGCTCTGCATTGACAGTGTGGAGCCTGCCTAGGGTTCTTTTTCTCCCTCTGTCTCTTCATCTCCCCAGCTCACACTCTCTCTCTCAAAATAAATAAATAAATGGAAGGAAGGAGGGAGGGAGGGAGGGAGGAAGGGAGGAGGGAGGAAGGAAAAACTATTAACAAGACAGAGTAACACTGTTGAAAACTTCAAATTCCTACCACTAATAATTGATGGGAAAACTAGGGAGAAATTCATCTAGAATATAGAACACTTGAATGAACTCCCAACTTAATTGAGCTAAGTAATATCTACAAAACACTCCAGCCAATGAGAGCGGAACACATATTCTTTTCAAGCCCATAAGGAACATTCTCCAGGAGATCCCATATGCCAGGCAGTAAAATAAATTTCCATAAATTTAAAAGTATTTAAATCATTCAAGGCATGTTCTCCAACCACAATGGAAACAAATTTGAAATCATAAATAGAATTTTGGAAATAACCAAGTATGTGGAAATTAAAGAACACACTTCTAAATAACACATTTGTTAAAGAAAAAATAAAAAAGGAAATTAGAAAATATTCTGAATTGAATGGAAATTAAAGCACTACCTATCACCATTTGTGTAATTCAGTTAAAACAATGCTTAGAGAAAAATTTACAGCTTTAATTTCCAAGGGTAGACAAGAAAAAGGTCTTAAATCAATAATTTAAGTTTCCACCTTAAGCATCTAGAAAAAGAAGAGCAAATGAAGCCTAAAGCAGAGGAAGGAAATAATAGACTAGATTGGGAACCAATGAAGTAGAAAACAGAAAAGCAATAGAAAATAATGAAACCAAAAGAAGTAAGAAAGATGCATATTTGACAGAAATCAAGGACCATTCATGATCCCAGGCTGTGCTAGGGGCCTGGTTGTCTTATGGTATCCATGAGCAGGAGGTTCCTCACATTCCTCACAAGTCTCCATATAAACATGACATAACCACTTTGTCATTGTGTGTCTTATACATCCTTTTGTGAATAATCCAACTACAAGTCACTGATCTGTTCCTATACCTTCTGTGTGAAATCCCTCAAGGAGTAATCTGAATGGCACTGCTTGGTCTTCACCATCCCTGCTGTCACCATAGGTCACTAGCCCACAACGCCACTGAGGTTTCTTTTGGCCTTGAGGAGGAAAGAACCTGAAAACAATGGGTTAGACATGATAGAAGTTTCTTTCCCCTACATTCATGTTTACTGAAATAGACTTGCAATAGCCTATTGTGTGGATCTCTTCCAACTCCACATTCAGCGATGCCATACGTCATAGTGGCTTGACATCAGCCACTCCATTCTGTGTATTTACTTCCCAGAATACAGAAAACACTAAACATCAGGGCATTTTTTACTCTGGGAACTGGTGGTTAAGCGTTTACCAGCACTGCTATGCATCCAGCTCTGCTGTGTCAGGTGCATTGTATCAAGGAATAGTGCTATTTTTTCTTACTGCTTTCCCAAGGCCACATAACGGTCCTAGGTGGTTGATGGGGCTCTACTTATATTTTTTATTTCGTATAGCAGTAAGGAAGAAAAAGAGTAGTCGAAGGAAATTCCTTTTAGTCAAAACCAACAGAAATTCCACACGACTCTGATTTTCATTGTCCAAAACCTAGTCAATTCACTATACTAGAGGCCTGGGACTCGTACCAACATTCACAGCTAAAAATCTTGGTTTTATGATTAAGTCAAAATATGGGCAATAGATATTTGGAGGCCATTAGAGATTCCTGAACCAATGATCATTTAAATTAATCATCTTTCTGTCAGATGTTTAACATCATACCAAGCAGCTGTAGTAAAAGAGAATGTTGTTCACAGGAGAATCACCTGCATTACTTCTTACCTCAGATTACATGGGATGTGATCTGGCGGCTTCCTTCAGAAGGCTGCAAGTAGAAGTCCCACCATGGCTAGCCTTCCCAAGACAGAAGTTCGTTCCTTCCTTCTTTCCTCCTTCTTCCCTCCATTGTTGTCTCTCTTTCTTCTTTCTCTTTCTTTCCTTCTTTTGTTCTTGTATCTAGAAAGCCAGTTTGCCAGCTGACCACAGCTCATACCTCTCACCTTAGATTTTGCTCCTTTCCTCCCAGCTGCTGACAAATGAGAATCTGTGGACCCAGCTCTGTCGATCAACAACAGATGCCCTTCCTGCCCTGGAAAAGCAGGGCAGCTGATGCCCATGAGGGTGAACATTTACTAACAGAAAACAAAAACCAGTAGATGCGTTCTTTTACTCACTTGAATAGACAGTCCCGGAATGCAATACGTACATCCTTTGTTTAAAATCATAATCAGATCCTGAAAACAATGGCCATATGAGTAAAATATACTTTAAGCAGAAAATTTTCCATTAATTGTATTTAAATTATGATGCATTCCAGTTCAATCTAAGTAACTACCATATTTCTTAAGATAAAAATATAGCAATTGAAAAATAAGCAATATAGTTGACATAAGTAATAGCAACAAATGGGAGATTAATAGAGTTTACATATAGTGCAGTGTAATAAAGTTTGTTTTACTTGCCAAGGAGGAAATTAAGATTCGATAGTGGGTGACTGTTCCTGGAACATGGGTATGAGGAAGTCATTCTTTGGATAACACATTTTTTACCTCTGCATTATTAATTTCACCAAATCTCAACCTTATTGGAGGTGCATTCAAAGTGCACTGAAGTATTAAATCTATAAAGGAACAGAGCAGACTAAAGGACTACAGGATGTTTCAAAATACTTGGAAATAATGCAAACGTATAAAACAATGCACAGATCTAGAATAAGCAATCTCTTCATCTTGCTCAGTTGGTGTAGACATGTGAAATAAATATTTTTATCTTATTCAAATGTGGTACACAATTCAAATTTATTTCCTATTGATACTCACAGACAAGAAACTGCTATCTCAAGTACATTTGTGAGTGTGTTTTATAGCCTGAAACCATAATGTCAAAATCTTAATTCTTATAGTATTTATTTATTAGGTTTTGTGTGAAGGAGTTGTTAAATTGGAAAAATAAAAAT
Organism: Paguma larvata; assembly: GCA_030068075.1. Classification (NCBI taxonomy): domain Eukaryota; kingdom Metazoa; phylum Chordata; class Mammalia; order Carnivora; family Viverridae; genus Paguma; species Paguma larvata. Next base: position 75,924,395 of record CM057831.1, on the reverse strand, counting down.
CATCCAAATAGTGGTATATTCTTCAAGAATTATTATGGGGAACAGTAACTGAACATTTACCGAACAGTCTTTATGTTACTGACAAGTGTGCAGTTTGGTTTATCTGAAGACACTTCCCTTAGAATGAGCCCTCACTAATGCCTGATCCTAGTGATGGCCAGGGTTCTTCAAATTTTCTCTCCTTCATTTCCTGCCTCAGTTTCCTTTCCCTTCATTCCTGCATTCTTGAAGTTGCACTCTCTAATAAAGTATTAGCAGATAACCCTTGCTCCTGGTCAATTTTGATCTCATATAAGTAAGATATGTTAATGTTTTATTTGAAGTCAGTTGGCCTGATAAAGTATTCTCTAACTGCCAATAATATAAATAAATGTTTAAGGGTGTTTTTAAATAAATAGAGACAAAAGATAAGAAGAGCTGATTCTGTTACGTTATTAAAAACAGATGAGCTATGCCTATATCCGTACCTATATATTTGTAAGTACGTTACTGCTGAAACTCTGTCTGGATTTTGAGACTGAGAAAGGAAAAAAAAAAAAAAAAGAAGAAGAAGAAAGAAAAAAAAAACTTCCTCTGACTGCTTTCTATTGAAGCTGACCTGGCACTCAAGGTAGACTATAGCGTTCTTCTTTAGAACAAAACAGTCTCACAGATCAACATCAAAAATGCCACTCTGTGATCATACTGGTAAAAGACAAATTCACTTTCTCTAAATCACACCAGCTTCATGTCAGAACACAAACAAACTGGCGAACCCTACAGATGTATTATTCACAAGTTTCTGTTTCCTATACGACTAGGAAGTGCTTGGCAAAATGCCACCTTTGTTCCTATGTCTTTAAAAAACCTGAACACGATTTGCCAGGCAAGTTAGTGTATGTTAGATGGGAGTTCCCTGCAGAGCAGCGATTGTAATAAAATCTTCCTTCTAGTTTTCAGCTCAGTCCCTATATTTTGAGAAAAGTGTGTGTGTGTGTGTGTGTGTGTGTGTGTGAGAGTGTCTGCGCGCACACGTGCACACACACCATTGGAAAGTGATCAAAACTCGTGTCACTTTAATTCCCCCAGTACCATTTAGCCCTAAGAATTAGCATCTATCAAGTATACTCTTTCCAAAAATGGAGCTAGAACATTTCCAAAAAGTAAATCGAAGTTTGAACTCCAATACACAACCAGAATGTTACTGTACCCTATTAGATAAACTTCTCCCAGATAACGTTCTGTAGCAGCTTTCTAAGTCCTTTCTTGTCCAATCTTAGCTAAGCAGAGGGAGAGAAAAATAAATAATAAGAACTTTATTTTTTTTATTTCCTGTGATAAAAGTTCAATCTTCTTAACACAGAGATTCCCAGCCTGTGTGCTAGATTAACTTGTTTTCCTAAATAGAATGAATTGGCAGAAAGAAAGGTGACTACCCAAAGTCGTACAAAGTGTTTAAAAACCCACAGCTCTTTTATAATAGAAATGAAAAATATCACTTTGTAATACCTACTCCCATGTTCTGACCAGTACAGATGATCTACTTCTATAGATGATAACGTTTTCACTATTGGTGAGTTAGATCATTTAAAAAAATTCTAAAAGTTACACTGCATTGCAATGTCCACTGACAGACATGGTATTAAGAGCTAAGATGCGTGCAAGGACCTCTTCCCGTTAGTTGTGGAAGAGACAGAAAGAAGTCAATGATAATTGATAGTCAAGTAGTCTGAAAGGTACGACAAAAATAAGTGGTTGTATTGGGAAAGAGACAGGCATGTTGGGAGGTGACAGTGTTGAGTTTGGCTTAGGACACAGGGGTTAAGAGTACTGATCCCAGAACCCGGCTGACTAATTTGCAGTCCTGGTCTTTCCTGCCATCTGCGTAAACTTTAGTAAGTTACCTGGTTTCATGGAGCTTATATTTTAGTATGGAAATAGACAAAGACAAATAATAAAATAATAAGTAAATAAATATTTTTAAAATTTTAATTGCAGTGTAATTAACATACAGTTTTAGGTGTACAATATAGTGATTTGATAATACTATACATTACTCAGTGCTTATCATGATAAGTGTACTCTTAATCCCCTTCACCTATTGCATTCATCCTCCAACCTCTTCCCCTCTGGTGACCGATCAATTTGTTTGCCATAGTTAATAGTCTACTTTTTGGTTTGTTCTTTTTTGATTATTCATTTGTTTTGTTTCTTAAATTCCTCATATGAATGAATCATATGCTATTTGTCTTTCTCTGACTTATTTCACTTAGCATTGTACTTTCCGGCTCCATTCATTATCATTGCAAATGGCAAGATTTCATTATTTTTTATGACTGAGTAATATTCCTTTGTATATATACCACAATGTTTTTATCCATTCATCTATCAGTGAACACTTGGACTGCTTCTATAATCTGGCTATTGCCAATAATGTTGCAATAAATGTAGGGGTGCCTATATCTTTTCGAATCAGTGTTTTTGTATTTTTTTGGCAAATATTCATTAGAACAATAAAGATTTTTTAAACGTTTATTTATTTATTTTGATGGGGGGCAGAGGAGCAGAGAATGAGGGAGAAAGAAAATACCAAGCAGGAGGGATCACGTGGGGCTCGATCCCCAAACTGCAAGATTATGAACTGAGCCGAAATCAAGAGCTGGACACTTAACCGACTGTACCAGCCAGGTGCCCTGAGATTAATAAAGATTTTTAAACAAAGAACAGCATAAGAAGTGTCAATGTTGGCAGGCTGGGTTGCAACAACAAAGATGACAATCATTAGTCATTGAAAGGGTGCTTACTGAGGGGCGCCTGGGTGGTTCAGTCAGTTAAGTGGTTGACTCTTGGTTTGTAACTCAGGTCATGATCTTGCAATTCATAAGTTCGGGTCCTGAGCAGGGCTCTGCGCTTATGGCATCCAGTGTGCTTAGGATTCTTTCACTCCCTCTCTCTCTCTCTCTGCCCCTATCCTGCTTGCACTCTTTCTCTGTCTTTCTCTCTCCCTAAAAAATAAACATTTTTAAAGGGTATTTATTGAAAAGGTGCCATTTGTATATTGGCACTTCAGGGAGAAGAAATAGGCAATATAAAAGCAATTAAAGTGGCAACAGTGCCTAGTATATCTAGAGAACTAACCTCATGGAATTTATTATGACTAAAGCTTAGTGAATGAGGGATATTCGTAGGAGGTAAGGACAAGGAGACCATGGACAGTCTGGTCTTATATGGATGCTTCAAACACTGTAAGGACATGGGAAGCCATTTTAGGGTTTTGGCCAAGAATATATGATGCAAAAATTAGAAGAGATCTATCGAGTCATTAAATGATAGGTAACTTAAAGAATTCTAATGATCGATTACACTGTGATTCTTAGCATACCGTTTCAAAAGGGCTTAAAGCATTAAATATCATTGCTGTCAACACATCCCTTTCATCTTTTCAGCTCCATTCACCTAATTATATGAACAAAAATTTTCAACCTCTACATCTATAGAGATATAAAAATGTTTTAATATTTTCATTTAAAAATGACTCTAACAATAACCAAAAGTCATACACAGCCAAATTGAAAAAAAAAAAAGAAGAGCTTCATTTAGTTCCTAAAAATCTCAATATTTATAATCCCTAAATAGCACATCCAGGGGTGCCTGGGTGGCTCAGTTGGTTAAGCAACTCTGATTTCTGCTCAGGTCATGATCTCAGGGTGGTGGGATTGAACCACATGCAGACTCTGCGCTGGACATCAAACCTGCTTAAGAGTCTCTCTCTCTCCCACTCTGCTCCTCTCCCCCAATCACGCACTCCCTCTCTCGGTCTCTCTTTCAACAATGAAAAAAATGTAAACAGCAAATCCAAGGAATAGCAGCTGAACTTCAAACCAGCACAGACTGTGGGAACTAAATGCGGAGATGTGTTTTACGTGAATGAAGTTAAGGTGTGGCATAGTGCAAAATCCCACCTAATTGCTGCTAGTACAGGGAAAAACATAATGACTGGCAGCTACCTTTACTTTCACATTCCACAGGAGCCACAGAAACGGAGTGAAGTGGGACTTCAAATGTTATCTGGAAATTTTTCAAATGGCGTATTTGATGTGATTTTTCTGTGCTATGGGTTCCCATGCATGATTTCTGCCAGTACTCACACCGGTCTCTTTGTCAAGAGATTGGTCAAATGCGTAGCAAACATCTAACCATGAACCATGTATGTATTTATGTATCTTGACTGTATATGTGTATCTTGATTATATATCTATATCTTTTATTTTGGCCATATATATTATTCACATGTAATACTTAATGTTTTATATGTACATATATGTATGCAAAAGTTTGTGAGTATGTGTGTGTGTAGGTGTCACTTTTTAACTCATGTTTCTTGCTGATGTAAAAATAATCATTTGATGAGTGGTTGGTGGGTGACTGTTGGTTTGGTCTCTTAAGATTTCAGATTTGAAGTCAGTAGCATGTGAGGCAAGTGTGAATGATCCAGTCTGATGAGACATACTGCTCTGCCATTACGATTGTGACTTTCTGGTATTTTTAAAAATCTGACGCCATGGAGTCAAATTCACAATTAACAACCACACACATGGTTTTACTTCAGGAGATTATGAAACAGTAACAAAAATGCCCAAAGAAAGTGTATTAACATCCCCAGCAATGAAAAAAATGCTGTAGTATGTATCAATTCTCTATAGCGCTAGTCCAACACAGTGAATTTTTCCGTGGTCAATTGGATTTAAATTGAAAAACAAGATAGTACACTACGATAAAAGTGAAAAATAGGCAGTTTAACTACTATGAAACTGGTAAGAATGATGTCTCGGCATTTTCATTACAAAAATTTAGATTGGAAAAGCTTAAGTAGGTTAGAGAGTGCCTTGATTACGCAATCAATACCTGCTTGTTTATAGCAGGTATTAGAGCTTCAACACTTGGCACCTACTGTGCTTGATAAACATCAATCTATTTGAAAATTTTCAGAAGATTAGTTTTGATCTCCAAATGTTTACATGGATTAGGTAGTGCTGTATCTTAAATCAAGTGTACAGAGTAAATGTGAGTTGGTATTTGTTGCTGGAGGAAATGATAAATGGGGGGTGGGGAAGTAGAATTAGAAAGGAACAGAAATAAGAAGATCAAATCAAATCTTCCCCAGCCACTCTTGACCTTGAGCTGATTACGGACTTGTAATTTTCTCACTTTTCTCCTTATTTAAAGTTGGTGTGATTTCAAGCTCTGTCCAACTACCTCCTGACTGCCTGACTTTGGGCAAGTTAGGTAACATCCCTGAGCCTAGTTCTTTTCATCAGTAAAATTAAGATAAATGTTCCTAGTCTATAACATTTTGGTGAAGACTAAATAATACTTATACGTGGAAAACGTTATGTAATCAATAAAATATATGGGGATCCATTTGTCTTGCTAAAGAATATAATCAGGTGTTTTGTCTTCTGAAAACTTTCTTTGGCTTCAAGACTGTTTGAAGGCTCCGAGTACTCCCATATCACCCTCTGCTTACTCCTAGCAGGATAGATCGAAAATATATATTTGGAATCTGTTGAAGTAGATCCTGGAGGTGCCCAGGTGGCTCAGTTAGTTGAGCATCCAACTCTTGATTTGGGCTCAAGTTATAATCTCAGGGTCATGGAATCGAGCCCCTCATCAGGCTCCGTACTGGGTGTGGAGCTAGCTTAAGATTCTATCTTCCTCTACGGCTCATCTTCTTTCTCTTTCACACACACACACACACACACACACACACACACACACACACACACAAATAATAATAGTAAATTAAATTAAATTTTTTAAAAAGAATAGATCCTGAAAGCCATAATATGAGGCATAACATGTCTGGGTAGTAAAAGCTCCACATGTCAGATAGAAGGACAGAATGAAGTTCACACATGTTATATTTCTTAATTTTTATAATCGCTTTGGTTTCAATTAGAATACACACTTTCAGTGGGGAAATGAATATGTTCAAATGCAACATGGAAGAGAAGAGCAAGAGAAGAGCCATGTATTCTAAAGAAAAGTAGTGGCCGTTACCAAGAATCTTTAAACCAATGAGGAGATTTGCAGTCTGTATATCACTCCAGGGGATGCATATTCCCCACCTGGAGGAAGGAGTTCAGTGTAGAGGCAAGTGGTCATGAATACTTAAAAAGGGCTCTGATTTGAAAATGAAGATGGAGTGGTGGATGAAATAAACATATAGAAGATAAGGTCTGCAGGTCGTGATGACAGGAGAGGAGAGGAAGAAATAGGAATAATGGATGACTCTCAGATTTATATGTATTTGGGAGTAATCTAATGTTGGTAGAAGTCAAAATCATGAGAAAGATAGTAAGCTCACCTTGACTAAGAACATGGCAGTGCATGAAGGAATGAACCCCAGGGATTGTGTTTTTCTCAAGAGTAAGGTTTGCTTTGATGTAGAAAAACCCAGTAACTCAGTTTTGAAAGGAAAATAAACTACATTCATCAGACTCAATTTCTTTATCTACACAACAGGTATATGATTAAAAAAAAGATTTAAAAAAAAGAAATCCAGAAAGAAAAATCAAGCTGGACTCTGAGAGATTCCAGTGAAATTGTTTATTCACATGTAAGATTCCACTTAGATATGCAGTATCTTCATCAGTAGCAACAGTAACAGTTGCAATTCACTATGGATTGTTCTATGCTAAGTATTCTTGCTGTCTGCACTGCTAAACTTCATGTATCCATTCTCTGAAGGCATAAAATCAATTTCTGAATTTGTAGTTTCCCTGTGACAGAGGAGAGTAGCCTGAGCAATGAAGGCCCATGGTCCTGTAATCCTCACGAGAAGAAAGGACGTCTGATGGGTAACTGAATGATAACAATTGAAGATATAATTCTTAACCCCCTAAAGTGTTTCCAAAATCTTACACAAGTTCATGTCCCAATGTAAAGTTCGCTAACACACATCTCTTCTCTCTTAGATAGGTAACTTTTTTTTATTTTTTTCCTACAGAAAATGAACAGAAGGTCAATTAAACTTGAGGATTATTTTTGGATAAAAATTACAAAGATAATTGTAAATATGTCTAAGCAAACTTTATTTTGGTATTTTTCCTAAATTGATAAAGACGTTGAGGATTGCTGTTTTATGCTAATATGTCTAGAAGAAAGTAATGAAATTTGAGTAGACTTGAGGGAAAACTTTTGCCTTTCTGTGGTTTCAGAGGACTCTCTATCACAACAGGTTGTGAAGTGAAACAGAGTTGAAAAACAGTCTCCTTCTCTCTCTCTCTCTTTTTAACTGAGTGACTGTGAGCAAGTTACTTGACCTCTCTGTGACCACCTACTCTCAAAAAAGAGAGGAATAATTAAAATCCTGGATTCACTTTACCTCTGTGATGAGCATATGAGGTAATAAATGTAAACTTGTCATGCAAACATAAAGATAGCTTTATAGGAGAACAGTATTTCCTACTTTACGCATATTTTTAATGGAAAATAGTCACATGTCATTGTAGAAAATGCATCTCAGATGATTAATTTTCAAACCGAATGGAAAAGCTATTGTTAGGAAAGTCAAGCAAGGGCAGAATAAAATCGTATTTTGCAACCTTAAAGTCAGAATCCTCTATTAGCAAAGGGTGTTATCATTTTCACTTATCAGAAGATACGCAGTTCAAATAGGAGTTGATTTTGCCAGCTTATAGTTGTGTCACTTTTATTATTAGCCAATGGAGTGTATCCAGTTTGCATATGTTCCTTCTCAGTTATTTTAGTGATATGGAGGTTTAAATATATTATTTCTGCATGAATGCTTATTACTTCAATTCCATTAAAAGAAGGAAATAATAGGTTAGTGTACATGCTTTCCCTTCACAATAAGTCTTGGCAAAGGCAGGAAAGAGTTTTACATATAGAAGAAAGATAAGCTAAAGAGAGTTACCATATTTACAAACCTTATGTCAATAGTATATCCCTAAGATGGAAAACTTGGGGTGAATCCTTTGTACAAGCATTCCAATTTATCTCCCCCATGTGTGCCCTTCTATTGAAAGCAATCTTTACTGAACCCAAAGTTTGAGCCAAGCACTTAGATTAGCTGTGTTTTTCTCAAGAGGAAGCCTTGTTTAGGTGCAGGAAAACCCAATAACTCAATTTTCAGAGGAATATAAATAAGCTACAGTGATGAGGTTCAGTTTCCTAACTTTACAAGTATGTGATTAGTTCCTATTTCTGACTGCTTCAAGATTGCAGGAATGGGATGAAACAGTGAATAGGTAATGCTTCGTAAGCGATAATTTAGCCACGTTATTTTGCAGGGTCCTGAGTTGCTTATTTGATTGTGAAGGTCCACAGTTGTTTATCTCAGCATGTGGAATAGGCTTCGGTTTTCCAGGGGGTTTTTTCTACAAAAGATTTTTGTAGAAGAGTTTCATAATTTTATTTCTGTAATTTATTTTTCAAAGTAAAGTTTATTGCATATGGCGTGCACCTGACAGAGTATTTGGAAATAATAGAAAATCAAATAATAAAGTCCTCTCCTTTCCAATCCCATCACTCTTCATTAATTACTGTTATTATTTTGATTACTTCTTCAGTTATTCCTCCTTTATGGGTTTCACCTGAGGGAAAGGACTGCCCTTAAGTTAGAGTCCACTGAGTTTTCCATTCTTTTATGGAAATTTTGGAATATTTTTTAAAATGCAATAGAAAACCTTCCAACACCACCAAACCTTGTTAATTTCTGTTAGCATTTTGCTTAATTTCTGTTCAGTTTATGTCTCCCTCATGAGCTTCACCTAAGGAAAAGAACCCCTGCAGGTGAGTGGACCCTGGGCACAGTCCCAGGCCACTGTAGCCGCCAGTAGGAGAGAGAGATTAAGGCCAGAGAAGGATCAGAAATCTGCAAAAGGTAGAAACAGCAGGTCCTTATTGCCCCCAACCCTTTTTGTAATCCACATTTATCTATTAAGAGACTTGCGGTTGAGGGGCGACTGTTGAGCATCCTACTTCCCTACTTCAGCTGAGGTGATGATCTCCCCCTTCCTGGGGTTCCAGCCCCCATGAGGGAACCTGTGCTGACAGCTCAGATCCTGGAGCCTGCTTTAGATTCTGTGTCTCCTTCGATCTCTGCCCCTCCCTGCTCACACTCTGTCTCTCTCAAAAATAAAATAAAATATTAAAAAAAATAAAAAAGAAAAAATAAAAGAAACTTGCGGCTGCATTTTGAGACCAGGGTACCTTTCTAGAATCATATACTATTGCAAAGATATGTGGAGAGAGAGAGAGAGGAGGGGGGGGGAAAGGGGGAGAGGGAGAAAAGGAGGAATGGAGAAAGGGAGAGAGAAAGGAGGGAAGGAAGGAAGGAAGGAAGGAAGGAAGAGAGGGAGGGAGGGAAGAAGGGAGGGAGGGAGAGAAAGTTGTGTTGAGTAGGTCAGAGAATGAGTATCTTTTGCTGCTAAATAAAAGGAAGACCTATGGCAATGGGTCATATCTGCCTCGAAAAAAGAGCATGTTTACTTACACATTAAGAATTTTAAAATAAATATAGGAAGGATTGAGGAGTTTAGAGTAGACAACCCTAGTCAAACAGAAGCTGAAAGTCAATCCAAAGAAGAGTGCGCACACAGTATGTTTTCGTTGAATCTGTGAGACATCACTACCATTAGGAAATGACTGAAATGCAATTATGCCTGACTTGTTTGCTGTTGCTTCAGAAATGTTTTAATCTCTTCAAGTGTGCTCTTAAGAGCGAAGTATTGGAAACCCTGTGGACAGGAGATTATACACACTGAACTCTGTCTGCTTTATATTACATAGACTTATTAATATAGCTTTGTGTTAAATAGTGTGTCTTACCTTTCACCATTTCTCAAGGGTTATGAGCGGAGGTTATGTGGATCCAGTCATATTCCTTGAAAAACAACTATCAGGCAATTCCTGGAAAGAATGCCATGTATGAGTGTTAGAGAAAAGCCCACAGCAGTGTTTGTTGCTTGAGTGACTTAGCTCCACGAAAGCCAAAGTCCTAAGACCAAACGTTAGGAGGAAGAGGGTCAGGTTATTTAGGCAGAATGTGAAGGCAGTGTCTAACAGTGGCCTTGAGACGGGTGTCCTAGGGAGGAAGGAGTAATGGGACTGCTTTTCCAGAATACTCATGGCCATGCTGAGAAATCACCGCTATCATACATTCTCCAGCAGTAAGAGGAGCTGGAGCTTGAAAGAAAAGAATGCTGAGCAGTCCCCCTTTGCCATTACTCAGATTTCGGAACAGAGACTAGAATCAAGAAGCCTCTAATAAATCTGTTTATTTATTAAATATTTATTAAATTTTCAAGTGTTTATGGTGCAACAGTTTTTCATTCATCTAGGTTTTCTTTTTCTTCTGGAGCAGATTCTAGAATTACTTAGGGGACTCAATATGTGGAACTTAAGCTCTTCCTCTCCTTCCCAGGAAATACTGATCTGCTTTCTGTAAAAATAGATTAGTTTACATTTTATAATAATTTTTATGTTAGAATCACACACCGTACCTTTTTTGTGGGGTCTCTCAACTCGTCCAACGTTTTTTGATATTCGACCATGTTATTGCGTGTTCTAGCAATTAGTCATTTTTTTCTTATGAATAAGTGGTATTCTGTTAGAGATATACCATAATTTAAGTAGCTATTTACCTATTGATAGACATTGGTGGTGTTTCTAGTTTGTGGCCGTTGTAAATTAAGTCTCTATGAATATTCTTGTACAAGTCTTTGTGTATTGAAAGCAGTGTATGAGTTATTTGCTATCCATTTGCTAATCCAGCATAATTGGTAAAGTGTAGATAAAACTATTTTACTTATTTTCTTTCTATTTTCTTATTCCAAAGTTTCTATCATTCTTAAATATTCTGTATATAAGTTCTAATCAGGTATATACTATTCAAGGAGCACATGGGTGACACAATCAGTTAAGCGTCCAACTTCAGCCCAGTCATGATCTCATGGTTCATGAGTTCAAGGCCCGTGTCGGGCTCTGTGCTGACAGCTCAGAGCCTGGAGCCTGCTTCAGATTCTGTATCTCCCTCTCTCTCTGCCCCTCCCCCACTCACACTTCGTCTGTCTCTCTCAAAAATATATAAAACATTAAGAAAAAAGATATATACTATTTAAATACTTTCTCTCAGCCTATGGCTTGTCTTGCAATTTACTAAGCAATGTCTTTTGAAGAACAGGTATTTTTAACTTTGAAAAGTTTCCTTTATGGGTGGTGCTCTTGGTGGTATATCTCAGCAATATTTGCCTAACCAAAGCTTATGAAGATTTTCTCCTATGTTTTTTGCTAGAATTGCATAGTTTATTTTTAACTTATGATCCATTTGGAGTTAATATTATATGCTGTACAAGATGTAGAATTTTAATTTTTTTGAATGCAGATAACCAATCGTTCAGGGATCAATTGTTGGAAAATGATCTTTTATTCATTGGAATGGCTTTGAACTTTTGTTGAAAATCAACATCGCATGCCTGTAGTGATGCTTAACTCATTTTGTTCTATTGATCTTTTTGTCGTCTTTATGCAAATGCCACTCTGTCTCAATTATTTTACCTTTATAATAAGGTTTGTACTTAAATAGTATAAGTCCTTCCAAATCCTTGCTTCCTTTCAAGATTATTTTGACTGTTCTAGATTCTCAGCGTTTTGATATGTATTTTAGAATCAATTTACCAATTACTACCAAAAAAAATCGGATGGAGATTTGACAGAGATTTTATTGAGTCTATAGATTAATCAGAGAGAACCGACACGTAAACAATGCGAGTATTTCAGTCAATGAACATAGTATATCTCTCGATTTATTCAGTTCTTTTTCATTTCTCAAACAATGCTTTGTACTTTTGCACTTGCAGTCCCAGCACATTTTTGTCATATTTATTTTAAACTATTTCATATTTTTTCATGCTATTAAATGCTATTAATTTTCGAGACTTCAATTTTGCAAAGTTTATTATTAGTGTATAGACATAAAAACTGATATGACCTGAAACCAAGATGACGCACATATTAGCTTTTTGCAGATGGCTGTCTTTTCTCCTTAGGCAATGTGCTGTTGCAAATAAAGACAGATTTATTCCTTCCTTTCCTAGATACTGTTATTATTTCCATGCTTTACAGTACTGGCTAAGACCTGCAGTTTGGGATCTTATGAATCTAAATTTGATTTAACATGTGAAAATGAATTAATGTGTTTCATATTTTCATAGATTAACATTCTTAAATCATATGTTCATCTTAATAGATGCGAAAAGGTTTCTATCCAATAATGTTGAATTAAATTGGGCATATGTGAATTCAATTGGACATATCTGACTTGTTCCTGAAGTCACGGATGAAATATACAGTTTCTACAGTAAGTGTGATGATAGCTGTGGGGTTTCTATAGACACATATTTTCTAGGTAGCTGAGGGTTGTTTTTTAAATCACGAATAGATATTAAATTTTGTCAAATGCGGGGCACCTGGGTGGCTCAGTCGGTTGGGCGGCCGACTTCAGCTCAGGTCATGATCTCGCAGTCTATGAGTTCGAGCCCCGCGTCGGGCTCTGTGCTGACGGCTCAGAGCCTGGAGCCTGCTTCTGATTCTGTGTCTCCCTCTCTCTCTGCCCTTCCCCTGTTCACGCTGTGCCTCTATGTCTCTCAAAAATAAATAAACATTAAAATTTTTTTTTAATTTTGTCAAATGCCTTTTTGCATTTCTATGTATTTTTTTTCTTATTCTGGGTTTAATTTGCTTTTCTTTTTCCAGCTATTGAAGTAGTTGCTGATGTCACTGTTTTGAAATCTTTCCTACTTTTCTGATATAAGTATTTGGTGCTGCAAATTTCTCCTTGTAACAGGAATAAACACTATGCCATGTTTCTTATTATGGTCTTGCCAATTCCTTTCAATGAAAGTCCTCTTGGCATCTACTTGCTATGAAGTTTTGCTTATTGACTCACTTTGATGACAGAGATCATATTTAATTGGAGAACCACCTGCAATTATGCCTGACTTGTTTGCTGTTGCTTCAGAAATGTTTTAATCTCTTCAAGTGCGCTCTTAAGAGCGAAGTATTGGAAACCCTGTGGATAGGAGACAGTTTCAGACACTGAACTCTGTCTGCTTTATATTACATAGACTTATTAATATAGCTTTGTGTTAAATAGTGTGTCTTACCTTTCACCATTTCTCAAGGGTTATGAGCGGAGGTTATGTGGATCCAGTCATATTCCTTGAAAAACAACTACTGCAAGAGGGTATCAGAACTGACTTACAAAGATTTTGAGCGTGTGTTAGTTGCTTTTGAGAAGGAATCAAGGAAGTCGGGTGTTGATCTAGACTGAATGCTGTCAGGAATTATTAAGTATCTGAAAAATTATTTTCTTTTAAATTCTTATTTATTTTTGAGAGAGAGAGAGAAAGAGAGAGAGAGAGAGAGACACAAATGAGGGAGGGGCAGAGAGAGAGGGAGACACAGAATCCAAAGCAGGATCCAGGCTCCAAGCTATTAGCACAGACTCGAACACGGGGCTCAAACCCAAACACCCCGCGAGATCATAACCTGAGTCAAAGACCAATGCTTAAGCAACTGAGCCCCCCAGGTGCTCCATTAAGTATCTTAAAACTTCTTATGTAAACTTTATGAAGAATGGAATGAGACTGGACCTGGGATTGGGAAAGAGGCAGAAGTCATTCACATTAGCCTGAGTAGAAGGTTTGATCACTTTTAGAAGATGTTCATGCTTTTTGTCTGCATTCAACTTTATTACAGAGTGGCCCTGTTTATTTCTTATTTCATTCTGATCCCAGAGTTGTCTTATTTGATGCTGATATTCTGTGACATTGTGTTCAACAGGAAAACATCACAGACTAGCTATGAATGTCAAGCCAGCTTCCACCTGTTAGAATTTTTTTTTCTTTCTTTCTCGGTTACATGGATCCACATTATTTGGTCCCAAATTTTCTCTTTACTTCTCCCTAAACGTTTTCTTTGACTATCCCCTGCTGTACTAGCCCTTCTTTTTTATTTTCCTGTCACTTCAACAGACCATGTATATTTCCAACCAGCACACTTATACTTGATAAAACTTACAAATAAAATGCTCCCCTCACCAGAACAGCCTATAGCTGTCTCCTATCAGTTCTCAACTCAAAAGTTACCTCCAACATCTGTTGTTTCGTCTTTTGTTAATTTTAGCCACTCTGACAGGTGTGAGGTGGTATCTCATTGTAGTTTTGATTTATATTTCCCTGATGATCAGTGATGTTGAGCATCTTTTCATGCATCGGTTAGCTATCTATGTGTATTCTTTGAAAAGTGTCTATTCGTGTATATTCCCCATTTTATTTGGTTTCTGGCATGTTGAGCTTAATAAGATCTTTATAGATTTTGGAAACTAACGTTTTATCAGATATGTCATTTGCAAATATCCTCTCCCATTCTGAAGATCGCCTTTTAGTTTTGTTGATTATTTCCTTCACTGTGAAGAAGCTTTTTAACTTGATGAAGTCCTAATAGTTTGCTTTCACTTTTGTTTCTTTTGTCTGAGGAGACATATCTAGTAAGAAGTTGCTACAACTGATATCAAAGAGGTTATTGCCTGTGTTCTCCTCTAGGATTTTGATGGTTTCCTGTCTTGCATTTAGGTTCTTCATTCATTTTGAATTTATTTTTGTGTATGGTGTAAGAAAGTGGTCATTTTTATTCTTTTGCACTTGGCCAATGTCGGTGAGGATGAGGAGAAAGGGGAACTCTCTCACAGTGTTAGCGGGAATGCAAACTGCTACAGCCATTCTGGAAAACCGTGTCGAGGCTCCTCAAAAAGTTGAAAATAGAACTGCCCTATCATCCAGCAATTTCACTACTAGGTATTTACCCAAAGGATACAAAAATGCTAATTTGAAGGGATACATTCACCCTTATATATATATCAGCATTATCAACAGTAGCCAAATTTTGGAAACAGCCCAAATGTCTATTGACTAATGAATGGATAAGGAGGATGTGGTATATATATATACAATGGAATATTACTCAACCTTCAAAAAGAATAAAATCTCATTATCTGCAATGAAGTGGGTGGAGCTAGAGTGTATTATAAGTGAAATAAGTCAGAGAAAGATAAACACTATATGATTTTACTCATAGGTGGAATTTAAGAAACAGAACAAATGAACATAAAAAGGCAAAAAAGAGAGAGAGAGATAGAAACCATAAAACAGACTTTTAACTATAGAAAACATACTGAGGGGTTGCTTGGGGGGAAGTGGGCAAGGAGATGGGTTAAGTGGGTGATGGCTATTAAGGAGGGCACTATTTGTGATGAGTCCTGGGTGTTGTATGTAAGTGATAAATAACGAAATTCTATACCTGAAACTAACTAACATAGAGTACACTATATGTTAACTAACTGGAATTTAAATAAAAACTAGAAACTACAAAAAAAAAAAAGGTTACCTCGAGAGAGGCCCTCTCTCTTTTTTTCCACATGACTCCATTTTAGTTTCTTTAGTATTATTAATTGGGATATTTCTTTGTATTAGTTTATTTAATGTATGTCTTTCCTCAATTTGGGGACAGTATCATCTGTCCCTATGATCATTGTATCCAAAGCAGCACTATTACCACTATTTATATATAGGACCCTGATAAATACTTGCTGAATTACTTTTGTATAGTATGAATGTTTGAACATATAACTCAGACATTAATGCAACTTTGATTAATTTTAAATAAAAATGCTACTAAACAAATAATTTAAATAGCTTGTTAATTAAATCATACACACCTTAGGTGATATAGAGGTCTTTAGGACTTTGATTCTGCTTTTGATTGACAGCTAACTAGATCCATTTCTGGCGTTTGTTTGATATTAACCTGATTTTGAAAAATATACAATTATTATCTATTCTTACATGCACCATTTTATTTGATGGTCAGTGTAGTCGTTTACCTTTTTTTTTTTTTTTTTTTTTTTTTGGTAATCTTAGGGAGACTTACAAGTCACTTACATCTGTTCTAATACATTCATTTAACAAAGTTAAATGATTGGAAAACTAAGGCCCAAAATTGAATGGCACAATTCTTTAGTGATTCATTGTTATTTTTATATACAATCTTTATTTTCTATATTCCAATGAAAATAGGAACTTTAAATAGTAATATAATACGTGATTCATATAACGCTTTGATAGAAAAGATCTTAAAAGTAACTTAGAACATAAAAAAATATAAAATATATTCTTTCAATTAAAAATGATGGTTATAGATATACTCTTATTCAAATTCCACATTCCATCCACTGAATACTCATGGAAAATGTAAACTAAAAGAAAAGCTAGACACAACAGAAATTGTTGACTAAATATAATGTTCTTGAAAACACAGCATTAATACTGTGCCAATAAAAGATATTATTATTTTTTAATGTTTTATTTTATTTTTGAGAGAGAGAGAGAGTGAGTGCTAGCAGGGGAGGGGCAGAGAGAGAGGGAGACACAGGATCTGAAGCTCCAGGCTCCAGCCTGTCAGCACAGACCCTGACACGGGGCTTGAACTCACAAACCTTGAGATCAGAACCTGAGCTGAAGTCAGACGCTTAACTGACTGAGCCACCCAGGCACCCCTAAAAGATATTTTTAGATCAAATATTATACTCTTGGTTGATATTTAAGTTTCTTAGAAAAGACCATGAAAATGTTTCATTTTACCTTGAAAACGCCAATATTTCTCTTCAGTATTCTAAGTGTTACACAATTTTCATAGTTACAGATTCTAAAGTACATTAAAATTCAAATAACTGCTACAGAAGGTATGACTCTATCCTGTGTAATCAAAGAGAGCAGAGTAGCAGGGCCCTGCATCCAAGTGACTTATTTTTCTTTTAATCATTTCTAGATGATACGGCCTTAGATTGGGAAAGCAAATCAATGTGAGCACCCACATCTATATGTACTTTGCTTACTGAAATGTAAGATTAGATCCAGATGGTATTTTGGTATCTAATGACATATGAAGATCATACAGTCATGTGAGCTGCTTCAGCAATATTGTTATTTCTTTGAATTTTCAGATATTATTTGAGAAGAAAGAGTCTTGTGGCTAGGAAGGAAATGTTATATTTCATCCATGATGGTTCACATAATCAAATCTTCAGTGTTTATCTGAATTATGTTGGCGTAAACCACTTATAATTGATTTATTTTTATATTAAAAATCAGCAAAATAATCAGTTTTGCATATATTAAATTCAATCTCAATGCCGAGTTTTTAAAATGGGGCATTGTTAGATTGATCCTGCAGTGAGACACACTGGGGTGTGTCCAACAAAGTGACCGGGATGCCAAAGAGACTCAGAACCACCTATAAAGGCCATCTAGGGGAAAAGAGATAATTCACCTTGAGCAATTATACTAATATTTTCAGCTAGACATAAACTTCATAGCTGCTTGCAATGATATTTTTCAGTGTTCCTGCCACAGAGCCTTGGACTTCCAAGAAGGTTTCCAAGAAGGCTTCCAAGAAGGCTGAGGGGGAAGCCAAGTAATTGAGTTCCTGGCTTTTCATCCTCTCTAACTGCAACTTACACTCCGGTCTGAATTTTATTTATGAGGATATCATATGGGATTTTCTTTTATATAAAGAGCTCCATTACTTAAAAAAAAAAAAACTAATTAACTATATGGATCTAGCACAAACCTCTCCATTGCAGATAAGGAAACCACGTAAGATGTTAAATCACATGAAAAGAGGAGACATTCAGTTAAATGAAGTATAAAATAAATAAGAAACCAAATCGCCTGTCTTCAAAATATCTGGAAGGCCCCATGCCAAAGGATTATGCAGTATAAATAAATAAATAAACAAATAAACAAATAAATAAAATAATAATAATAATGTCATAATTGAAGCTGCCCTGAAATAAAGGTGAGTTATCTTTAGGAAACAATAACTTCCCTCAGTTGTAAAGATCTTGAAGCAGAATCTTGAAATCCACTTTAGAGATGACATAGAGGAGACAAACATATCCCATACAGAGTTGGAGGAGGTAACCTTCAGAACTTTTTCAGCTCTGAGGATCTTTGGTTTATCGTACACAGTAAAGCAATCTCTTTACTGGTACCCCTGAGGCTACGGAACATTGCGATTACAGTATATTTAAAACGTCCTGCTAAGCATCATTGTCCTTGTTCTTCTGTCCATATAGCCAGTTTGAATTCTAATCCGCTGAATTCCCCCGTTTCCTTCCACAGCCGATTGTGAGAAAAATGTGCACATATCATAAAAATATGTTCTTATGTTTCTCCTGCCCAAATATTATGTTAATTATAGTAAACAAATGTCAACTCAAATGTTATCTATAAATGATTACCATTGCTGGCCAGGGCGATTCTGTTAAAAAACATGCTGAGGTCTAGTTGTAGGTGAGAGAAAAAGAGAAGCATTTAATTCAGGTACAGGCTATCCCTTGTATAAAATAAATTAAATAAATTAATTAAACAAACAAACAAACAAATAAATGAAAGACTTTATATGAGTGGTATAAAGAAAGAAACATGCCAATAACACCTGTAACTATTTGGCTGAGATTTGGAAGTTCAAATGGGTGAAGGAAAGTGGAAGATACAAGGTTCCAGATACGGAATAAGTCATGAGAATAAAAGGTACAGCATAGGAAATACAGCCAGTGGTATTACCATAGTGTTGTATGGTGACAGATGGTAGCTACACTTGTGGTAAATATAGCATAATGTATAAACTTTTTGAATCACTATGTTGTATACCTGAAACTAATGCAATATTATGTTTCAACTATATTTTTTAAAAAATCCACTTTCTTGAGAAGGAGCAATTGTCGAGTCTCGGGAAATTCTATTGATTTCATCAGATTTTGAAGATCATAAGCACCAATCATATATAGAAATCCCCATACTGTTACTGGTAGGATATTATTTATTCCCAGACTTTCTTTCCATAATGATACGCTTTAACTGCTTCTGTAATATTTCTAAGAATTTATGTGAGTACTATTTCAACTGACAATGCCCCTGGGGTAAGCCATTTCACTTATTTTTGGGGAAAGGACTGAATGTTGAGTTGTGATACTCTCCCTAAACTCTCTGGAGTGGGTTTGCAACATCGCCTTTTATTAGCATAAGTAGTAAATAGGACAATGTATATGAATTTGCGCTTTGTGTAGTGGACATTATTGTCACTAGCAATATAAATTACCAAGGGAATGAAACAAGAGAATCATCTAGAAGCATCAGTTCATCATGGTTTTCTCTCACCTTTTATGAATTTTTTATTACTAAAAGATACCATGTAGTGAATTGAATTATTTCAGTGGTTTTCATAATTTATAAAGCCTTATTTTCTCTTTAGAAGTACATTTTAAAATACAAACTGCATTATGTTTTTACTTCAAATCTTACCTAATGGCTTGCCTCATTTTATGTTATATACATAGTAATAAAAGTGCAAGTCAGAAATAATTGAGTCTTTTTTTTGTTTTTTTTGTTTTTTTAGAAAACAGATTAAATTTAATCTTACTGGCTAATATTTGCCATTTCTAGAAGAGAGGGTTTACAAACATATAATAATACAATTGGGAAGAAGAACTCTGGTTCTAAATCTTTCTTCTTTTTCTTCTTAATTAGTATAAAATACTCTTTTTTATTTTTATTTTTATTTTATTTTTAAGTGTTTATTTAAATTCAGGTTGATTAACATACACTGTATTATTAGTTGCAGGTGTAAATTTAGTGATTCAACATTTGCATACATCACCAGAGCTCATCACAAGTGTCTTCCTTAATCCCCATCTCCCCTCCACCCTCCCCACCCCACTCACCTCCTATTTTATAAGCATCAGTTTGTTGTCTACAGTTCATTCTCTACAGTTCTCTTGGTTTGTCTCCGCTTTTCCCTTTCCTCATTTGTTTTGTTTCTTAAATGCCGTATATGATTGAAATCATATGGTATTTGTTCTCTGACTGACTGATTTCTCCATCAAATTTACTAACCTACTTTCCTTTGTAAAACTACATTACAAAGCATGCAAATTGCAAATAATAACAGGAGAAATCTGTAAGTTTCTGTTACAGATTAAATTTTAATGGAGTAAATTTTAATAAAATTTACATACGATCCTACCACATTACGGGACAAGCGTGATGTTCAATGAATGTCAGCTCTTCTTATTATCTGGAAGCTGCATCTTCCCATGCTAAGTAAGACTTGAATTTCTACTCTAGTCTTAGAGATACTCTGTTTCATGGTCATGCACTGACCACACAACTAGTTCGTTCTCTTGGGATTACTAAATTAAAGGTGACTGGTGTTTTTATGAAACTATTAGGCACAAAATAAGAGATCCGTTGGTCTACCTTCCCGTCGTTCAGGAGCGATAAACATTAGCCATCTAGGAAAAAAAAATGTTTTTCTTCACATAGTGCTCATTGTGGATAGGTACAACAAAAATTCCTCCAAACTATATTTTTCAATATTTTATTACACTTGAAAACTGGAAGCAACAACGCACTTCATAATTCTTAATTCTAACTAAAATCTCTTCTTTTTATTTGAAATTTTCTTTTTCCTTTTTTTTCATTTTCTATTCTTTTCTCTTTTTATCCTTATTTTGCTGCTTTATTATGGCCTTGGAAAATAAATACTCTGACCAAGATTGCCTTAACATTCCCTTCAGCTTGACTAAACTTGAGACAGACTTCCTCCTGACATTGGCCCTAACTTCCCTTTTTTTCTAAGAGCATTTACTTTAGAAAACTTGTAATTGTCCTTTATTTTATTTATTTATTTATTTATTTGCCCATTTTTGATGTCAATCTCTTGAAGAGCTTCTTGCCAGCTTTGTAACCCAAGAATGTCTTTCTCAAGAACCTGGGTTTGGGGCACCTGGGTGTCTCAGTTGGTGAAGCGGCCAACTTCGGCTCAGGTCATGATCTCACCGTCTGTGAGTTCAAGTCCCCGTGCTGGGCTCTGTGCTAACAGCTCAGAGCCTGGAGCCTGCTTCAAATTCTGTGTCTCCCTCTCTCTCTGCCCTTCCCCTGCTCATGCTCTGTCTCTGTGTCTCTCAAAAATAAATAAACGTTAAAAAAATTAAAAAAAAAAAAGAACCTGGGAGCCATCTCCTTTTTTAATTTTCCATGGGAATGGTTGGTAGCAGGATTCTTATCGGAATGGGGGCCATCTCTTTGAAATGTAAATATCAAAGAAGGTCGTGCCCCTATCTGTGGGAGGGTCAGAGCCTAACTTCCTCAGGCACTAATTAGCAAATACTGATGGCATCCTCATAGGGACAAACATTTGCAAACTGAGGAATAACTTGATGTGCTCCACATAGTCCATGGATTAACCTCCCCTAATGTCTGCCAGTACTGTTTCACAAGCTCACCCCAGTGCTTAGAGGCCCCTCCCTTGGTTCCAACAGAGTTCAAAGTGCTGGACTCTCTTCCCTATAACAGTTACCTCGACTAAAGTCCTTCTTGCCTGTTTAATTTTGTCTTGTAAGATTTTTGCTTTGAGAACTCACTCCACTGCTGAGAAACAAAGATAGACTCGCTAATCATATAACATTATAGCATTTTTGTCAAGTCGAAGAGCGTAAAATACTCTGTCATTTGCTCATAAGGGTTTGATTCCATCTCTATCATTCATTCACAGACATTTTCCAGTTTTTTTTTTTTTTCCTTTTTAAATCCAGATGGCTGAGGCAAGACACAGGGTTCTAAGGAGGAAATGCTCAGTACAGAATAGAAAGACTGACACCTGAATCATTAAGTATTCGAATCTAATATTCCTTTCTCATTATACTTAGTTTTGCTTTCCATGGCCTGATTTATTAGGGTTTGTGTGTGTGTGTGTGTGTGTGTGTGTGTGTGTGTTATTGTTGTTGTTTTGTTTTGTTTTGTTTTTAATTTCTGAACCAGTTCTCCCTTATTCTATATTTGAATTTGTACTTGCTCTATTGGCGTTCATTATTTGACTCTGTAATATCAGTGACTTCTTTTGAGTTTTAAATTGTGAGTTCACTTAAACTATCACTTAGTGAGATAAAATTAGCTTGATCTTGATTCCTTTATTCGAGTTGTCCACAAGGATATGAGAAAGAATCTACTTCAAATTGATGACTTCCCTGATAGGCTCTGCCAGATACGGCAAAGATTAGGTACTGAATGGCAACTCTGTGCCCCATACTTTGTAGAGATAATGTCATTTAATTCTCCCCATGACTCTATGAAGTGGATGATGTTACTCTCATTATTCAGATGGGGAAAATGAGGCCCAGGAAAACACACTCATCTAAAGTACAAGAGCCAGCCTTGGGGATAGACTTATTTTCTACCATAGTCATGCTTCTAATCAACTCAAGACACTGTCTCTCTTCTTTCCATCCTTTTTTTCCTTTATTCCCACTTCTTTTCTACTATCTGGTATGCTTCCTTTCTCTTCCTTTACTATGTTGGAGACTGGGGGAGACAACAGGGAACTGGGCAGAGATCTTGCTTTCAAATACTGCATAAGGTCCTCATTCATTTAATCACAGTGCATGTATGCATTTAACATTCACTAGATATTTTAAATAAAGGAACAAATAAAAAATATATGAACCCCCACCTAACCTAGAGAGGATCAGTTTTTCCATCCCACTATTCTACTTATAAATACAACAATATAATATAAAATATCCTCTAATCTTTTACTTTAGATATTTTTAGTGCTATCACAAGTTAGCTCTTATCTAGAGCAACTTTATTCTATAATCTGATACCTTCATCTTATAAAGACTATAGGAACATATTTTAGACTGTACATAGTGGGTCATATTGATATGTGGAGGATTTTCAGAATGGTTTGGTGGGGAAAAGGGACATTTGCACAGTTTATGCCTGATGGACAACTTCAAAAATTGCTTTTTGGAAGTAATTGACAGCAGGAAAATAAAAAATGCAGAGTTCACACATGAAAACAAATCAACCAAATAAACCAAGAAAAATGTTTGCTTTTCCAATAAATCATACAGGATTAACTTCTTGAGTGAATCTGGAAAAAAAAATGGCATGGTTGAAATAGAAAAGGAATATGGTAAATAGAATTAATCGAGCAACTAATTTAGTTACTTGCACAAGGAGGATTTTTTTTTTGAAATGTTAAATATTAGCATTGTAATGAACTTTTTTATTTTGAAGTTCCATGGTTTCTTAGAATTGTAAATGAAAGGAATATAATTATGCAAAATTTCATATATATTAAATTAGGATAAATTAATTGCTCTGTTGAGGAAAAATCTCCTAAAAGCAGTAAATAAGTAATGCATCACTTTAAAGAGGATCTGAGATTTAATGCTTTGTGTTTTTACTTCCTCAGTTAAATGGATTTTACTTAAAATAATCTTTTCAAAATCATTAGCACATTTGCTATTGTAATTGTTCTCATGTCATTGTTTATCTGAAACAATTCAACTGTCTAAATTAACATTACTTCTGCTTTTTTAGAGTCTTGTAAAAATAAAGCCATCTAACTTTATTCTATAAGGTATGGAATCTGATTGTAGCTTATTTTCTCACATTTTGCTCTCATTAAAGTTTAACTCCATCCAGCCTTACAGCATTAATTCCTCTCTGTATTTTGAATAAGCAGTGTTGCTCTGGAGACTTCTCAAGGGCATCGATTCACAGCAATTTTGGAAAACCATGCCCTTATGGTTTCTATGATTCCTGACTGGTTGTATTTTTTGAATTAAAATTACAAAGAGATGTGAAGACACAAGATTATTTCTGTCTTCAAGTATTTGACTGCTGATAGGTTCTCTCAAATATAACACTGAAAATGGATGGGGGCAGGGAAAGGAAGCCTTGTCTCTCAAACAGTACATAAATTTAATATTTGCAATCTATTGAGTGCAAATTCTCTGCCAGCAATTGGGTTAATCACTTTCGATGTGTGTTCTCATTTACTTCTTCCAGAACACTCAATACGATTATGTCCTTCATTATTTACTATACTTATTTTATGAACGAATAAAAAAAAGTTTCAGAACAGAATTAGAATCTACCAACAGTGATATAATTAGCATATTTGTTAGTAACAATATTTAGCCACAGATAAGAAATCTAGAAAACAGTGGCTTAAAACAGAGACTGTTGGGGTGCCTGGGTGGCTCAGTCAGTTAAGTGTCTGACTCTTGATCTCGGCTCAGGTCATGATCTCATGGGTTTGTGGGTTCAAGCCCCGCATCGGCCTCTGCACTGATGGCAGGGAGACTGCTTGGGATTCTGTCTCTCTTCTCTCTCTGCCCCTCCCCCGCTTGTGTGTGCTCTCTCTCTCTCTCCCTCTCTTTCAAAACAAATACATAAACTAGTTTTTCTGACATAGAAGTTTGGAAGTAGGCATTTCAGATTAGGGTGGTGATTCCATAAGACTGCCAGAGTTCTGGACTTTTATATTTTTATGAGTTCGGTTATCTGTAGTCTGTTCTTAGTTCATAATAGAAAGACAGATGTTGTAATTCTAGGATCTAGTTTCCTTTGTTAGAGAGGAAAAAGGAAAGAACAAAAGTCAAAATATTCTAGGTAGATGAACCTCCTCTTCTATTTTAAAAGAATCTTCTAGAAGACTAATCAAATAACTCTCACATCTCATTGGCCAAAAATATTACAACCTATGTTCACACTTACATGGAAAGAAGATTGGGAAATGGAGATTTTTATATAAGATCTTTGCTACCATTAAAATAAGGAAGTAGTATATAAGTTATTAAAAGAAAAGAAAGTGAGGAAGAAAGGGGAGAATTTTTTTCTCCTTAGGTCACCAGAAATCTAAGTCCTCAATTACCAAAAGACTGACCTAGAACTTGGGGCCAAGTTTGTTTAAGTCTCATCTAGAGCTCTTAATTGCTATATTATGGAACATCACCTAGATTTCCTGGGATTCAGACAAATGAAAAACTTGAATAGTTTGTAATAGGACTTAATAAACACTAAATGTTCTATTAGGAAAATCTTATAAAAACATGGTGGGAACAAAATGGATCTGAAGAGAGAATGCGAACTTATAAAACACTTGTAATATGGCACACGCAACGCTACTGAAAACATCATGTTGAAATTTTAAGGATGTGAGAATTGTGTTCTGTAGGTGTAAGAGAAAAATTGCCTTTGTGTGCTTGGTTGAAGTTCAAGACCACTGTAGATGAATTAATTTATTTTGATCTCCATTTTCCCATTTTTATAGAGATGCAAGACTTTCTGTGCAGAATTGATTGCATGGAGCAAGATAACTTTAGATGCTTAAATTTATTCTAATTTATCTTTTGTTTTCTTTGAACTATAAACTCATATACATTGAGAAGAGAATCAGTTGTGTTTTTCGGAAGCTGCAAGTTTAGAAAATCTATTGAGGTGCTTTTATCTTCTAAAAGAAATAAAGTATGCTGATGAATGCCACCAATTCAAAACTGTTTTTTAATTAATTTCAAACGCATGTTAAAAATGAATGATCCATCATGTTTATTAACTTATACCACAAATACAGACAAAATTTGTATTCTGGTCCAGGTAAGAGTATTATACCCTTATAGACAGATGTTAAGTTATAGTTATAGGTTCTTGCTTTAGTCATATATGAAATTCTGCTTTGCCTACAAAATAGACAGCAAGAGACTTCATGCTAGAGTCATCCCATGCTTATCATATTTATCTGCAGAATTTAGCATGGTAGCTGGCATATAATAGGAATTCATTATATTAATATAAAATATTAATAAATTAATAATTTGCATTTTAAAAGAATTCATGACAGATTATTTAAATTGTCAAATTGTATAATATTTAACAGATGCACATGATAGCCTAGTTAATATGACATGATTTCTATTTAGTACAATTTAAACAATCCTGCATTCACTTGATATTTAGTTATGTTTTAGTATAATCTATATATATTTATGTACTTAATTTGCTAATCTTTTTTTCTTTTTTACATTTCTGGAAGAGCAGAATGAAACTACTTTAGATTTTATTTTTCTGGTTCAGCTTAAGGACAACATCATTTATTCTTTTTTTATCTGTTTCAAATTAGTAGGTCGGATAATTAGAAGCAAGATACCCATCTATCTGTGGCTTACGATACTGGAAAGAATTTGCCATTGCTTGTCCTATAAATAAATAGACTGAGGATTTATGATAAATATTCTTTATTTAATGCTGTAATGAAGTCCCTTAATTTGAGCACAGAGCATAGTGTTAGCTAAAGCCCTTTCTAGTAACAAAAGTTTCATGTTAGTAAAATTGCAATTAAACTTATGGCATCTCCCAGTTGAAAAAATTTAATCATTTTACAAAATTTAAAAGGAAAAGAAAAAAAATTCCAGTAATCAGGGGAGGGTTAAATGTGATAAACAGCTGATGAATTATTCAATACGTGGCATTGCTGGCAAATCTAGAGAATTTAATAAGCTTCCCTAATTGATTTTCATGCCAAATTACATTATTTTATTCTATGTTTTCATTGAAAAGTGCTTGTTAGCAAAAGGCTGAGTTTTGACAAACAAGTACAACAGCATGACCACTCCCGTGTTAAAGATAAAAACTTTCATGGGCACCTGGGTGGTTCAGCCAGGTAAGCATCCAACTCTAGGTTTTGGCTCAGGTCATGATCTCATAAGTTCAAGCCCCCCCATTGGGCTACATGCTGGCAGTGTGGAGCCTGCTTGGGATTTTCTCTCTCTCTCTCTCTCTCTCTCTCTGTCTCTCTCTCTCTCTCTCTCTCTGTCCTTCCCCTGTGCGCGCTCTCTCTCTCTCTCCCTCTCTCTCTCTCTCTCTCTCTCTCTCTCAGAGTAAATAAACTTAAAAAATATGTATATATATATGTACATATATATATATATTTTATGTTCTAATATTTTCCATATATCTTACCAATGTGTTTACTTATACAATGGTCAAATCAGGCAAATCATTCTTAATTCCAAATAAGTAAAAGAATATACAAACCTGGGCTGGATTCACTCAACAGAATTGTATTGGGAGAGGGGCCGGGAGGAGGGAATATCTGTGCGGGCTGACCATATGTGGACAGTCTCGGGACTGACCGAGTTGGGAAAGGGAAAGTAATGGTGCAAAGGGCAGTTTGAATTATGCTTTCATAGAATCTTATGCAGCTAAATCTTGGCCATCCTCCTTTTTTGATTACTGGCCTTCTTTGGTGTCCAACATAATAAAGTCAAACTTTGAGTTGGCATCATTAAGAATTTGCTAACTGCCTAGACTGTACATACCAGCACAGACCTAGTACTAAGATGTTTTGCAGTTAAAATAAACAAAAAAATCAACTGAAACCATGATTTCTTAGCCAATGAACAAGTGTGGTTTTAATCTGTCCCCTCATTCTTCACTTTGCTACAGGCTTCGTTCTTCTCACACTGTAATCAAGAGTGTACTTCTTTTTAACTTTTAAATTTTTGCCCAGTTTCATCGAGATATAATTAATATACAATATCACATAACTTTAAGGTGTATAACATAATCATTTGACATATGTATATTGTTAAATAATTACCATTTAATCACCTCACATAGTCACCATTGGTGTGTGTGTGTGTGTGGTGAGAACATTAACTCTCTTAGCAAATTTCAAGTATACAAAATGTTATACATTAGACACCAAGAACTTATTCCTCTTATGAAAGTTTATGCACTTTCACCTACAACTCCTCATTTCTCCCACTCCTGAGCCCCTGGCGGCAACCAGCAATCTATTCTCTGTTTCTGAGTTTGATTCATTTAGATTCCACCTGTAAGTGAGATCATACAGTAACTTGTCTTTGATTTATTTCACTTAGAATAATACCCACAAATTTCATCCAAGTCGTCACACATGTGAGGATTTCAGTGTGTGTGCATGTGTGTGTATACATTTTTATTATCCATTCATCCGTTGGTGGACACTTAGGTTGTTTACATGTGAACAGCTATTGTGAATAATGCTTCAATGACCATGGGAGTGCTGAGAGTCTGTTTTAAAGGAGGCAGGACAGTGTGTTGTTTAATAGCAGGAATGCTTACACCAGGTTTCTTGGTGAAAGTGTTTGCTCTGGTTTCTACTGTGTAATACTGTTGAGTTATTTAACTTCATCATGCCATGGTTTTCTTTTCTTTCAAATAAAGATAGCAGTATGTACACCATATTGTAAATAATATGAAATACATTGCACTTAGAATAGTACTTTATGCATAGTAACTGTCATATTAATCTTTGCTATTGCTGTTAGTCATTGTCACAGGATGTCTGCCTATCATCTTTAAACTTCATTCCTGTTGCTGGTGCATCACACCATGTCCTATAGCCAGCCAGGATTCACTTTTATCCCACTTAGGCCCATAGCAACCTGGACAACCATAGTTACAGAAAATGAGTTTTTGGGACCCATGAATATTCCACTGGTCTGAGTCTTTCTTATAAAACATAAGCAGACCTATGACCATATATGTCTACTCTTAAATACCTACTTAATAAAAATTAAGATGTGTTTAAAAAAATCACATGTCTGAATATTCAGAGAAGCTTCATTTGTAAATGTTCATGGATAAACAAATTGATCATTTGTGTAAGGGGTGCTACTCAGAAATAACAAGGGAAAAACTACTTTTTCATGTAGTAGCATAGGTGTATCCCAAGATATGGTAAATGAAAGAAGTTGAAACAAACAAGTACATATTGTATGATTCCACTTATTCGAAATTCTAGAAGAGTCAAAACTAATTTATTAATGACTTAACATGAGTTTTCTGGTAAGCTGTGATAAAAGACCCACGGGCAGGGTAAAGCTATATCGAGATCAGGAGTGCGAGGACATAGGTTGGAAAACCAAAAATATTGTGCGATTGGGTAAACAAAACATGATTTTGGCTTTTATTAAATTTTCAAAAAATTTTTTTAATTTTTTCATTTATTTTTGAGAGAGAGAGTGTATGAGCAGGGGAGGGACAGAGAGAGAAGGAGACACAGAATCAGAAGCAGGCCCCAGGCTCTGAGCTATCAGTGCAGAGCCTGATGCAGGGCTTGAACCCATGAACCCTGAGATCATGACCTGAGCTGAAGTTGGCCACTTTACCAACTGAGTCACCCAGGTGCCCCAGCTTTTAATAACATTTTAAATGTCCTTTGATTGGTAAATCTGTTTACAAATTTGATTTTTTTGTCATGCTTTAGTCAAATATACTGCTTGCCTCAGGGAAAAAAAATCTTCTCCCCTCATTGAAGACTCAGCATTTATTTGTTAAAACAACAATATTGGGTGTGTTGAGTGGCTCTTCTGCATGAACATTTACAAACCTCAACAAGGCGGATCATTAAAATAGTGACATGAGAGCCTCCCATTGTTTAACTGAATTAGCAACTTTACCATAAGCAGTGATAGAGTTTCCATAAAATTAAAAATAACATCTGAATGTTCTGATAGATATTTGTGGGTTAATTTAAACACAGCTTTGAGAATAACAATGGGACTGATTTTTTTTGGTTTTAATGCAAGAAGACTTTGCGAAACTCTAATGGCTTATTAAGGGAGAATAAGTGACTTAGAAGGAGGGAAACTTGCTTTCCGTTCTGTCTTCAATAATTTGGACTAATCACCTAAGTCATAGGGAATATATTCCACCCCTTTGTCATCTGCTAACTCCATGTTCAGATGTCATCATGCTGCCTATAGACCTGGCGATTGAGAGAACAAAACAAAACAACAACAACAACAGCAACAACAAAAACCTTCTTGACTCGAGGGGTATATTTTGTATTTTATTTGTATTTTTATTTTTAATTTTTAAAGTGTATTTATTTATTTTAAGACAGAGACAGCACGAGTGAGGCAGGGGCAGAAAGAGGGAGAGAGTATTCCAAGCAGGCTCTGTGCTCACAGCATGGGGCTTGAACTCATGAATCGTGAGATCATGACCTGAACAGAGATCAAGAGTCAGACTCTTAACCAACTAAGTGACCCAGTCGCCCCTTAAGGGGTATATTTTAAACAATAATAATAATGATAATAATAGCTTGTTTACTATTTTCAAGCTTTTACATTCTAAGTACTCTGATATAAGGCATTTGAACATGAATTATATTATTTAAAAAGCAGTTCTCTGGAGACAAAACTACGAGGAATCTCAGGCTCAGAGAAATAAGTGATTTTCTCCAAATCCAAAGCCAGAAGAAAGAGGCAGAGCCTGACCTCACAGCTGTGTTTGTCTTGCTACCAGCCTCTTATAATAACTGCATTTTCAGCCTCCCTGGGCTTATGCTGGATTCACAGTAGCAAGCAGTCCATCACTTGGGTTCTTCCTCTGACTGGTGGGGAATATGGCTGCTCAGCTCTCTCGGTGCTTAAAATTCACCTGGATGCTGATTATTAACTTGGCCACGTGACCATTTATTTCATTCTGCTCTTCAACTTCAGTAGTTAATGGCCCTACCAGAGCCCTAGGACTCACAGTGCTATAGCCAATGGACATCCAACAGAATCTCCTTTGGAAATGGTCCTATTGATTTTTGGTAATTCTCAGTTACCTTTCATCTCTACAGATACTCCTGAAGTTTCTGTGGCTGCCCTCAAGGTCCTAGTATATGTGGTCCCCCAGGGGTGCTTGTCGCTTCCAACGACCAACTAGAAGATAGCTTCGGTGAGTTGTTTCCCTTTTTGTAAAATGGCATGACCACTCTCTATGCCCCTACATAGAAAAAGATGCTGTGAGAATGGGTGAGGTGATGTGTGCAAAAACTCTTTGAAGTTTTTAACACCTTTAATGTTCTCCTCTCTCAACCGAAGAGGACTGGACTGATAATCTCCTAAATTCCCATGGATCAATGATTCTATGATCTCTAATTTATGAGCTCCTATTCGGATTCCTGATTTAGACTTCAAATGTCTCAGTTTATGCTGAGGCAGACTCTAGTAAGCATTCCATAAATTAATGAGTGCTTAGAATGAACTTAAAAACATTCACAGACTAATTTCTCAAACTCTTACTTGGGTTACCATATTTTAAAGGTCTTCTGATTTTCCTGAAGCCAGTCTAAGTAGACCATTGTAGCTCACTTTTAAAAAACATCAGGCCACTAAGAAGTATTAGATGATAGAGAATTTCTCTTATTTGCTTGATCTTAGCTGTACCTATTGCCTCCAGAAATTTCAAATTGGCTTATGATGGATATTGTAAAAAGGACTTTTCAGTTCATCCAATCCCAAATTGAACATTTTAAATTCTAAAACAAATCGGGGGCATTAACTGACAGCAGTAATATTCACAGCTGAACTGTTTAGGGTGAAATAACTCTGAGTACCTTCTAATATTTTGATTTTTTGGCCATGTTTCAATCTGTGGGATATTCTCATTTGGTTTATCTGCAACAAAATGGTTCTATTTTTGCCTTCGATTTACAACTAAAGAAAACCTAACCCTCCAATTCAGTGTACTTAACATTCAGTATTCCATTATGAAATATTACATGTTTATGGAGAATTTTTATAGCAGAATCACCTTCCCACTTCTTTCAATTAAATAAGGAGTAAAAAGCTGGCAAAATGTAAGATTCTTGGAATTCAGGGTCTTTGAACACTCTGCCTCACCATCCTTAGCTGCAGGAGAAGCCCATGATCCTCCTACAAATAAAGCTGTTATGCGTAAAAATATATACATTTATTTACCAAATATTAGTGTTTAATTGCTTGTTTTCAATTGAGATAGAAGGTAGCTAATTGTTATTGAGCTTTTTAATGGAACTTTAACTTCTAATGAATCCGTTGTCACATTTGCCTCATGATTAATAAAAGTTAGTAGCTGCTGATTGCTTCACATTTATAAAAATTTTCACTGGCTTTGATTCTCATAATCAATTACCATTTAAAATATATTAAATGCCATAATTAAATCTTACATGTATCATTTTAATTCACAACATAGGGCTTATTAGTGGAAGATTGCAAATGGAGGGAGAATTAGGAATACGAAATACTTTACAATAGAAATTCTTTCTGAAATCAATCCATGATACATGTTTTCCCAATAATATGTGAGAAATAGAGATATTACCCTATTTCACATGGATTGGAGATGTAATATTCAGTTGTGACATCCCCTCTTTGATCGATGAACGTATCTGAAATAGATGAAATAATGATGGCTTCTATTTATTGGACATGTAAATGTACTAGAAAATCACATTATCTCTTATTATTATGCCAATTCCTCAAAATAGGTAGGCTGGTATCTCTTTTCAGATGGAAAAACTGAGGGGGATAAAAACTAAGAACCTGCTAAAAAGATTTTATCACCTCGTGAGGTGCAGAGGTGCGCTTTATGCAAACATCAGCCCAAATCCAAACCTCTGTGCTTTTTCTACACCTGGCCTCTGTTGCCTTCCTAGGATTTATCCCTAACTCCCAGAAACATATAAAGCCCAGTTATCTAAGCAACAGCTGTTGTTTCTGTGCAGCCCCTCTGACGGATAAAGAAAAATAATCTGCGGGGAGTAATGACAAACTTACCTTCAAAATGCAGTGCAAATAGTCTTAAGAGTCAGCTTGGTTCAAATGCTGACTGTGCCTTTTAATGTGCTTCGCGAGGATGTACAAGATTTGGAAGCCCAAAGCCCTAAGTCTTCTCATACACAGACCTGACCAAAAAAGGTTAAAAGTAGAGACTATGGTCAGTAGTAAAAGCTATACCCATCTTCTTTGTCTGACTCTTCTCTAACTGCCTCACATCCTCCTCTTTCTCCTTAAATGTGCGGGCAAACGAGTGGGTCCAGGAGAGAAGGGCGGCTTCAGTGCTGTTTCCTGATGTTGAGAAAGTCGCAGCCTGCCAGCGTGTCTGTTTTGACATCTGTAAAACCAGAGTAATAGCCGACAACTGCACACCATACTGCGAAGACAAACGCAATAACACCCAGAAAGCAGGCTGCGCTCAGGGGAAGACAGGAGCCGTGTGCAATAAAAAGTAATGGCAGCAACAGCATTTAAAACTTTTATTTCCAAGATATTCACTAAAGAGATTTGAAAACCTGTTGTTCAGGACATATTGTCTTTTCGTGAAAAACAAACGCCTGCCAGTATTCATTCACGTCCAGGTCAGCAAAGGATGGCTGTCTTTTAATATACTTGTTGCACCCTCTGCAGATTAACAAGGAGCCATTGGGAAAATAAACTGTGTGGTAATGGTGCTGGCAGGAAGCGCAAAAAGCAAAACAAACAAAAACAGCAACCCCCCCAAGGCCTATTCTGTGCAGTTATCTTTCAGCTGACAGCATGTTTTACTGTGAATTTTATTGGCTTTACCCTAAGCAAGCATTAACCACCTTAATTGGAAGATTGTGCCAGCATCTTAGATGTCACTTTGCCCGACAACAGGTGTTCCTAATACGCCGTGCCATAAGTCCCTCGGTGTTACATTCAATCGGATCTTCTCTTTCCATGGGGCTTGGTAATTAGAAATTGTGCAACATTTCACACTTGATTTGAGATTTAGACTTTTCAACATTCTCCCAGAGGAGTACTGTCAGGAGAAGAATGCTTTTAAATGAAATCGTTTGCTTAAAACAATGCATGCAAAAGCATGAGACATACTGATTAAGGGCAGGGGTTTTTATATTTCTTTAGTTTCAGAAATGCCTCAGCTCTCATTGCTTCGCATGGCTGTCGACATTATAAATGACCATGAATATATCAGGAAGTCTTTCTCCTGCTCTCCCTCAGTGCCCCTGACAGGTTCTGGGGAATGGTAAACTGTTACAGGAGACACATTTGCAGCACAGCCCTGGCAATGCAGCTGAGCAATGGGAGTGTGCTGGGGGGGAAGACTTTTGTCTGGGTGTCACTCTCTGATTGAGAAAGAGCACAATAGCAATGACCTTCTAACTGTCCTGGCAGTGAAAGAATTACCTGGTGTGAAGAGAGTTAGTAAAATATTCCTTTTAAAAGTTAGAGCAGTATAATAGCAGAGTCGAAAAGGGGGACTAAAATTAGAGAGAAAAGAGGCCAGTCTTTCAGGAGAATGCTTTGTCCCTTTCAGAATAAAATCTTTTAAAAACACACATCAGTAATCCACCCAAGTCAAACACCACCCATTGTTCAATGTCCTGCAGCCTCAATGGGCTTTTATTATTGTTCCCCTGGTCAGATTTGATACTGATTTTCCCCTCAGTCAGATTTGGTACAGATTTAATACTGACTTGTCTGTAGAGTCTGTTTTTTTGTTGTTGTTTAGGAGAATTAATGAAAAAATGATAATAACAAGCAGAATCCTATTTACAAGGCTTGCCCTGTTCAGAGTTTTCATGGGTGTCTCATGCTCAGTAAGTCTTGGGGGGCAGTGCTCTCCCAGTGAGACTCCTGTCTTCTCTCATGCCTTCCGTGCATCCTTCAGAGAGCTGTGAGGCTAATCCTCCAAAAGATTGTCTGGCTCCCAAGTATTTTCCAAATGAGGAAGGCTTCCTCGGTTGAGGGCTTCCTTGATCCAGTCCCCATAATACTTCACAGTTCCACCTCATCACTCTCCAACTTGCCACCCAGCATTCCTGCCAGATGCTTGCCTATCTCTCTCTCTTGCATTTCCCCAAGTCTGCCCTGTTTCTTTTACTGTGCATTGTATCTGCAGTCCTTTGCCTTCTGTCCCCATCTCCATGTGTCTTTAGTGCCACTTACCCCACCTCTGTCCCTTAAACCAAAATGAATTGCTATCTGTTCAGAAATCCCATAGCAATACATCCGGATGCTTCCTAAATCATTTCATCATATCCTCTACCATGCATTATCAAATGCTGTATCATACACAGGATAATATAGTACAATACAATACACACTGTATGATATAAAATATCATACAAGATAATATATGTGTGCCATATATTATGTTTCCTCAAGGTCTAGATTTAATTTGTGCTTATGTATCCTCTATACATACACCTCCCAGAGTCCACTGTATTCAGTGTGTACTAGATAACCTGAACAGATACCAAAAGGAATATCTTTATTCTGATTTCGAGAATTCTTCCCTTCATGGGTACAATTTTTCTTCTTGATTTGTTCAAAAATGTCTTCATTTTTCTGGCTGAAAGTGATAAGGTTGCACTGTGGTCTAGACAGAAGGCAAGAGTGAGTAAGTCCTATAGAAAATTTGAGGTTTATTGTGGCAAAATGGTTGCTGAAACTAAAAGGGGCCTGGATTAATGTAGCCCATTCTTCAAGGTTCCAATACCCCCAGGGAAATTTGCTCCTTTAGGAAATGTTGCCTTTACCCTAGAATTCTGAGGACCACATTATATAAAAATATCAAAATTGTGTGGACATTAGCAGTAACTCTCACAAAAACTAGGACTATATTTTAAACCAAAGTTGGTTAAGAAAGCAACAGATTTTCCACTATTTTTTTCTTATTTGAAAAACATGCCATTGCCTCCTGTCCAGTCGAGATTTAACTAGACACGCATCAATTAGCGGGTCTAAAACCAAATTGTAATCTTTTGCAATTCCAAATAGCCTACCAATAAAAGGTTTTAGAAAAAGAAACTAGTCCTGTCATTTGAATTCTAACACTCTCAGTCCTTTTTAATTCAACTTGTGAAATGTCTTTAATAGTAAAATTCTGTTCGTGTACCTTTATTTGTGTCTTTTAATTTCAAGAGTAGTGCATATTATTTTAAGGTGATCAGTTTTATCTTGATAGGTCTCAATTTCCTCATTTTCCAGGTACAGATCAGGATACCACCTGCTTCTTTGGCTCCTGGCCATCTTTCAGCTGGTGGAAACTGACTTTCAGAGCATTTGTAAATGATTTAGTTCCTGCTCTATCTACCTCGCGGTGCTCTTGTGAGGATTACCTTTGATAATGTGAAAGTGCTTTGAAACTAGAAAAGTCTTATACTAATCGTATCATCTGTGAATCGTGGGCCATTTTAGATTGATGGCACAGTCTGAATGGTGCCAGAATCACCGACATTTTGATCAGTTAATTCTGTGAAATTAAATAATGTGCTTTGTTTCAACACTTGACCCAGTTGTTCATAGCTGGGATATAAAGTGTTCTCAGGTGTGTGTGCATGTGCACGTGCACACACACGGGTTATAGCGGAGGATGTTACCCTACTACAGAGTAAGTTCAACATTAAAAATCAATGTCAATGATGACAACTTTATTTCTCAGTTGTTTAACCTAACCCAGAACTCAAATTCAGATGGGGCTATGGCATGGGCATGCCAGTTATTAAATATCATGCTTCCATTTGAGTTAAAAATTGCTGCTGCTTCCTTTCCCCCTCCCCCATAGAACACGGCCCTATTGCCAAGACAACTATTGTTCTGATTAGATGGCATCTCCAGCCCATCAGATATTTATCTTTTCCTAACCGTGTAAGTGGGAAAAGGGTAAAAGGGAAAACAAGATATTAGTTGCTCCCAACCTGGCTTGAACTTTACAGAGGACGGAAAGAAAAGTGATGAGCTTCTTAACCAGGTCTTTTCTTTCTGATCTCTACATTTCTTATTCTCCAGTGTCCCTCGCTGAGATAGACCCTCCTCGACTGTTGCAGTACCTTAATTCTTTCGCTAGTCTTGTAATGTGTTCCCGTCTCCTCACAGGAACTGCTATTATGTATTGTTGGCAGCTAAGAGATATTGCCCTTCCTAGATGCCTTTATATACACCCCAGGCATTCGGGGTGACACTCCTGCGTGTTTCCAGAGTGCCATAGTCTTAACCTGTTAAAGCATGTGTCACTGTGTAATACATTGCCTTTTTACTTGTTTTTTTATCCCCAAGACTGATCATTCCTTAGCAGAGTTCTCTGGTGCTCAGGGAATGAATCACAAATGAAGGAATAAGTAGGCTTAATGTGTTGAGATTTAGTGTACGAGACCATGTGTGACCATAAAACACATCTGATCTTGGTTAATACCTATTTCGGGCACACGAATAGTGATACTCAGAGAGAGTATCAACATTACACAGAACAACTGTCTGGATTTGACTGGAGTTTGTCTGATTCCAAAATCTGTATCCTTGCAATGACCTCACACGGCATTTCAAGTGAGGAGTAAATCTTTCCTTTCCCACCGAGCCTCATAGCCCATGGGCATTTGTGGCTCACTGAGCAGCCTCATTATTCTCCGACTGGGTTTTCTCCACTGAGATTTGAGACTTTTTAAAACCATTTTTAAAGTTTATCCCATATGAATCTTTGCAACACAGATTCTGCTCTGTACCCAGCAATCAAATCAAAATCCACTGAGGTTTGGGATTCTGCGGGCCATTTGTTAAAATGATTCTTGGGCTTGAATGCTTTCTGCTCCAGTATTCTCTTCCATTTGTTCTTTTTTTTTGGGTCCGTGAGATTTTTTAAGGTTTTACTCTTTGAAAACATTTCACATTCCCCATTGTTTGCACAGATGTACCGCACAACAGAGTGGTGTGGTATCTGCCTTCCCAGCTCTTCCCCTTATCTGATCTTTGATATTGTGCCACGCTTCTTTTTTTAAGTTTTTATTTATTTGTTAGAGAGAGACAGATACAGCACAAGTGGGGAAGGGGCAGAGAGAATCCCAAGCAGGCGCCACGCTGCCAGCGCAGAGCCCAGCACAGGGCTTGAACTCACAAAACCAGGAGATCATGACCTGAGTCAGACGCTTCACCGACTAAGCCACCCAGGTGCCCCTGGTCTTACTCTTCAGCAAATTATCAAAAAGAAAGTTTTTTGTTTTTTGTTTTTTTTTTTTAATGTAACTTGTACCTGGTGTGGTTTGTAAATTGGGATTTCTTCTACTCTTCCTAAACATGTGACCTCTTTTTCGATGCATGGAAAAGGCCCCACACGCTTTAGCCAGGTGGATGTGTGCCTACCTCATATGCACAAGAGACCAAGGTGCTGGTACCAATGGTGGCTCAGTCCTTCGTCCAGATCCTGGCTAACCCCTAGCCAGTAGCATATCTTGAGTAAGTTACAATTTTTTTTTTAAAGTTTATTTATTTCCGAGAGACACAGAGGCACAGCATGAACAGGGGAAGGGCAGAGAGAGAGACACAGAATCGGAAGCAGGCTCCAGGCTCCAAGCCGACAGCACAGAGCCCGACTCGGGGCTCGAACTCACAGACCGTGAGATCATGACCTGAGCCAAAGTCGGCCGCCCAACCGACTGAGCCACCCAGGCGCCCCATACAATTTTTGAAGCACTTATGAGTCCTCATGTGTTAAGAGGAAATAGGAATAATAATCACCTTCTTGGGTTGGTAGTAGACATAAATGTACCTTACTTGACTTAGCCTGAAGGAATTTTAGTAAACTGATTTTGTATATAATTCTTTTAAAATAAAGATATTTCAGTTTAGAAATTAAAAAAAGAGAATATAAATGTTTTTGGAAAAACATTGGCAACGCTAGTATATTATATTTTTTATCAATTTCCATTCCATTCCATCCTAATGGTGGTTGGGAAACAACTCCCAGGATTCTTACTATCAATGTGTTTTAAAAAGCAGGGAGTGGTTAGCAGCATGGAAAAACAAATTCTATTCTATGGACTCCAGAAAGAAGAACAGCCCTGTCTGGATCCTGACTTTAATCTGTGAAAACTGTCAGGTTGTGGCCATGTGAAATCATTGAGTTTTGTTGTTTTAAACAGAATACACCTACCTTGTTTCACCCACCAGGAACTATGCTTCA
Source organism: Paguma larvata (assembly GCA_030068075.1). Taxonomy (NCBI): domain Eukaryota; kingdom Metazoa; phylum Chordata; class Mammalia; order Carnivora; family Viverridae; genus Paguma; species Paguma larvata. The sequence continues at coordinate 75,885,678 of CM057831.1, read as the reverse complement.
TGTGAACAGGAATTGATCTAGTGATCACTATATTTCTTGTGCCAAGAATAATGATTGGTACATAGTAACTGTTCACTAGATTGTTGATAAATGTTAATAATTTTGGATTAATTAATCCTCTTGTAGGATTCTACATACTCTCAAAAGAAAAATGTGTCAAATAATAACTGCTTACATTTTGTAATCCATCAAGCATGTTTACATCCATTATTTGATTTTATTTTAGGATAGAATACGAATGAAGGACATAGAGCATATAGTATTATTTTTAATTTAAATGTTGAGGAGCTGAAGATCTGAGATGTGAAATAAACTTCACTGCTTCAGGCAGGTGGTAAAGGGGCAATCCTGTACGCCGAGTCTGGTATTTGGATTTCAAATCCTTGCGAGCATTTAGTGATTAATTAATTAATTTATATACTCACATTCATCAATAATTGAGTACTTAAGAACTATGCAGCATACTAAGACCTAAAACAAAGTAAATGGTTCTGCCTCCATAATTCAGAACCTAGTAGCAAATACAGACATACAAATAATCACTCAATGTAGTAATATAAAGCCCACAGTTAAAAAAGGCAAATTCAACACATTTTTCAATTTCTCTCCAAATACAGTCCTAAAATGATAACACTGAAATAAAATATGGAAAAACTAATAACTGCAAAGCAAAGTCAAGAGGACTGAGCATACAAGATTGCTACATCATGTGTTTTCCGATAGAAGCAAATGAATAGAAGAGGTGGCTCCTCAGTGTGGGTAGAAATGGTCACAGCTCCAAGTGATCACGGAGATGGATCCAGAAACTAGGGAACTGCCCGCAAACTCCTGCAGTGGGTCAGACCCGAAGCAGTCCAGGTCCTACAGACACAGCTGAACACAAGGACACTAATCGAAACTCTGGATCTGTCAGTTTTCTCATGCATAACCCTCCTCTTTCAAAGATAGAAGCTGCTAAAGTACACACACGTGTTTTGACAGACAACATAGGTTCACTAAACCCTAGCTTTTCCTAACTCCTTTCTTCCTTTCCTGTCTTCGCTCTTGAGCCTTAAAAAATCGCATTCCTACCCTTTTCGTTCTCTAAAGCATTTGGGGTAGCTTTGTAAAACCAATGTGGCCAACGAATCCCAGCCAAGAAGATCAGAGTGGAAGCCTTTTGGGGAGCCTTCTCAAAGGGCGTAATGTACAAAATAATGGCAGCATATTTACATGACAGGATACAGAGGAGAGAATTAAGAATATATTGTCCTGATATTGCTGAGCTTTTAAACCAGTGATAGCAACTTTCTAGTTCCAGAGTTTCTGCTATGTGAAAAAAGTCACCCCAATTTTTTTAAGCCATATGTAGAAGGGTTTTCTGTTACTTGGAGGCAAAAATCATTCCTAAAATTTATATATACATAGATTTAGGTGAACCTCCAAAAGATATATGTATACGAAATCATGAAAGAGAAGAAAATGTTGAGCAATTCCTGAGAGGTTGGACTCAGGAGCCCAGGTAGAGATTAGCTTTGGATAGGAAGATTGAGAGTGTCTATTTTGCTAGGACAGAAAGCAAGAGTGCAATGATGAATATAGGTTTTAAAAAAAGGTACAGGGGAGATAGCATGCTGAGAAATCTTTTGTCAGAAAACCCTGAATTTTACTCTGTAAAGTAGGATGCAAAGCTATCTGGTTGTTGTGTGTGTGTGTGTGTGTGTGTGTGTGTGTGTGTGTGTGTGTGTTTGTGTGGAGAGGGTTTGAGGAGTTAAGGAAAGTGAAGTTTGCAGCCAGAGTTGAGGCGGCCAGGAATGGAAGCTGACTACAATCATGAAGACAGTTGCACAGCACTGGAGACCCACCCTGACCGCGTGGCGATGACTCAGAGGTAGAGCTTTGCAGGCAAGAGCGCTGACGCTGACAATCACAGGCGCGTGTCGGAGGAGTCTACGCAGTACTCTGAGAGCGGAAACGTCATTCGTATAGAATCAGGGATATAGAAATCAAATTAAATGTTGTCATATTCTAGTTTTGAAACTTTGACAGGATATTTAAGCTCTTGAGTCTCAGGTTCTTCACCGATACAACAGGGCAGTAACGCCTACTTCAGTTGTCCTGGTGCATGAGATAAACAAAGGCTCAGTAGCAAACCTCACTTATGCAGCACTTTTCATTATCCTCTAAAAAAGAAAGCTGGAAATGCATGTTGTCCCGGCAAGAGTCAGGTTTCAGTTAAGGCTAAAGAGTATCAGAAAAGAACCTCTAGTTTTTGGATTGTGCCATCAGATCACTAGGAAAGAAATTTAGGATAAGTCGTTGCAGCTTCCTCCAGCACCAGCTAGCTTTAAGACCCTGACTTACAAGCAGGAGAAAATAAATGGAACTATCGCTCAACTATGAAGTCTTAAAAGATTCCCAATTAGAATTTCACAGTGAATTGCAATTGCATATTTTTTTTTTTTTTTTGGGCCATTAGACATTTCATCGATACATTCTATCGCCTTGCCTGCTGGAAGATTTTCATCAAGGAGAAGATAACCTTTTAGATAGTTGTAAGGGTGAGGCGAGAGACCAGCAATCAATGAATCACTCAGGCTTTGTAAATGACACGGCAGTTTCACGATCTCTAACCTTTACTGCACAATAGATATTTGTTAGGGAAAATAAATAAAAGAAAGAACAACCATTGTGAAACTACTCTCCTGGCTAACAGTGATAAAGCTACATAGTATCACGATTATTAAGATTAATAGAAGATGACAACTTTTTTTGAACTCCAATGACTTTTACATAAATTAAAACTTTTTTATCATTTCATTTCAAGCCTTGATTCATCCTGGATTGTGTCCAAAAAACAAAAGCCCACAGGAAATATTCCCATGTTTATATAAAATAACATGAGCTACATTGTTCCATATAATCCAGAGCATTAAGAGATATTAAAGTATCTCAATTTTAGTGTTCTTCTAGAGCTGAAATTTGTTTTTGTAGCTAGCAAGCAAGACATTTATTCTCTATTTCACGAATACTAGAATGACACATTTCGATTTGTGCACATTCTTACTGTACCTGAGAGTTTTATTTTTTCCTCAAAGCCAAAATTGTCTTTTCTATTTTTGAGGAAGAAAATGAAATATCTACTTGTTAGTTAAATATTTTTAACTATTAGTCAATTATTATTACCGTTATTTTTTATTAAAATTTCCCAAGAATTCCTTATCTCTGCGAAGTCTGACATTTTGTTTAGTTAACACTGAAAAAAGCCATTCCAAACAGAACTTTGAAAAACATCAAATCTCAGAGTCCAGAATTAAATGGGGTTTGGTAATGTTTTTGTCCTTTGGTTATTCGACTAACCTGGGGAAGAAAGAGAATAAATCAATTATTTTGTGGATAGGTATGGCCAAGCTAATCACTCTTTCCAGTTTTCACGTTACAAGTTGTTAATACAAAGACACTATATAGACAGGTGCTCTGTATTTAAATGTCACTTGGTGATAATTATTTAAAAATAGATGTTAGTTGGGTTATTTTGAGTAATTTCAGGTTTATAGAAAAATTTAGGAGAGGGGCACCTGGGTGGCTCAGTCTGTTAGGTGTCCGACTTCGGCTCAGGTCATGATCTCGCGGTTCATGGGTTCGAGCCCCATGTCGGGCTCTGTGCTGACAGCTCAGACCCTGGAGCCTGCTTCAGCTTCTGTCTCCCTCTCTCTCTGCTCCTCCCCAACTCATGCTCTGTCTCTCAAAAATTAAATAAACATTAAATTTTTTTTAAAAAAAGAAAGAAAATTTAGGAGAATAAGGCAAAGTATTCCCATGTACGACACCTTTCCTCTGGTTTCCTCTATTATTTATATCTTGCATTAATGTAGTACATCTGTTAATCTTAGTGAGTACTAATACATTATTATTAATTAAGATCCATAGTTTAAAATAAGGTTCATTCTTTATGTTGAACATGATATAGTTCGCCTATTCTCTTCCCTTCATATTCTGGACATCTACATATCTTTTTACTGTGTCCGTAGTTTGGCCTTTCCCAGAATGTCAAATAGTTGGAATCATACAGCATGTAGCCTCATCGGATTGGCCTCTTTCACTTAACAATATGCATTTAATTTTTCTCATGTTTTGGGGGGTCTTGATAGCTCACTATTTTACTGCTGAATAATATCCCGTTGGATGGATGTACTCAGTTTGTTTATACATTAACTTACTGACAAGCATCTGATTGCTTCCTAGTTTCGGCAATTATGAATGAAGCTGCTCTGAAGGCTTATATTCAGGTTTTTGAGTAGACATAAGTTTCCAACTCATATGGTTAAATATCGTGGAACACGATTTGCTAGGTCATATGGTAAAATGATATTTTGTTTTGTCAGAAACCTGCAAAACTGCCTTCCAAAGTGACTGTACCATTTTGCATTCCCATCAGTAGTGTATGACAGCTCCTGTTACCCCACATCCTCACCAGCATTTGGTGTTGCCAGTGTTTTGGGTTTTTGCCATTCTAATGGGCAGGTAGTGGTATCTCACTGTTGTTTTAATTTGCAGTTTCCTAATGACATATGATGTTGAGCATCCTTTCATATGCTTATTTGCCATCTGTTTATCTTCTCTAGTGATATTTCTGTTCAGATATGCTGCCCATCTTTTAATTGGAGAGAATTGCATGTTTAAATTAATATTTAATGCCTCAGGACAGACATAGGCAAAAGCGATGACGCCCAAGCCATCAAGATATGACCAGGGGATAATGGAAGTCTGTGTCAATAAAAGGAAGTTTTTTGGCCATGGTATAATATAAGTGTCCATTCAGGTTCTGTTAGGTGCAAGAAGACTTGTTCTCAAGTACATTCCAATTGTTGGCATAGAGAAATTGACCCATTTTCTCTTGCTGCGATTGAAAACTTCAGTGGTTAATATTTAAATCACCCCTCTTGCTTTAATCAAGAACCCTTGTTAAGAATTGTTTCATTTATTTTGCACGTATTTATTATATGACTACTGTGTGCTAAGTACTGTTTTAGGCTGAGCAACTGCAGTGATGAATCAGACAAGTGTCCCTCAACTGGAGGAACTTACCATAAATTTGGAGAAGACAATTAACTAAGTAAGTGCAGAAAAAATAAGACAGTTTTAAAACAAGGAAATTAAAACAAGAGGATGAATAAAGTAAGATAGGGTTAATGAGAGAGAGGCTGATTGGAGGGGGTGTCAGATCAGAGCAGGAGTCTCTGAGAACAGGACACGTGAACCAACCCTAGATTAGGAATCAGATGTGGGCAGACGGTGGTGATAGGTGCAGGCTTAGACTGGAAGAGAGCTTTCTAGAATTGAAGGAAGAACAAGTGGGAAAGCCACGAGGTAGGGCTGAACTGGACATATTTGAGAAATAGAAAGAAAGCCGGCGTAGCCGAAGCGTGACGAGTGACCTGAGTGATCTCTAGGGACACCTTGCCCAACTGGCGATTGTTTTCCAGGATGACAAACGAACAAGCAAAAGCTCACGAAAACATTTCAGCTACAAAATAAAATTTCATACTAGCCCTAAATTAAAACTTCGGAGGAATTAAGCAATGAAAAGTTTATAGTATCGCTTTCCCATAGGCAATTCAATATTAAAACAATAAATACTAAACAATAAAATAAGTATATGGAAGTCTAACCCAATTCTGATGTTTCCCTGGATGGCTATTATGGCAGACACTAAAATGTTACCCAACCCGTATTTCTCACCTTCATTCCTATTAATATAACCTAAAATTTGTTGGAGATTGCAAGGTCCCAGCTTGCTATTTCAGTAGCTCTTACCACGGGGAATTACCATGTGACACAGAGAATAGCAGTAAGTCATGACAAAATGCGAATGGTAAGTGTGGGAAATCTGTTGATTTCCTGATAAAAGAGCAAGAACAGAAGTGATTGCTTTCACTCCCAAACCCCTTCTCCCTTGATGTATCCATCTGTAGCAGCTATCTTGCAATCCCTGGGCAACAAGCCGGGTTCTCTGATAACACACTGTGCAACTGAACTTAGACACGTAATAGCACATCTCCCGAAGCCTGGTTAGCTGAGAAAGCAGTAAATGGCTTCAATGTAGTCAGACTTTCTGTCGCTGTCGCTCATACATGTTCCTAATTTCTAGAACTATTTGATGATTTCTTCTTTAATCAACTATCATAGGATCACTTTTACTTTGGGGGGCCTGGGTATCCCCCACGTATCTGTACGTGTGCTCAGTATAGTCACCCTGACTTCAAAGAACATAAGCAGGAGGAAGCAACATCCTTACCAGGATCCAGTCAAAGTTCTCAAAGCCAGACGTATTTATCACTTCAGCATCACTATGAAGCTGGTGCTGTTAACATTTATAGATAAGGAATCAGAGGTTCAGAAATGTTGTATCAGAAATGTCCAGTAACCAGTCCACAGCCAAACACCTCGTGAGTGACAGAGGCAGGATATGAACCCAGGTTTCAGGGCCCCTGGCTCTAATCATTCTGTAGGACTGTCTCCTAGAATTAAGGAGCCATTTCATTACACAAGACTCGATGGACCAGGCTAATGAGATTTTATGTACAAATTCTGATTCCTTCAGGGCTGATGTAAAAAAGATAAATTTAGAGTGACTCTCTCTAAGGCAACATACATGCTTATTGTAAATATTAAGGTCTAGTATTTACATATATGTTTTTATCATTGCCTTTATAATGAGTAGTTAATAGTCTCGCAGGGGAAAAATGAAATAAAATAGCAGTCAGGATGAATGCGAGGCATTAGCCTCACTTGAATTAAAATGGCTAAATAATATATATATTTTTTTCTTTTAGAAAGCTATTTTAAAGAAAACACTGACAGATTGTTATGAGACAAAATTAGGGAATCGCCTGCTAATTAAAGGCCATTGAACAGTGTGTGCTTCTGTTTGTTTTGGAAACTGAGAAAACGTTTGTACATGGTCACTGCAGCTGTTCAATGTTTTTCTTGAGTTAGAGGTTCCCTGTTGTTGTGGCATAATTACACAGCCCTGTGTACCCAAGAACCTCGAAACAATCTGCATTTCAAAGGAACTCGAGGGCCCAGCAATCTGTCAGTTCAAGCCCATATACTATTCAAAGAAGAAATTTGACAGTTAAAAGTCTTTACGCAAATAAGATAATTGAATTACCATAAAGTTAAGAGAATTAGCTCAAGTTTCACATGTTACTCCGTTACATGGATTTTAAAAGGCTGGCATCTCTCTAACCATTAAAACTCATTAATGAAATCTCTCATGAGTGTGTGAAGGTAATTAATAATGGCATCATTGTACTCCTCGGAGCTCTTTCTATTGCTTTCATGTCACTGGTACCAACGCCAATACGTATCTTCACAGTTTTGTGGATGGCGATACGAAGTACTATTTTTATGGAGAATACAAAATATCTAAACTCATATACTGATAACCTGGACAGATTTCACACAGTCTCAGCATTCAAACCAAATCATCAAGTAAATTAGATAAACAGCCTACTCCACTGAGGCATCTGCTTGATTGTGACTCTCAGAGAAGCTTCCCTACTCACGCAGAAAACAGCAGCCAGCTCTCATTTTCTCATCTCTTCCTTCTTTTCTCTTCAGAGAACCTAAAATTGATGTGTCTATTTTTGTTTCCTTACTTATTATCTGTATTCCTCTAGAATAAGTCTTGGTCTATTCTCTGCCATAGACTTAAGATACTGCACAAGGCTGAGCTTATGGTAGGTGCTTATTAAATGTTTGCTGAAATAACCAATGAATGCACATTGCTGATTTCTTCTCTGAACTACTTATTCAACAACGATACCAAATAGATAGTCATCATGTCTTACTCATCTAACATTCACCTGAAAAATGGACATCACAAGGTTGAATGAGCATTCCTTCTGGAAGATGTCCCCTTCCTTCTCATGCGTGATAGCATAGCATACTGTAGACAGCACTACAAATATATTTACTCGTCAGATTACATGCTTTTACATAATTATTTTGATAATACAAGTCTTTGATTCTTGGCTGAAAAAAACAAACTTTATGCTTATTATGTTTTATTCCAATATCATGTAACTGAGCCAGGACTATATAACTATTATACAAGATTTCATTTTAAAAGTTTAACATAAGGACTGGAGCAATCTTCACTAGCATAATAGTTACACCCAGGTGGAAACAATTATCTTCATACTTTCTTATCTTTGTGTAACTGTATTCCAACAAATTACTTTAATTAAGCCTAATACTAAGGAAAAACAGGAGAAGTGATTAACAAAATAACTTTCTAAGGGAAGCGTTTACCCTTATCCTTGATGCTGAAAATGGATTTATGATGAAAATTACAAGACTTTCTCTCCGTGTGGTGAGATATAAACCTCCTTCGGTACTGAACACTTAACAGAATATTTAATAAACTATCAGAGGATAAAACAGAATTTACTAAAAGAGAGGTTTCTCACACTCACATATGAGCTCTTCTGCTTCTCTGCTGAATCCCAGAACAAACCTTCACATTATAATCCAGGGGGAAAAGCACCTCTAGTCCAGTCTGAGCATCTTTCTCATCTACTGTATCACCACCTCTTGACTTCAAGAGTCAACTTGACTTTCAAGTTTCACTATTTACAACAGCTATTCTTTCCAATTAGTAGTTAGGTGTTGTGACCATTTCCAATGTTTGTTGTTGTTTTTTAATGAGTGGTGTTTTCACATTTTGCCTGTTTTTGAAATTTGTTTACTTGGTTTGCTTTTGATTATTTCAGTGATGACAATGGAGATGGATATTCCGTTAGTCTGACATATTTAACTGGAGGACAATGGGTCTCATCTAATTTAAATCAATACTTTAAAAAAGAAAACTTGATTTGTCTACAAATGCATCAAAGACTCCATGGTTTTTTTGTGACTAGTTTTATACCCATATCTACATCTATGTTTAATATAAATTGAAATTTGTTTGTAATTATGACATTTATAAAAACAAACATGAGGAGCACCTGGGTGTCTCAGTCAATTAAGCACCCGACTCTTGATTTTGGCTCAGGTCATGATCTCATGATTCGTGGGTTCGAGCCCCACGTCAGGCTCTGCGCTTACAGTGTGGATCCTGCTTGGGATTCTCTCTCTCTCTCTCTCTCTCTCTCTCTCTCTCTGTCTCCTCCCTAATGTATGCATGCACTCTCGCTCAAAATAAATAATAATGATAATGAAACACACATGAATATGAACTCCTGTGAGCTTTTTAAAACTCATCTTTTGTTGTCTTCATGGTTGTTAACTTAGTTTTTATGTGTTATATAACAAAATAGCAAGGTGAGAGCAAGGGTTTCAGTTTATTACAGATAAGTATCTCAGCACAAATAACACATAGCAAATACTCTTTTTATTCACAGAAATAAAATATTCAATTACATGTATTTATTACTCTATATTGTAGGTCAAAAGTGCTTTTTTAGGAATCAAAAACATAGCATTAATTTAAAATTACTATCGTGAATGACATAGTTCAAGTATGTTTGTCTAAGGTCTCCTAAATACTGCTTCCCTAAATGTTGCTCATACTGTTAGATTCAATTGTAAAAAGCATTCAACTATGAATTTAAAAGGAAAAGCTGTCATTTTTATTTAATGATTTATAGACATAGCAGTGCCAACAAACATCGCCAACATATTTAATGATAAATAGGAAAGATGCTGGTTAAAACATGTTAAGCCTCCTTCTGTGCGTCATGTCTCATGATCTACATCTAGTGTTATGCACAAATGCCTACGGCGGCCAGGCAGAGAATGAAAATGATGTTTAATTAGGTGCAAACATGCAGACATTAAATTACGCCACCATATGATTTTTTCTTTTATTTTTTTACAGAGTTCTGGAGAAAGAGAAAAAAAAAGTCACTATGGAAAAGCAACAGTGCAAATACCATGAAAAATAGTAACTCCTATATGGACCTAGTGGCAGGGAAACAATAGAGTACAGTAGTGGACATAAATGATCAGATTCTACGCACATTATAGAAGTAGTCCTAGTTCTAACAAGGTTAACTGTCAAATGCTGGGTATAAGAACAGCATTCAAGTGTAACTCCAAGTGTATGTGTGAATGTATGTGTATATGTGTATATGCACACCTACATATACATACATAGTGTATTATATATATTGTGTGTGTATATATATATATACACACACACACATGAACACACACACACATATATATTGATTTAGCTATTTGACAACCAAGTGGAGATATCAGATAAGCTTTTAAGGGAAGAATATTTTAGGGAAGTGTTTCCATATATGTTAATTTGACAGCACTCAGCCCAGAGGTATGGTATTTAAAGCCATAAGTGAGATTATCTACAGTCACATGGACCAATATGGCAGACATAGCCACAAAGGGCTTTTGAACATCAGAAACGTGAGCCATCTGAATTGAAATCTGTTATAGGCAGAAAATACATTAGATTTTGAAGATATTGTGTGAAATAATAATCTAAAATATCTCACTAATGATTTTATATTGATTGTACTTTTAATCATGTTTTATATGTTGTCTAAAATAAAATATATTTTAAAATTAAAATTGCCTAATTTTTATATAATTGTATTTAAAAAGATTTTTTTTTAATTTTTGAGAGAGAGAGTGTGAGCAGGGGAGGGGCAGAAGAGAGGTGGGGACAGATGATTCAAAGCAGGCTCTATGCTGACAGCAGCGAGCCTGATGTGGGGCTCAAACTCATGAACCAGGAGATCAGGACACTGAACCGATTGAGCCACCCGGGCCTCCCTACTTTTTATAAAATCTTAAAATTATGTAAGTGGTTCACATTTGCAGCTGGTTTGACATTTTTTCTAGATAGTCTCAGCTTAGAGCGTGAAGGCAGAGAGAAGAGAGGAAAGCTACAGTAACTGACCCATGAAATTCCCCTTTAGTTAGAGGCAAGTTATTAATTTCTGAAACTCAATATGGCATTTTAAGGAGGAGAAATTCAAATATATTAAAAAATGCTGATAAGTTAAAATTAGACTAGAATGAAGAAATGGCCACTACTTTTAGTGATTTGGAGGTCATTGCTGACTTGGACAAGAATTGGTTCAGAAAATCTGTAGGGATGAAACCGAACTGGAAGTGAGTTCCACAGAGGTGAGAGAAAAGGAATTGAGTGTGAACAGCTCTTAAAATTGGTCAGAGAAATCCTGCCAAAGAGTAATTAACAATACTGGGATTAAGATAGGTGCTTTTTGTATGTTTGTATATTGACAAGAAAAACTGATAACTGGAAGAAGGGATAATACCTGTAGTGATGCCATTAGAAAGAGAACAAGAACTTGAATCCTAATGGATTTGTTGACTTCATTTTGATATTTACCTATGTCAATCTGGAGACATACTGAAGAAAAACAAACTTTTAACAATTATGGTAAGTTTCTGAGTATTTGCTTTTAGGGGCAAGAGTATGAGCATTGGAGTCCAAAAAATCCCATTGTAGCTTTACTAATTAACTGCGTGTATTGGGCATAATGTGGGAATGGAATTGAACAACTGAACAAGGAGACAAAGGCAGGCCTAAGATAGGAGATCAGAGTTCATCTGTAGTAACTAGAAAAAAAGACAGACTATATTGGAAGAGAAACAAATTGGTTGATAAACCTTAAGATAGGAAGATATGATGTTATCTTAATTTCAGTGGCTGCTTAATATAGCATTTTATGCCTGATATATTTTTAAACATACAATGTTATATTGGTTTCAGGTGTACAATATAGTGATTCAACAGTTCCATATATTACTCAGTGCTCATCTAGATAAGTGTACTCTTCATCCCTTTAACCTATTTCACCCATTCCCTGATCCACCTCCCCCTGCTCCCAGTAACCATCTGTTTGTCCTCTATAGTTAAGAGTCTAGTTTTAGGGTTTTTTCCCCTTTGCTCATTTGTTGTTTCTTAAATTCCATGAAAAAGTAAAATCATATGGTATTTGTCTTTCTGGGACTGAGTTACTTTGCTTACCTTTATACTCTCTAGATCCATCCATGTTGTTGCAAATGGCAAGATTTCATTTCTTTTTATGTATGTATATATATATATATATGAGTGTGTGTGTGTGTGTGTGTGTGTATGTGTATATATATATATATATATATATATATATATTTATCTTCTGTATCTTTTCATGTATTGATGGACACTTAGGCTGCTTCCATAGTTTGGCTATTGTAAATGATGCTGCAATAAATGTAAGGGTGCTTATATCCCTCAGAATGAGTGTTTTTGTATTCTTTGGGTAAAGCATAAATACCTAGTAGTGGAAATACTAGATCATAGCGTAGTTCTATTTTTTAATTTTTTAAGGAAACTCCACACTGTATTCCACAGTGGCTGCCCTAGTTTGCATTCCCACCAACAGTGCACGAGGGTTCCTTTTTCTCCACATCCTCGCCAACACTTGTTTTTTGTGTTAACCATTCTGACACGTGTGAGTGGATATCTCACTGTGATTTTGATTTGTATTTCCTTGGTGATGAGTGAGGTTGAGCATCTTTTCATGTGTCTGTTGGCCACTTGTATGTCTTCTTTGGAGAAAAATCTGCTCATGTCTTCTGTCCATTTTTTTAAATGGATTATTTTTTTAAATGTTTGGGGTGTTGAGTTGTATCAGTTCTTTATATATCTCGGATGCTAACCCTTTATAGGATATGTCATTTACAAATATCTTCTTCCATTCAGTAGATTGTCTTTTAGTTTTGTTGGTTGTTACCTTCTCTGTGCAGAAGCTGTTTATTTTGATATAGTTCCAATGGTTTATTTTGCCTTAATTTTCCTTGCCTCAGGAGACAAGTCTGGAAGAATGTTGTTACAATCGATGTCAGAGAAATTACTTGTCTGTGCTCCCATAAAGGATTTGTATGGCCTCAAGTCTCATATTTAGGTCCTTAATCCATTTTTTTTGTATGATGTAAGACTAATTTGCTTCTTTTTATTATTATAAGAATGCTGTGTTGAATAGCATTTTGACTAGTTTTATTTGCATCCTTTATAATTTTATTAGTATAAACTATAAGAAATTATAGAGGACATTCATGTATTTATATAAATTTTAATAACAATATTAAAGAGTTCAAGAAAAATATTAGACCATATTTCCGTCTCACTAACATATGGAATGGCCTTCTCCAAGAATTCTTAAAAACAATCGTTATAAAAAACAAAATGAAAAAAAAGTGGTTATCATGATTAAAGGGCTACTCCTGTAAAAAAAATAACCACTGCAAAAATATTTTTGATGTTTTCTAAATCAAGAATTTGATGAAATTCATGAAACTTCTTCCAAGAAAAATAAAGACTCTTCTAAAAATTTGTACTCAAGATCAGAAGGTGCTGTGACTTCGGTCTTAACCCACTTTTCCCAGTTATATATTGAGAAACTAGGATGAAAATAAACTGAAAAACATTAAAGGTTTTTTTAATGTTTATTTATTTTTGAGAGATAGAGAGAGTGACAGAGGTTGAGTGGGGGAAGGGCAGAATCTGAAACAGGCTCCAGGCTTTGAGTTGTCAGCACAGAGCCCAGACACCGGGCTTGAACTCATGAACTGTGAGATCATGACCTGAGCCGAAGTCAGACGCTTTACTGACTGAGCTGCCCATGTGCTCCTGAAAAATATTTTAAAAGTCACTTCTACAAAACCTCATTGTGTTTGAAGTATGCGAAATTGAATGCAAATACCAAAAAAAAAAAAAAAAGAAAGACATAAAAGCAGGGTTTATCATTCATATGAATATCCCTTCTTCATTGTAAGGCCAATGGCAATAAACCTGAAAAATGTTTGGCCTCTCTGTTTCAATTTCACGATGGTATAACTAATCTCCAAATCATAGAGGCAATGCTTGGATGTATAAAACTATGCGTGTTGATCAAACACCTACAAAGTTAAGGTACAATATCAGGCACTTTATAGACTGGGCAAGGGAGAAGGGGTGGGATGCAGAGAGTATGCCATTTTAAGGAGCTGATTTGCATTTCTAAGATTTCTGATCACCCCTCTCCTCTGCAGTCTAGGGTTCCAAGAACATTTCACCCTCTTGACAAAGATTTGTTTCTCATCCAAACTTTGGGATCCTGAACCTTCTCTTAAGTGCATCTGTGCACTTCCTTGTAAAATCCAGTTTCAGCAAAAAACCTGCTAATTCAGTTTAAACAGAACCTCCCACCCTCAATACCTGACCAACCTCAATATCTGACTCCCTTTAATATCTGATTGGGTTACTCATCCTCCAAGTTCCCTCAGGTGACACCCGATTACCCTGACCTGTCCTCAGCAAGAATCCTGTTAGATTGGTTTAGCCAACGTCCTCTTTCACCTTAGTGTTTCCTCTTAGTAATTTTCCATCCACTGACCCCACCTTGCTTCTTGGCCATAAATTTTGACTCGCGCATGTTATATTTGGATGGAACCCAGTTCTATACTGAGGTCTCTTTTCCCCTATTGCAATAGTCCCGAATAAAATCTGTTTTTACCTTTTTCACTAATGACTAGCTCTGGTTTTTCTTTGTAACCATGCAATCTAAAGATCTATTTGGGGGCAAGTGAACATTCACATCAGGTGATAAATAGGCTTAGTCAAAAATATGTAATATGGCCTATGAGCAGCCTGGAATTTATGGACACTGAAAATGAGCAGTGCCTTTGGAAATACTCCTAAATAAATTGAGAGAGAGAATTGACTTCTCAGCAACCAAGTCAAGCCATTGAACTGCTTCCAGAAGTTTTTGAGCAATAAATACTTCTATGAAAAATATGGTGGTGGGGGAGAAATGATTGATATAAAGGAAAACTGCAGGGCATCTATTAGAAGTAGGGTCTACTCCACCCAAATGAGAGGTGGGCATCACATGACAAGACATCAGAATAGAAGTACTATGAAGAAAAACATAATAGAACAGCAGTGGATAAAATATCTGGGAGGTACTATATTGTGTGCTACAAGGTCTGAATAGAAAATAAATCTTCCCCCAAAGAGAAATAGTGCAGGTTTGATTTGCATTATTAAAGGAAAACCCTGCCATTCTCTTGCCTCTTAAATCACTGGTTTCAGCCTAAGTTGACAGGGATCTTTCAGTTGCAAGCAAATTAACCCAAGTCAACCCAACTTTAGGAAAAAAGGGAATTTCTTGGCTTTCATTATTGAAAAGATTATGTATGGACTCCAAGCTTGAAATTTTACAGGCATATTTAGATGCAAGAGATGAAGAGATACCTTCTGGATTCATGCAGTTTCTTTGTCTTTCCTCTTTGTCAGCTTCTGTAACAGGTAGGCTATCTCTCTATAGAAAAGTTAAATACCTAGTAAGCATTCCTGAATCACATTCCCAAAATTTAGCAACCCCAGGAGAAAAAAATACAAAACCATCCTTTTATTCTTCAGTAATTCCTGCAAAAGAATTGAGATTCAAACTGATGTACTGTGCAAAAAGAAAGAAATTTTGAAAAAGAAAATCAGAGGTAATAAGTCCTTCTCCCCATTCCCATCACGCTGTCTAATGTTTCTGATTCCAATTTACAATGTATTGATTCTTTCCTCATACCAACAAGCAGTTCTCCGATAGCAGCTGGATGTCCTGCAATTTCACTCTCTGACACCATCTACCTGGGACACAGCATTAGATTTCACAGGCTGAAGGCACAGCCCTACAGACTGCAGCCCCCAACCCCAGGCTTCAGAAGCCAATTGTCACCTGTGCTTCTGAATAACCAACTATAGATTGGAGTTTCCAATGACCCCCACCTTAGGTTTGATTAATTTGCTAGAGCATCTCACAGAATGCAGAGAAACATTTTACTTACCAGATTGCAAGCTTATCATATATACGTGAATAACTTAGAAAGAGCCAAATGAAAGAGATGCAGATGATAAGGTATGTGAAAAGGGCACAGAACTTCCATGACCTCTCCTGTGTATTCACTACTATCCTCAAATCTCCGTGTGTTTACCAACCTGCAAGCTTTCCAAACCCAATCTTCCTGGGGTTTCATGAAGGCTTCATTACACATGTGTGATTGATTAAATCATTGGCTGTTGTTGATCCATTCAACCTCAAACCCATCTTCTCTCCCTGGAGATCAGAAGGATGGAATTGAAACTACCAACCTTCCAAACACAGGTTGGTTCCCATGGTAACCAGCCCCATCCTTAGGTAGTTCCAAAAGTCACTTCATTAACATTAAGCTCAAATGTGGTTGAAAGGAGTTTGTTATGGCTATCAAGACACCTTTATCATTCTTTTCACTTAAGAAATTCCAAAGGTTTTAGGAACTCTGTGCAGGAATGGGATGAAGACCAAATATATCTGTTTTAATACTAAATCGCAATGTAACACTGGTCTTTTTTTTTTTTTCTTTCCTCCGTTGAGATGAGTAATAAACTCAAATAGCTCAGTCAAATGTCTGTTCCTGGTAGTCACTGGATGTAGAGTATTGACACTGTAGAATAAAATAATATTCCACTGACATCGTAATATTTAATTATCTTAATAGCTGCATTTTCATCATTAGTCAGAGACCCTTAATTTTATTTCTGATCAAGTAATTATGAGTCTTCCTTTGTTAGTACACAGAGCGTCTCTGAAACATGGGTCAGATCACTATATATTTTATTCACAAAAAAAGTAGTGTATATTTCTATGCAAAATATATCATAAACCAAAATGCTATAAATGTGAGAGGATGGTAGATGAGAAATTACACAATATACAGAAAGGCCTATTGTAAACGTTTTATTTTTAATGTTTCTTTATTTTTGAGAGAGAGAGATACAGAATGCAAGCAGGGGAGGGGCAGAGAGAGAGAGGGCGACACAGAATCCAATGAAGGCTACAGGCTCTGTCAGCACAAAGCCCGACCTGGGGCTTGAACCCACGGACGATGAGATCATGACCTGAGCCGAAATCAGATGCTTAACTGGCTAAGCCAACCAGGTACCCTGAGGAAGGCCAGTTTTTTAAATATCAGGCAAAATGTTCTGATCTAATTTTCTTTCAATATTGTTTGAAAATATTTATTTAGATTTTTACATTTTATTTCTTTATTCAAAGCAGATAACAAAGCAGCAAATACTCAAATCCTGTGTTGTTAATAGGAAACTTCAACAGACTGCCAAGACAGATGAATGTACTCAAAGATGGAATCTAAGTAAAGATATTAATGTGTTTTTGATGGATTTCACTACTATTAATTTTTATGGCTTAATTTGACCTAATATTGAGATATAATTGGCCTAAATAATTAAAAGATGGCTTCAAGCTTTGAGTAAATTATTTCCAAATTCTTCCATTTTTTATTCCACGCAAAAAATAAACATCTACTTCTGAGAACTATTTCATAAACAGCTGTTTGGAGCATATATTATTTTTAGTGGAGTTAGTATTCATTTCAATTTTAAAACAATGATTTCCACAAGCTAACCTTGAAACACACTTAGAAAATTTTGAGGACTAAATATTTGAGCATCGCATTCTCACAGAAATAATCCTATTGTCCTTGTATAATATCAAGATGAATACAGTCTTGACAATGTAATATATTTTCATTATACTTTTAATTACAGTTAGTTGTTAACTAAGGACACCCTATACTGAACAGCAGCGATCTGACAAGATTAAGGGGAAATAATTGGAGTCAGTAAATAAGCACTTTGTCAATATGAGCATAGCTATAAGTAATTAATGAGATATTGAAAAATAATCATAGCATAACAAACAATGCTGGTAATTAACAATATGTTCGTTGGAAGTTGACATCTATTTGTACATTGGGAAGAAATTCTATAGCTTTGCCTATATGCCCACTTATGAATGGTGCCAAGTATCTTCTAATAACTTCATTGAATCAATTAAATTGCACTGATGAGGCAACGAGTGACAAAGGGTATTTGGGTTCACTGCACTGACAGAATCTCCGTAGTTTTAAGTTCATCTTGAAAGTTATTTTGCCAACACAATGGATATGATAGTTTTCAGGTTGCTACTTTTGAATTCAATGTCATTTTTTTTTTGGTTTATAATTATTTCTTTTTTTTTTTAATTTTATAATAGTTTATTTTCAAATTGGTTTACATATAACACCCAGTGTTCATCCCAACATGTGCCCTTTTTAATGCCCATTACCCCCTCTCCCCCCTCCCTCATCCCCCTTACCCTCAGTTTTTTTCTTAGTCTTTGAGAGTCTCTTATGTTTTATCTCCCTCCCTCTCTGTGTCTTTTTGACTTCAAAAATTAGTTGGTTTGAGTTCTCTGTTACAGTTCAGTAAATGGTAAGGTATGAAAGCTTTCTTGATCCCAGTTAGGGAAAGAAAGGGAGTAAACATATTAGAAAAATTATAATGTATTTTCATAAAAATGGAATAACAGAAGTTATGGCATGTGGATTAGAAATTTTGTATGGCAGGTAGTTGTAGAAATTTTGCGGGTTTTCAAGACCTCAATAATAAGAATTAATGGATTTCTATTTCATGAATCTCTAATTATATAATTCAGCTATCAGCACATGCTGTGGCTTCCTATTTCATTACCAATCAGTTTCATCTGTTTATAATTTATTATATTAGATTTTCTTGACCTAGGCTTGAGATTACTTTGTGACACACTTTTTCCACCTTGGCTGATGATAACTGGCCAGCTCTCTCTAAGGGGCTTTTAGTTCAGTGACTCAGATCTGATGTGATAAACCCAAATTACACTTTTATTAGAATCAGTGGGTTATAAATCACTTTATAAAGCTCAAACCATTGACTGTATTTTCTATTCCTTTATAGTAACTAGAAAATAGTGGTGACCAGAGGAAGTTTAGATGATATTGGATGAAAAACATGACAGAACTTCTCCTTTGGCCCTGAACCAGTCACTGCTGGGTGGTTACATAAATAAGAAATAAGTTTTCATGCTGTTTAACCATTTTTTTGCGGGTCTGGAGGAGGTAGCTTGAGAACACTATAACTAGAAGTGAGATACTAACATAACAACAACCACAAAAACTAAAATGTGTACCCTTAGCTTTAGTATCAGATAATAGGTTATAAAGAAACACACATAAGCAAGTGAACTCCAAGTACCAAGATAAAACCGCTAAGAGTTGAGGTAAAATGACTTAGCAAAACTACCCTGTGCAATAACTTGAAAGGCATTTATGCAGTCACAACTCTTAGAGACTATTGCTCTAAGGAAATGGTTAGACAAAGGTAGACTTACAGGAAAGATGGAAGGAAATCAAGCTTCCACAAGAGAGAATCACTCTGTCTATATCCTTATGACTAAGAGTTCAGAAAACCTCATTGGTTGGACTTCTGCTCATAACTATCTTTATTCCATATTAAACAGTACTTAAATTTCACCAAAATTTACTATTTACCACAATAACACATTGAGACATTCAGAGCAAGTAATATTCCTATTTTCACGAATTCGGTTACAATTGGTCAAGGTCTAGGTCCTACTAATGTCATGTTCAATATGAGACCTTGTACTTTGTGATTGTTAGTTCAGTGCTCTTCCAATAATTGTACATTATAACATAAAGATTCAATTATTTTTATTGGCCATTCTATGTTTTGCGGCATAAGTCTTTAATTAAGCAGTGTCTACATTTGGACATCTGTCTTTAACATGTTAATATCCACTAGAGAGCATCCAAGTACAAAAAAACACTGTACAGCTAGGTAGACACATTATCTCAGCCAGTTGATGTCGGTTATCTCCTGTCTTCAGCCACCATCTTTCTGCCTTGATGGGCACATATGAACTAAAGAGACCTAGTTATGGGAATGGAGGCTACACATAAACCCAATATCAGGGACTCTACTTTCCAAGACTAATCTAGTCATCATTATTGCCTAATGTCTGATATGCCAGCATCAGAGAGCCTTGCGAAGTCTTCATATGATATCATTTCTTGACTAGACCGGGTGGAAAGTTGATTTCTTAGGGCCCTTCCTTGGAAAGAAGAGAATAAATAAAAACACTTATTCTAGGAATGGATTTGTTTTTTCTATCCCCTGGACTTTGACTACCACGTTCTGAAGGCTTACCGAGCACTTGATGCACTGGAATGGGATCCCACATCACATCACAGGAGGCTAGGGCAGTCACCTTCAGCAAAGAATTTGTGGCGGTGGGATTATGACTGGGAGATCTATTCGTCATATCACATTCATCTCTATCAGGCTTCCAGCCTGATAGATCATTGGGACAGCCTGCTGAAAGCATAGCTGAACTTTCCCCTCTAGGGTGATATTCTGAAAGGATAAGTTCCTATCCTTCAGGACTCTGACCATATATTCAATACCAAAAAAAAAAAAAAAAAAAACCAAAAAAACAAAAAAAAACAAAAAACAAATGTTGCCCACTGGAAAAAATTTAATTGCATGTAGAAACAAGTGTGGAAGCTGAGTGGTCTCATTATCATTCCTGATGACCTAAGAGGGATTTTAGGCTTTCTGTCTCCACAACTCTGGACTCTGTAGGATCAGAAATCCTGCTCTTTAGAAGGAAATTACCTTCACCCAGGATACATAAAAGTATCTTATGTAAGTATAATTATAAAATTCAGGGGTGCTCAGGTGGCTCAGTTGGTTAAGCATCCGACTCTTGAATTCAGCGGAGTAATGATCTCATGGTTTGTGAATTCGAGTACCATGTCGGGCTCTGCATTGACAATGCAAAGCATGCTTGGGATTCTCTCTCTCCTTCTCTCTGTCCTTCCCAGCTCATGTGCGTGCTCTCTCTCTCTCTCTCTCTCTCTCTCTCTCTCTCAAAATCAATAAATAAACTTAAAATAAATAAATAAATAAAATCAGGTGATTCCTGAACATATGGGGCTCCTTTTGTTTCCGGGACCTCTACACAAGAAGAGGAATCACTCCCTAGGCAATGGTAATGGACCCTGGTAATTATGAGAATGCAGGGCTGCTGTTACATAATGAGACACCTAAAGAAATGCATGTTAGACTCGGTTGTTCCATTTGGACGCTTCTTACTACACCCTTGACCAATGGTAACTACAAATATATAACAATAGCCATTTTCTGAGAAAAGCAGAGGGTCAGGGCTCAGGCTCCTTGGGAAGCAGGGTCTAGATAACTTCGCCATGCAAGATACTAAGGCCACAGAGGCAGCAGCCAAGAGTGTTGGGAAACTAGAAATAGTGAAGGAGGGTGATAGTAAGCATCATTTTTAGCCGAGACCAGCTGTAATTTGTCCAATTACTATCTATTTGTACGAGTCTCCTCAGAGAGAAAGGTCCATTTACATCCTTGAGGAGCAGCTCTCCTAATGAATATGAAAAAGTGATAAAAAATGCCAGATCTTTCCAAGCAGTTTTGCTGCCCAGCTTCAGTTTGTGAGGTCAGCAGACAGCCTCCAATTTCCAGGTCTTTAAGGTCTGCCTTACCTGCAGACAGCTACCTTGTCTGGGGGAAGCTGCATGCAGTGGCTGAGAGGGTTAGGATAGATAAGCCATTTCAGCCTCTGCAGCACACACCGATAGGCAATACTCATTGCCGAGGACCCCATCAAATTAGTCACGGTATTGACAGCCCTGTATTGCAATTAATACAGCCCTGTATTGCCCTGTATTGCCCTTTTTCCTCTATCCAACCTTCTGTGTCCACCTTCCATTTATACGTGTCCATCTCTGGGGTTCCTAGGTGGCTCAGGAGGTTGAGCGTCGGACTTTGGCTCAGGTCATGATCACCGGTTCATGGGTTCCAGCCCCGTGTTGGATTCTGTGCTGACAAATTAGAGCCTGAGGACTGCTTCAGATTCTGTGTCTCCCTCTTTCTCTGCTCCTCACCTACTCACACTCTGTCTTTCTCTCTGTCTCCAAGAAAATAAATAAACATTAAAAAACATAAAAATATATATACACATTCATCTCTAATGAGCTTTCTGTACCCCATACTGCAACTCACTGTATGCATCTGGAGAACCCAATGTACAAGACATGACTAATAGTATTTCTCCCCCCATTTGCCATCAACTACTCCTCCCACAGTTTTCCGTATTGTGAAAGTTGCTCAGAAAACAGGAACAAACCTTGGAAGAATCATCCTTGGTGACTTTCCTCCTCTCATAGTCCACATATGTTTGGTTTCCTATCTCTTCAAAATTACCCACAATCTAACCACTTATAATTACTTTCAAAAGTATCACATCAGTCCAAGCCACAACCATCTCTTGCCTAGATTTTTATAGCAGCCTCCTAATTAGTTTCTCTGAACTGACATAATAACAAGAATGATCAGTTCACAGTATAACTTAGATCTTGCCCCTTTTTGGCTGAAAACCCTGAAATCAAGGTAATCAAAAAATGGAACAATGCCCCAGATAACTTGGCCATTCATTATTGGCTTAGTCTATCATCTTATTTTATGTTCTGATAACTAAAGTTGCATTTGTGTAACAAAACTCAAGTTGACCACATAGATATATAATGTGGGGGGAGGGGATATACTCATAGAAATCAGATATAGTAGTAGATACTTGCTAATTCATTGGCTCAGGTTCAGAATTGAGCCCTTTATAACTTGAAAAGCAAAGATTGTAATTCTTCATTTCACAGTCATTAGCTCTCCAACCATCTTTATTTCCCAGATTAAAATCCTTGTAGCTACCTTAGAATTAAATATGGTATCTTAAAGATTTCACAGAGAAATTTGTTCATCATAGAAATTAAATACCACCTGAAAGCTCACAATATAATTTAGTATGAGATCCAGAATTAAATCAAAATTGATGATTTCCATTAGGCAACACCTTGTCTTTAGGCATACAGCCCAAATTAACAATGGATGGAACAATTGAGTTACCTGTTCAGGTTGACCTCTATTACCATGGGCCATATACTTAAATTGATGACACTTTCCCCAAAGACGCTGTCTTCATATGCTTCATTCTCATTTGTGAACATCACTGTACCATATCTAGATATGAAGTCAAATTTTAAAAATGAATGTAAAGAATAAATCATTCAACAATAGCAAGAGCTTGAATTAGAGACCATAAAGAATCCATGGTGAATAGTCTTCATTATTATATATCATTTGTGGCTATGAAATTGATTGACAAGTTGAACAAAAGATTATGTTGGCTGTATCAGCTTGGTCATCTTTCTTTCTGAAAGCATTTTCTACACTCTACCCTAAAGTATATAAGGTCACTAGAGGCTCTAATCTGGAATCAGTTCAGCTCATTCATCACACTTAGCCAATCGATCTACCCATATGTAAAATGATGAGAATGATGGAGTTTTCATTTGATTAAATGAAATACATGCTAAAACAATTGGTGATAATAATGATATAAAAAAGAAGATGAGAGAGAGGGAGCAGAAGGAGCAAAACGGGAGGGAGAAAGTGGAGTAACACTTTATTTTATTTTTTCAATTTTTTTTTTGCTTATTTATTTTGAGAGAGACACAGAGCGAATGGGGCAAGGGCAGAGACAGGGAGAGAGAAAGGATGCCAAGCAGGTGCTGCAACGTGGAGTTTAAACTCAGGAAAGAGATCATGTGAGATCATGACCTGAGCTGAAACCAAGAGTCAGGAGGCTCAACCAACTGAGCCACTCAGGAGCCCCAACACGTTAGAGACTGCTTCTTACCATGTGCCATATTTAATAGTAAATATTGCAAGTAGAGCACATCTTCTATTCACAATAAACTTATTTCTATTAACTTTATTTTAAATATGAAAAAAATAAGAATCAAGGATTTTTAAAATAACTGTTCAAAGTCAAAGACATTAAGTGACAAAAACAAGAATTCAAGCACATGTCAGCTTATCTTCTAAAAAACTTAACCTTGATTCTACACAGCTTGATTTATTCATTAGTGCATTATATTTACCCAATATAACCTATGGAATGATAGATATTTAAGTATAAAGTGGAAGATAATGCTATAAAATGAGAATGCATTCCATCACGGTCTTTGACTTTTAATTCTAAGCTTAATAAAATATCAAAATGCTACACTTGGAAAAATCTAAATTTTAACTTTACTTAAATTTCAAAGTCAGATTAATATCTTTTATTTTCCTGTATAACCAGAAGAAAAGCAACTTTATTTATAATTTTGGAAATAGTCTTTATAGTTCAGCTATGAAAGAAAATCATTAATGCTTGAACTAATTTATCCTATGTTCTATTTCTTTGTACTTTTGCTCTTTCTGCATTTATTCAACTCATTAAATTGACAACTTTAGTTTGAATTTCATTTTTTTAAGGTCACAGGCAAAACATAGACCTTGTGGATCCTGTTGACTATTTTAAGGAGTCACAAATCTCAACTTATTAATATCATTCTATAATTTCAGATTATTATTGATAAAGAGTAAAATCCAAAATGGACCATGACTCAGATTAGATCTGTTTCATTAAACTAAAATTAGATTTAATGAATGACTAGTTGATTGTGTTATCATTAATTTTATCATAATCTACAGATTTTAAATAAAATGAAGTTATTTTTTTCCACATTTCTGCAAATTAGGATGAGTAAATTCAGGTTAATTATCAGGTGGTGGATTGGGGGCAGTGTGTATTTCGGCCTGCAGAAATAAGATTCTCCTTAAGCATGGCTATTGAGAAAGGAAAATTAAACACATTTTTCAAAAGTATATTTATTTGATAATACTAATCCTAGTAAATAATTTAAGAAGTTTTAACTCTGGAGATGTAATTTGTTACTCTTTTCACTAGGTCTGCATTGATAATGACCTCTCTATTCTCCACCTTTCAGATTAGGTTTATTATAACTGTAGGTTAAGGCAATCAATGTTTTGATATGTCTATAAACAGTGAAATAGTGAGCTGATGACTCATGTTGTATCTGGTTCAAGCAGTTTGTCCATAAACTGCCAGCAAGATTCTTTGTCTACCTTCTGCTCTCCTACTGCCTAACCTTTTTCCGAGTGGCTTTTATTTTTTCAGTAATGATAGGCTAGGTATTACTAATCATGATTTCATTGATCTCCCTCGGCTTGATCCCTTGCCTAATTGAGAAGATAAAATCTTTTACTCTTATTTCCTATTTGCTTTCTCTGGAACTAACCATAGATCCACAGTAATTACAATAAATTCTGGGTCACATCTGTTTAAGCAAAGTCTTTAACTGTTCCTTCACAGGCTACACAACTCTATGCCATTTATGTTACATATATATTCTTATTTGAGGTTATTTGACTTCCTGCTGTTCTTCATTCCTCATCAGTCATCCATATTAAAGTGCTCAAATGGTTAGTCTTATTGATTAGGCAATTATTATTCAAGATAGGATAAATCTATGACAAGGTAGAAATGTATTATGTCTCCTATTATGGATTTCAACTTATTTAAACACACACACAATTAAATAGAGCATAATGACATTTCTGAGTTGAATTCTGAAATGGTGTCTATACACACGCAGCCATAACATTAAGGAAAGACTGCCAAGTACATATAAGTCACATGTGTCATAGCTATACATAATAGCTATGTATATGCTATTTTCTACCAAATTGAGAGCAAAATGTCAGCATCTTTATTATATTCTGTCTACCTATTTTATTGTCTTTTATAAGTGCACTTAGAACAAATGGATATATAAGTTGTTTATCTTATTTTTTTTACCTGCAAAATTCCCATTTTTCTCTTTATTAGTAGAGAAATCTCATCTTTGACTCCATTTTTTAAAGTTATTAGGCAGTCATTGGTTGACACATCACATAATTCTTATGCTTTGTCTTTTTTATTTCTCTTTCAAAATATTGACCATCAGATATGACTTAGACTCAGATTTTTATCCCAAAATGATCTTTTTAACAAAACAATGCAATTTGCTTTAGATTATTTACATTCTCAGCTTTTCATTTATCTATTGTTTATTTTAACTAAAACTTTCCAGTTATTCTTTATTATTAGAAAGGATAAAAAGATCTATGAACCATTACTTTAGTCTTCCCAAATTAGAACCATAATATTTAAGGAGCCATTTACTAATTGGAAACATGGAACTAAATTTCAAAGACCTTTTCACCCTGTGATCCAAACTCTAAATAGTAAAAATAGCGAAACTGAACTGAGTGGGTTCTTTAATGTTACAAATGTCACTTTCCAACTTAGTCTCTTTTGTCAACAAAAATGGATAAGAGCTCTTTTTAATTTTTTTTTATTTTTTTATTTTTTTAACTGCTGATTCCTTGAGTGCTTTGAAATGGAACCTGCCTATTCTGATACATCCATTTTCTTTTCTCTTATCTTTTCTATTCTCCAGTGCATAGGAAAATTTATTTAGCCATCAGAATCTATCATTCTGCCCCCCTCGCTTCTCAAGGACATGCAGCTTCATGTGAAGCTGACAGTATTAATAATAACGACAAGTGCTATTGCCATTTATTGGGTGCCTACTCTATGGACGCACAGCTAGGCATTTTGGATATATCCTTTCTAATCTTCACAACAACCACACATGGTAAATATCATGATCTCTGTTTGATAGAAAAGCACAAAGATACTCCAGAGGTTACAAAGCTTGCCTATGATTACATAGGTAATAATATAGCCTGGTTGTGAACCCAGTCCTTCCGTCTCCAGGGCCCATTAAATTTTCGTTAAGCAGCAGCTTCATTTTTCTTAGGTTGTGTCTTCATTTCTGTTCTTCACTTTTACCACCCACTACCTAATTTCTAATCTTTTTAAGCTACGTATATCCTATTTCTATCTATCTATCTATCATCTATGTATCTACATATCTATATGGCATCTATTGGTGATCTTAGATTTATTCAGTAAAAAATGCTCAACAAAGTATCTTCCTTTGGATGGGATAGAAAGCTGTCTTCAGAATCAAGTTCTAATCTCTGCATTTATAATGTCTGTACCCAGATATCTGTCCCATAAACATTGGCTTCATGTTTCCTGGACTATTGGTCCATTTTCTAGATTCACTGTCTTTAATCTAAATGGTAGATTACTCTGGATTAAGGGTTCCTCACTTAGATTAAACAGAGTGCCTTAACTTCGATCCTTGTGACCCCTTGCTACAACATTTTCTTCTTGATGAAAAGGAAATTGGAATAATGAGAAAGGTTTTGACTTTTATAGACAGACCTGAATTTGAATCTTAGCTGGGTAATTTATTAAGTGTATGCGAGATCCTTTATTCTACCTCATTCCAAAATTCAGCAAGTTTCTGATTCTCATTCCAATGTGAGACCTACACCATGCCAACTAATATTGTTTGGTTTGGTTTTTAATTTATTTCCAAAATACAAGCAAACAAAAACAGATCACCCATTTCTCCTATGAGCCAACACTGGCAACTATCAACCTATTCTGTGTAACTGTGACCTTGCTTTTTTTGTTTAACTTATCTTTTTAGATTCCACATATAAGAGAGACTCTATGGTATTTGTCTTTTTTTGCCTGACTTACTTCACTCAGCATAATGCCCTTGAGATCCATCCATGTTGTAGTGAATGGCAAGATTTCATTCTTTTTTTTATGGCTGAATAATATTCCATTGTTTTTGTATACCAAATAACCATCAGTGGATGCTTAGGTTATTTTTATATCTTGGCTATTATAAGTAATGTGGCAATAAACATAGGGGTCCATATATCTTTCCAAGTTAGTATTTTCTTTTCCTTTGGATAAATACCCAGAAGTAGAATAGCTGGATGATATGGGAGTTTTATTTTTAATTTTTGAGAAACATCCATATTGTTTTCTGTCGCGGCTGCACCAATTTACATTCCCACCAACAGTGAATGGAGCTCCCCTTTCTGCACATCCTTACCAACACTTATTATTCTTGTCATTTTGATATTAACCATTCTAACAGGTCAAGTAGAAATTATTCCGATGATGCAAGAGTGGTCCAACAGTTGCAAATAAATCAATGTGATACATCACATTAACTAGAGAAAAGATAAAAAACCATATGACTATCTCAATAGATGCAGAAAAAGCATTTGAGAAAGTACCAAATCCATTCATGATTTAAAACAAATAAACAAACAAACAAACAAAAAACAAAAATAAAAACGAAACTTTCAACAAGGAAGTAGCAGAAAGAGAAATTAAGACAACAATCAGGCCTCTGTGCTGAGCTCTGCTGCTTGGGCTTCACCAGTACCCCTACTCCAGCCCCACCAGCACCACTGGGGAAAACAAGACCAGCTTCACAGGGACAGCAGGGGAACCTGGGACTGGAGCTGTGACGGGGGATGGGGGGGCACGTGACTGGGGCAGTGCAGGGCAGCTCCAGTGTCAGCCTGGCACCAAGATCGAAGGAGCCATGTCTTCCGGGGTTTACGTGCTGTGGATCAGGCCCAATGGAGAGATGAAGCAGATGGTCCAGGAGCCTCTGGTGGACTTACGATGCAGCTGGGGGATTACGCACCTGTGATCCCAGATGCAGTACCTGGTCACTACCTGTACCGCGCTGGCTCTGAGACCTTGGACCCATGCGTAATTTAGCTCCTCCTCCTAGCTGCCGCTGCTCAGAAATCCATCTCAGGCATTGCCGATGATCCCCTACAGCACTGCAAAATGAAGGGCACAGCGCTGGCAGTTCCTGGAGCAACAGCAAGGACCGCAAGTAGCACGGTAACCATGGAGGACTTGACCCCTGCCCTCAGCGAGTATGGCATTAATGTGAAGAGGTCACCCTACTTCACCTGAGCCACTCGACCTAAGGCACTTGTTTGTCCCATTGTCCCCACACCAGCCTCTTCCCGTAAAAAACTTTATTGTGACAAGGAAAAAATAGAAACACAATCCCGTTTAAAATTGCACCAAAATAATAAAATACCTAGAATAAACTTAACCAAGGAACTGAAAGACCTGTACTCTGAAAATTATAAAACATTGATGAAAGAAACTGAAGACAACTCAGAGAGTTTTTTCATGAATCAAAAGTATAGAGATCAAAGTACTCTTTGAGCTATAGAAATGCATGATGCCATCTTATTAAAAATGGAATAATAAATGCATCATTGATATGAAGCCTGTATTAATTTATTAATTTATTAATTTAGAAGTAGCATCTTGGTGTCCGGTCTGAAATTTTGAAGTTTGGATGACTTTTTGAGATCACTTAGCACGGCTAATTTTCTCATTTGTGTTATTAGAGATTCGGACAGTGTGAGGTTATTATTCAAATTAACCCAGAAAATAAGCTAAGAACTTGGTTCTTCAAACCCTTAGCCCAGTTCACCCTCTAGAATGTTTCCATTTATTCATAAAAGTCTATAAAACATTACTTCTCTTCCATGGGTATGGCGACCAAACACACATCTTAATAATGAAAACAAAGTTTTTACAAATAGATTGATGTTGTTTCCTACTATTTTTCAATATCTTCTGCTACACAAAACTGGACTCCAATCCTCAAACTAATTTTTAATTTTCTGCCCTCAATTATTTGTTTCACTTTTTTTTTGGTCTTTTTTTTCTCCAGAGAGAAAAATTAGTATGAGATCTGTGATCTAATATATACTTTTATACCTATGAGTATTACCAGTTATTTATTGAGTCTAGCTGAGATTTACAGCACATACAGAATAAAAGTAATGTGAATAAAAATAATAAGTTACAACCGTGCAGTGGCCCTTGAAAAACACAAGGCTTAAGAACACAAACACCCCTACACAGTCAAAAATCCACATATAACATTTGACTCTCCCCAAATTTAAGTACTAATAGCCTACTCTTGACCAAAAACCTAACTAATAACATAAACAGTTGATTAACAGAGACTTTATATGTTATATGTGGTATATACTGTATTTTTACGAAAAATAAGCTAGAGAAAATAAAATGCTATTAAGAAAATCATAAGGAAGTTGGGGCACCTGGGGAATTCAGTCAGTTAAGAGTCTGACTCGATTTCAGCTCAGGTCATGATCTCATAGTTTGTGAGTTAGAGCCCCACGTTGGACTCTGCACTGATAGTGGGGAGCCTGTTTGGAATCCTCTCTCTTCCTGTTTCTCTCTGCCCCTCCCCCCTTACTGTCTCTCTTAACTTAACTGTCTCTCTTAAACTTAAAAAAAAAAAAAAAAGAAAATCGAAGGAAGATAAAATATATTTATAGTACTGTACTGTCTTTATCGAAAAAAATCTGTGTGTAAGTGGACCTGGCTCTTCAAACCTGTTCAAGTGTCAACTGTATGTAAAACTTTTAGATCTTACAAAGCACTCTGATGAATTTCATCACATCGAATTCTCATGGCAGCTATGTGAGTTAGAATTTATTGCTTGCATTTTATCAATCAGGTAAGTAAAGCTTGAAGAACGCTTTACTCAGCACAGATCTCACACTTAACTAATGGCACTGATGAGACACCAGAATTCTGACTAAAGCCTGAGCACTTTCTAGGACACCCCACCACTGTGTTTTCAGTATCTTAGTATGTGTCGCATACACAAGTCTCCTACGCAGTTTGGACTTACACGCCCGAAGTTAGTTTGCAAGACACAGAATAGTGAATAGAACTAAACTATATTGTGATCATATAAATGTAGCCCTAATCCTTTTCTCCAAGCAATTTCAATATTAGCCACCACATAATTTGTATCCTGTTAATCCCAACATGACTTGGTTGCTGCGGACAGCACTGAAATACAGTGACTGTAACCGTATTCTATTAATTATGAATGGTTAATGATCCAGACTGATTAGGACTGTGCTGTCCTAATGGTTCCCCAGAGATCCATTTCCTCCTGCAAACTGTGGCCTTGCCTTCAGACATGGAGACAAATTATTTTTTTTTCTTTTCTCTAATGTAGCATAACTTTGTCTTTTGACTACAAGTTTTAATTTTGGAAACAGCTGGAATTCATTTGGCATTCAGGCTGATGATGAAAGTTGATGACCAAATAAAATCATATGTTCTTAATTTCATGTTGTCACTAAAAAACAAACAAATAATAAAATAAATAAATACATAAATAAGAATCTTTTAAGATATATCTCATAAAATCTATAAAAAATAACTGAAATAATTTAAGAGATCTATTGACCAACTTCTCTTAAAACATTTGCTAGCAAGTCATTAATAAAGGTCTTGGTAAAAATTCAGAACGTGCTATTGAATTGAATTTTTTCTTTCATTTACTAATTTTAAGATGTTAATGCCATCATTATTTGGGAAAACAAAACCCTGCCTCTGGCCCGATATTAAATCAAACACAATGTAAAAAGGGCATCTAAAAATAAAGTCAATTTCCCAAATATGAAAGCCACAAAAAGAGTATTTTTGTTAAAAGAAATATTTTCCTTGGTACTGGATTGACACAAACATAAAAGTGCTTCAAGAAATTTTCTGAAGAATTGCAATTTTTAGCTAGTTTTATCTTCGATGCCAGAGTCTCTTTACTTACTTTAAAGGTCTTGCAAATCTTTTCAACCGGAAGATAGTGCCAGGAATCCCCTAAATTCCCTATGAGATAGAGGGTGATTAGAAGAGTAGAATGAACAATGAAAATCAATGCAGAAGCTTGAAATGGAAAGAGCAGGTCTTTCCTCTTTAAGCCACATTGATGGGCTGTGGAAGCCTCCGTCCTGCTCCTGTTGGATGCCGTCTCCCTCAACTTCATTAGGAGACATGACAGGAAGAAGTTTCCTAGGGTTTGGAGTACAGTAGGAAAAATAACCTGCATTTTCAGTTACTGGAGGAGACATCATAACACATTTCTCCACAGAAATGGTCAGCATTGATCAAAGCAGTAACAGCAATGCAGGAAATACATATGGAATAGATAGATTGGCTTATTTTGGCAGAGGCAAATCTTCTCAACACACATGTATCATTGTCAAAACAGCGTGAGGGGTAGAAGCTTCACCGACTGCAGAGAGGGCTGCAGAGACAATGGGTCCGGCATCATCATCATCATCATCATCATCATTGTTTTGTCTTCAGGAATAACGTTTGCTGGACATGTGCTATGTTCTAGTGTTCGGAGTACTTTTCATACACTAATTCATTTAATTGTCACAACATTTCTATGAGGTATAAAATATATTATCTCCAAATCACAGAAGGGGAACTGAGAGGCGAAAGAAGGAAACTAACATGCAAATGTTTCCATAGATTGTAATTAGTTGCATTCAGGATTCGAGCTATGCCATCTGACTTGAAAGTTTACCTCCTAATAACTAACATCTATTGTCTCCCTGTAGCGGCTCTGGAATCAGACAGAAGTGGGTTACATTATTAAATTTATCATTCACTAGTTTGGGGACTATGGTCAAGTTACAGACATACTAAGTCTCATTTTCATTCTTCAGAAAGTGAGCAAATAATACCTATTTCACAAAGTTGTGAACTTTAAACAAAAGAATTCTGAAAATCCTTCTAGAAGTGAGACTTAACCTTAAGATACCAAAACAATACTTTAGTAATTAGTGTTGTGTGTGCATGTGTATAAGGGAGTGTGTGTGCGTGTGTGTGTGTGTGTGTGTGTGTGTGTGTGTGAATGTGACCAGAAGTATTAATCAAATTTGATGTTTCCTCCAAGAGTAATTTAGCACCCTGCAAATCTTGCTGATTAATCAGCAGTCAAGCAGACTTAATCTAAGTGCTTAATTAATTTTGCTAATGGGATAAACAATACCGGAGAACATAAGAAGTGAGGCAGCTCAGATTTTTGGTACCCTTCATTCTGCTCCAGAATACCACAACCTCTTTTTTTCTCCTTTTTGGTCTCACCTCCCATTCCTTATTCTCCCATATTCTTTTTATTCTACTTTTATTGTAAGGAAGAAGAAGTTTTGTCAGAGTTGGAATCTGGGAAGCAATGGACAAGTCAAATCCCTTCCCCACCCAGTCTCTAAATACCTGAGGTAATAACCCTGAAAGATTTGCAGGGATGTTACAGTAAAGGAGTGTGGAGGCATCCTCCTGCCTTCTACGACATACAAGACTCCCTGGTTCTCTATCACATCATATTATTCTGCAACGTTTGCTTCACACTATCAATTTGACAAAGATTAAAAAGCCAATCACATCTATGATATTATGTTATCATCAAAACCTGCTGAATGACTCGAACTCAGGACAACAAGGTTGGGACGGGGTTATTAAATTCACTAAAACAGCATAAATGGAAAAAGAGTAGGCAGATATTCAACTTTAGCATTTTCCATTCAACCCATCAGTGACTCTGGGAATGTTACACGTAGTTTGCTTTTCTGATAGTATTCTTAGATATCTGGAATTCCTCCAGGTGCAAGAGTGAGTAGTGACTGAAGGACTATACATATTTCCTTGTTAACATTTTGAAAATCATGTAAATTATTCCAATGGTACAGGTTGGAAGTTCCTAAAATATGAGATGAATGGAGAATAAATGGGATTTCTCCAAAAAAATTCTTCATCAGAAAATTTCTATTTTTAGTTTTGCTTTTCCTGAGATACTTCCCTCCCACTGCCCCTTTTCTAAAGGTTTGTTCTGTCAAATATTTTTTTATAGTTAAATCTATTTTGTGGTTATAGGTTTACCTGCAAATATATCACCTAAAGTCAATAATGTATTGTCTATGTATTTACTCCCACAGTCAATACAATTGGTAGTAAAAGGACTGAGTGGATCTATTGAAGTTCTCTTGGTTTCAGGCTAGTTCCTAAAGTTAATTTTTTTAGTCTAACTCTAAAATACAAATTCACCAAAAGGACATTTCTTAGAAGCCTATTTCTCTTGAATAATTATGTAGCATAAGAAAATACTGGCTACAAAATCAATGTAAAACTTATCAAATCAAAGATGTACTGGTGAAAGAATTTTTAGAAATAAGCTTTCTTAATCATGGCTGGTAAGTGAATTAGTTATATCTGCACTTTAGAATACAGCTGGCTGCCTCCAAAGAGCTCACGATCTGTGCTTTCAAACTTCCTTGATGCTTCCTTTCATTCAACGCTTCCAGTTGTTGTGTGCTTATTAATAACAGTTTCCAGTAATAGGTTTCTTAGTATAATTCCAAAACTATGTGTTATGGGCTGAACTGTGTCCCTCCAAAATCCGTAAGTGGAATCCCTAACCCCCAATGTGACTGTATGTGGAGGTGGGGTCTTCAGGAAGTTGTTAAGGTTAAATGAGCTTTAATCCAATAGGACTAGTGTCCTTAAAAGAAGATGAAGAGACATCAGGGATGCTACATGTAAAGGAAGGCCATGTGAGGACACAGTGAGAAGATGGTCGTCTCTAAGTTAGAATGGGCATCTTACCTGAAACCAACCAGAGTAACACTTCGGACGTCCAGCCCAAAGAACCATGAGAAAATAAATTTCTGTTGTCTAAGTCGTCTAGTTTGTGGTATTTTGTTAGGGCCAACTAATATGTTCTAATACTGAAGAAAGTATAATTCCTACCAGATTGTGATGATGAGGCTTAGATGAAGTAAAGGTCCCAGGATCACACAACTAATGAAGGACACACCTGGACAACTCTTAACCACTACATGAGAAAGACCTAGAAAAGCATGTCCTTGGATGTTTATTAATAGGAATTGACCAAGATGGACTTAATATTCCCCTCAGCTTGACTGAACTTTGGATAGCTTCTTCCTGACAATAGGCCTTTGACCTCTCTTTTCTTAGAGCATTTACTGTAGAAAGTTTGCAACTGTATACAATGTATACATTATTTGAAATGTATGTAAGTCTTCTCCCAGACTCTCACCAGTTTAATAATCAAGGAAATGTCTTTCTCGGCGACTTGGGAACCATCTTTTTGAAAGGTGAACATTGAAAGAAATAGTTCGCCTACCTCTCAGTCTTCATGGAAGGTGGGAACCTAACTTAAAGAGACATCAAGGAGCAATTACACATGGGCTAATCATGTAGAAAAACAACTGCCAACACAGGACTGACTCACTGTGCTGTCCACCTTCTGGTGACCAACTAACATCATCCAGTACTTTTCCACTAGCTCACCCCTGCACTTAAGAGCGCTCCCAGAATTGAGTTCACTCTTTTTAACACTAGTCTTGTATAAACTCTTCTTCCTGCTTAACTATGCAGTGCAGATTTTGCTTTGACAGACTTTAAAAGACCCAGAAACCAAATATCTAGAATGGAATGTCAGCAGAATTTAACTTTTTAAGCTATATGTAAAGGAGAGTGACAAAATGGAAGAGTCTGAGAGGCAGAAACCTGGAAATGTGTGCTCAGAGGCTGTTGGGAGTAATCATTTAGATATTTGGGTCATTGAAAAGTAGAGCAGGAAGCACCCAGTTTTTACAATGTGTGTCTCAGTTTAAGTTCCCCAGAGGGATACCCTAAGGCAAGGATTCAAGTGCAAGTAGCTGGTTTAAGGATGTGAAAGAAACACCAGTGGTAGAGAATTGAAGCTGGGTGAAAAGGCAGCCCATAAAGATAACCTTTTCAAGCCAGCTACTGTTGTCAGTGAGTGGAGGTTAATCTCTCATGAGAAACTTGGGAAATCAGTGTAAAACACACCACACAAAACGTGAGAAACCTGGAATATTTATGCACCAGCCCTTGTAGGCACCGAGGAAGGAGATTGTTAATCACCAGTCTTTCTTTCCTGCAAGGGAGGCAGGCAAAACCCTCACTGGCCCCCAACCACAGGAAGTCCTATAATGAAGTGTCCAGATGCTTCTTTCCATTTCCATCATGTATTCCTTCTGAAGGATATTAAAGCAGTGCTGTTCGTTCCCCAGCATATTGAATATACTTTTAAATAAAATGGGCATTGCTGTTTCTTGTTGTTGTTTTCCTTACCCAGCCGTCTCCCAGATCCGCATAAATATATTACCTCAAGGACGAAATATTAAGGAGACAAATTTTTCTAAGTCAAAAGTTTTCCAGGAGTTTCTGTGTTGTCATAAAAATATTATGGCTTAACCTAAAGATAAGAAGAGCTTCTTAGAATTATTTTATTTCCACTAGGAGGAAAATCAATGTCTGTTTTAGTACCTTGGCCATGTTATACCTTTTGGATGTAGGAAAGACAAATCCTTAATAACATGTATACTGCCATTAAGAAGATTTTATATACCTAAGGCATGAAGCATAACTTAGAAGATAAAGATGAAACAATGCTAGTTATCATATGAAAATATTCCAATTTCAGCTTTCTTGCTTACAATCTTAAAGACCTTAAAGTTAACAAAAGGACCTTAAAGCTAACAAGCTGTTTTGGCATAAAGAATCATATATATACATACATATACATATATATGAATACTCCATGCATTATCGACTCATATACAATATATATATACACATATGTGTGTGTATATATATATATATATATACATATATATATATATATATATATATTTGGTGTGTGTGTGTGTGGACAAGCAGCTTAGGTTTTTTCTGTAAAATGGGGATAGGAAAATCTTACCCTGCCAGAGTATTGTTATGGAAAAGAACTAACACAATTTTATTGCAACGTGAGTTATCATTTCAACATCCCCTTCCTATCACAACCTCTGACACAAACTTATCCCCAGATTCCAATGACATCCTTTCTTCCTTGCCCAGACTTCATTGGCCACTTTTAATGGAAGTCTTTTCTTCCTTGGCTTTCAGGATATTTAAGAGTGTTTTTTGCTGATTTTGTTTTTATATTTATAGGAATAGATGAAATAAAAGCATCCCAGTCCATTTTTAAAGTAGGGGAGAAACTGGGGCACCTGGGTGACTCAGTTGGTGAGGTGTCTGACTTAGGCTAAAGTTATGATCTCACAGTTCGTGGGTTCGAGCCTACCATCAAGCTCTGTGCTGACAGCTCAGAGTCTGGAGCCTGCTTCGGAATCTGTGTCTCCCACTCTCTCTCCCCCTTCCCAGCCCGTGCTCTGTCTCTCTGTCTCACTCTCAAACATAAACAAACATTAAAAAAAATTTTTAATAGTGAAGAAAAAAATAATAGAGGCAACATGTGTATACTCACTAGCATAATAGCATACTTTGTTTCAAAGTGTTAACAATTTGTTAATTATTTTTCACCAAAAAGAAAACAGTTATATAACTTCTTTTCTTTTTTTAAATTTTTCTATGAAAGGAGACAAACTACAGAGTTCTATTCAAGGTAAAATAGTTGGATTCACTCAGGAGAAACCCAGTTTAAAAGGAATTACATAGATAAAAGGTAAAAACTTAACTCAGTGTTTCAAATTCTTCAGTAGATGGTATTGACATTTTTCTTTTTGAAAAAGTAAAAAAAATAAAATCGAATAGTAATTACATTATCATCTTTTCCTGATGCTGCAATAGCAGAGTGGAGCCCAGAACGTTGTCTTCTAGCCGGGAATCATCAGCTTTAAACCTGCATATGACCGCAGACATGAAACCGATCACAGAGTAGTTAAGTTCTGAGTAATTGACAGTCATTCTTTTTCTTTAACTGAAGTAGCCAATAGCCATTTCCATAACAGAATTCAGAATTTGGGAATTATAAATTAAAAGCTGTCACAAAATCCAAGGAGAGGGGCCCCTGGGTTGTTGAGTTGGCTAAGCGTTGGACTAGAGCAGGTCATGATCAGTGTGTGAGTTCAAGCCCTGCATGGGGCTCTCTGCTGTCAGCACAGAGCCAACTTCAGATCCTCTGTCTCCCTTTCTCTCTGCCCGCTTCTGCTCGCACTCTGCCTCTCAAAAATAAACATTTTTGAAAACTTAAAAAAAAAGTCAAAGGAGAAAAGCAACCAGTACTAAGGAAAACAAGTGATCAACTTTATTTAAAAATTGATCAAAACCAATACTGAATGTTGGCAATTTTATATGGTTCAACCTTATAAATCCTCATGGATCCATGTAAGGACAGCAATCATTCTTTTATGATGAGGTTTCTTAAAATCCTTCAAAAACATGTACAAAATTCTAGGTCATTCTAGTAAGTATAAAATGTGTAGCTTTTTATTCATTCAATAAATATTTATTTATAAATGCACAAGACATTAAGAAAACAGGTAATATCTTTGTCTTCATGGTTCTTAAATTCTAGTGTGCAAGAAAATAAATAAGGAAAATAAATAAAATGTATATTACATACTATACATAACAATAAGAGCTAAGGGGAAAATAAAGGAGGGAAGGAGGATATGTATATAGGAGTAACAGTTCCAGTTTTATTTTATTTTTCAATTTTTTATTTTTATTTTTTTTTAATTTTATAATAGTTTATTTTCAAATTGGTTTACATATAACACCCAGTGTTCATCCCAACATGTGCCCTTTTTAATGCCCATCACCCCCTCTCCCCCCTCCCTCATCCCCCTCACCCTCAGTTTTTTCTTAGTCTTTGAGAGTCTCTTATGTTTTATCTCCCTCCCTCTCTGTGTCTTTTTTTCCTTTCCCCTCTTCCCCTCCCCCTGGTTTTTGCTTAGTCTCACAAAGTCCACCTATTCGTGGAAACATATGGTATCTGTCTTTTTCTGACTGACTTATTTCACTTAACATAATACCCTCCAGTTCCATCCATGTTGCTACACATGGCCAGATTTCATTTTTTCTCATTGCCACGTAATAGTCCATTGTATATAAGTACCATAACTTCTTTATCCATTCGTCAGTTGATGAGCACTTGGTCTCTTTCCATGATTTGGCTATTGTCGAAAGTGCTGCTATGAACATTGAGGTACACGTGCTCCTATGCATCAGCAAGTGTGAGAGGTAGAGGGGCAGAGAGGGAGGAAAACACAGAATCGGAAACAGGCTCCAGGCTCTGAGCTGCCAGTGCAGAGCCCAATGCAGGTCTTGAACCCACAAACTGTGAGATCATGACTTGAGCAGAAATCAGACGTTTAACCAACTGAGTCACCTAGGCACCCCTTAACGGTTCCAAATTTAAAGCAGGTAGTCTGGGAAAGCCTCCAAGAAAAGTGAAGACCTAAGGGATGTAAGGGATGAAGTCATGTAAATGTTTGTAAGATGTAATTTCAGGATGATTGGACCATAAGTGCAAAGGCCCTGAGGCAGGAGTTTGCCTCATGTATGAAGAAGTCAAGTGTGCACAGAAAGGAATGGGCTATAGGGAACATAGGAGGAAAAATTTCATATGGTAGGACTGATCAAATTGTGTTGCAATGACTTTGATTTGTATTTCAAGTGAGAAGTGAAGGCACCAGAGAGTTTAAGTGAAAGAATAATATAGTGTCAATTATAACAGAGTAACTCTGACTATTATGGTGGGAACAGACTTCGGAGGCAAAATAGACGTAGTCAGGGTGACAAGTTGGAAGGCTATTCCAATGTTTTCCAACAAGAACTTCAGTGGCTTGACCTGGTGAGTTAGTGGAAGTGGGAAGAGTAAATAGAATAGCTATTTGATTATAAACGTAGCTGCAGGATTTATCAGAGACCCAATTTGGGGCCTCAAAAAAGCTGAGGCATTAAGAATGACTCGAAATTTGTCCTGAGCAATGGAAGAACAGAGTTTCAATTAACTAATTGTACAAGACTGCAGGAGGAGCAAAATTGGAATAGAAAGAATGTAAGCAACTCAGTTGTGAATATACTGATCTTGAGAGACCTATTCGTCAGCCAAGAATTGCGTAAACAGTTTCCTATGTGGGTCTGGTATCCAGGGAAAAGGACCGCATTTGGCATACATATTCATCAGCAGAGACTAAATGTGATGACCTAGATATAAAATTATAAAATATAAACTTATATGGGGACAAACGGAATATTGGATAATATATAACAGAAAGACATTTTTACCTAGGAGACATTTCTGCCAAACATGCTGTGCCTATTTCGTTGATATTGAATCTCACCTTGAGATTCCTATTGGTAGAAAAGCACGAGTCAGGAGAAAAGCTTACAAAGAATCAGAATAAACTGCCTACCTTGGAAAAAATGCCTCTTCAGGTCCCCTTTTCACTTCTA
The DNA here is from genome assembly GCA_030068075.1 of Paguma larvata. Classification (NCBI taxonomy): domain Eukaryota; kingdom Metazoa; phylum Chordata; class Mammalia; order Carnivora; family Viverridae; genus Paguma; species Paguma larvata. The sequence continues at coordinate 75,845,788 of CM057831.1, read as the reverse complement.
AGCTCATTGTTCACAAGTAAACTAAGACTCTGAGAACTCAAGTTTTATCAAGTATCAATAAACTGCAATTTACACCCTGTCATGAGGCCATTTGGTGGTTGCTTTTACATGCACCTAGCTGACTTCAAAGCTGAGTTTCTATTTTGAGCAATCCAATGAGTCGTTTAACCTCTTTATACCTTTTAAAAATAGGGATAAATTGTTCTTTGGCCCACTTCATGGAGGCGATGTAATGTGAGGTCTCGTCTGCAAAGCAATTTAAATATCTCACAATAAAAGGCTGTGGGATGTTTTCAAAGCAAGTCGCTGGACTTTCTGGCCCAGAATCTAAAGAATAAACTCATGATATTGGATTATTTTTGTATGTTTACACAAACTGGGAAAGTGGAGAATCATTTGTTACCTGGACAAAGGAGACAATATCCTATTGTGTCCTAAAGACAGCTGTATGCTCCTCTCAAAGAGGTCTCTAATGAATAGATAATGATTTCTTAAGCATTCACTAAGCATCTCTGAAAGATGCACAGAAACCCTCAAAGGCACAAGGGCATTGACTCTGGAAAAGCACTCTCTCCCTTGAGTCCTCGCTTGTGTGGGGGTAATATACTGTCAGTTGCTCAGGTTATAAACCTAGGATTCTTTCTTGTCTTCTTCAGCTGCCCTTCTCAATACACCTTCTAGCCCTCCGCTCTTCTTTAAGATTTTTTTAAGTTTATTTTTTATTTTGAGAGAGAAACAAACAGAGACCAGAGGAGGGGCAGAGAGAGAGAGAGAGAAACTCAAGCAGGCTCTGCACTATCAGTGCTTAACCTGAGGTGGGGCTCCAACTCACGAACCGTAAGACCATGACCTGAGCTGAAATCAAGAGTCCAACACTTAACCAACTGAGACACCCAGGCTCCCCTTTTCACTCTTCTTTTTACCATTTTTCTATCCACTCCTGTCCCTTTATCACTGTGTTTGCTTTATTCTAGGCAGCCATCATTCTCTTACCTTGGTTATTGTGTCTCTCATCTGATCTCTTTGCCTTTGGTCTTACATTCCTCATTTCTTAAGTCATATGCACAGCCTACGTGGTCCCATTTGCTCTGTCCTCTAATCCTTTGATCCAATCCTATACCCTTTCACTCTCTCATGGAACATACAGCCTTTGCTTCAGTTGTGCTGAATTATTCTTACTTTCCCCAAAGCATAATCTTGTTTCACAATCTGAGTTTTGCAATGTGCTCTCCTCCCTTTCACAAAGAGGGGTGGCATAGGGAGTGCTTGGGAGCAATGGATTCAGAAGCAAGATGCTCGTGTTCAAATCTGAACTCTATCCTGTTTTATCAATATGCCCTGGGCCTCAGATCCGCATTAGTAAAACAGAGACAATATATCCTACCTTAAACATCAGTTATTATGACTAAATGAGATAATTAATTTACTTAGCACACATTAAGGAATCAATAGTGTTAGTTTTTATTTTTATATCTTAGCCAAAATATAATAAGCCTCAAATTGCTTGTTTCCATTTTGGTGAAACCTTTCCCACCACCCTCTTCACGCCCCTCCTATTGTAACTGATCAGTCTCCTTCACATTATACTTCTCTACACCGTGTAGACAGTACTTCCACCTTACAAGTGCTTGAAATGATGGTTTACACAGTTGTCTTATGCGCTGAACTGTGAAAACTCCTTGGATCTAGTTTTCGGTCTTAGTAATCCCAAAATTTATATTTTCATAACAGATTCTGGCAAAGAATAAATACTTTACAAGTATATATTGAAGTAAAAAGTTTAAAAAATTTACTAAATTATCTAAGTCACAAAATACCCAAGAGATACACAATGAACCTCTCCTCATTACTCCTGGGTAATATGAGATCCCCAGGAGCTTCATGGTAAAAATAAGCATTTTTTTCCCTATAAGTATGAATGCTCCCTTTCCTCACATTCTAATAACTTTCCTATGGAGGATGGACTTTTTTGTCTAATTTTTACTTTTGGAGCAATTCTCTCACTTGCAACTTCATTGACCCACAAACCTAAAACGGTCTGTTCAACTGAAAGTTCCACAAGGTTTGTTTTAGCAACAGCTTAGCATGCCCTAGAGGAACAATTTATATAAAGTAGGTTACAAGCTCTTATTTTGCAAAATATTTTTAGTACCTACACTATTTAAGAGCAATACAGATTATTAGTATTATTAGTATCCTGACTTTCTCGGATGTAATGATATCATGACTTAAGAGTGAATGATTGAATTCCTTTTATTTTACAATATAGGTGTGCATTTAACTGGAAATATATCCAATTTTCAATAATTAGACCCCAACACAGTTTCTCTAAAGTTAAATGACAACATTAGTGGATCTCTATCATCATTATTATAATTTCATCACCAAATCTAAAATATTGCACCTTTAAGCAAATGAACTATTAAAAGCCCATTGAATTTTTTTAATTGTTAAGGTCAATGTTTCTGCTATTGGGTTTCGAAAGCATTTGTCTGGTGACTTTGCTGCATGCTGAAAGAAATAGAAATAATGCCTCTTAGGCAGTAATCACAAGATTTAATCAGGAGTTTAGCGTTAGGCATTTTGGAGAATATTGAACTGGTTTTCTTACTATCTGCACATTTGTCCTTGGCAAACGAGTTAAAAATAGCATCAATAATAAATCGTGCTTGCCTCCATAATGGAACACCTCAGTCCTGTGGAACCATATAAATATAAGGTGAAGGTGTATGCAATTATTCCCTGAGGACTTCTAGGAGATTCTTACCACTTTCAGTAAATCCGTGAGGTACTTAACAAAGCATCGTCTCTCCTAAAGCAAGAGTCTGCTGTCTTGAAGCCTTCTAGACTCCTGTTTCTCATTTGCTTTCTGATGAGTCAGCATATCTCTTAGCATACCAAGTTTAAAGTATTTGGTGCTTGGGCACCTGGGTGGCTCAGTCAGTTAGACTCCCAATTTCTGGTTTCAGCTCAGGTCATGATCTCATGGTTTGGTGAGTTCAAGCCCTGCATCAGGCTCTGTGCTGGTGGTGGAGAGCCTACTTGGGATTCTCTCTCTCTCTCTCTCTGCCCCTCCCTCTCTCACACTGTTTCTGTCTTTCTTAAAAATAAATAAACTTTAGAAAATTTAAAAGAATAAAGTACTTGATGCTCTCTCTTATCAAAATAGGATGAGGGAAATACCTCCTGTAAAGTGAGGAAAGTAAGTTTCCTTTCCAATTCAATTAAGTAGCAATCTGAGATACAAGATCTTAGTCAGAAGTATTTAAAGGCTTAGTATCTGAATGCAGAGGTGGAACATACAATCCAGCAGTCACAAAAATCTTTGTTTCCTACAACCAGTAAGCTGAACATATGACAGGAACACCAATGAAATTTTCAGTTGGACAGTGTATAAGCCAATATGTTCAAACAGTTTTAGCCTACTGTAATATTCTGCAGTTGCAAATTTTGCCTAGTTTAAGCAGTGTCTATCTATTGGATCTTGGATAGATGTGAGCTGTGGAATGGCCGTTTCCAGTATCCTCTAGACTTCCAAATGACCAATCCGAAACAATTTGGCAAGAAAAAAATTAAACATGTAGTGCCTACAGTCTGCAACAAGATTTTGGAGGTAAGTATTATTTCTGGTATACCTTCTTGAAGTCAAGATATATGAAATTATGTCATTTATTTTGGACGATAGCTGGTCTTCATTAATGGGTTTCATTTGGGTTGTTTCCAATTTTTACTCTTTTGTATCATGTTGTGATAAACTTTTGTCTAGAAATATTTTCATATGTTTTTATGTGGAATTAATTTATAGAAAATTATATTCAAATATTAAAGATAATCCAAATTTTCAGTTTGCAGAAGAAATTGTGAATACTCTTAATAAAAGAGAACAATTGAAAACTGTAAACACTACTAGAACTAATAAAATAGGAAATGGCGAGCAAAACAGGGATGTGTGTGTGTGTGTGTGTGTAAATCAAGAGCTTTTCCTAGACCATCAATAAGCAATGGATACATGGAATTAGAAAAAAAATCCGATTCATAATACCAAGGAACTATCAAAATGAAGCATATTTGGAGACTTTTATATCTTAAGAATGTCAGATTTTGGTTTCATTTCAAAAGATACCACTTAAATATTATTTATTAAGGGATTAACAAAGTCTCTAAAGAAATAAAGGAATATACCCTCATACTTTAGATGGCAGTTGAAATAAATGGTTTCTAATATCCCTTTGAGTGCTATTATTCTAGAACTCTATTTTATATACCTCCTTGTGTATAAACATGAGGAGGCATGATTTAGAAGATTGTTGAAGGAATGCATTAAGAAAACAGAGAGCAAAATATAAGCTCAAAATTGCCATAAAATGTGCTTCTCTGCTGGAGGGAATAATGAACATGATAAGTTAGACATGATGCCATGGAATAAATTAGAATATCTTCTACAAGCTTGTTCTTTGATCAACAAAGAAATATAAATAACTTAAATATAAATAAATTAAATAACACTGGATACTTCGAATATACCTATTTGTTATTTATCCACAGAAAGATAGTTTCCCAAATTCATGTAATTAGTAAATGGAAGGAAAAAAATCAATTCTAATTTTTGCATTGAGAATTTACGTTTCTGCTCACAGTAAAACCACCCTCCATCATTTCCTAGAAGATTTTATTGTAGTTTGCAGTAAAGAATATATACTGGCACCTTTATGATTAATGTATGTTCACACGGTAAATAGCATGGTGGGGAATGACATCAGCAAGATAGCAAAATGAGAAACCCTGGGATCTGGGATCCTCCTCGAGCTCCCAACAGAAACGCCAGTTCAACAATCGGCAGACAAATCCCATTGTGAGATATCCAGGAAAAAGTGCACCCCAAGCAAGCACAAACCCAGATACATCCGAGCTGATATCGAAATTAGAGATACGTCCTACCAGAATTCTCACACCCTAGCAGAGCACGATGTGACCCCACTTCTGCTGTTTACCGAAAAGAATCAAAATCAGAATCTTAACAATGTTAGCACTCTTAGGTTCATTGCAGCACTATTCACAAAGCTAAGATATGGAACAACCTAAATGACTTTTCGTGGATGAATGAACAAAGAAGATGTGGCATAGTCATACAAGGAATATGTTTCGGTCTTAAAAAAGAAAAAGAATTCTACAATATGTGACAACATGGATGAAGCTTAAGGACCATATGCTAAGTGAAATGTCAGTCACAGAAAAACAAACACTGCATTATTCCACCTGTATGAAATATCTAAAATAGTTAAACTCACTGAGTCAGAGAGTGGAATGGTGGTTGCCAGGACTGGGGCGGAGGGGAGGCGGGGCGCGGAATGGAGACTTGTCAATCAGTAGGCATAAAGTTTCAGTTATGCAAGATGAATACATTTTAGAGATCTTCTGTACCGCACTGTGCCTATTGTTAGCAATACTGTTATTTTTTTTAATATGTCAGATCTCATGTTAAGTGTTCTTACCACGCTAAAATAAAGTTAAATTTTAAACAATGGCATGACGAAGTTTGGAATGAACTATAGCAATATTCTACCTCACCCTCCTCAACCTGCTTACTTAGAAATGACCACTTTCTTTTTTTTCTTACTTTTTACTTATTTCCTTATTTCTTAATGATATGTATACTACCATTAATGATTTTTGAATTCTAGAGATTATACATTTATTTGCAAGAATGTTGAATGAGAATTTAACTCTCTTATACACCTCTGTTCATGCCATTTCAAACCCCTTAAGCTTTTCTTCCTCTATTTTTTTCAGTATAACAACTTTATGCTTCTTGATCAAATCATTTCATGTCTCCATTACTGTAATCATGTAGATGTTTTTCACGGTTGAGCCACATAAAGACCTCTGGTTATATTTATTTTCTTGTTTTTTGTTTTGTTTTGTGTTGTTGTTGTTGTTCAGCTTTTACCTCACATGGAGTTACTTATTGTCTTTCTTTTGTGTATTTAAAATTTCTTTTTTTAAATATCAACATCTAATACATCTCAAAGTGTCTGACACATATTGACTTTTTATAATAAAACAAGCTTTCAGACCTCACCTCACCCTTTTTAAAGCATTTTATTCATGGCTCACAATGAACACATTCGTTCTGTAGAGAAGATCTATTTGATACGTAAAAAACCTAAAAGCTTAGACTGATTAAAGTAAATTGTCTAAGGTCTGTTAACCAGCAAGTGACAGAGCAGTCCTGACACTGGAGGTCCCTGAGGCCAAACCCTTTGTCGCGTTCACTGTAACAGAGCCGATTTTCAACGTGGTATTTCTCCCTCTTCTGGCAGATTTCCTCATTAGCTACAAGTGTCAGCACGCATCTCAGAGGCTTCTTGTCATTTGCACTTAACACGTCAGGGAATTCATGTTATGCACCAAATAATTCCCTGTGTGATTCTGTTGGCAACAGAAGAGGCTCCGTGAATGGCCCTACTTTGATGCTTGAACACACCTTACGCCCTGGAAATTCCAATGGACAACTTGATTGGAAAGAGGTGCTGGACTGTAATGAGCCTCACTATGTGAAATGCCTTCCCTGGGAATAGAAAAATTATTCATGAAGAATAAGAACTCAGTGACTTTACACTGTCCTATCAAGTACTCTGAGAGCTGATTACAGTCAGACTAGAATGGATAAAGGTAATTAAAGCTGCTACAGATAAGATCAAGTCATTTTCTGCTCTGGAATTTGAATATATTAACTTAGTAGGGAAGGCATAATTTTGCCTCTGCCACTGGGAAAAACAGGTATGCCGGACTTGGCTTTTTCAACCCTGAGTAGTCTCGCTGTCACCACAGCACGAATGTGTCCTACGTGAGCTTTTCCGTTCCTATTTATTTAGACCCTGCCCCTCCTTCAAGAAGCGGTGCTTATTCCCGATTCACTTTACAGACTGCACCAAACATGGCAATAAAGACTAGGAAGTCTAAAAGATTAAACGTTTTTACGATGCTGACAGTCAACTTCATCTACCACAAACCCAGCAGTTCTAAATATTTCAATGAAGTATACGTTCTCTGGAATCAAATTTATTATCCTTTCTAAATTTGGGGGATTCGAGAAATCTGAGAATGCTTTGGAAACTTATTAAATAACCCTACCCCACCCTCTGAACCCCTAGTCTCTAAATCATAATGCGTCCATAAAATTGTCTACACATGTGTGTTAATATATTCAAATTCTGCATATATATATACATATGTGTACGTCTCCATGTGTGTGCATGTATATATGAGTACGGTCGTTGAAATATTATGAATTAATGAGAAGGGGAAGAAATTCTTTATCCATGCACAAGGCCTCTGTTAGGGGCTCTATTCATATTCTTTTACTTCAGCCACAAGGCTTTCAGTGCTGGACATCATTATATCTGTTACAGAGAGAGAAAAAAAAAAGTAAGTTCCAAAAAGCCAAACAACTTGACCAAATGCATGCAAGTGATAAACAGTTTCATCAGGTCTCTGCCCCTGGTCCATCTGTCTCCAAAAATCCCTCTATGCCTGTTATAGCCGTATAATACTTATTTAATACTTCTTAAACTTATTTTCACATATAAACTTAATGCCTGTTAGTCCAGGGCAGATATTTATCACATACCTCTCTACATCCTCGGAGGGTAAAATGCTTAGGTAACATTTACATAATATTCATGTATTAGGACAAAACAATGCCATCCTCCATGCCTGGCATCAACGTAAAATCTGCTGTGCCATACAAACTGCGAAACACAATAGCGTTGTGCTTATTTCATGCGAATGAGATCCCTGCAATATACGGCACAAGCGAAGCTAAAAGCAAAATATGATCGCCGCATTGTGGTGAGATCCCCACGGACTGTTTCAGATGACGTCATTCCAGTCATAATGCCTCTGCCTCTGGTGTCGCGGTGCCTCTGTGCATATGTAGTGCATACACTACAGAAGAATGAGCCCTTGACATTCCACATACAGGATCTTTCTAGCTGTCGTCCACGGAAAGCAAATTTATGGATGCCGCGACTTCATTTGTCATCTTTTCCACCTGTCAGATTGCTGCTCTTCTTTTTTAAATCCAACTAGGGGAAACAAAGAAGCTTGAATTTCAGACCTGCAAGGAACCAGAGAGATCAATCACCTAGCCCTTGAGGAGTGGTGATAACCTACACTTCAGAGACCGTTCTTCATACAAATTCTAGTAACTGCAGTATGCTAATGTTAGTAATCAGTGTTATTATGGTAGCAGATGAAGGAATTTGGGAGTTGTGAAAGGCTTTTGCTGCACCTAGAACCCTAGCGCTAAATACTTCACTACTCAGATTGAATTGGTTTGATTCTAAACATAGTTGCAACAATATTGAAAGTAACAGCAATTATGATGTATTGAGCCCCTACTACATAGTTTATGTGCATTGTGTCATGTAACCTCACCACTAGCCAAGATGTCTTAATTCCTATGAGGTCAACAACCATCTTTTCCACCTTCAGTTTTGATTAAAATATCCTTCCTATCTTTCTTCCTTTAACTTTTAACCTAACAGTTGGCCCACAAATCTATAGATGGCCACTAGACTTAGCTAATTAAATAGTATAGTATTTGAATTGGGATTGAAATAATTATTCACTAATCAAAGAGCACATTGATATTTTACGATTGAACCATTTGACACCAGTATGTTGAATAAACATTTTAAATCAACCATAAACGACACTCAATGCCCTGGTATATTTGTAATTAAAATTCAGATATGAAACTAGACAGAGACTTCTGGTCCAAACGAGATAGCACAAATTCATCCTTTCTTACCCTTTTCCCCCAAAGTATAACTACAAACCAGAAATATGTAGCAAGAAATAGACAAAAGATTAATCTGAAAGGAAAAAAAAAAGAGTAATTCAAATTGGTTGAATCTTCAGGACTAGAGAAACCACACAGCAATATATAGCATCTGACAATCCCCACCTTAAAGAAGAAGGCAATCCAGATCCAATGTCTCCTGATCCCAAAACTTGCTTTAAAAGACCACCCGGAACAGGGTCAGTTCTCTTGGGTTTGGACAAACATCTCGGTGATAACACCAAACTGAACCAGTAAGACAGATGGAAAAATTAGAAAACCTCGTCAAAGAAATAAAAAATCATTAAAAAAAATCACATGGAAATTGCAGAACTGAAAAAATACAATGACAGAAATCAGAATCTCTCCTGGTGGGCTCAGGAGTAGAATGGAGATGACAGGAGAGAACCAGTGAACTTGAGGACAGATCAATACAATTTATCCAATCTGAACAACCGAGAGAAAACAGACTTAAAAATCAAATAAACAGAGCCTTAAGGAATCAGTGGAACATTAAAAAAAAAGGTCAAAAAGTTATATATTTCAAGCCTCAGAAGAATTGAAGAATGTTAAGCAGAAAGAGTATTCGGATAAAAAGCGAAAATTCTCAAATTTGGTGAAACGCATACACTCACGGGCGCTTGGCTGACTCAGTCAGAGAAGCCTACAGCTCTTGATCTTGGGATTGTAAGTGTAAGCCCCACGCTGGGTGCAGAGATTACTTAAAAATAAAATCTTAAAGCAACAAAAAAAGAAAAGCATAAACTCAAAGCAAATCTCAAATAACATAAACTCAAATTAATCCATGTCAAGACACTTTACAATTAAGCTTCTAACAATTAAAGATAAAGAAAATCGTGAAAGCATGTGTTTTCCTGTGTTCTCTATTCTGCTCCATTCTTTACGACTTAGCTGAACATCGGTCTTGAAATTATAGAGTCAGTCCTCCATTTTATTTGTCTTGTAAAATTTGTTTTAGCTACTCTAGAGTTTTTGTATTCCATAGAAAATATATCCATAAAATGTGATTTCAACACAGGTGCAAATGCAATTCAATGGAAGGATTTTTTTCATCAAAAAGCGCTGGAGTACCTGGATACCCTTGAGGTGGGGGTAAGGGGCCTGGACTATCTTATACCTCATACAGTAGGCCAAAATACATTATAGACTTAGGTGTAAAATGTAAAAATATGAATATTTTAGAACAAAAAATTCATAAGAGTTCTTCTGGATCTGAGGCTCGGCCAAATGTTCTTAGATTTGACACCAGAAGCACAATTTATAAAAGGAACAAAAAATGATAAATTATAACATTGAATTAAATACATTCGTTCAAAGAAGTCCCATAGGAAATTATAAAATGACAAACTACTAACTGCAAGAAAATATTCGAAACCACATTTCTGACAAAGAACCAGTATCTAGAATACATGAAGAACTCCGAAAACGCAACAGTGGAAAACAAACGATCCAATTAAAAATGAGTAAGAGAATACTTGAACAGGAATTTCATCAAAAAAGATATACAGATGGCCAATGAAACCTTGAAAAGATGTTCAACCTAATTACCTATTAGGGAAATGCAAATTAAAACCACAGGAAGATAGCACTACACTCAGAAGGTCTAAAGTATAAAATGACAAAATCAAATGCTGGTGAGGATATGGAGAATCTAGATTATTCATACATTGCTAGTGGGACTATAAAATAGTAGAGTCTCTCTGGAAAAGGGGCAGTTTGTTTTGTTTTGTTTTGTTTAAAGTTAAACATATGACTTCTATATAACCCAGAAATCAAACTCAGATATTTACCCATGGAAATAAAAATGTACGACCACACAAAACTTGTATATGGATGTTTACAGTAACTTTATTTGTAATAGCACAAAACAGAAACAACTCAGATACCTTTCAATGGACGTGTGGTTAAACAAGCTTGCATACACACCACTATGAAATGTTATTCATCAAAAAAAGGAGCAAACTGTTGATACACACAACTGGCATTAACCTCCAAAAAAAATCACGCTGCATCAAAAATGCCAATCCCAAAAGGTTACATGCTGTATAATCCATTTCTGTAATATTCTTGTAATAACAAAATTATAGAAATGGAGAATATAGTGGCGGTCACCAAAAGTAGGAGACTGGTGGCAGGTGTGGTTATAAAGGGAGGAACATATGGCAGAAAGGGTTCACTATATCAATGTCAATGTCTTGGTTCAATAGTGCACTATAGTTTCACAAAGTGGGGAATCTGGGTAAGGAATACAAGCAATATCTGCATTGTTTCTTACAAATACATACTTATTAACAAGGACCTCAAAAATTTTTAAATAATTAAAAAATATATATTCAAATTTCGATAAGAAAAATTAGCACGAACAACTGACACTTTAAAAGACTGTTTCTATTCTAATGCACTTTCTGGATTGCTAGTGACTGGAGTGAAGAGTATCTTCAAATGTGGTATTTGAAGCAACATTGCATTTTGATTCATTTGGTTTAAACCATAGGGAAGATTAATCATGTCACTAACAAAATCCCTTAGAAAGGACAACTCCCAAGCGCTTAAGCCAATGGCCTATTAGTGTCATCAAGGACACAGCACTTTTCATCTCTCTTCTATCTTCAGTGTGTCAGCTCACTTCTTCTCTGGGTCATAACCTATTGACTAAATACATTCCCAAAAAGTCCCTTCCAGTGCCTTTCTGCTCTATTACAGGGGGCAAAAAAGGGAGAGAGGAGTGGATTGCCATATTTGCTTGAACTAATCAGTATTTTATAAAAGAGGTGTGACACGAACAAAATACAGGCTTTGTTATTAAACAAGTACATATCTAAATTTAAAGGAGCTGGTAGTGTCTACTACAAGTGAACAAAACTAATGGCATCTTTCTTCATTTGCTGAGAAGTATTGTTATACAACAGAAATGTGAATAAATTGACAGTTATGAGTTCTAAGGCCAGACTTCATTTCAAGATCTCTGCATGACATTGGCTAAATCCTACACCTTCTCTGGCCTTCAGTTTTATTATCATTAAAGTGAAGAAGCTAGATTTGTGTCTTGTGATTTATTCTATGATAGTGGTGCCTTATACTTTATATACCTGGTAGCCTTAAACATACCATACATGACCCAGTTTGAATCCTTAGTCTAACATTAGGACTGCTGTGAAGGTCTCAGAGAGGGTTAACTTTCTCCTCAGTGCTGTCCTGAGTTCCTATCATCAGGCTTAAGATACTTGAAATATGACTTAATATACTTATTTGTCTTCCTGCATTAGACAGTGAATTTTTTCAAGGAAAATGCCGTATCTTATTCATTGTTATATCCCCAACACCCAGACTTCTATCTGGCAAAGCATAGGCAGTCAATAAACATAGTTGAATTATGTACTGATGCACTGTCATCGGATTGCTTTGCTGTAATGTTCAGTAAATAATAATAATAATAATAATAATAAATTCCAAGGTTTTGAGGCTAGGACCTAAACCAATAGGAAAGTGATAAATGGTCCATTTGAAAATTAGGACCATTTGTACTTTGTTTTCCTTAAGCTTGATGGTACATATCACAGAATCTTAACCCTTCAAAATCAACTGATCTTTTTAGATTTTGATTGTTAATTTAAGAAAATCTATCTGCTAAGCACAACCTTTGCACGTTTCTGCAAACCACACTACTACCACTCAGAAATATGTAAGATATTGACCTATGTGAAATATTGCTTGCAAATATCAAAGGGAAAGGCAATAATGGATCAAAAGTAACTCCAAGTTTTTATATGTCCGTTCTTAGTTCAACCTTATCATTACTGATTGTCCAGATGAAATGCTGCCCAAGAAATTGCCTGGGAGACTGCTAATCATTCATCATTGGCCCCGGTTTCTTGCTTGCAACAATTAAACAAGGTGAGTAATCATCGAAAAATGTAACACACATTATTTCTGGTCCCACTTTGTTGACCAATTGAATACCTATTGTGTCTCAGCAGTTAACTTCATGCAATCTAATATGTTAATACATTTATAAATAGGTCTTTTGAAAGCAATTTATTTGAGCTGGAGGAGCATAATAAAGCAAAAACACACTTTAAGTGTAGGTTACATTTCTGCCTTTTGTATTTGGCATTAGTGATAGTTCTTGGTAGAAAATGAAGTTATACAATATAAAACTACTATAGAATTATGGGATGCAAATGACCTTCTAGTTTGAAACAAGCTACTGGTTCTCCAATAAACAACATAATCAACACATATGCTTTCTAATTTGTGTCACCTTAACCTGAGCTAAATAAATCTCAGACACTGGCTTTTCCCAGCTTGGAATAATATTTGCAATACTACAGTTAGTTATTCATTCAATAGACATCTATTGAGTGCCTTGTGCAAGAAGCTAGTCTGGTTTCTGGATTTACATTAATTAAAAAATAAAGGTCACTAATCTAATTTATATTCTAGCAGGAGACATGATATATTAAGCCAATTAATTATTTAACCAAAATTAGGGTAATCTATATCAACTTAAAATTTCTATGGAGTACACACTTTATACTAGGTACTGTTCAGAGAACTTACCATGCATCAGTGATCAAAACCTTCAAAGATATCTGCTCTCATTAGATTACATTCTACTGGAGAAAGATAAACCAAAACCACATTTGAAGAGAAAGGCAAGTGAATACAAAAAATGTTGGGGCACCTGAGTGACTCAGTTGATTAAGCGTCTGACTCTTTGATTTTGGCTCAGGTTATGATCTCAAAGTTCGAGAGCTCAAGCTCCGCATCTGGCTCTGTGGTGTCAGTGCTTAGGATTGTCTCTCTCCTCTCTCCGTTCCGCCCTACTCTCTCTCTGCTCCTCCCTCTCTCTGCTTCTCTCTCTCTCATACACACAAACACACACACACACACACACACACACACACACACACACACACTAAATAAATAAATAAACATTTTAAAAGGAACTCTTTAAAAAATTGTTTTGAAGATAATGAGAAAATGAACTTTCTGGAATATCATGTAGGACTATTGAGCAGTACTGAGCTTGTTTGACATTAATGGTCATGAATATAAAGTGAAACCAGTCTGCAAGATTGAGGGTTTCTCTGGCCCTGTTTAATTTCCCAGTGCAACACTGGACTAGAGGGATAATAGGGCTTAATAATGATACCAGACTGAATTATCACTAACCTCCTTTAACACTCCTATCAAAGAATTATAAATCCATCCATGTGTTTACCCTCATTCTAAGCAGAATGTATTTATCCACCCCTGAAACGTTGGGCATGGCCTTATGACTTACTTTCTTCAATCAGATAACAGAGTTGGCAATATCAGAGACTTAAATGATGTTTTCACGATTGCTATGCTCTTTGTTCACCCACCCTTTCCCATGGGAAGAGCACAGCTTGGTTAACTGCAGGTTCAAGAGGGCTAGAGATACACAGAGCAGACGCGGGCAGAATCTACAGCTAAAAGCCTAATAGTGATTTACTCAATCTATGTCCACTAGAGTCTAGCTGATCCACAAATGAATAGATGAGAACAAATCATTGTTTTAAGTGCTTTGGGATGGTTTGTTATGGAGTATTCTTATGGTAATAGCTCACTGATAAATCTAAGTTGGGGTTAGCTAAGGACAATGTGACAAAAGTGGTAAACACTGGAGAATGTTGCAAAGAGGCAATAGAAAGATGAACTACAGGGGCCGCCTGGGTGGCTCAGTCAGTTGGGGATCTGGACTTCCGCTCAGATCAGGATCTCAAAGTCTGTGAGCTGTAGCCCTACAGGGAGCTGGAGCCTGCTTCAGATTCTGTGACTCTCTCTCTGCACCTCCCCCACACATTCTCTCTCTCTGTCTCTCTGTCTCTCTGTCTCTCTCTCTCTCTGTCTCTCTCTCTCAAAAATAAACAAACATTTTAAAGAAAAAGATGAACTATAAAATTAAGAAGAATTAAAAGAAGAGTCTGGACATTAGTTCGTGTGAATTAAACCATTCGAAAATTAATTTTTGTTATCTACATTCCCGAAAGACTTTGGCAGATAATTTAGAAGAAAGCTCACCGTTAACACATTTTCCCTCATTCTTTCTCTTCTCAAAGGAGCTTCAGGGTTGTTGGAGGTGTGTGTGTGTGTGTGTGTGTGTGTGTGTGTGTGTGTGTGTAGAGAGAGAGAGAGAGAGAGAGAGGGAGAGTTATTTCAAAATCTATCTCTTTACGTAATCACCAAATGAAAGATTCATAGCAACAAATATTCTAAACAGAAAAAGAGAGATATCTATGAGATCTAGAATCATTAGCAGTAGTTTTCCATAGAGAGATCTAGGTAGGATTCAGGAGAAGAAGGATCATAACATGACCCCTTCTTTCTTGTCCCCTTCTTGGTTTTTCCAGGCCACTAATCCATGTTCCTAATGGTTCAAGTCAAGTGTCTTTTCTTTTTTTGTTACCAGGGCAAAAAAGTATGAATAGTATTTGTACCACTTTGAGATACTTAAGTCTACTTACTATCCTCAATTCCTAACACAGTCCCTTGCATATCACTGGAACTTCAACACCTAGTTGTTGAATCAATCAATAAATCAACCAGTCAATAAATGAGAAAGAATGATAAAAGTCACTTCATTTATAATTTAACCCTTGTTGCTGAAAGCAAAGTTTTAGTTAAATTTATTTCAACTTAAAACAATGTATATGACTCGATAATCATCACAGATGTGTGATGTGTTATAGGATTATTTTAAAACAAAAGTAAAGTTCAAGAGATGAAAGTTATTAGACAATAAGCAAATTTCTCCTACTGTCATCCTAAAATAAATTAAATTTTACTTAGGCACCTAAATAAAATACTTAAATTATGAACAAGTGCTTTTTCTCTCTGCTTATCCTTCTACATTATGAACAATATGCTAAATAGCTCCTGTGCTATTCACATCATCTGCAAATTGTTAACAATAAAATGATGAAAAACTGTTTGCCATCCCAATCTGTCGGAGACATGAAACCTTACATCAACTGTCAAACCCTGACAGCCATCTCCCATGTAAACATTTGTGAAAAGGTCACAATAATGAGTTTCTCCAACCGTGTCAGAACGTAATATTAAAACTGTGCTCTTTACAGTTTGATGAGAAAGAATGTTTCCAGTCTGACAAAAGTGGTTTCTTCTTAATGACAGAAAAGTTTGGGAGCTCGGGGAATGAAATGTAAGAAAGACAGGGAGTAGAGAAACAAAGACACTCTTTGAAAACGTTTTAGAATTAGAAGTTGTGCTGTTCATTCCCTCTATGGTTTTGGGTGAGTCGTTTAACTGCCTTGATTTTTATTGTCCTTACAACATAAGATACAGGGACTAAATTAATGATTCCCAATGTTCTTTGCAGTTTTAAGATTCTTTGATCCATTTCCAGGGTCATAACTAAGTAATGGCAGGAAAAAGCTCCTAGTGTCAAACCTAAGCTAGACAAATGTAATTTAATTTAAATGTAAAGACCCTTGTCTCTTAATATATTAAGGAAGTATCCAGAGGGTCTGATTTTTCATGATCACAGGTGATTTCTATATGAAAGATCCATAGAAAAGCCTTGCTATAATCATGCTATTTGCTCTAAAAAGAAAGAAACCTATTGACAAAACTCACCTTCGATCACAAAAGCACAATGTTTATATCTAAAAAGAAAATATCAGACATCTGACATTTGAGATCTTTCCTAAACTTTTCTTTTGTCATGAGATTTCAAATATTCTAATATTTTAGACAGTCTTGCTCGAAGCTGAGTTTACTGTTCAGTTTCAACTTTCTGAACCAACAATCATATCTTCACCTGTGAACTAAAGAGTAAGAAATTCACAAGAATCTGGATCCTGCTAGTTACCTCTGAGTATATACAACCATTATCCCCAAAATATTACCGTCTGCCTCTGACATCATATATTCCAAAGCAATAGGTCAAATATTTTGTATGTATTCCTGTGAGAAATAGGAAGATAAGGTCACTGGTCTTCTCTATGTGGTGATTTTCAAGTAAGCCCGCAATTTGTCTTTGCTCTCTTTCCTTGAATCTAGACCGGCCTTAGAGACGCGATATAAGGAGTAGAATGCACTAAAAGTAACACTGTGAGTCTTCTGAGTCTAGGAGAGAAAAGGTCATGCAATGCCACCTTGCTCTCTAGGGCCACTGGCTCTTGGGAGATTTTTCTCAAAACCCAACCATCATGCTTGGGAAGCACAGGCCGCATCATGAGCAAGTTATAGGTATTCCAGTTCAGAGCTCCGGAAAACTCAGCCTTCTAGTAACTCTGGCCATGTGGCAAATATATGGGTGAACAAACTTCCTGGTGATTTCTGGCCCAGCCACCATATCACCTCAGCCTGTACGTTTTCCCAGCTGAGGCCCCAGAAGTTATGGAACAGAGACAAACCACCACCTAAATTTCTGTCTCACAGTCTGTGAGCATGCCACTAAATTCTGAATGTTTGGTTACACAGCACTAGTAAACGCACTAAATCCTAACTTTGGCTTATCTATCCTCCACCCCAGATCACCATGAAACACCCTGTCTTGGTTTCAGGTCTCAGCTCAAAGGAGTCTGTAAATACTGGGCAGGTCTGCTGGGAATGCTCTTTCGGGCGTCTCACTGTTAGCTCTCCACATCATTTGACACTTGTCATCCTTTAATAAACTAGAATTATTCAAGTTTTACTAAGCATTTTGGAATTCTATTTAAAACCTGAAAATTCTAAATATTACAAGCTTGGTAAGGGAAGTCTAAATCCTTCCTCTTTCCCATATATAGCCTTAAATAGGAGCCTTTCTGTTTCTGATTAGAAAGCATGATAAAAATTAGTTTGAATTTTGGTCCCCTTAATGAAAGTAATATAATTTAATAAGCATTGCAAAAGGAATGAATAATTTTTCGTATATAATAGGGTATTCAAAGCCATTGCACCTTACAAACTTCCCCAAGCACTAAATAAGAAAAGTTGAGCAGATTGGTGTATTTTCAATTCATTTCCAATTCTATTTGAATAGGAGACTTGCTAAAACTTAGTAGTAGTATGTTTCAACAGTAAAAATTAGGAAAGACTAAAGAAAAGAAAGCATACATAAATGCCCCTTGTGACAGGTGATTCATGAATCATTTAATTTTTACCAAAAAATAACTTCCCCAAAATATTATTTTGTGTTTATCGAACAACCAAGAAATCTGAAACTTGGAGCTGTAACAGAGAATCCAACAGTAAACAGGGAATCTTGAACTCAAACCCCAGGCTTTGTTATTTGAAAGAGATTTCACATTCTAAGGCAAAATTGCTTGTACGAGGTCAGACACAATGTAAGGTACAATGCGTTCTCCAGGCCCTCAGCACAGACAAAATAAAAGTAATTATGATTAACATTTATTGAGAGCTTTATCGTTTTATGCCCTCCACTAAAGCATTTTTAGATTTTTCATTTTTACCTAGAAATATTAGACCTAGAAAATTGAAGCGATGTCACCAAGGTCATAGAGCAGGTGAGTTGGAAAAATCAGTTTCAAACCAAGCAGTCTCAAGAGAGAACAAAAGTCTTAACACTATGTTACATTGTACCCTTAGTCCCAAAGAGAAAGAAGAAAAACAAGTCAGCTTTCAGCTTTGTCGATAATTGCAGAGAATGATTTCGGTATACACAGATGTTAATCTGTTGTTAAAAATCATACTCTTCAAAAAGACATTCCAAGCATGTCTCAACAACTGCCTTTCTCATTTGTTCGATTAATTCTATTACTATAATCAACATTCACCTTGCTAATTATAAGATGAGAACAGTGCTAGATTATAAGGACTTTAAAGCCTCATGACTTTTTTCCTTCTTCATTCCTTTCTCTTACCGAAAAAGTCCGATTACATCTTCCTGCACATGTCACAAGTTCACTGCTAAGCCATCTTGTGGTATTTAAAACGATGCGTTATAACTTTTCCTACTATGCTAAAGAATTAAGGGCAAGCAAATGTAATCAAGTATGGCAGATTTGAATCAGAGGATTATTTAGGTACTTTTAATTAAATACACAGATTCTTTAAGACAGCCTAATCCTTTTGTAATTTCTGATTTTTCACTCAAGAAATCTCCCCGAGCAAGGCCTTTCTTTGTTTCTCAACATAGAATAGCGTTGTTACATGACATACAATTTTTCAAATCCATGTACATCCCCACCTAAGAATTCCCGCCATCCTGTCTTACTTGCTTCCATCCCCATTTAATACTTTAGATCCCTGCAATTCTACCATCTCGCTGCTCCCCTGACTTCTCTCCCACATCGCCTTGCTGCTGCTCTTGTTACTTTCAGCTCTGCCCCCTCCACGCCCGCCACGCCTGCTCATCAAGAAGCAAAGGTTTTTAAGAGTCTTCCAGTACTGAAGCATCTTACTAAAATAGAGCATATGTTGCCACAATTTCATCCTGTCCTTTGATAGATGTAACAATTACTCTACTCATTAAAGGGGAAATAAAAATAAAAAATAAAAACAAGAACAGCAAGGGCGTCTGGGTGGCTCAGGTCATTATCTCCCGGTGCTTGAGTTCAAACCTGGCGTTGGGCTCTGTGCTGACAGCTCAGAGCCTGGATGCAGCCTGCTTCGGATTCTGTGTCTCCCTCTCTCTCTGCCCCTCCCCACTCGCATTCTGTCTGTCTCTCTCAAAATAAATAAACAGTAAGAAAAAAAATCTTAAAAAAAAAGAACAGCAAAAGTCAAATATTCAAACCCCATTTTCTTTGTGATTTTTTTTTACTAAAGAAATTGGCAACTCTCCTGCTGAGGCTCCTTCCTTTCAAAACAAATTCTGGCATCTCAAGGGGCTGCAAAGAACACAATAGACCTGCAAAGGAAACTCCCTTGTTTGCTTTTGCAGAAACTCCCCTCCAGTTTGCCTTTGCAGAAAATAGGCCCCTTGGCTTTTCATGCACTCTTTTATGCAAATCATCTCATAGAATGTTGGTCCAGGATCGTTGGGATGAACATCTGTAAAGCACGCTGAGGGGGTCCCACATGCCGGTCTCATGGCTGAGAGGGATGAGAAAGACCCAGAGTGGTGTGAAGTCACATGTTGCTTAGGGGTGAAGGGAAGGATGTCATGAAGGTCACCTGTGCCTGTGTAGTGTGGTATGGGCACCATCATGGAAGATCCTGTCCTAGTGGAAAGGGCAAGTGGGCGGGCGAGGTCTCAGCAGTCTGGAAGAGACACCCCATCTGTGTGGGCAATCGCTTCTTCGGGTCTTAGGGCTGGAAGTGGGTACTGACAGAGAAGAAGTAAACCCTACTGCTTCCCCTGAGAAAGTTAGGTCTGCTCACACTGCTGTTGGCACCCTGATGTTCATAATAATCTGGACTCTTTCTGAAATGATGGATAAGTGGTTTTGGGGGGAGTTTATGCACAGCTTGTTCAGTTACTGGTTCTGTTTCAGCTCCGGTTATTTTTTTAGACTATCTACTTTGTTCCTTTATTTATAAAATAGTGGTATCAGGAGAGTGACGTGAGCCCTGGTCTCCATGGGAGGAACTGATGGGCACCTTAAAATAATTCTTTGGGTTGGCAAAGACCGACACCCACTACTCACAGTTAAACAGGAACTGTGCCTGGGCCCCTTGATAAGGAAGGTGTTTGGCCAGTGGGGTCTCACCTGCTAGAGCAGAGTGGGGACGGAACTTGTGGTTAGCCCATTAGAAGTCACCCCACTTTACCACATAACCTTATATTCACCCTTAATTGGCCTTGCACCACTGAGTTGAGAAACTTGGAGCCTAGAGACATTGGGTAGTAACCTAATGTCATACAGCTAGTGAGTGGCAAAGCTTCCAACACACACCTGCAACAACCCTGAAGCTCTTTTGGGAAGAGAAAGAATGAGGGAAAATGTATTAACAGTGAGCTTCCAACCCCCAGTTCTATTTGTGTTTTAATTCATAATTTATATACCATTTGCTTTTTCAAAGGATTTACAGTGGCCTACCATAAAATATACATGAACAATAAAATTGCCGCAATAGATATAGAATGCTGATATTTGAAAAATTATATGGTATAGAAACTTTTCTCCATAGAAACCGTGAAACTAATGCAGCAAAGCTACAGAGACCCTCACTTGCACACACCTTTATTTTTTAATTAAAAAAATGTTTAATGTTTATTTATTTTGGAGAGAGAGAGAGAGAGAGAGAGAGAGAGCGAGCATGATTGGGGGAGGGACAGAGAGAGGGAGAGAAAGACACAGAATCCAAAGCAGGATCCAGGCTCTGAGCTGTCAGCACAGAGCTCCACATGGGACTAGATCCCACAAACAGTGAGATCATGACTTGAGTGGAAGTCAGATACTTAACTGACTAAGCCTCCCAGGCATCCCTTGCACAGATCTTTCCTAAGGTCCTAAAAGGTGCTCTAAAGAAAATGTGTGCACCTGATCTTATCTTTTTGTCAAATCTGCAGAATATAAAATATTTTAATTGCAATCAATTATGGCTGCTTTTTATTTCCACTTCCACTTCTCTTGTGCCACACTACTTATAGACCTCATGAGCACTTTCGATATCCAGTTAAAGGAAGGTTGACCTAGAGAAACATTTAATTTGGCTATAGTGAGATATTCTGCACCTGTAGTTATATCTATGCATAATTGCATTAGCCACCCCAGGAAAGAATGGCTCCTTGGACCTCTACCACTCGCGGTGCCAGAAAACCTGGCAAAATGATATCAACGTGAAGGGTCAAAAATTGCATTGCAGTATGAATATATCTTACAATATATGGCAGGTGGATGACAGAGTAGAGACAGGGTTTGACACATTTTGAGCAAGAACCTAGAAATTTTTTCTTTAGTTTTTGGAGCTTATTTTAAAGAACTTGAGAGGCATCTAAAAAAATGACAATAATCCTAATGATTTTCAAGGTATTGCCAATAATGAGTTTTTTTAGCTGGAAGTGACTTTTCTAAACTATCATTTTAGCTCCTACCTATATTCTCCAGACCTATATGCTATCTATAATAAAGTTATATTTTTCCATCTTTACTTTGATTGATACCCTATCTCACTGGAAATGGCTGGCTGGATATCTTCAAAATCATTAGAATACATTTGGGATTTGATCTGGTCTGACATTAAATATACATACATTCTGGCAGTTGAAAATATTATTAAGGTTTTTATAGGGACTAATGGAATATTTAATATGCCTATGAGTGTGTGTGCCTGTGATATTATCTTATAGAGTGTGATGAGTTGGGTTCAGAAATGTACATTCAACTTTTCCCAAATGAAAAGTCTATAGATATTTATAGGATATTGAAAGATTGCTTTTAATTTTTTTCTCTCTGAATATACACAAGCATTTTTGCTGACTCAGCATCATCACGAATATAAATAAATTGTGATATCATGTAAGAAAAAAATTAAGAGATAAATTTGAAAACCTCCATCCTGGGAGAGTGGCAGGATGTCTTAAGAGAAAAAGAGACAGGTGCCTGGGTGGCTCAGTCAGTTAAGCATCTGACTCCTGATTTCAGCCCAGGTAATGATCTCACCGCATGAGATTGAGCCCCAGGTCGGGCTCCACGCTGAGCATGGAATGCAGTCTGCTTGGGATTCCCTCTCTTCCTCTTCCTCTCCCCCTCCCTCCCTTGAAAAATAAATAAAAAGAAAAATAAAAAAGGAAAGCTTTTTAAAGTGAAAACCCTGGAATATTTAATACGAATCATATTATACACAACCTCCTCTAACCCAAAGGCCTTCCGGGGCCCCAAATGTCTACTAAATTAAGTGTAAAAACCTTACCTTAACAGTGTAATCTCATGAGCGGTCTGTCTCAACCCTGCTTCTCAATCCTTATTTTCCTTTCATGCAACCTGCGTGTCAGCCAAAATGTTCCTAAATATCTCCAAAAAGCCTCCCAGTTTTGCATTTGTTTTTGGTGATCACTGGAATTCCCATCTATCTTTTTAGAACTCTTTTCCAAGCACCGATCTGTTGAGGTGAAATTCCACTTCATCCTTTAGAAACTTCCTCAAAAAGACCTGTTTCCTGAAATCAACTGGGCCCTTCACCTGCATATTACCACACCTTCCTTTGAACTAATGTTGGTTTTATTCCCTTTTTACACATAAAATAAATAGTACTACCACTATGTACTTATGTATCAACAAATTAAATATGATTATATTCAAAATAACATTTTTTTTAAATTTGAAATCTTATCTGTCTGTATAGACTATATTAAACTCCTGAAACAAGGTAAATTTCAGCAGATTAAAAAATTTTTTTTTCATGTTACAAGAAAGCAAAGGGAAGTGCAGGAGTGAAAAGACTGGAATTTAAAGCCCAGATTCTGCCTCAGCTGCTTAAATTGTGGCGTTGTTGGGTTGTGTTATTTTGTTCCTCTTTCTTTCAATTGCAACATCTAAATGCAAATTTTAAATCTTCATTCGCATGACTGTTGTGAGATTGGAAATAATGTGTGAAATGAACCTAACACTGTGTCTAGTATATCTGTTCAATAAACAGTAAATTCTGTTATTACTGTTAATCATTCCTTGCCAGGTTCCCCATTTGAACTGGTGAATAAATCTTTTTTTTTTTTTTGGTGAAGAAAATCATTTTTTTAATTTTTTAATGTTTATTTATTTTTGAGAGAGAGAGAGAGCATGAGCAGGGGAGGGACAGAGAGAGAGGGAGACACAGAATCCGAAGCAGCTCCAGGCTCTGAGCTGTCAACACAGGCCTGATGTGGAGCTCGAACTCACAAACTGAGAGATTATGACCTGAGCTGAAGTTGGATGCTTAACCGACTGAGACACCCAGGCGCTCCAGAAAATCATTTTAAAGGCAAACCGTTTTTAAAAAATTCTAGAGGTGTCTTATAGACAGTTTCTCATAAATTCAAAAAGCAAATGATGTTATAATATTAACTTAAATCTAAATATCACTTTATTTTCATTCAAGTATAGTTGACATGCACTATCACTTTCGTTTCATGGTGTACAACCTAGTGATTGGACATTTATATATGTTACAAAATAATCACCATGATGTCTAGTTACTGTCACCACACAAAGTTATTACAGTTATTGACTATATTCCCTGTACTTCACATATTTGTGACCAAATGTGCTGTACCTTACATATTTGTGATGAATTTTTTTCACAAGTGGAAATGTGTGCCTGTCAATTCCCTCCACCTGTTTCTAGATATCACTTTATAGTATTCAAAAAAGCTTTCATATACAACATTTAACTTAAAACTCATTAAGCCTTAAAACCAACGTGCTTTACAAATATCAGTAAAATATATAGATAAGAGAAAAAACAGAGCCCTGTGATTGGAAGAATAATGATTCCCAAAGATGCCTGTGTCCTAATCCACGGCATCTGTGAATATGCTAGATAGTATGCCGAAGGGGATTAAAGATTGCACAGTAAGTAAGGTTCCTAATCAGTTTGTCTTAAAATAGGGAAATTATCCTAGATTATCGAGGTGTGCCCCACGGAACAACAAGAGCCCCTGAAAATTGAAGAGAGAATCAGGCGAGAATCAGAGAGATGGGAGCAAGAATAGGGGTTGGCCCAACATTCCTGACTTTGAATATAGAGGAAGGGGCTCATGAACCAAAAGGAAAGTAGGTGACCTCCAGAAGCTGGAAAAAGCAAGGCTCTTTTTAGAGCCTCAAGAAAGATACAATCCTACCAACAGCTTGTTTTTAGCCAGTGAGATCTGTATGAGATTTCTGACCTTCAGAATTGTAACATAATATAGAGCACCTGGCTGGCTCAGTAGGTTAAGGGTCTGACTCTTGATTTGCATTCAAGTCATGATCTCACAGTTCATGGGACAGAGTCCCGCATTGGATTCTGTGCTGACAGTACCAAGCTTGCTTGGGATTCTCTATCTCTCCCCTCCACCCCGCCCCTCCCGTACTCTTTCTCTCTCTCTCAAAATAAATAAACTTTAAAAAAAGGGAACTATAGAATTGGAACATAATATACTTCCATAATTTAAACCTCTAAATTGATGGCAATTTGTTATTAAAAACAATAGGAAACTATTAGAAGCATAGACCTTGCATATTAGCACACAGATGTATAGCAAAAGGCAAACTAATTTAAAAAAATTTTTTAACGATTATTTATTCTTGAGAGACATAGAGACAGAGTATGAAGCAGGGGAAGGGCAGAGAGAGAGGGAGACACAGAATTCGAAGCAGGCTCCAGGCTCTGAGTCATCAGCACAGAGCCTGACGTGGGGCTCGAACTCACAGACGTGAGATCATGACCTGAGGCAAAGTTGGCCGTCCAACCAACTGAGCCACCCAGGCGCCCCAAGGCAAACTAATTTTAAATCTAAACTTCTACCTCAATCAAATTCTCTTTCTATTTTGTCAATGTAAATTCTTTATTTGTATTGTTCTTAAGGTTATAATCTTATAAATTTTTTAAAGTTTATTATTTATTTCTGAGAGAGATGGAGTGCAAGCAGGGGAGGAGCAGAGAGAGAGGGAGACACAGAATCTGAAGCAGGCTGCAGCCTCTGAGCTGTCAGCACAGAGCCCTGTGTGGGACTCGAACTCTCGAAATGTGAGATCATGACCTGAGCTGAAGTCGGACGCTTAACCAACTGAGCCACCTAGGTGCCCCTAGTGGTCATAATCTTATAAAGAAGAATGCTGGACTGAATTGAAACTCTAATGGCACGATGGTATCCATTTTTGTCGTTATTTTTAAGGAAAGCTGATGAACTTTAAGATTTCTTTGATGTTCATCAGTTTTGGTGTTTGAAGTGGTCATGGATGAGAATAAATGAGAACTCTTAATGCTATATCACCCCTCATTCTTTATTTTCCAGTCACCATAAAAGCTGCCCTACATTCATGCATTTTATTGTTTGAACTTTCAGGTAAGGCTCGTTTTAAAAAAAATATGTCACACACATAAAGATATAAATTGAAAAAGTATTGAATTTTTGAACTAAGCTACAGTTCTATGTCTCTTTTCTACATTGTTGTGAATTGTCTGCTGTCACTTATGTTATTTATTGTCATATGCCCGCCTCTAGCAGATGTCTTTTGGGTACACTCTCTCTAGCTTCAATTTTTGAACTGCTATACACCAGGAAACTGCATAATCATACTCACTGCACAAGAGTCAAAGATCTAAGGGAGAGCCTACAGTGAGAACCCATGCCTTTATAAGATTTTAAATATACTCAAGAGAGTTCTTCATACAAGTGTCACATAAATTCAATGACCATTTTTATAATTATGTCTTTAATGTTTCTGCCCCAGAAAGACAGGAAAGGTGTCAGTTTTATTTAGTATTATAGGTCCTGTGCCTGACACAGGAAGAATAAGTAAGCATTCTGTTGGGCTGGATTTGTCAGCGAGCTGACATTGCTAACACAGCAATTTTTAAATGTGTTCTTACCATATTTCTATGTGTTCTGTAAGTATCGGTATATCTGAACTCATACTCCATGTATGTAATGTGATGTTCACGAGCTATGTTCTCATGCAAATTATGTTGTGTGATGTTGACATTTTTAAATTTTTTCCTTTGGGTTTGTTTTTGGAGGTAAAACACATTCTTAAAGACTTTCTTCAGCTATGACATATCTTTATCACTTGACTGTAGATGTGATGTTAGGATTGAGTGATTAGAATGGGTAATGTATTAACAGTGATTGGGCAATACAGTGAGGGAAAATATTTTGCTGCTTTTCTATAACTCTGTGCTTGAACCAACCCCAGAGAGCCCTGCAGCAAGACATAAGTGGGGGTGCCTTAATGGCTCAGTCAGTTGAGCGTCTGACTTGCTTTTGGCTCAGGTCATGATCTCGAGGTTCATGGGTTCGAGCCCTGCATCAGGCTCCACTTTGTCAGAGCAGAGACTCTCTCTCTTTCTCTTTCTCTCTCTCCCTGCCCTTCCCTTGCTTGTGCTCTCTCCCTCTCAAAATAAATAAAAATAAACTTAAAAAAAAAGAGTGTATGGCTTTCCACTTAGATGTAGGTACAGTCATGCGGCTATTGTCAGTTATATAATATTGCTTGAAAAAAACCTAATTAAGAGGTTTCCAGGCATAATCTGAATTTGTGTGACCTCCATAGATTTTAGAGTCCCAAGCTGCCAATGTTGAATATTTCAGATTCCTTTCCTTCCAAATGTAAGAAAGTTCTCCCTCAACAGCATACCAAACATACAGCCAAGAGGGATTTGAATTTTTTTTTATTTTGACAAGATGATATACTTTGGGGAAGGATGTATTACTTATACATATTAAACAGATATTACCAATTCAGCAACAGCAAGATAATGTATAACATATGCGAGATATGCAACTTGGCATTTCATTATGCTCTACGTAAACACTGCGAGAGTATCCCTTTTCGTAAAACTTCCTTGAGGTACACTAGGCAGATTTTCAATGCAACACTAGATAAAGCACTCTCAAGGCCCAGCCTGTTTCTTCCCAAGGTCAAGGGTTTGTCTTTCTTGATTGACTGAATGTATGTAGGCATGATTGCTATGTAGGGTAATCTCTAAAACATACAGGAGAAAAATGGACATCATGAGAGAAGAATGATGCATGCTTGCTTATAATATTTCTCTCCTGTCTCACTGAATTTTCAACATCAGGTGAAATCACTGTCTCTCTGATCCCGTGGTTAATATGTAATTCAACTCGAATATTTATAGAGCACGTACTCTTTGCCGGACTCTCTGGGATCCCAGCCAGATTCCATAGAAGAGACTTAAGATAGGCATCATATAATGTAGAAAGACTATTGCTGTCTCTCACCCTAAGCTGCCTTCTACCATGATCTTGTTTAGGGGCCTTAAATTCATGATTAACACACATAAAAGAATATCAACCACCTGATTTCATAAGATGTTCTAAAACAGTCAAATCTAAGCTATGATTGTAGCCTTACCTGAGAGACATGGTGAGGATTTCCTGGGAAGGGACTCAAGAGAACTTTTTGGAGTAAAGAATGTGTATTTCATGGTATATGTATTTGTCAAAACCCATGGAACTGTAAACTTAAAATTTGAACATTTCTCTGTAGTTAAATTACACCTTTAAACAATTATTTTTCCCCTTTTTGGTAAAGAATGAGACATAAAACCAAACCAAAATGTAATTGAAGCAGGAAGAAAGGCATTTTGACTAGAGAATTCGAGAAAGTCTACATTATAAAAGTGACTTTTGAGTTGGTCACTAAAAGAAAAGATTTAGGCAGTTATTGATGATAGAGGAAATAGTAAGAACAAAATATTACTTTGTATACAGTGCAGGGAATCCTCAGAGAATAGGGAGTCTATTTTTGGTAGACAGTAGGGTAAATATTTGATCATGGGAATGACTTAGAAAGATTTCGTTGAACACTCTAAACAGTAGGCTAACCAGTGTGGAGAACTGTGGAATATTTTCACTCAGGAAACCTTACCTGAGAATCTCTTGCATTGCATTAGAATATTTAGCATATCAAATTAATGATTAATGAGATCAATGGGAGAAATTAGGACTTTACATAAAAGAGGCAAAGAAGTCAAAATTCACGTAATGGGCATGAGCGTGTGTAAGGATGTGTGTGTGTGTGTGTGTGTGTGTGTGTGTGTGTGTACAGTGACTGGAGTAAAAGTCCAAATATTTGCATAGCAGTACTCTGTGCTAGTCCTGTTCAGAGCACCTTTCATTTATTTAATGATTTAAACAAAACAATCATCCTAGGACAGAGGTACTATTCTAATCTACATTTGAAAGGGGGGAACATTGGAGTACCGAGAGGTTAAGCAACTTATTCAAAGTCACATGTCTAGCAAGTAGTCAACCAGATTTTGATTCCAGGCAGTTGGCGCATCAATGTTCATCGTCTAAGACTAACCATCATACCACCATTCCAAGAACAGGCATAGCAAATCCCTTGGAGAGGAGTGAAAACTAAAGGGACAAATTTTGTCCGGGGGCTCTGCTGAAATCAGTGCATATGAACAAGGACACTCAGGCTCCCTCCAGAAGTATTCTATTCTGAACCAGTGGCCACCGGCTCACAACCGCAGACAGGTCATGCATCACTGTCCAACTGAAAAGTGGTCTACGGGGAGGCTGGGAGTAGGGAAGCAGTTCACCACCAAGACAGGTCCTGTTCTGAGTGTTTGAAAAAGGGTGGAAACTCATATATCGAAGATATGTTTAGCCTTGTGTCAATTTGTTCACCTCTTCCAGACCTGAGAGGAGTCAGGAAAAATGAAGGGTGCCGGGTAAAGAGCACACCTGGGTGTCATTCCAAAAGCTTAAACTCGTATTGTGTTAACTAATGCTGTGTTTTGTGCAGCTTTAGAGTGGGTGGATGGAAAGCTACTGAGCACGGTCTCAGCCGGTGAACCTTCAGGTCCACTTCAGTTATCATAAGGTTGCTGCTTTGAAATAGGACGTAAAAAACTATCCGATGAATCCTTGAGAGTTCTGATAATGACATTTTTAAAAAACATTCTGTATATTTATATTTTATGTGTAGTGAAGAGAAAGTCACAGAGAATTCTCGAAGGTATTACATTACCATTGAAATAGCTACATGCCATTCTGTGTGGATTGTAATAAATCTACAAGCATGCCTCTATAATCTACAGCCACACAGAGGCAGCAAACTTAATATTGACTTGGAAATATTTTCTTGAAACAGGAGCCATCATCATAAAGAAGGAAGAAGTTCAGTACATTTAGAAGAACAATTGAAGATAATTAGAAAGCTAGAAAATATATCTATTTTTATTTGCCTTGATGTAACATACATTAATTACAATGGAAATTGAATGGAACGCTGTGACTTTGGATATTATGAAATAAACCGTAAACTGAAATGACTTGGGAGATGCGTGTGAGAGATGCTTAGCAAGAGGGTTTCTTTAAAAACCTCCATACATCTGCTGTAGAGAATCCTGAGCTACTAAACTCTCTAACCCGTACACTTTAACGCACCCAGGGCATTCCCAAAGCTTGCTTATCTACATCACTCGTGTTACGCCTAGCCATAAAGCGTTAGCCTCCTTTTACAGGCTAAAGACTCTAAATTGTTCTCACATTCCTCTGCATATCAAATTGTATTTTCAAAATACTATATGTAATCGAACTGGGGTTCAAAATTAATCATTACAGGTACCCAGTTAGAAAGTATCAAAAGAAAACAGAAATATCAAACGTGCTGTATATTAGCTGGACTGGACACTAAGGAACAGCCTAAACTGTAGCCCCCAGAAATTATTAGGACCAAACCAAAAGTCAGCTCAATGGATGGTTGGAAAGTGCTGCCCTCTATATTCAAAAATTTTCAGAGACTCTGTGAACTAAAATGCATTGTTTCCGACCTACTGTATTCGGTACCAGAGAGTGCAATGACTTCAAGAAGAATGGAGAAAATCATGATCCCCGGGGCAAACTCGACAGTCTGAGTCAGGGCATCCACAGGGGGAAAAGTTACATCATATTAAAAATGTCTGCCCTGTATGTAGCATGAGGAGTGGAGTCCATCCTACCTCTCAGAATAGGTTATTACCTATACGTCTTTGCAAGAGAATGCAAAAGGTTGAGACTTTATTCTCTCGAATTCCAAAATTATTCTAAACAACATTGTTTATTGTGGAAAAAAAAGCTTTATTTATCTCTTCACTATCCCCTCTTTTTTGTATAAAAGAAGACCACACAATACTGCCCCCTTCTATCCTGCTTCTTGCATGTGACATGAAAAGATAATGGCACTATTTTAATGGGACCAATTAATGCCCTTAAGTTCCTGATGGTCGTACAGCTTTGACAAGGATATTTGGTTTCCTCCCAGCACGGGTACTAGGGTCCACGGGCAAGCCTTCTGAACCTGGCAGGGGCTGTGTCACCTTTTATGACAGCCTCGACAATCACAAAATATCCCATTCGCTGTTGTTAATGGCCTGCCAAGACTCAAGAAGAAGGAAGATGGACCCCCAACTCTTGAAGGAATGCCAACCATGGTTTTTTAAATGAAGACATTAAGAAGATAGAAAATATATCTATTTTTATTTGCCTGTACAAAATGCACATTAATCACAATGGAAATTGTGATTTGGGATATTATGAAAATAAACCATAAAGATATGTGTGTACATGTATTTATATATGTATATATGCATATGCATGTATATCTACTTATATTTGAGGAGATGTATTAGGATTGGCTCATGCTGTGATGGGGTCCTGCAAGTCCCATTATTTGTCATCTGCAGGCTAGAGAAGCAAGAAAACTGGTGGTAGTCTCCGTTCAAAGGTCTGAGAATTGGGGACTGATGGTGTATGTCCTATTCTGAGAGAGAAATACAGAACCAGAAGCACTAATGTCCAAGGACAGAAGACGAACGTCTTAGCTCAAGCAGGGAGGCAATTTGCACCCCTCTACCTTTTTGTTCTGTCTTGGCACTCAGTGGGTTGGCTGATGCCCACGTGCACAGGTGACGTGACTATCTTTACTCAGCTACTGATTCACCTGCTAAGCTCTCGCAGACACTCTCACAGACACACCGTGAAATAATGTTTTTACCAGCCATCTGGGCATCCTTTAGCCCCATCAAACTGACCTATAAAATTAGCCATCACAATACATTTTAGGATTTAATTATCTTGTGAGCATATTTTGCTATAGTTAGAAAGAAGGAGTGAGCAAGATGATAATACTACATGTAGCTTTCATTTTGAGAATAATTCAATAGCAAGTATTAGGATTCTCTAAGGGGCTAATATTGCTTCTCCTGTCTGATAAAAGAAAGTAAGTTAGAAAGCTCAGAAACTAAGCTTCTGCTTGAATGACAAAAACTCTACTGCTGCTGTGCTTTTGATCCCTTGTTCAAAGTTTTCTACTTTATTAAACCTTTAGTGACATTTTAAATTCCCTTTAAAGGTGGAATATGTGTAATAAATATTGACTATTTACTGTTCTCAGTGTGAATCTGCTCAGGCGTATTTCTGGAGCAGCCCCTGTGATGGTCAAACTCAAAGCCTGTAGATACAAACTCAGAGCTTAAAATAGATATTTCTCTTAAATTTTCACATTTTAAAATATGGACTTATTTCACTGACGTAGCTAAAGTGTGTTTTATTGGAGTCTTCTGTTTTCAGTATGAAGTTACAAAAACTCAATCACAAAGAAATTAATTTTTCCAACCCTGAAGAGGTTATACCAAAAGAAAATAGAAAATGTTCTGTTTAAATAGGCTTCAGATAGTTGTTAATCTTCAGTAAATCTCCACATTTACCATCAAAGCAATATAATTTAAGTTGAAGATTTTAAGAGGCACTTGACTTTTTGTGGGTAGTCAATTGAAAAGTGACATGATTAACGTTAACTGTGAAGTTTGATTTTCTAAAGAACCTTTAAAAAAATAAGCCATTTGACTTTATTAAGCCAATTTTGTTAACATCACTCTGAAAGCTTAATGCTCAGCTCAGTTGTTGCAAAAGTGAAAATGGATATTTCAGATGTCATATCAAGACTAAAGAGTGTAAAAAATAGGTTCAATAATTACATTATATTCTCTAGTCAGGTGCCAGAGGGAGCACTTCCTAAGGAAGAAACATTTGAGCTCATTATCAAATAAAGGAAAAAGTAACCACTAAGGAGGGCATTCCAGGTACAGAGGAGACCAGGAAACAGAAATCCTTCTTTTACATGCACTTCACTGTGCACCGAGATTTTTTTGTTTTTTTTAATAAACTCATTTTGGAACAAGTGATCAAAAACATGAATGCAGAATAGGGGACTGAAAAGACAAACTCAAAAGCAATGAATCTTTGAAAAGCCAGAGAGAAAAAATAAAAGAAAGAAAATTTCAGCATTTAAAAGAATAATTCCATTCGTAGAAGAGAAATTTTTATTTTTTTTAATGTTTATTCAGTTTTGAGAGAGAGAGCAGCATAGTGTGAGTGGGGGAGGGGCAGAGAGAGAGGGAGACACAGAATCCAAAGCAGGCTCCAGGCTCTGAGCTAGATGTCGGCACAGACCCGATGTGGGGCTCCAACCGACGAGCCACGAGATCAGGACCTGAGGTGAGCCTGGACACTTAACCAACTGAGCCATCCAGGCACCCTGAGAAGAAGGGACATTATATTCTGTGATATTAAACAGCAGTTATTCCCTCTGCTAACTTGGTGATAGATAGGTGATGACAGATGATAGGTGACAGATGATAGATTAGAGAGAGAGAGAGAGAGAGAAAACAAACTTACTGAATGTGGCAGTAGGTTAATAAAAAAATATTAAAAAAAAAACCTAGTTAGGAGAAATTTCAAATTGAAGAAAAATAAGTTTGGAACATACCTTAAAACTTACTCCAACTCAATCTTGCCTTTCAATCCAGTTTTTAATGGTCCTGACAAATTGGAATTCAGATGATGTTTGACTGTCATCAATTTTGGACAATTGTAAGGTAGGCAGTCTGAACCTATGGAAAAAGATGTACAGTTTCTTCAACCTTCTCCATGTACTGTGGTATCTCTCTACCTACTGAGAAGCTCAGTGAAGAGACTATCTTCTGAAGGCCAGAATTAAAGATAATAGAAGCTACCATGGACCTCTCCTTGGTACTATCAATAGGAACAAAGCCAACAGAAGAGCTGGGAAGGAGGCAGGAGCGGGTGTTCTTTGATCTGCAGGGACCTATTGGATCGCTCATTCAACTTCTTTTTTTGCTTCTATTTTATTTTCTTTCTTTTTGTTTTATTTCCTGGCAGATTTCCTCAGTCTGTTTTATGACACTTCTATTGGGTTTTTCATTTCTGATACATATATATTTATAAACACAAATATATATATATATATGTATATATATATATATGTATGTGTGTGTATATATATACATGTATATATGTATATGTATGTATATATAATATAAATGATATTATATATATATATATATATATATTTCCACTGCTTTCTCTGTTATAAAACTTTGACTTTAGAGCAATCCATTCATTTTCACTAATGCAATATATTTTCTTCTTTTTTTCTGATGATAAATATATTTATGCTCTAATTTTATATTTAAAAACTGGGATTATCATCAGTTTTTATTCTTATTTTGAATTTCAGAACCACAGTCTCTAGTTATGTGATTAAACTTAAAAGAGTCACCTAACTTCCTTAAATCTTACTTTCCTCACCTGGAAATTTGATAACAATAACTCCTCCAGTGTTTATTAAACTAAATTAAACAAAGGGCATAGTGCCTCGAATCTAGCTAGCGCATGTTTAATTGTGTGTGTGTGTGTGTGTGTGTGTGTGTGTGTGTGTTTGAAGACTGGAAAGGCTGGGGACAAGATGGAGATGAAGATAAATAGACAATAAACAAATCAAACATTAATAAGAATAACAAATAAACACAGTAACATACTTTTAAATGAAAATGGTATCTCATTGTGTTGATCTTTTTATTATTTTTGATGGTGGGGCTTGTCCAAAGTTCCTACATTGTGGCAAGACAGATTATAGGATTCATTTCTCTTGGAATGGTCTACTTAGTAAGAAGGAAAGGGCTTCTGCTAGCGTCCTCCTGGAATCCAGGAAGAATGGTACATATCCCTCTTTCTTTCAAGCGGACAAAAAGGTGGTGCCCAAAACATGAATTCTGCTCTCTACAAAGTGATTTCCTCTGAGAACTTTCTCATATAGTGAGACTTTTAATGTGTTCATTTTTTCCCAAGAGTCAGAAGTAGGTATTTTACACTTCCTTATACTTGGAAAATCTTATTCCCCTTTAGTGCAATTTTGTGCCCCTAATCTCTTCAGTGATGTTTAATTCTCTGCATACTGAACATGAGCTATTTTTTACCAAAGCTTACTTTTAATTAAACCTTAATATTCATGGTTGAAATACTGCATTGATTTCATGTTAAAACACAAATATTTTCCCTTAATGCAACTCTATAATGAAGCTAATAACAATTATTGAAAATATATTTATTATGGCCATAGTTATGATTTTTAGTGTATAGTTTAGTTTTGCTTCAGAATTGGCTACTCCTGCATAGAAACTCAATTATCATTTTCAATATTTCTTGCTGACTTTTTTCTTAGAAATTTAAGTCCCATTTTTCATATTTAATTTCTTTACATAACAATCTTAAATGCAAAATTGTAAAGTCAGAATAAAAACTAAAAAGAATTGGCACACTGACGGCATTAAAAATAAGTTACAGAGTCCATCAAGGTTTGTTAAATATCTGCTAGGATCCAGATATTGTTATCGATACTTTACAAGATCCATTTCATGTAATCGTTATGTTCTATTCGTTCATTTCATTTCTATAATATATTCAAGGGGCCAGTGATTACTGCAAAACCCTTTCAAAGAGTGAAAATACTGATTTTGATCTGTTATTTATTCTTTAGGGATAACTTGGGAGTTACTTTTTCATATTGTGAAATTAGTACTGTATTTTCCTTAACATGGCCAAAATTTATTGTATCTATGATGAGAGTCTACATTTAATAGCAAACAAAACTGAAGTCTCAGAAGTTTAACATAAAATTTACTTCTTAAAGTCATTTGCGTCTAAGGTTAGCACAGCCATACCCATTTTGTTAAGGGAATGGTTTACATGACATATATTTTTTCCATTGTTTATTTTTAGCCTATTCATATTTTTGAACTCCAATCATATTTCTTATAGACAGGTCCGTAAGTTGGATTTTTTTCCTCCTATTCTACTAATCTCGGCTTTTGATTTGAGTGTGTCACCCACTCACATCTTTAATAGCAAATACACATACAATATAATTACTGATAAGGTAGGATTTTCTTTTGCTGTTTATTTGTTTTCTACATGCCATGTCTTTTTTTATTCCTTTATTCTTTCTTTGCTGCCTTAAATAGATACTTATTATACCATTTTAATTTCTTTGTTATTCCTTTTGCTAAAAATTTTAAGTTATTTCCTTAATGGTTGCTCTGGGATTACAATTAATTTCTTAATACAATCCAGATTTGTAGTGATGCTAAGGGTTTCAAGAATATTCAGAGACTTTACTCAAGGTACCTCCAGTCCCTCGTCCAAACCTTTCAGTCCCTCCACCACCTTTTGTGCTATTATTGAGATAGGAATTACATGTTTGTGTTATAAACCCATTAACAATGTTTCACAATTATTGATTTATGCAATTTATTTTTTTACTGTTTATTTTGAGAAAGAGAGAGCACAAGCAGGGAGGGGCAGAGGGGGAGAGAAAGAGAGAGAGAGAGAATCCAAAGCAGACTCCAGGTTCTGAGCTGTTAGCACAGAGCCTGACACAGGGCTCAAACCCACTGACCATGAGATCGCGACATTTGCCGAAGTTGTTGCTTAACCAACTGAGCCACCCAGATGTCCCTATGCAATTTCTTTTCAATCAAATAAGAAAATAGTTACAAGCAAAAAGAAAAAGAAAATAATTACAAGCAAAATATACTATACTGTTTCTGTATTTGCCTATGCAGTTAACTTTAATCAGTGCTCTTTATTTCTTTTTTTTTTTTTAATTTTTTAACATTTATTTATTCTTAAGAGACATAGAGACAGAGCGTGAACAGGAGAAGGGCAGAGAGAGAGAGAGAGGGAGATACAGAATCCGAAGCAGGCTCTAGGCTCTGATGAGCCGTCACTCACAGACTCGAACTCACAGACTGTAAGATCATGACCTGAGCCGAAGTCGCCGCTTAACCGACTGAGCCACCCAGGCGCCCCGCTCTTTATTTCTTCGTGTGAATTTGAATTACCATTTTGTGGCTTTTCATTTCATTCTTTAGTATTATTTTCAAGGAAAGTATTCTAGTGACAATATTTCTCAGATGTTATTTGGAAATGTCTTACTTTCTTCTACTCATTTAAATTTCTGCTGCCTATAGAATCCTTGGCTGGCAGTCTTTTTTCCTTTTATTATTGAATGTCCAATCCCACTGTCTCTTAGCTTACACCATTTCTGATGGAAAATCTGTTAAGTCACCTTCCTTACTGCTTTCGTGATTGTCTCTGGGCGTTTGTCTTCTAAAAGTTAGATTATGGGATCTCTAGATGTGGATCTGATTTTATCATACTTGGAATTCATTGAGCTTATGTTCTAAATTTAGTTATTTATTGACGTATCAGTTTCCTGTAGCAGCTGTAATTAATTACCACAAAATCAGTGGCTTAAAAAACACAGAATTATTATCTTAGCATTCTGGAATTCAGAAGTCTGAAATGGCTTTCACTGGGCTAAAATTAAGATGTCAGCAAATTGGTGTTCCTTTTGGAGTTTCAAGGAGAGAATCATCCCCTTGCCTTTTCTAGCTTGTAATTATTTTGGATTCACCTGGATAACTCAGGATAATCTCCTCATTTCAAGATCATTACTTTAATCACACCATAAAATTTCTTCTGGCAAGTAAGACAACATATTCGCAAGTTGTAAGGATTAGGAGGTGGACATATTTGGGGAGCCATTTTTTACTGAGGTCTAGTTGACACACAATGTTACATTAGTTTCAGGTGTACAGCATAGCGTATGGACAAGGTTATAAATTATGCTATGCTCACACAAGAACAGTTACCATGTGTCGCCATACAACACTATTACACCATACAACACTGACTAGATTCCCTATGCTGTCCCTTCTATTCCCATGACTTATCCCTTCCATAACTGGAAGACTGTATCTCCCACACCCCCCTTTACCCATCTTGCCCATCCATTTTCCTTGGGGAGCCATTTTTATAACTATCAAAATAATCATATCTAAACTAATACTAGTACTAAATACTCCCCAAATGTCTCAAAAATGTTATATTTAAATTTATTTTCCAAACAATTCCATGAGAGGTAAGAGAGAATTCCTCACTGAAAAATCACATGACAGACTGAAATTTTAATATTTTCATGTTTTCATTAGCCATGTTGATATTATTATACTTAGATCATATTTCTGTAAAAAAATGGATAATACTTGCTGTTCTAATCCTCAATATGTGGCTATCATTGAATTTTATTACTCGGAATACTGTGCCAAGTCATAAGTAATTTAACAAACTCAGAATCCTTAACATTACCCCAATTTCTAACATGCTAACAAAAGACTGCTAGTTTATATTCTTACCATTATACAGTCGTCTGTCACAAACACAAATATATTTTACAAGTATATAATCTCACTAAAGTTAATATTATTTCATTTCTTTTTTTAATTTTTAAAAAATGTTTGCTTATTTTTGAGAGAGAAAGACAGAGAGACAGAGAGTGCGAGCAGGGGAGGGGCAGAGAGAGAGGAGGACAGAGGATTGAATCAGGCTCTGCACTGACAGCACAGAGCCCAATGAAGGACTTGACCTCAGGAACCATAAAACCATGACCCAAGCCGAAGTTGGACACTTAAATGACTGAGCCACGCAGGCACTCCTATTGTTTCATTTCTTTATAAATGATACACTTAAATATTTCCATGGGTGAGATTTCTGTATAATGGCTGAATGATACATATTCAACAGGGTTATAATAATTTATTGTAGCATTCTCTTAAAGTTTCGTGCCTAAATTTATTTGATAAATAGCACTATAATAGACATCCTTTAGTATATGATTTCTGCTTTTATCTGATTAATCTCTTAAGATAAATTCCTAAGAATGAATCACTGCATAATTTGAAGATAACCATGGTTCTGAAGATTATATTTTATCCAATTCTATGCATCTTGTTTCATTAATGACTGACTGTTGAAATGACAGAATGAATGAATATATTGGAATCAGTAAGCATTTTATAACTCTTGAAATTTGTTTTTAAAAGTTATTTCTGAAGAATACTAAATGTATTACTATAACATCTACACATTCGATTATATTCAGGACTTCCTAGAAAAATTTCCAGGGGGAGTGAGGGGAACTTTTACTCTTTGAAACAGTTGTCCAAAATTATTATCCCCCTTTCTTATAAAAATGAATATTCTTTTAGATTTAAAATAATAATTCATTAATTTTTTTAAGAGAGAGAGAGAGAGGGTGTAAATGAATGAGTGTCAGAAAGAGAGAGGGAGAGACAGAGAATCCTATAAAGGGTGGACAGAGAGAGAGAAGAGGGGCTCACCCAAAGCAGGGTTCCTGTTCACCCATAGTGGGGCTCGAGCTCACCCTAAGCAGAACTCATGCTTATGCTCACCAGATGCGGGACTCGAGCTCAAGAACCGTGAGTTCGTGACCTCAGCCAAAGTCAGATTCTTAACCGACTAAGCCACCCAAGTGCCCAACAGTTCACTAAATTTATTGGCACTTTTGCATGAACTAAAGCATGTCTTAGAAGTGAAGAAGTATCATATTCCAGGTTGTCTACCTGTTCACTCATTTCATAAATATTTTGGGACATTTGTAGTTTCCCAGATACTATCATAGATGTTGGATGTACAGCATCATAGATGTTAGATACCAGCAGTACTATCACATATATAAGGCTTAATTTTGTCAATAACTGAAGTCTAATTTAATCTTAGGTCTAATTGACAAAGGATGTTATTCTATCAAAAAGTCCACATTACTGGGATTGAGGTAACAAAGGAGGAAAGTTTGATATTTACCAGCACATCCAGAGTAGGAGGACAGGGTGCAAAGGCACCTCAAACTGAATGAATAAAAACCGCAGGTGCACTGAACCATGAAAGTGCAAGTATGCCCTTGAAGTTCCTTATGATCAATAATGTTTAGAGCATGGGCTGCATAGGAATTCAGAGCGCAAAATTTAGAAAGCTAGCATGGCTCTGGCTTCCCCTTCCCCTTCCCTATCTAAATTTGGGCACTAGGATTTTTCCCTCTTATCTTTCCTTTTTTTTTCCCCCCCCCCCACAAGTTTTAGGCAAGAATTATTAGTTGGCTTTTTTGAATTCTCAACTCTTGTTATCACCATTGTCTGTGGGGCCCAGCACGCCCAAGACTTCTCATAGTGACAACTGGAGGCTTCAAATGTCCTTCCAGGATCTCTGGGTTCATGTAGATCAATCAGACTGGGCATCTTCAGACCAATACACTAGAGTGCTCATCTTTTTTCATTCAATAATTTAATAATAATCAAATGAGTGTCCCTTATTCAAATATTGAAGTTGGAAATTCCAAAGACATAATTCCTCCTAGCAAGAACTTGAAGTCGATTAATTGTTTTACATAATTAATAGCACAGTAAATATTACCAGGGAGATTGATAAAATGCTGTGAAAGTGGATTGTAAGAGAAGCTGCTTAATCAGGGAAGACTCCGTGAGTAACTGATCAGAGGGTGGAGAGCGGGCAGGAAGTTGTCCTGAAAGGTAAGGTAAGGCGGGGAGAGGCAAGGGGAGGAAAGTGTTTTCCAGGCAAAGGAAAGCACATGTAATAAAAGGCCCTCAGGTGAGGACCTGAAAGACTGTGTGGGTGAGACACAGGAAACTAGAGAAAGAATGACACTCAGAG
This sequence comes from Paguma larvata, assembly GCA_030068075.1. NCBI lineage: Eukaryota > Metazoa > Chordata > Mammalia > Carnivora > Viverridae > Paguma > Paguma larvata. Next base: position 75,805,454 of record CM057831.1, on the reverse strand, counting down.
AGATGGTTTCCAGTGCAATGCCCTTCTCTTCCGCATATGCATATTCACACTATCTCTGAAAGACAACTCAAAATATCTTCTTCACAATCACATGCGCCCTGTCCTCTCTACCCCAACATGTTTCAGTTCTTTGAATTTCTAAAGCCATTTTTCTCTGTATCACTCATTCCAAAACACTCCTAGATACAGCCTCGTATTTTCACTTCCCTGACCATCTTCACTACATCTGGTTTTCCACTCAGTTGGTCCCCAGAGAGTTCCAATCACGTCTCACCTTTAATTCATTGCCTTTAGCATCTGGCACACACTGCAATTTGTAAATACCGCATTTTCAACTAATACTGGCCAAATTTGTGGATGGTCATAAAGAACTGAGTCTAGGATTTACCTATGATTCATTTGATTTATCTTTCAAGGAGTATTTATTGAGCACTCTCTCCAGGTTAGGCATTTAGGCTAAGCACTGGGGATACAATGATGAATTTTATACTCGTCAAGTAAAAGTTCAGTATCATAACTAACGAATGAAAGAAACTATGAATATGTTTACCTGACGACAAAGGGAGACTGGATAGAGGGACAGCCAATGACAGACCACAAAAATGGCTGACCTGACTTCAAAGTTGGCAAGATGCCTCCTTGTTTCTATGAAAGCATGCTCAGAGTTCAGTTATCAATGTACTTCTCATGGAGCAAGGAATCTGCAGACAAAGGTAGCAAAGTAACTGCTGGGGGTCACTGTCTTTTCCCTCGTGTGTTAGAGGGGCCACGTCAATATAATTCTTTACCTTTCACCATGTACCTATTTTGTATTGATACTATGCTAAGAGGTGAGGATAAAACAGGACACAGAAGAGACAAAATCTCTTCCCACCATGAACTTGTACTCTGGTGGAGACAATATGTTACTGTGTGCCTGTTACACGGGCCCACATCCTGTTACTTACCTTGTCATTAGGCCTGCAGCAAGTGACTAAGGATAAATCTTAAGGAATGCATTGATCATCCCTCCTGTTGTCCAAGGACCACAAGTCAGCATCTCTCCTCCTTCCGAAAAGCTTTCAATACTATCAGGTAGCATCACATTGTCCCACGAGAAAGCAGAGGACAGAATGGAAGGAATGAGTTTAAGGTCCTCAAATGTCAAACCCAAGATGTCACAATGCCTAGAGTTTGAGATTCGAGCTCCTCCTTTGGGGCTTTTCTTCGTGATACAACCACAGTCTTGTGTCCCTTAAAAACAGTTTTTCTGCTCACTTGAGAGGACCATGGTTTGCAGACTTTGTAATCTTTCTGAAGAGAAACCTCAGAATGGTTATAACGTCAAGACGCCTGTCCTGCATTGGCCTTTCCTATTCACTTCTAGAAAAGCCACAAGCAAACACATCAGTCCAAGAAGATCTTCCCAAATATGTCACTGCCGGTGGGATGCCACATACCTAATTTCAGAGCAAAATATGAGAAATGGGTTTTCTGTCTCTGAGCAATGGCACAAGAAGACAAGTGGGTTTGTAAGTGCACGTCTTAAGTCTGAGGCATTAAATCCTATAAAAGTGAGTATCTCCACAGTATGTCAATCCCACCCTCCATTCAGGCTGTTCTACAGAACAGACCAGGTGTTGAAGTTATCCGTAACCAGGCACAACTGAATTGAGTCTTGTGGTTCAAGAAATTCCCACGACTATGCCGAGACAAAATATTAGCTTAAATAACCTAAATCTTCTGATAACAACACTCGGGAGTCCGCACTGCCTCCCTTCTCCTGTGGCCAAGTTTTGTTCAAGTCACGTTAATTTTGATTCCTCATTACCTGGGTCCATCTTTGCCTCCTATTTTTACATTCCTTTTGCCCTCCGAAGTTACAACCCCTGGCTGACCTCAGGCAGTCTGTGGGAGCTGCTGCTCATCACTTATCTGATCATTAACAAGTATCCGCTGAATACCTATTATATATCCAGTATTAATTTCTGTCCTTGGAATAACAAGTATACATACAGTTTTTATTTTAAAATATCACTTAATTTCTCTTACTAAGATTTCAAATATTCTCTTTATTAAACTACCAAATGTCTATATCAATTTAATATGGAAATCGTCACACACGAAATAGCACGTGCGCCGTGTTGGTCGTTACTGTTGCTGGGGATGATACTGGAGGAGATATAGAAATTTACCAGAAAGATACAAACCTGTGATTTGATCATTGCGTCTAAGACAGTAAGACATTTCTTTTGCATAGCATCGAGGGTGGTATTCCTAAACAGTGGAACCCAATGGAAGAGATTCATCTTGCATAAATGTGATATACGTAATTTAAAAAATGACTTGCTCAAACTCAATTCAAAATTATTGTTTACCAAGGTCAGTGATAGATTGGCTACTTCGTCCGGTAGTCTATACTCACAGTGCTGTATTAGCTAACTTACCATCAGTTTGTGCCGCCCACCAACTGCTGGATGCTGGGCTAAATTTAACAAACATAAACTTGTCCATGACCGCAGAAGCAAATTTTATGTATTCATAGTATTGCCTCACATATATTCTATGTGAATTGGGTGAAATCATTTAATTTAATCAATTAATAAGGAATAATACTTATTTCCTCAACTAAAGCAATCACCAACCTGATAGGAATTTTTGGAGGCTCAACACAGTGTATATGAAAAAAAACTCTGCTGTCTTTACAGCAGGCTATTTCAAAGATATTCAACATATTTGAATGATCATCCTATCATTATGACTGACCTATTCAAAATACATCTTCCTTTCTCGTCTGTTAGACTTATCTTTGTGTACTGTCCTCAAACCAAGTATAATATTATGAAAACCTTACTTTTAATGATACAACAATTTTCTCTTTCAAGCTACTTCTGATATATGCAAGTTATTAAATACTGCAAAGCTTCCCAATCACCCTGATGTGATTTCACTTTACAATAAAAATTTTAAAGCGTTTTAATTACCAAAGTTTTGTTCACAGGGGAAGGAGTATTTGAACACTATTTGCTTGACTATCTCTAGAAAGTTCTTAAATTCATTAGTACCTATGCTATTATAATGTATGAAATAGTATTTGTTTATATAAATGTTGTACAAAGAACTGTCTTCTAAAAAGTGTTCTGAAGCAGATTTTATAACATCTCTCCCTCCTCTTCCTTGTGAGTCACCAGGAAGTGTGATTATCACATTAGTGACCAAGAGCTACAGAGAATTTCTTTTGCATGAATTTGAAAATGCTTAGTCCTCTTTTTTATTAAAATGTTATTATTCTTATACACAATACTTACACTGGGGTAGAGTATATGTATGATTGTTACTTTTTTTTCAAAAATTTTTTAACATTTACTTATTTTTGAGAGACAGAGAGAGAGAGAGCATGAACGGGGGAGGGGCAGAGAGCGAGGGAGACACAGAATCTGAAGGAGGCTCCAGGCTCCGAGCTGTCAGCGCACTGCCTGAGGCTTGAACTCACGAACCATGAGATCATGACCTGAGCTGAAGTCAGACACTCAAGTGACTGAGCCACCCAGGTGCCCCTGATAGTTACTTTCAATAATAGCGATTGTAATGGTATTATTTGGCATTAGGTGTTCTCTACTAGATATAGCTGAATACATTGTCACTTGCTGACCTGATTTATCTTTGAGAGCATTTCAGCCAAATTGTGATTTAGAGAAGACATTTGTAGTGAATTATTTTTTTGATAAAAAAGTATTGAACATCATTTAAGTTAATCAATTTACAAAAGGAGGCTATAGGTCTTTACCCTTCAGAAAACTGTTCGAAATGTTTTTTAAGAAGTAAAGAAAAATAATTTTAATCAATTATAGTAATGATCAAAAATAAGGTACATTTAAAAAAAACCTTGGGGCTCCTGGATGGCTCAGTCAGTTAAGCATCTGACTTCGGTTCAGGTCATGATCTCATGGTCTGTGAGTTCAAAACCTGCAACGAGTTCAAGCTGCTGACAGCTCAGAGCCAGGAGCCTGCTTTGGATTCTGTGTCTCCCTCCCTCTCTGCCCCACCCCACTTGAACTCTGTCTGTCTCTCTCTCTCTCAAAAATAAATAAACATTATTTTTTTTGAAAAATTAAAACACATTTTCTTAGAGTTCATAAAATGATGTTTATCCACTCAATCCTCCAACTGCAATGAATTAAATTTTGACAACAAAGGTAAACCCCAAAGTGGATTCTTCTCCAGTCTCCAGACAAAAACCCAGCGTGAATGGCATGTTAATTTCAGCCGTGTGATACTCTGGGCAGAGAACTCAGCTCTGCCATGCTGGCATGCGTCCCTGATTTATTCTGTGGAAATAATTTCCGTTGCATTAGTAGAAGGTATGAATACAAAATATACAAAAGGAAGCTGGAACATTTCACAAAGAATAGATTGAAGTGACAGACTCTGTCAGTTGAAATTCACCTTTGGCAATTTTGTTTTGAATTGTAAAGTAAAATAAACAGATCACACGTTTCTCAAAGTTGTATTCATATGTTTATTATTCATGCTTTATATTTTTAGATTTGGTGAAGATAAAAAAGTGGGCATTCATGTGAAAAGATTCACAGCTTCTCTCCTCCTGGCACAGTCCCTGGACTGGCAATACTTGGAGCTATCACTCTCCACATGAGTTACAATTGTTACCAATAAAATATTTCTTTCAAGGAGGATTCAACCTCAGTTTGAAAAGGAAACTAAATGTGAAGTAAAGTGTATGTTTCATAATCCTGAGCCCAGCAGTTTTCAAACTCATATTCCTTATAATTTGTATCCTATGTTTCTTCTCAGCTCAAAATCTAAATATAAAACAGCCCCAGGGGAAGTTGGAACTAAGTTTGAAGAGGTAAGATTCTATACAGAAAACAATAACTAAAAGAAATAAGAATAAGCAAAAGGGAAAAGGCAACCAATGAGAGTCATGCGTCAGAATAATTAGTGGGTGAAGGGACCCTTAACCTTGATGTAGCTCTTAGTTACCCTATGTTAGCTTATAAATAATGCAAAATTGAGTTCTACGCTCTACTCTGCAGAGTGTTCATAATGCATCATTTTTAGGAAAAGCATCAACTTCTCAAACCCTTGTAATAGGTTTTGGATGGAAAGCTTGAAAGGAAAGTAAAATTTAATCTATCATACCTCTGGGTAAAGAATTTCGATAATTTAAGAAAAGTTTATGAGATTGTTCAATCTATTTTTTAAAGAATTAATTTTGCTGTCTGTATATTTGAAAAATGTTTCCATTGCCTGTTAATGACATTATTTAAACATGGCTATGTGAATTTTCATCAATCTAGATATGTTCAGGATGGTTTGGATTAAGATACTGGCTGGTGGAGAACCAGGAAATGGCGTTAGGGATTTCCCAAAGTGAGGAGCTTTCTGGTGGCCACCAGGATTTGCAGCAATGAGTCCCTGCAAAAACCCTAGGTCTTAGGAGCACCTCAGAGGGACAGACCATCACCATTGTAAGTGATCAAGAATACAAAGAAAAGGTACAAAGAAAAGACTCTCGGGAGATTTCCCATTAGAGACACGCCACAGCTGCAGAAAACCAGGAGCCAACACAAATGCTGAATGAACTGCCACAGAACAGATGCCTGGGATAACAGACGCCCGTTTGCAGTCAAATCGCTTTTCCCTTTAGCCAGCGCCATAGTGAAAGTGGTGTAAAGACCGCTGAAGAGCTTCCCCAGGAGTGGTAAGCAAGCCTGTCCCCTGTCCGCAGTTAGAGGGCAGTGCTGCTTCCCGCGCAGCGTGGGTACCTGCCGTCTTCAGGGAATCTTGACCATCAATATTTGGAAACCTGCCGAGGAGCGACCAAGATGGCGAGGAGTAGGGAGGACCAAAGTTTCCCTTGTTTTTTTGAATTGAGAGGGACCGAAATAGAGATATTCTCAACTCCAAGAACCTGGCAGAAAAGGTGTAGCAGCTTACAAGGAACGCAAGAAACATAGACAACGCCCTAAGACCGTGAGTCTAATCGAGAACGGACAAAACTAACTCGGGAAACTGAGCTGGGGGGAGGGTGAGCTGGGGACAGCGGGGAAAGTGCCCAACATCCGAAGGAGAGCTACAGAGAGGGGGAGTCCACCACCATCCAGCCCCTAAAGACAGGGCTTAGGAGGAGAAGCTCTGTGTCTAACAGCAGAACCCAGCAGAACTCTCCTTGTGTGGGACCGCGGACGGAGGCACAGTCAGCCCACCCGGCCCAGAGTCGCTTAGCCGCCAGCAGCGTGGGGAGGGACCGACCTCGGGACCGCTGCCGCTGCTATCGCTGGAGCGGGGAGTGCGCACAGGCACCGCTGCCGCCTCCGGCTCCCTGAGCGAACAACCGCGGGATCGCGGGCTGCTGCCGGCGGAGCGGTGAGTGCGCGCTAGTCGCCGCTGGGGCGCCCCGTGGAAAGCGAAAAACTGCTGGGACCGCTGCATCGCTGGGACCACCTCAACAGGGATTGTGCGCCAGTCACGCCACCATCCCCTGGAGAGCCGGCGACCTGGGACCATTGCTGCTGCCCGCCTGAACTGGGATCAGGCGCTAGTCGCCGCGGAGGGCCCTGTGGGGTGCAATCAATTGCTGGGACTGCCGCTACCGCGGTCGCCTGAGTGCGGAGTGTGCACGAGTCGCCCCGGCCAGGCGACCGGCTGCAAGGGGGGCCCGCAGTCGCCTGCGGAGCACCTCTAACCCTGACACATTTGCAGAAGGTTGGGGGGTGGCAAGCAGGCAGGCGCCCACCTTCTGGTGGACCGCACTGCGCCGGTGCCCATAGCGGAGTAAGGACACAAACAAGGGGGCGAGTGGAAGCCCTGGGACTGGGAACAAAGGCCGGAAGGGACGCCATTGTTGTCTTACGGGCCCACAAGCACCAGCCCCAGGAAGTCACTCCCTGAGCCATCCCTGCCTCAGTGGAGAACTCCCGCCTACACTAAACCACGCCCATCTGCGCAGGAGTGACACTTCTCCGCAGGAGCTACAGAGGCCAAGTCCAGACCGCTGCCTGGAGTAACTCCAGGTCATTTCTTTTTAAAATAGATGCTCCCCGTTATTCTTCTTTCTGATCCCCACTCCTGAGCTGACTATCCAGGGGCCTGGCTGACTTAAACAAAATCTTAATCCACTCTAAAGGCATGTTTTTCATCTCCTTCTGTACTTCCCTTATTCTCTCTCTGGAATAACCAGGCCACATAATCTCACCTGAGAAATTACTGTCTTCATTCCTTTTTCCTTGTAACCGTCCTTATTCTGATTTCTCTCAGTCTGGATTAAGCTCTTTAGTCACTCTACCCGGGCAAAGACCATTTCCTTCTTTCCCCCGGAACTGTCATTATTCTCTCTGTAGACGCTCTGCCACCAGCACAGTACACACCCTGTCCTTACTGTGTAGCTGGTATTTCAGGACATTGTCCTCAGAGTGTCATTTGTTATTCTTTTTTCTGTTGTGAACCGCTTGTCTGTATCATTTGTTAGTACGTTTGAGTATTTCTGTTTTCTGTTTGTCTGTCAGTCTGTTTTCCTTTCCAGGGCAACTTCAAGAAACAACCCAAAACACATCCAGCCGAAATGACGAGACGGAAGAATTCTCCTCAAAAGAATCCACAAGAAGCAGTGACAGCTCAAGAATTAATGAAAACAGATATAAGCAACATAACAGAACATGAATATAGAATGACAATCATAAAACTAATCGCTGGCCTTGAAAAAAGCTTAGAAGAATGCAAGGGGTCCCGCGCGGCAGAGTTCAAGGACCTTAAAAACGGGCAGGAAGAATTAAGAAATTAGAAGAAATACAGGGGAAACTGGAAGCAGCCACAGCACGGATTGAAGAGGTAGAGGAAAGAGTTAGTGCCTTAGAAGACAAAATCATTGAAAAAGAGGAAGCAGATAAAAAGAGAGAGAAGCTGATCCAGGAACAGGAAAGGAGAATTCGAGAGCTGAGCGATGAACTCAAAAGAAACAATATCCGTATCATAGGAGTCCCAGAGGAAGAAGAGAGAGAGAAAGGAGTCGAAGGGGTTCTTGAACAAATCATTGCTGAGAACTTCACCAACATGAGGAAGGAAAAGGGCATGGAAATCCAAGAGGCACAGAGAACTCCCCTCAGACGTAACTTGAATAGACCTTCTGCACGGCACATCATAGTGAAGCTGGCAAAATACAAAGATAGGAGAGAATCCTGAAAGCAGCTAGGGACAAAAGAACCCTAACATACAAAGGCAGACATATAAGGGTAGTAGCAGACTTATCTACAGAAACTTGGCAAGCCAGAAAGGAATGGCAGGATATCTTCAATGTGATGAGCAAGAAGGACATGCAACCAAGAATTCTGTATCCGGCTAGCCTGTCATTCAGAATAGAAGGAGAGATCAAGGTTTTTCCCAACAAACAAAAATTGAAAGAATTTATCACAAATAAGCCGGCACTGCAAGAGATCCTGAGGGGCATTCTATGAAGGCAAACCTACAAAGAACACAAACTGCCAGGGACACCCTTACAATCATGAAACCTACAGATAATACAGTGACTGTAAGCCCATATTTTTCAATATTAACACTGAATGTAAATGGACTAAATGCGCCAATCAAAAGACACAGGATAACAGAATGGATTAAAAAACAAGACCCATCTATTTGCTGTCTTCAAGAAACTCATCTTAAACCTGAAGACACCTTCAGATTGAAAGTGAGGGGATGGAAAACTATCTACCATGCTACTGGAAGGCAGAAGAAAGCCGGAGTAGCCACACTTATATCAGACAAATTAGACTTTAAAATGAACGATGTAATAAGAGATGAAGAAGGACATTATATAATAGTCTCAGGGACCATCCAGCAGGAAGAGCTAACAATTGTAAATATCTATGCACCGAATTTGGGGGCACCCAAATTTGTAAAACAACTAATTACAAACATTAGCAACCTCATCGATAAAAATGTCCTAATAGTAGGGGATCTCAACACTCCACTCTCAGCATTGGATAGATCCACAAATCAGAAAATCTCCGCAGAAACAATAGCCCTGAACGACACATTAGAACAGATGGGCCTCACAGACATCTTTAGGGTCCTTCATCCAGAAGCAAAGGAATTTACGTTCTTCTCAACTGCACACGGTACATTTTCCAAGATAGACCACATTCTGGGGCACAGGGAAGCTCTGAATAAATATAAAAGAATTGAGATCATACCGTGTACACTGTCAGACCACAATGCTTTGAAACTTGAAATCAACCACAGGAGAAAGCCTGGAAAATATCCAAGAACATGGCGGCTAAGAAAAAACCTACTAAAAGATGACTGGGTCAACCAAGCCATCAGAGAAGAAATTAAAAAATACATGGAAACAAATGAAAATGAAAATACAACAATCCAAACGCTCTGGGACGCAGGAAAGGCAGTCCTGAGAGGGAATATATTGCAATCCAGGCCCATCTCAAGAAACAAGAAAAATCAATAACACAAATTCTAACAGCACGCCTAAAGGAACTAGAAGCAGATCAACTAAAACAACCCAAGCCCAGCAGAAAGAGAGAAATAACTAAGATCAGAGCACAAATTAACCATATGGAGACAGAAAAGGTAGTGGAACAGATTAATGAAACCAAAAGCTGGTTCTTTGAAAAAATAACAAATAGACAAACCTCTAGCCAGGCTTCTCAAAAAGAAAAGAGAGAGAACTCAAATAGATAAAATCGTGAATGAAAAGGGAGAAATTACAACCAATCCCTCAGAGATACAAGCAGTCATCAGAGAATACTATGAAAAATTATATGCCACCAAACTTGGCAATCTGGAAGAAATGGACAGCTTCCTAAATAGCCACACACTACCAAAACTCAAACGGGAAGAAATAGAAAAATTTAACAGACCCATAACTAGTGAAGAAATAGAATCAGTTATCAAAAATCTCCCAGCAAATAAAAGCCCTGGACCAGACGGCTTTCCTGCGGAATTTTACCAGACATTTAAAACAGAGTTAATTCCTATCCTCCTCAAGCTGTTCTGAAAAATTGAAACGGAAGGAAAACTCCCGGACTCATTCTATGAAGCCAGCATCACTTTGATTCCCAAACCAGATAGAGATCCAGCAAAGAAAGAGAATTACAGGCCAATATCCCTGATGAATATGGATGCAAAAATTCTCAACAATATACTAGCAAATCGAATCCAACAACATATAAAGAGAATTATCCACCATGATCAAGTAGGATTCATCCCTGGGTTGCAGGGCTGGTTCAATATTCGCAAATCAATCAACGTGATATATCACATCAACAAAAGAAAAGATAAGAACCATATGATCCTGTCAATAGATGCAGAAAAAGCATTTGACATAATACAGCATCCTTTCTTAATAAAAACGCTCGAGAAAGTCGGGATAGAAGGAACATACTTAAACATCATAAAAGCCATATATGAAAAGCCCACAGCTAATATCATCCTCAATGGGGAAAAACTGAAAGCCTTCCCCCTGAGATCAGGAACACGACAGGGGTGTCCACTCTTGCCACTGCTATTCAACATAGTGTTGGAAGTCTTAGCATCAGCAATCAGACAACAAAACAAAATAAAAGGCATCAAGATAGGCAAGGAGGAAGTCAAACTTTCACTTTTTGCAGATGACATGATACTTTACATGGAAAACCCAACGGAATCTACCAAAAGCCTACTAGAACTGATCCATGATTTCAGCAAAGTTGCAGGATACAAAATCAATGTACAGAAATCGGTGGCATTTCTATACACCAACAATGAAGCAGCAGAAAGAGAAATAAAGAAGCTAATCCCTTTCACAATTGCACCAAAAACCATAAAATACTTAGGAGTATTTTAACCTAACCAAAGATGTGAAAGACCTCTACACTGAAAACTATAAAAAACTTATGAAGGAAATTGAGGAAGACACAAGGAAATGGAAAAACATCCCATGCTCATGGATTGGAAGAATAAATATCGTTAAAATGGCAATACTACCCAAAGCAATCTACACATTCAATGCAATCCCAATCAAAATTGCACCAGCATTCTTCTCAAAGCTAGAGCAAACAATCCTAAAATTTGTATGGAACCACAAAAGACCTCGAATAGCCAAAATCATACTGAAGAATAAAACCAAGGCGGGAGGCATCACAATCCCAGACTTTAACCTCTACTACAAAGCGGTAGTTCTCAAGACTGTATGGTATTGGCACAAAAACAGACACATAGACCAATGGAATAGAATAGAAAACTCAGAAATGGACCCGCAAGTATATGGCCAACTACTCTTTGACAAAGCGGGAAAATGTATCTAATGGAAAAAAGACAGCCTCTTTAATAAATGGTGCTGGGAGAATTGGACAGCAACTTGCAAAAGAATGAAACTAGACCACTTTCTTACACCACTCACAAAAATAAATTCTAAATGGCTAACAGATCTGAATGTGAGACAGGAAACCGTCAAAATCCTAGAGGAAAAAGCAGGAAAAAGCCTCTTTGACCTAAGACGCACCAATTTCTTACTTGACACGTCTCCAAAGGCAAGGGAATTAAAAGCAAAGATGAACTATTGGGACTTCATCAAGATAAAAAGCTTCTGCACAGCAAAAGAAACAACCAACAAAACGAATAGGCAACCAACGGAGTGGGAAAAGATCATCACAAATGACATACCGGATAAAGGACTAATATCTAAAATCTATAAAGAACTTACCAAACTCCACACCCGAAAAACAAACAACCCAGTAAAGAAATGGGCGGAAGATATGAATAGACACTTCTCCAAAGAGGACATTCAGATGGCCAATAGACACTTGAAACGATGTTCAATGTCACTCATCATCAGGGAAATACAAATCAAAACCACACTGCGATACCACCTCACACCAGTCAGAGTGGCTAAAATAAACAAATCAGGAAACTATAGATGCTGGCGAGGATGTGGAGAAGTAGGCACCCTCCTACACTATTGGTGGGAATGCAAACTGGTGCAGCCACTCTGGAAAACGGTGTGGAGGTTCCTCAAAAAAATGAAAATAGAGCTACCCTATGATCCAGCAATAGCACTGCTAGGAATCTACCCAAGAGACACAGGAATGCTGATGCATAGGAGCACGTGTACCCCAATGTTCATAGCAGCACTTTCGACAATAGCCAAATCATGGAAAGAAACCAAGTGCCCATCAACTGACGAGTGGATAAAGAAGATGTGGTACATATATACAATGGACTACTATGTGGCAATGAGAAAAAATGAAATCTGGCCATGTGTAGCAACATGGATGGAACTGGAGGGTATTATGTTAAGTGAAATAAGTCAATCAGAAAAAGACAGATACCATATGTTTCCACGATAGGTGGACTTTGTGAGACTAAGCAAAAACCAGGGGGAGGGGAAGAGGGGAAAGATAAAAAAGACACAGAGAGGGAGGGAGATAAAACATAAGAGACTCTCAAAGATTAAGAACTAACTGAGGGTGAGGGGGATGGGGGGGGAGAGGGCGTGATGGGCATTAAAAAAGGGCACATGTTGGGATGAACACTGGGTGTTTTATGTAAACCAATTTGAAAATAAACTATTATAAATGAAAAAAAAAACACTAAAAAAAAATATTTGGAAACCTGCCGACCTCATTTTATGTTACAGCTCATCAATTTAATTTTCAAAATTGTGCTCAAGGTTTTGAGGAATAAAATAAAATACAATATTAAATTATATTTTCTTTTTATATTTTAATATAACTAAAAAATTAAATTACATATATGGTTTACATTTTGCACAGATGGCAATGCTCTTTAAACACAATGTAGTTTTATTTTTTTTCTCATTAGAAATTCCAAAAGTTTACTCATATTTAAAGGTTCTACTAATGATTATTTGTTCATGTGTGTGTGTGTGTGTATGTGTGTATATATATATATATATATATATATACTTGTGCATGTGTATTCTCATAATAGTCTGTAAAGAATTTTCTTGTTCTAACACCCCAAACCAGCTGGAATCTATAACAATGTTACATTCAAAATTGTCTTCCAACCTGATTACTGCCTTCTTAATTATATTTCCACAAAGCAATGAATGTTTTTTCATGATTGAAGTCTAAGCTACTTCAAAGGCAGCTGAACCTCATCCAGAGAAGAATCAGGTATAATCAGGTAATTCTTATGCACACTAAAATTTGAGGCCCTTAACTAATGTATTACATTTAAAAGTTACCAGTGGCCTGTGAAATTCTTTTCAGCTAGTAGAACAAATAATAATGCAATCTGCCTATGAGAAATACATGCCTCATATATGTGGTTCAGCTTCCAGGGATCCTGGTGGGACATGAAATTGGAAAAGAAGGTTGGTAGGTAACTAGTGTCACACTCTCCCCATCTGACAGTTATCTAGACATAATCCCTGAATACAGGATCCCATCTGTCAGGGGAAGCAGATTCAGGCACAGTCTGAGGTGATCTAAAGGCAATTCCCTTCTAAAGTCCATATAACCATTCCTTTATAAGCAAAGATCTAGATTTTGTGAGACTTATAAATAACTACACGACAAATTTAATTCAGAAGTAATTTTACCTGAGGATGACAATGAATGGGAATCCAACATAATATGTACTTGAATATCTGTGCAATAATCTCACAAATGCCTCTGGAGAAAGCCCCGGGAGCATAACGTTTTGTACCATTTCTCATTATTTCTACTGTTGTCATGTTTGTGTATTCATCAACTCCCCGGGTTCTAGGAAACAAATTAATAAACAAAATTGCTCCAACAACATCCTTGTGGCCCTTGAGTGCTGACTACATTTAATAATCTGCTTTATAGTTCTGAGCCAGCTTTCCCCTCATCCGCTGACATATTAGAAGAGTAGGAAATGCAGAACGGCAGAAAATTATACCCTGGTATCCCCTGGAGGAAATATTGATCTGATATTGAAGCTCGAGATAGATATTTGATGGCTAATCAAGTATAAAACTTTGCTCCTTCCGTCAACCAAACCTAATGGCAAATTTTCAGCTCTCAGCCCTTCCCTATGCTTGAATCATATTCAGTATTGATTTACTACATACAGCCATAAAATTGGATCATCTAATACTAAATCCTCCCCATAATATTTCTCAGTATTATTATGCAGTCATTTATCCAGAAATAGAGATAAGAATGGCTTGTTTCCAAGAAAACAACTCTAACCGCACTTTTACTTAAATAGATCCCATGTAGTTAATTACTAATTTCCTATGGTAAAAATTGGCATATTTTTCAATCAGAGCAACTTAGAAATAAAAGAATTCCGTGTTATTCTCTCAGCCCAGATTTTTTTTTTTTTTAAATTTTTTTAATGTTTATTTATTTTTGAGACAGAGAGAGACAGAGCATGAATGGGGGAGGAGCAGAGAGAGAGGGAGACACAGAATCCGAAGCAGGCTCCAGGCTCTGAGGTGTCATCACAGAGCCCGACGTGGGGCTCGAACTCACAGACCGCGAGATCATGACCTGAGCCGAAGTCGGACACTCAACCGACTGAGCCACCCAGGCGCCCCTCTCAGCCCAGATTTTAAGATCTTAGTAGAACACGGATCTGATCATAGAATATATCCCTGGTAGTCAGAATTTTAAGATCACCTCCAGTGACCCACGCCTTCGTATAAGTCTCTCTCCTTCAGCATGGGCAGGACCTGTGATGTGATTATGTTACATTAAATGGCAAAAATGAAGGGATTTTTAAGATGTAATTAGAGTCCCCAGTCAGGTGATTTCTGTCAATCCAAAGAGAGATAATCCTGCTTAGGCCAGACCTAATCGGACACTTTGAAAGAGGATTTAGGACCTCCCTTAGCTCTGAGACCCTCTCTTTTTCTGTTGCTGGCTTTGAAAATGCAAACCACCATGAGTTCAGTAGCTTCCAGGAGATGAGTTCTGTCAACAACCACAGAAATTTGGAAGAAGACCCCCAGCCTTAACTGAGACCACAGGCCCAGGAATCCCCTTGATTGCAGTCTGGGCAACTGAGCAGACACCAGCTAAGCCATGCCTGGACTTCTAACTCATAAAAATGTGAGATAATAAGTGCACTTTTCTCTAAGTCACTGTATTTGTGGTGATTTGTTATGCAGCAACAGAAAAGGAAAATAGTATCAAAGGATTTTTTTTTAAAAAAGTCACCTAAAACCTGAAAATAAAACACAAATAATTTATCCAATTTTTCCCCTTCTGAGAATCTCTTTTAAATACCTTATGTATTTGTTCCAAATCCCTGTGTTTTCTGAAGCCTTAAGATGCAACAATTAGATGTAGTTTTTCCCTCAGATTCTCCACAAACAAGGTTTTCAAAGGTAAGGCCCAATAATAACCCATCTGAAGTAGGTGACGTTGCCTAGCAACCGTCTCCCTCCACCACCCTGGAGCTGCTGAGTGCATGAGTTCCAAGAGCAACTAACTCCCAGATCAATAATTAAGACCGAAAATGAAGACAAAAGGAGAAAATGTTAGTGCTGTCCTCCATGAGGTACAATAGGATCCAGGTATTAAAAGGCAAAATGATAGCAAAGTGCCTCTCCTTATTTCTTTTCTTTGCTGAAACACATGAACACAAAGGCTTTTGAAGAGAAAACTTCATCATTTCAAGTCTCACAAATATTGTTAGACTAACAATGAGGACTCAACCCAGGAGAAGGTAAGTGTTCATACAAGACTGAAGAGAGCTTAAAAAATCATCTAGTCCACCCCACTCCCATTTTACATGTAGGAAATTAAGACTAAATAATGAAGCAAACGCAGGAAACAAATAAAATAGGTTAGAAAACAGAAAATCAGAGATAGTAAGTGACTTACCCAAGATGTGGCAGAGCTAGGAGAATAGCTATTTTTAGAACCCTCCATTCCAGAAAAGACCCCTACACTCAAGTAGGATGTGATGGTAGAAAGAACAGGGGATTTGGAAGGTTAACTGAGTGGGTTTTCCAGTCCTGCCTCTTCCTGAGTATGTGATCTTAGACAAGTTGCTTATTGACTTTGAGGTTTAATGTAACTCATCAATAAAATGTGGATACAATCCTTTATACGGTTGTAGTAAATATGAACTAATTTATGCAGATAAAATTATCCAACTTTTCCTCGTATATGCTAAGTATGCATTATTATATTTGTCTTTTTTATCAGTAAGAATTAAGACCTCCTATGATAGACAGTTGTTTTGCAACCATTAAAATCCCTGGAAAGAATTCTAGGGATCCTAGGTTCTAGGGAGCCTTAGAGCAAGATAAAAAGTCAATGCAACAATAACCACGTATTGGGCACTGGTTACCATTTTGGGAATTCTGGCTCAATCTGTAAAAGAATTTAACCATGATACAATATAATACACTGCTGACCCTTGAACAACATAGGTTTAACTGAGCAGGTCCACTTAAACATGGATTTTTTTTTTTTTGATAAATCCAGAATGTATTTAAATAACGGCGTTTTCTCTTTCTTATGATTTTCTTATTACCCTCCAACTGACTTTATTGAAAGGATACAATATATAATACATCTGCATGCAGAATATGTGTTAATCGTTTTATGTTACAAATAAATCTTCTGGTCAACAGTAGCCTATTAATAGTTAAGGTTTTGGGAGTCAAAAGTTATACATGGATTTTCAACTGTGAAGTGGTGGGTACCTATAACCCCCTCATTATTCAAAGGTCAATTGTATAATGAAATGTCAAATTAAATGAAGTAACAAAAAATCTTATTAAAAATAATATTACAGGGGGCACCTGGGTGGCTCAGTCAGTTAAGTGTCTGACTTCGGCTCAGGTCATGACCTCACTGTTCCCGAGGTCGAGCCCCGTGTAGGGCTCTGTGCTGACAACTCAGAGCCTGGAGCCTGTTTCAGATTCTGTGTCTCCCTCTCTGTCTGTGCCTCTCCCTCGCTCATGCTCTGTCTCTCTGTCTCTCTCAAAAATAAATAAAAATTTTTAAAAATTAAAAAAAATAATATTATAGCTTTCATTTACCACTTGATTCAAATGCACATCAGGGGCGCCTGGGTGGCTCAGTTGGTTAAGTATCCGACTTTGGCTCATGTCATGATCTCATGGTTTGTGAGTTCGAGCTCCTCATTGGGCTCTGTACTGACAGCTTAGAGCCTGGAACCTGCTTAGGATTCTGTGTCTCCCTCTGCCCCTCTCTTGGTCCCTCCCCTGGTCATGTTCTGTCTCTCTCTCTCAAAGATAAATAAACATTAAAAATTTTTTTAATTAAAACAATGCACATCAAATATATTTAAAGAATAATTTTACCTGGTAATGACATGTTAGAAAGAAATCTTTACCATTATAGTTACCAATATGGTTTTAATGAGAAAACTCCATATAAGATCTTACAAATTTATATTATCAAGTAAACCAAAAAGCTTCATTTGCATATGTTATGTAAACACACTTTAACTCTTAGCTCAAATTTGCATACTGTTTGCAAAAGAAACAATTTGGAGAGATTTAAATCAAAATCTGTTTAAAATTCAACCATTTACATTTCTTTCTCTTTATGAGACACAAACTCCTTCCAAAGTAACAAAGATTAGTAGGCCTTAAGCTTCTACACATTTGCAACAGCTAAATATAAATTTGAGTGTGAAACTTCTTAATGGCAAATCAAAAAAAAAAAAAAAAACCCAAAAAAACAAAAAACACGGAGGGAGACGATAGGATCTTCAGAGAAAGCACACAGGGTTGTTCTTCACCTCTTAGATCTAAAAAGAAGGTTTACTCGGGAGCTTCACCTGCACTAATGATTTTCTTCCTGTCAGGCATTTTAGGGATTAGTTGGCTTCTTGAGTATAAAGGTAAAAGTCATAATTGCAAGCATTTAGTAGGGCTTTAATACAATCAAGCACTGTGTTGGGAACGTTACTGGGATGCCTAGGTGGCTCCGTTGGTTAAGCGTTGGACTTTGGCCTAGCTCATGATCTCCCTGTCCCACAGTTCGAGCACCGCATTGATCTCTGTGCTGACAGCTCAGAGGCTGGAGCCTGTTTTCAGATTCTGTGTCTCCCTCTCTTTGCCCCTCCCCCACTTGCATTCTGTCTCTCTTTCAAAAATAAATAAACATTTAAAATAATTAAAAAAAAGAATGTTACTAAAATTAACCCATTTAAGCCTCACAGTATTATTATTTCCATTTTAAAGATGATTACTCTAAGCCATGGAAACAGGGTAAATTGACCAAGGTCATTTAGCTTAATGAGTAATATTAACAGGACTTTCAACCTACCAATTAGTAAATTTGAAAAATGATTAGAAATAGTAAAAGTAAAAGATAATATTTAAAAAATATATTCATGGGGAATTCCTAACTTGTTTGCTTGCGACTTCCAATCTTCTCAGTGCAAAACTTTTCTTTTTTTTTTTTTAATCATACAAGCAGTTGAGAAGCTGTTTCAGTTATCCGGTGCTAAGGAATAAACCAACTGTAAATATAGGGCTTAAAACAACTAGAACTTAATGTTTTTCAGGATTCTGTAGGTTGTTTGGGCTTCACTGATGAGGGAGCATGGGGTAAGCAGAGGGCAAACTACAGGCTAACAGCACCCCCTACCCCACCTGCTAGTGAGGGATATGTGTAACATTCCTCAGACACTCCTGGCTGCCCAAGAACAGAGAAAGAAAGCAAATGGTTGACTGGTAGAAATCACAGTCATGCAGCACAGGAGTCTCCTTCAGTTTATGGATAACTCAATAAACTGTAGGAAAAAGGCAATCTGACCCATAGCCTAATGTCCAGAAACGTATAGACTCCATATCCTAAAGCCGTAATATCAACCTCATCAAAATGTAAGGGGGCTTAAGTGTTTGCCATGGTGATGCGGGAAACTAAAGCAAATGAAAAATTAAATTCCCTTACTGCCTACAGCCCATTGACAAGTCCTTGAAACCGGCAGAGTGACCTCCCTCTAGGAGCTCTGCTGTCCCGATGATGACACTCTGCTAGGGGCAAAAGAGAGTCTTAGCTTAACATTATCCCAACCTCAAGATCCTGTGAGTCTACTTCCTTTACCTCAACTGCCCCAAGATATACGCTGGCAATCATACTCCAAGCTTATGGCTCCCTGTCATGCATCTGAGGGGTCTCATGACTGAAGTTTTACTAAAAGGTAATAAATGGCATTTTCCTAACAGTAGCTGACCCTTCAAGGTCCTGGAAACCTTGCTTCCAAAATTCCTTAGAGACTTACTCTGTCCCTAACCCCTTCCCAACCTGAGGGTATGTAATGAGTCACTCATCACAAATCCAGTGCAGCTCTTTCTGCCCACGGGTCACATGCCCGTGCTTTAATAAAATCACCTCTTTGCACCAAAGACGTCTTCAAGACTTTTTTCTTAGCTGTCAGCTCCGAAGCCCCTACCACCACTCCCAAACTTCATCATTTACCAAGAGGTTCTTTTGCTCCTCCACCTGTGTTTGGCGGGAGGTACTACAGTTAGCTCGTCGCTGGTGTGGCCTGGAAATTCTAAGAAGGCTTCATGGGCTGTGTTCATCCATGCGAACTCTCCACATTACTGGCTTGGCTTCTTCACAACATCATGGCCCAGTAAAACAAGGTCTTACATAGTGGCTGGGATGAAAGAAGAATGCAAAAGCTGCCAGCTCTTTTCAGGCCTGCTTTCGGGAGTCTGAACTTGACATTCCCACCATACTCTGTTAGTCAAAGCAAGTCACAAAGCCAGTCTTGATTTAAGAAAAGGCAGACAGACTCTACCGCTCGATGCTTTGGAGCAGCAAGTACATATAATGAAGCAAGTACATATAACGAAGCAAAGCATTGTTGGTAACCTTTTTCTGAGACTCCCTATCGCAGACACGAGTCTTTATTTTTTTTCCCATCCCTCTTCACCTGACTACTGTCTTTAAAGTAATGTTTAAAATAATTAAATGTGGAAAACAAATGCAAGAGAAAAGAATGGAGGAAGGAAGGAATAAGGGAGACTAAATAACACAGACACTGATAAATGTTAGGGAGGAATTTAAATGGAATTTGTAAAACCCAATTTTTGTTCAGATTTATATGAGGGCAAGGGAATATACAACATGGAGGAGCTTAGGCGAAGGCCTGTAGGAAAGAAATGACGACGGAGTTTTGGGGGGCTGAAAAACAGGATGGAAGGAAGAGTCTGCTCAGAATAAGAATGAAAAGCCATGGAGGGACAAAATGTGAAAGGCTTTGAATGACAGGCTGAGGACTTAAAGTTAACATTTTTGCCTGGAGTCACCCCTGGGCTTACTTTTTAAACGTAATAGAACAAAATAACTACGTGAGAATTGGGAAGAAGTTACTTTTGACTCGGTTGGAGATGTCAGGTTCTTGTCGAATGTTTGATCTGTTTTTGAACATACATTTCCCTGGTCTTGAGATGCGACGACAAGAGTTTCGGACGAGTGAGTCCGTGATACTGCCAAATTTAAATTCCTCTAGTGCCAATGCCTGAGGGAAGCCTCATGCACAGAGAAAGGATTTAGAACATTCTGAAGAGAATGAAAATATGCAATGGACCTCTGAAAAGAATCCTATTTCCAGTTTTATAAAAATAAAAATCTATCCAAACAAAATTACACGTGGATGCCAATTGTCTAACGAATGTTGTCAGCTAAATTGATGTCTGTAGCTAAGGAATGGCCTATTTTTTTACTAAACTGACCACAGGCTGCATTGCAGTATGCACTCCCGGCCCATACATCACACCCTCTCCACAGCTGCTGGGCACATATCCCCGAACTGAAGAATTTTGTTAAAAAGTGGGTTGATTCGATGGTTTGACACAATTCCATATTTCTTATTGATTGAAGAATGAGGTCAGTGATCTGAAACAACTAAAAACAATGAAACCTGAAGTTTTTGAACTATAACTTGAATTGTCTGTGGTTTATTTATATAACAGACACACATGTATTTCTTATTCTGTGTCTGGTACATTTCTAAATTATATTTATAAATATAAAAAAAACCCTCTGAGGAAGAGACTACTACTATGACCCTCATGCAAGAGAGGAAACTAAGGAACAACGAGTTTTCAACATTTGCACAAAGTCACACAGAGTTCATGGCAAGAACTCTGGTTTCAAAGAACCAGGTTTCAAATCCATAGATCTGGGCTCCCAAGCCTGAGCCCTTCACTACTATACCAATCATACTTCCAAGTTTCTTCTCAGCTTCCTCTTTAAAAAACACCAAATATTATGCCATTCACTTTATTCAACAAAATTCATGGAGTTCTTATTTTGTGTCAGACACCATTCTGAGTGACAGAGACACAGTAACAAACTCATGATAGTCAAGAATCACTGCTGTCTTAGAACACATGTTCTAATTGGATAAGACAAGGAATAAATAAGTAATCCCGCCATATGCAAAAATATGGATGAAGCCTGAGGACATTTGCTGAATGAAATCAGCCATCCGTAGAAAGTCAAATACTACATGATATGACTCAGATGAGGTATGCAAAATAGTCAAGGGGCACCTGGGTGGCTCAGTTGGTTAAGCGGCCGACTTCGGCTCAGGTCATGATCTCACGGTCTGAGTTCGAGCCCCGCGTCGAGCTCTGTGCTGACAGCTCAGAGCCTGGAGCCTGCTTCACATCCTGTGTCTCCCTCTCTCTCTGCCCCTCCCCCACTCATGCTCTGTCTCTCTGTGTCTCAAAAATAAATAAATATTTTTAAAAAAATAGTCAAGAACGCAGAAACACAGAGTAGAATGGTGACTTCTAGGGCTAGAGTGGGGAGGAAAATCAGGAATTGCTGTTCAGTGGGTGTCAGGCTTCAGTAATGCATGATGACTCAGCTCTAGAGAGCTACTTCACGGCAGTGTGCAATAATTGATAATACTCTATTTTACACTTAAAATCCGTTAAGATGTTAGTTCATGTGAAGTGCTCTTGAGACACACACACACACACACACACACACACACACATACACACACACACACACACACAAAGTTGTCAAGACAGAGAAAAAAAATAAGTAAGCCAGTAAATAAACCAGGTCATTTCAGAGCCTCATGAGCCTCATGAAGAACATGAAACAGGATCGTGTATTGTGTGCGGTGGATCCTTTCACATTAGTTGGCCAGGAAACGTCTCTCTGTAGAGGTGACAATTTGGTTGAGACCTAAATAATGAAGAGAAGCCAAACAATCAAATTGTCTGGAGGAGAATTTTCCAGGCAGAGAGAATAGCAGGTGCAGAGACTCTTAGATGAAATGGATCCTGACTGTTTAAGGAACAAAAGGAAAGTAAGTGTACTTAGAATGTAGAGGGTGAAGGGGATTGTAATGAAAAAAGGTTGGAGACTGAAGCAGGCACTAGACCATGTCAAACCTTGTACACAATGATAAGAAAGATTGAATATTATTCTAAGAACATATAGATAAACCTCTGGGAGGATTTTATGTAGGGGTGAACCATTTGAGGAAATGTATGCTTTTACCTGCTTGGTGATGAGTGTTTAAAGTCAAGAAGTCAGCAAAGTTATCAAAGTAAAGGCATGGCATTCAATTCCCTCCACCGTTAACTTTTAGGATATTATTTAGAGGATTTATTTTGTCAGAAATATAGCTTAATGGAATGTGGAGGAATAGTCACCAGAGGAATATCTATATCCGTGCCCAGTGGTGCAGTAGAAACGTGTCCGACGACAGTTCGGAGGGATGCTAGTTCAGCTTGCTGGTTTCACTTCTCTCCCCTGTAGAGGCAGTAAGTATGGTAGGCTGTATGCCTCGCTCTGCAGAGTGAAAACCTGGGTTCATACCCCAGCTCTGTCACTTTGTAGTTCTGTTCCCTTGGATAATTTACTTAATCTTTTACACCTCAATTTCTTCACCTTTAAAGTAAAATGATAGTAATGCGTTTTCAGGATATTCATAGGAAGACTTTTAAAAAAGGGGGCCCCTGGGTGGCTCAGTCGGTTAAGCGTCTGACTCTTGTTTTTGGCACAGGTCATCATGATCTCATGGTTTGTGATTTCGAGCCCCACATTAGGCTCTGCACTGACAGTGTGGAACCTACTTGGGATTCTCACTCTCCCTGTCTCTCTGCCCTTCCCCTGCTCTCTCTCTCTCTCTCTCTTTCTCTCTCTCTCTCTGTCAAAAATAAAATGAAATGAAATGAAATAAAATAAAATAAAATAAATTTTTAAAAAATGACTTTAAAAAATGACATGTAAAAAGCCTGAATTAAAAGATTACAATAATGGGCATCAGGGTGGCTCAGTAGGTTTAGTGCCCAACTCTTGATTTCAATTCAAGTCACGATCTCACAGTCCTGGTGGGGAGGCCCTCATTGAGCTCTGTGCTGAGCATGGAACCTGCTTGGGGTTCTCTCTCTCCCTCTCTCTCTGCCACTCCCCCACTCTCTCAAAATAAGTAAATGAACATTTTTTTAAAGATTATGATAAAAATGACTTGAGAAGCAGTTGTCATAAGAAAGTCAGCATTCATTAAAACCACCAGGGGAGTGTTTGAAGTGGTTTGTTTTTCTCCTCATCATCTCTAGGACCAAGTTTCTGATTTTACCTCATGAGTTCACTTTTGGACTATCCTGCCTTCTTAAGGGTCCTGTCCTTATTCTTCAACTGTCTTCCTTCACTAAGATACCACCTTAATCCCTTCATTCCTAGAACTACTGCTGTAACCATTAATGTGCAATAACGAATTAACCCTGCACAGAGTAACAGTTCTTTCTTAGTTACGCGCAGTGCAAGGTGGTTGGGTGGCCCTCTTCCGTCTTGTGGCAATACCATCTGGAAGATGCAGCAGCAAGACGGCTACAAGCAGCAGGGCAAAAGCAAACCAGAGGTTCATGTGGTACGTGTCAAGGGGCCAGGCTTGGAAATGGAAATTGCCCACAGCACTCGTGTCCACACTGCATTTGCCAGGGTCACATCACATGGCCCAGGAGCAGGGCAGGTTGGGAATATAGAGGAATACTCAGAGCCTCTGCACTGATCACAAACAGAAAACTGTGAGATCTATGTCTTTACCGGCAAAGCCCTAAGGACTGTTTTGGATTTTTGAAAACATGGTTATCTGCTATTTAAAAAATGTAAGCCAGTATCCCTCAGAGGTAGGATGAGATGCTATTATGTTGGGTTTGATTTTTTTTTTCTAAGTTTTACAACTCCCTTATTTAATTGCTTTTGTAATATAATACTGAAATTTCAATATTTCACTAAGTCAGTTTTGCCCTGTTTGCCCTGTTTTCCCAGAGCAAGTGTGGGCAACTCACAAGGTATGCTAATTCAGAATTGAAAAAACAAAACACTGGAGATTAAGTATAAGGTAACAGTAGAGGTTACTCAGGAACAGAAATACTCCAAAAAATTCACCAACTCTATACATAGCCACATATGCATACACACTCTATACATAGCAACATAGCCATCACATAATCTAATCAAAATATGTTAAAAACCACATAATTCCAGATGCATGTGAATGAAGTAATTAAAATGCAAAATAAAAATGAAGAAGTGATTCTGAAATTATGATAATGTTCACGTACTTACACATTGGTTTCTATCATCTACATATTCTCCCCTACCCATGCCTTTTGCAAATGAGGCTTATGTAGCATTTTTCAAGCTACTTCCAAAATGCATTACCTAACCAGTGAACATAATATATATATATACACACACACAGAAAGAAACAGAAAAGAAAGAAACAGAAAGCATGACTTTCTCTTTCAATAAAGATTTGGTTTCTCTGCACTTGAAAATTGTCTGCAATTATATTGTTGCAACTTAAGAAAGATGTAGTTGAGACTGGAAAGGTGATTAAAAGGCTAACAAATAATGAGAGGGATGAATCAAATTCTATAGGAAAAGAGACAAAAAAAGACGGACTAAATACTTGGGCTTTTTACTAGGACCAGACGGGCTAACTGTGAAAGAAAGTAACAGCATTAACTAATATTTCTATATTCTTTCAAATTTACAGAGCATTTTCTGACTTTGTATCAACCCTTTCTCACGATTACAATAGGCCACTATTGCTATGGGTGAGGAAACTGTTAGAGCTCAAGAGAAGTGAGTTGAATAGAGAAAGACAACAGGGATAGTGATGGAGAATGGATTTGAACTGAATATTTGTCTTTTAAATCCAAAATTCTTCAGAACTCTTCAATTGTATTATTAGCAATGAAAAAAAATGGGCTCTTCTCCTCAGTCAGAAAGATCGTTTCTCTAGTTTCACTATTAAATTGTGTATAGTAAACTTTCTGAGCTTTCTTGATGATGAATCTATTTTTCTCAATGTAAATTAGTACACACCAGACAACTCTTGGCAAGACGTCTAAATAACTGACAAGACTTATATCTATCTTTATTACAGATTATTTTTATATTCATTGATTTTCAAACATGATGTCTATTCTGTCAGTTGTTTTATGCATCAAAATAGTTTTACTATTTTTAAAGTTATGTTACCTTTAGTATAAAAATGTTAAAAGGGGAAAGTCAGAAGAAATAGAAGCAACTTCGGAAACTAGAGTGTACAAGGTATAGACATTGGGAAAGCTGATAGAAGGAACCCAGAAGCTGGGTTGTCGGAGGCTGACAATGTCAGAAAGCTGATGCCACCAGGGGGCGCTCCCTCCACCTTCAGATTCTTGGCATGACCTTGCCTTATCTGTCCACTGGCCACTAAGGATGCCACAGCAGCTCCAGATTTTCAGTGGTCAGCACCACACAGATGACTCATCGGAGTCATCCCAGCTCTCCAGCCAGACCTAGGTGATGTTCCTTTCAAACTGACACAAACTCCGTTCTTTTCCACACGGTCCACATACTGCCCATAAGAAATGAGCCAGCGGTGATGCGTATCACCAGCTGACTCTAGAGAGGTAAGTGAAGGCCAGAGAAAGCAATGTCTATAGGTATGTTTAAGAATCGTGTCTCCTTCCAGGGCGCCTGGGTGGTTCTATAGTTAAGCATCCGACTCTTGATTTCAGCTCTAGCCGTGATTTCACAGTTGGTGAGCTGGAACCCCGCGTGGGACTCTACTCTTACAGTGCGGTCAGAGCCTGCTTAGGATTGTTTCTCCCTCTCTGTCCCTTCCTTGCTCTCTCTCTCTCTCTCTCTCTCTCTCTCTCATGCTCTCTCTCTCTCAAAACAAATAAATAAACTTAAAAAAAAAACTTGTGTCTACATCCTATGAGTAAAGGTATTGAAGGTGAAAAGAAGTGGATACTTAAGAGACACAATTATCAGGAGTTACTGATAGATTCGATAAGAGTGCTGAGATAATCGAATATCAAAGATGTTATCATTATCTGTATTCTTATTTGTTCTATGACTCTCAGTTTTCATGTTAATGTTGTCAAACCGTTTAATGTAAGAATTATACATTGTCAAAAGTTGAAAGATTTTATCTGTGAAATATTGAGGAGGATTTTTTGACAAATTTCCAAATGTTTTCATGGTTTTGATCTAATTTAATTTTCTAAACCCCACTGACTAGATTCCTATTTCATAGAAATGTATAGATTTCACTCACATATAGAGTGAATTTGGATATGATATGGATTTAATAACTTTTCATGTTCAATTGTTTAGAAAAAATTTATAAGATTTAAAGTTTTACATCTTCTGCAGCATTGCTATCCTCTTGAAAAGTTTAGACATTTGGAATGGGACGATATTTGATGTGTATTAATTTCCTATCAAGTATATTAAAGGTTCTTAGTTTTAATGTCTCCTTTGAGGGGCGCCTGGGTGGCTCAGTCAGTTAAGTGTCTGACTCCGGCTCAGGTCATGATCTCGAGGTTCCTGAGTTCGAGCCCCACATGGAACTGTATGCTGGCAGCTCAGAGACTGGGGCCTGCTTCATATTCTGTGTCTCCCTCTCTTTCTGCCACTCTCCCTCTCACACTCTGTCTCTCTCTCTCTCCCTCAAAATAAACATTAAAAAAATTAATGTCTCCTTTGAATACACTCCCCTATGTAGCATTAACAAACCACACTGACGTATTAATGCATGGTGCTTGCTAAGGGTTGAATGTGCCTACGATTACCTGGGCCCCAGTGCACCCACATATCCCGTCAGTATAATTGATGTCTTCCCTGATTAGTAGTTCGTCATCTAGCTAGAGCCTCCCAAGGATGTTCTGGTTAAAACCCTAGGACATTCGCCTAATATTTTTAGCTTTGCTTCTATAGAAACAGCCACTATGTATCTCAGCTTATATAAAGTAAGATGTCTTAAACTGCAATCTCCTTTTAAAAAAACATCATGAGAGTTAAGATTTAAGGTCTTTTATCATGCTGTAAATATTAGAAGACAACTAACTGCCTGTGAATAAAAGCATAGTGACATTGGAAATATAGGCTGCACATTACCAAGGGGAAAATCTATGTTTAATAAAGCACCAACCAAACCTAAATATTTAATTAAGATTTAAATTTAAGACTTAAATTTTCATTAGTTACTTTGTTCCTCAAACGTGCACTATATATTTCTTAAAGTATCTGGTTAATTAGTCCCCATTATTGGTGTCTTTGACTTTCCACTCCCTAAACTATAAGCTCCTTTAATATTACCACCATCCCAGAGGAGAGGAGAGCCCTTTACAGTGAATGAGTAACCAAAATCACATACTCATTTCTGGAATCAGTTCAAAAGAAAAGACAGAGGAGCGTGTGTGGCTCTGTACATCTAGTTTCTCCTCCCCAACCTACAAGTCAGGGAGGTCTCAGCTTTGTAGAGGTCAGAAGTCTGACTGAGCATGGCTGGGGTCCCTCGGGAGGGCATTACAAGGCTGAAAGAAAAATGTCTGCCAGACTGAGTTCTCATCAGGAAGCTCTGGATAAAAAATCTACTTCTAAGTTCTTTCTTGTTGGTAAGTTTCACTTTCCTGCAGTTATAGCATTGAGGTCCCAGTATCTTTTCTGTCAGGAGTGGTCCTCTTTCACCTCTCAGAAGCCACTGGCATTCCTTGCCCCATCCCCCATCCACCTTTAAGCCAGTAAGCACTCCCCGAATCCTCTTCAAGCTGCAAATCTCCGACTTCCCTCTTTCTGACATTTGTACCCAGAATTAAAGGGCTCATGTGATTAGTTCAGACTTACCCAGATAATCTCCCTATAATAAAGTAAAATGATTCAAGATCTTACTTACATCTGCAAAGTCCCTTCAGATAAATCCCTGGGGTAGTGCTGTGATTGCATAACTGGAAGAAGGTGTGTATACAGCGAGGGCTGGAAGTCTCTGGGACTATATTAGAATTCTGCCTAGTCTAAGTTTTCCCACTCATGCATTCTTAGCATAGCACAATGCCAAATATACTATGAATTCGACAACTTTATATTAAGCAAATGCTATGCTATGTATGTGTAGAATGACAATACCTATTATTAATCTGAGATCCCCTCCAATAATAGTCATGGGATAAACTAAACACAATAACCACAAGACAGTCTGCAGCCTGCAGTACCATAGCAAGATTCTCTCCAAGAGAGAGCACTATTAGATCCTAACATCTTCTCACAAAAATATTTTTTGGCTCAAATTTACATAAGTCATAACGACTGTCTAAAGCATAAAGTGGAGGAGAGGGTTTGATTACCTCAGAGCGGCGGCAGCCCAAACCATGGAGTTATTTTGGAAAAATACACAGATTTTCTAACTTCTGCTTTGTACTTGTTTTCTCATCTGTATAGTATAATTGAGCGTGGGGGCAGGGAGGTTACGTCTCTCACAGGACTGTTGAGAAGACTGAATTAATTAAAGATATCAGTCACTTAGGACTTATACAGTGTAAATGCTGTGTAAGTCTTAACTAGCATTATAAGATCCATCAAGATTTCTTCTTTACACTTTTGAACTGTAACAGCCCCTTGACTACCATCTCTAGTAAGAACATCGGAACTACAAGGATAGAGAACTTAAAGTATGTTGACCTCAAGATATAACCTGAGACATTATTTTTGTTTATTTTGGCTAAATTTCTAATTCCAGTTTTTTATTCCATAATATCTTCTTTCTCCTTTTTATGAAGTATCACCTTCATCCCATCAATACTAACAAACAAAATCTTAATGGAGAGTTTGATTAGGTAGGATATAGTTAGTGGTATTTTAAGAGTACTTCATCTTTCCATTTTTTCTTTTTTCTTAACATAGCCCTTTGTTGTTGCCATTGTTGTTTTATGTAGGCTTCATGCCCATCACAGAGCCCAACACCAGGCTTTAACTCACAACGCTGAGATCAAGACTAGAACTGAGATCAAGAGTCAGATGCCTAAATGACTGAGCCATCCACGCACTCCATTAATGTAGTTCTTTTAATTATCATGTCTAATTTAAAGAATGTTATGATTCTTTCTTTTTTCTTAACAAAATCAACCATATGTTTTCCCCTGGGGCAGAGAACCCCTTTCTCCTTCCCCTTGTGCAGAGAACCATTCCAAATGTAAGTTGGTTTCTAACATAATATTACTTGATCCTGTTTCTCACCAAAGACAGTAAGAAGTCAACATAGATAGATTAAGTGGCCCAATATTTCTCATAGAGATTTCTCCCACTCTAAAGTCTTAGTTCTATTGTCTGTTCATTTTTGTTAGCAATTAAAAATGCCATTTCCTACACTGTTGCTGACAGTTTCAAAATATTACTAGTTACATTATAATGAATTTATAGCTTAATTCTTCTCAGTTAGGTAAGTTCTGGATGGATTCACACAGCCTTTTATGTTTCTATATTATTAAGAGTGCCTGAAACAGTGCCTAGGAAAAACTTGAATCTCAACTGGATTTTTGTTTCTCCAATGTATCCTTAACTCATTTATTTAAAAAAAAAATCTAATCCACGTAAAATCTCCATTTCTCAAGTGAAAATCACTAGGTACTCTCATAATAACTATGTGTTGTTGACATTTTTTTTTCTGAGCAAGAAGAAACTTAAAAAGAACAAGTGGAGATTTTCAACTCTTCCATATAACTCAGAGACCTTTAGAGTTTTTCCCAAAATAGAGAAGTGTCAGTTCTCTATTCAATTGTTGAAAAAAGTTCAATTGCTTGTTGAAGTTCAAAAGTCTTGTGGTTTGAGACATAATCTCTTATTTCATTACTTATTTTAAAATAAACTGCAAGCAATTTATTCCTTCTTTATCATCTGGTTTTAAAAGGTTTATTTCTGTATTATAAGTGTGACCTCCCTTCCAACTGTATTTATTTTGCACTTTAAGCAAACAATTCAATTTGTTTAGCTGTGAAAAGGGATTAATTGGTTTACAAAGCTTGAATTATAGTAATCCTTAATAGAAAAAGGCCCATCTTCCTTCAATGACTGTATCTGTGTATAAAGGTTTTAATTTCAAAAAAAATTTATTAAAAATCACCAAATGTTTGGCATAAAAATTATATTCATGAAAGATGAAAAAGAATACACAGATACATGACAATTAAATGCCCATGCTTATAATATGAGTAAGAAAAGACTTATTAAATTTATAGCTGCTGCTTATTCTGGACTAAAGTCCTGTGAATATCTATGTGAGCACAAAAAAGCAATCCATGGAATAAAAGCCAGCTGGAAACAGCAGAACACACATCTAAGTCCTTAATATCAAGGAATAAAGCGAAGATGGGGGTCAGATGAGTGGAAGTAAGGTGACAGAGAATGGAAGGAGATTAGGTGACCTCCACAAAACCATAAAATCTTCAAAGGTATTGCCAAAAGATGACTCACACACAAATGTTCATTGCTTCTTCATACACATGCACAGTACTTCACAGGGACTTGAGTTTCTGATGATAGGATATCTCAGAAAAACCACAAACAACACCAAATGAAATAATCTGGCAAAAAGTGGCATAAACATTTCAGGGTTCATGTCCCACTGTTAGGTAGGCTGGGAGTATTCATTTAATTCCAGTCTTCATTAAATAATAAGGTTGTAGGCCTGTAGTTATTGGGTTAAAGAGGCAGCCAGGGATAAAAGTCTTTCATATTTAGGGGCACCTGGGTGGCTCAGTTGGTTAAGCACCCGACCTCAGCTCAGGTCATGATCGTGATTTCGAGCCCCACGTCAGGCTCTGTGCTGACAGCTCAGAGCCTGGAGCCTGCTTCCTCTCTCTCTGCTCCTCTCCCACTTATGTTCTGTCTCTCTCTTTCAAAGATAAATAAACATTAAATATATATATCTTTCATATTAGAGTTTTAAGTATTTCCTTTAACAGTGACTAAAAAGATGACAATATCTATAGAACACTGGTATCTAAAGGTAGTGTGATCTTCCAAGATAAACCGACAATGTGTGGTGCCAGAACATTGGCTTTAGCCCCGCCCTTAGAAGATTAGCACTCAGAGTTGGGAGTATGTTCTCATACCACCGGTATGAGAAGGATACATGGTTCAAACCCCACGGTTGGCCAGGACTGATTACCGTAGGACTGATCTGTGGTATGTTACCATGAAACATTCCAGAAGCCCAGTTCCTTTTTGGAAAGGCCAGATTTCTAAGAATTAGGCTTTAAAAAAAAATTAAACTTACTTCTCAAGTCACGAATGTCTATAGCAATGATCATGGCAAAGTGTTTTTCACTTGTTGTTAATATTTTGAACATTTTTGTTATAAAGTTAAAATAAGAATTTCAATTAGTATAAAACAATATTTGGCAATTTTAGCTGAGTAGTTGCTAGATGAAAGTGGTATGTTCCATCCCTCCTGGTACCAAAGTACAGCCTACATGCCAGAGGACAAGGACACTCTTTCCATATCTGCTCGGCTATTTTTGCAGCAACTCTTCCTTATAACTAATTCTGCAATCACACCCAGGACCACAATCAAAGGTGCTGTACCCTGTCCTATGTCACTTATGAGACCTACCTCTTGGGTTTACTGTGAGGTTTAAATGATGTATGCAATACTTATAAATTTCCCACTCCAGTGACCAAAAGGACCCGAGTAGATATTGAGAAAATATTAGTGTTTTCTTTAAGTGCTTTCTCCGTAAAGCATGTAATATAAAGACAGAGAATCAGTGCCTTTTCCTATGAACGCAGGAATGTAGACATTCCCTCTGGAAATTCCATAAAACCACCGAGAATTTTCAGTTCAGTATTACCAAGAATGAGTTCTTATTTTAATCAGACTACAACAAATAGTAATGCACATGTGAGGTTGCCATAAAACCAGAGTACCGGAAGTGTTCTTCAAATATTTCATCTGAAACCAATTGCAAATATATCAAAATAAAAGTACCCAAGTCCCCATTTTATACTTATTGTATACAACTTTTGATATAAAGTGTTCGAAATTTGAGTTTTTCAAGGGCAGAGCCTATGCCACATTCATCTTTGTTCCCTGAGTACATTTCATGGGGGAAAATAAATCACAGCACACCAAAGTTGTCATCATCTTTTACAGTCAGAAACAGCATTAAAGAGAAAAGGTTCATGATCCCTAATCTCTGTTGACATTTTTGAGGACAATTTTTTTTTTTGTTTTCAGCATAAATATTCCAAAGTTCCTTAAACCTTGGTTTTCTACCACCTCATCTGCTTTGAACCTTTGGAGATAGTTTGTGCCACTGGTAAGTTCAAAGAGCATGTCATTGATTAAAACATTCAAGAAAGATGTGAAATCACCTTACCATTTCTCTGATCTATTCCTATAAATTAAGTACTTTCAAATGGGGATGTTGAGAATGCCCTCCAATCCCGAGATAATCTCTGCAATACTTGTGAAACTAACATCTGTTCAATAAATGGCTAAAAACCCCAAACACTGTATTTGACAAGTTTTAAAACTCCTATCTCCTAATAGTACTTTAAAGGAGAGAAAGAGAACACATCGGAGGGAGTTTATGTACCCGTTCCCAGGCTATCAATCACCGTTATGTCGTTCTGCTGAGAAGACACTCATTTCCCCCCCCTTTGACAAAGGAGGGCTTCTTTTGGAAAAACATAGCTCTTCGGCTGTGCTGAAATCAGTCAGAAAAGCAACTGTAGAAAGTCTCGAATGTAAATGACAAGAGTAAGAAATTAAGTCCAGCACAAGGGAACCAAATGAATCACAGAATAGGAGTTACACACTTAGAGCAACACAGACCTGAAACAGAAGCAGGACGAAATGAGCCCTGGAAGGCACAGCATCGAGGGCGGGAGAAGTCCCTCTTTCTCCGTGAATTTCATCTGCTCATTTTACATCTTCTCGCGACACTGCCAGTTTGCTTCAGGCCTAAGGGCTCCTAAAGTTTCTAGATAATTTGTGTGACTATAAGGTTAAACTATTTACCATACATTCTTTGGTCTTGACATTCTGCTCCCAGCCTGCCTTCCTACCAGAACCCCAAGCACTCACGGATGTCCCAAGTACTAGTGCTACTTTACATGCATGGTCCTTTTCCAAACTTTCACACATCTGTACCTTGGTTTATTCCAACATCCATCCACATGGAAGAATCTTCGTACTCTGATTTGTGCCCATTTAAAGCCCTTCTGAAATTCTTCCTGGTCATAGCTAGTAGCCTGATTCAGAGAGCTAGAACTACATTTTAATTTCAATATAAAAGTACAGATATGTAAATATATCTTTTATTCTCTTATCACAAAAGCACCAGATATTAAATTTAGAAAATTAGAGAGATACAAAAAAGGAAAAAGAATTTTTTGTATACTAATAGAGTAGATTGTCTAGAAAACATTTATTCGTTCATTTATTCCACAAATATTTACTGAGCTTTTAATCTCATCCAAGACTCAACCAAGTGCTTTAGATGAATTATGTCATTTAATCCTCAGGGCAATTCTAGAAATTAGGTTCCATTATTATTCATAGAGTGCCAAAGTCACACAGTTATTAAGGGGTGGGATCAGGGTTTAAATCTAGCTTAATTTGACTCCGAAACTGTTTTTTTATCCACTGTTTCAGTGTGTCTATGTACAGGTACACTTATACACAAACACATACATGTTTACATAGTAGATGAATATACATTCGCCAAGAACGGTGATGCATTTATAAGAGAAGAGAATCTACCAAACTTCTAAACAACTGATTCTTTCTTAGGTCCCAACACCTCACCTGACATAGTAAAAATTCAATTGTTCATTACTCGAAACTCAGATGAGAAACCTAGACCCTCTTGGTGAAACCATATCTCTCCTTCCTCAGTTTCTCTGATATTAACTCCATATCTATCTTTTATGACCCAATTCATAAATAAATTCCAGTCAAACTGCCATTTTAGGAAGAAAAAAAACAGCCCCCACATTTAGTTGGTACCTCCTGCATCAGACAATGGGAAAAAGTGTTCTAATTAAAAAAAAAATTCTCATGCAACCATTTGAAATGGATTATAAACCATTGTTTTTACTTGTAGGAAAAAATGGAAACTACAAAATGCTGAGTGTTTTATGCATGTTAGCAAGTAATAGACCTTCAAATCCAGTCAAATCAAATTGAATAGAATTCAAATCCAGTGTTATGGGTTAAACCACATTCCCTCTATAATTCGCATGCTAAAATCTTAGCCCTCAGCACCACAGAACGTGACTTATTCAGAAATAGGTCAGAAGTAATTAGTTAAGATGGAGTCATACTGGAGCAGGGTGGGCCCCTAATCCAATTTGACTGGTATCCTTATACAAGGTGGAAATATGGACACAGAGATAGGAGAAACATGCATGGAGAGCAGATAATGTGAAGAAACACAGGCAGAATGCCATGAAAACATGAAGGCAGACATTGGGGTAATGCACCTATAAGCCAAGGGAAGTCAAAGATGTACAGCAACCCACTGGAAACCGGGAAAGACACATAGAACAGAGTCTCCCTAGTGTCTCCAGAGGAAACTTATCCTGTAGACACCTTGATCTGGTAATTTCAGTCTCCAGAACTGGGAGAAAGTAAATTTCTGTTGTTTAAGCATCCTAATCTATGATACTTGGTTATAGCCCTAGGAAATTATTACACCCAGGTCTTTAAAGTTCATGATTTCTCCATGTCGAATTATTTGCTCTAAAATCATGTCTCCATTTAAGCTTACTTTTTTTTTTTACCACAGATAAATATTGTCATAGAATAGCACTCAACAAATATTGTGACTGTGTCCTGAACATGTTTAGTTCCACTGACAGTGAGTCAATAAATACTTATTATTGAAAGGATCCAAGAAGAGACAAATTTGAAGCAAAGGTATATAAAAAAAAATCCTTGTCTCTAATACCAAGGAAGAGAGCTATATCAGATTTTCTACACTCGGTATCATTTCTACCTCTTTAGGACTGGCCCTTATATAACAGCATCTAGAAACCCAGGAACCACATTTTCCAGAATTCCTTGGTGCAGGATTCCAGTTTAGAACTACCAAAAACAGGCGTTCTCACAAGATTTGGAAAGCAATGGGGTGCCTGGGTGGCTCAGTCGGTTAAGCCTTCGACTTCAGCTCAGGTGATGATCTTGTGGTCCGTGAGTTCAAGCCTCGCATGTGGCTCTGTACTGACAGCTCAGAGCTTGGAGCCTGTTTCAGATTCTGTGTCTCCCTCTCTCTCTCTCCCTACCCCCACTAACACTCTGTCTCTCGAAAATGAATAAATGTTAAAAAAAAAAAAAAAGAAAAAAGAAAAGATTTGGACAGCAGGAACGTTTCTGCTCTGGCAAAGGCAAAAAGCAGATTTTATCAGACCTGACAATTTCCATCAGCTTCTGGGTCCTCCCTATGAATCTCACCTTTCTGCCTGGTGCAGGTTACTCTGAAACACACTTTCATGACCTGGTCAACACTAGCAACATCTGGATTGGTGAGACTGAGTGCTAATGGTGTTTGTTCTAATTACTCTACCAGCCATTAAATTGTCTTCCTGTTACATGTCTTCTTACTCGAACATTCTAGAGTGGTTTCCGTTTCCTTGACTGAATCCTATTTAAGGAGACTAGACAAGTGCAAAATATTTTTGTTTTCCTGGTTAGCTTCCAGTTAGAGAATCTCAAATATAAGATTAGAGATAATATGCAATATTATCCAAAAATAAGGAGCAATTTCAAGAGACAGAAATACATATTTTTCTTATACTCAGTGGATATGTTCACTGAGAAGAAGTCCACGCAGCATCCAGAGATGAGTCTCAACTTCACTTCCTACTGGACAGAATTAAAAAATTTAACACCAAACATGATGACTTCATGGCGGAACACAAACCTAGACAATACACTCTAGACTCTGCATCAGGTCCTTATAAACAATGCTTGATTCTTTCCTCCTAGCATGGAAAATGTATCTTGCTTGAATCTACATTACCACTCTACAGACCACCTTATAAATATATACATTTGTGTTTTTCACATTCTCCTTCCTTTTCTCTTCCCACACGCAAATTTTCTATCGTCAATGAATTCCAAACATTTGTCCAGTCAATATGAT
This sequence comes from Paguma larvata, assembly GCA_030068075.1. Classification (NCBI taxonomy): domain Eukaryota; kingdom Metazoa; phylum Chordata; class Mammalia; order Carnivora; family Viverridae; genus Paguma; species Paguma larvata. The sequence goes on along the minus strand of CM057831.1, from coordinate 75,769,072 downwards.
AATGGATGTGCTCAACGAGGAGAGTAAAGATCCATTATATACCCAGTTGAAAAATTTCAACCTAGTTAATACCATATTAAAGTAACCAAGAACTTAAATGATTTTTGAGCTTGCCTCTGAAAAAGACATTTGTAGTAAAACCGATATGTGAGTAAAAGGAAAAAGGCATCCATTTTGCTTCCAATATTCCAACAGGACAGTTCTATTTAATAGGGTCTGATCTAAGCAGAGTTTTGAAATGCATCATTTCTTCTTTCTAGATATTCTAAATTGAAATCAGACCTTTGTCCTAACAGATAATACACTGATTTCAAGCATGATTTGAAAAGAATAGTGTTTGCCCCAATAATTATTGGTATTGTGGTGAGGGACTTGTGTTGTTAACCTACAGTTGTAATGATTATGATGGCTCACTTTTTATCTCAAAAATCTTCTACACTATAATATACTTTATTCCATGATTTATGAAATTCTAATTTATTGACCATCATTTCTCATTTAAGCAATTCATTTAAATTCTGACTTAGTAATGTGGAACTTTTTTCTCCTTTCCTTTCACCTTCTTAAAAAAAAACACATGAATTTTAAAAAATGAAATGTAATCACTTCTGTAACTTCAAAGATAAGGCCATTTTGCTTTGAAGGATTTTGATAAGTTTTTCTCTGGATTCAAATAAGCTCTGACAGTTAATGAAACTAATTTAAGAGTGAACAGATGACGGGAATAAGAGAAAATTTGAAATATGGGTGGCATGGAGGTGAACATCAAAAAAATTGAACGTCACAAAGGAAGTGGCCATTTCAAAAATATTTCCTTTAAGTCTTAAAAAATTGTTTTTTCCTAAACAGAAAGAAAAATAAAGCCTAATGCATAATCTATTTGAATTCTTTTTATTTATCACAATGCCTAGGGGTCTGGGACTCATTTATTCGTATATACCCAACAGAAAAAATATAATCCCAGATGTTAGGAAATGAGCAAATTTGTCCAGTTTAAAGTGGTATTTATACACTAAGCATATGATCTTCTTTAAACCCCTTTGTTCATCAGGTTATACACTTTAAAATGACAGAAAATATACACTAAGATTAGACAGATTTTTGAGTTGTCAACTTCAACAGGAAAACATGAATTTAAATGAAACTTCTACCTCACTTTTCCATCTTAGCCATGGAAATTGATGTTTCAAAATATTAGAATAGGGATTTGTATATTTCAAGAAGTATACATTATAATTATTTTCAAGAAATACAAATGAAATAATATGATGAAATGGAATTCTGCTTAAAGAAGTATCGAATTCTCAGTTGAACTAACAAAAATAAAAATTAAAGTGATTTTTCTGATGTCACCCTGAAGATAAGTATCTACATAGGAAATACGATCTTTTACTTTTAGACAATTTGGCATACTGTTCTCTGGTGTACTCAATAACCTTTCAGAAAGAAAACTGCTTGCTTAAGGACAACATCCAAATTAGTTAAATAAGACTTGATTCATAGCAAAAATAAGATAAAAAATAATTTGACTTGTGAAAATTATTGATTTCTTACTACACTAACGTATCATTTTTTTCAAATTCAAAAACTTTAAGAAATATTATTATCCAACTTCTGAGGTAATATTTTGTGTACTTGATTAGGTACAGATTTGCTGACCATTCTGGAGCTCTTCTTTGAGCCATAATACATTTTCTTGCTCATACATAATGCTAGTTTTTTGCATCATTATTTCTAATGATAAAACAGGATAAACTAATAGCTAATTATAAGAACAATTTAGTTCTTATAATAAGGGAATATATATAATATATATAATAAGGGAACCTTGGTTTTAAGTTGTATGTTTTCCATTTATTCAACTGTGCGATGTCATAAAAGCTATTTAATATCTCTGAGACTTAGTTGCTTTGCCATATAAAATTGAGATAATTAGATGTATTTGAGAGGTAAGTTTAAAAAAAAAATAAATGAGATAAAGGGAAAGGTCCCAGATGGGGCTTGAGTGTTCAATAAGAGGAAGCTTAACATATATTGCAGGAACACCTGTTAAATAGCTATGTCTATATTCTCCTTAATGTTATTGAAAGTGACATTTCAAATGTGTTTGCTTCGTATAACACTTTAGATTTAACACCTAAGTATCCTTATTCTCCATAAGTTTTCTTGCAAAGTGACTGCAGAATTTCTAATCCATAGTTAAGTTCTTTCCTTCCTTTCTTTCTCCTTCCTTCCTCCCTCCCTGCCTCCTTTCTTTCTTTCTTTCTTTCTTTCTTTCTTTCTTTCTTTCTTTCTTTCTTTTTCTTTCTTTCTTTCTCTTTCTTTCTTTCTTTTCAGTTTATATATGTTCATATATATAAACATATGTTCATATATACAAAACTGTTCATATATATAAACATGTTTATATATATGTTCATATATATATGTTTAAGTAACGAGTTCTCTTCACAAGAACATATGCGCGCGTGTGTGTGTGTGTGTGTGTGTGTGTGTGTGTGTTTAAGTAATGAGTTCTCTTCACAAGAACAAGCCATCTCAGCCAGCAGTGGCAAATGGCCTTGCTGGGACACTAGTGGTCAATGGGTTTGGCAGATTCAGCTATAGCAATAATTCCCAATATTGCAACAAATTAGGAATACCTAATGAACTTTTAGAAACTCAGATTACTTGCCTCAATTTAGATCTAGTAAATTCAAGTGGATAGGGAGTCTGATCCAAGAATATGGATTGGTAAATATGGAATCCCCCGTGTGATTGTGATTTGGTCTGTAAACAACACTTGACAGGCTCTTCCAGATAGCTCTAAAACTTTCTAGACAGGTTTTTCTGGTCTAGGCAGGTTTTCTTTCAGTTACAAAATGCTATACTGCTAAAATTAATATAGAATATTAGTTTCTTGACTCCTACTGATTTCCTACTGACTGATAAGTCAGTTTAGATTCTAGCCCTCAACAAAACCCAAACTCTTTATTTGAGCTCATGCTGAAATTACATTTTTTCTTATACAGTCGATAAATATTTATTGCATATCTAATATGCCCCAAGCACTTTCCCTTCAACTATCTGACCCCCTAAATTAATTGTTCTTCAAATTCTTAGACTTTTAGAATCTCCAGTGGTCATGTACACTCAGCCCATGAAAAGTAGAATACTTCAAGTGATTCTTTCAACTAAAAAATTATGTTTTCAGTGATATAAAAACTGGGAGTGAAGAGGACAGCCTACTTACAGGCTGGAGCCTTGCATTTCTGGGAGCATCTCTAAGCAGGACATGTGGCCTGGGGCCTGCCTCCATCACCACACACCTCTCCTTCCAGGACCACACAGCAGATGGCCACACAGTAGCTGCTCTTATCACTGGCTCAGTCCTGTATTTACTTCACCTTAATGTATCTGCAAAAATCATTTCTGGATCCTTTACAGTTAAGGATGACTTGAGGAAAATCAAAAGTTTAATAAGCACTCAAATGCTAAATGGGGTGGATGCTAAATGCTAAATGTTCTTTTGCCAAAAGCTGTGTAGCTTCTAGGAGAGAAAAAAATACAGTCTCAGGGACTGAGAGGTTAAAGTGTAACGTAACAGATAATTCGGTAAATAGAATAAGAACCATATCATTCGTTCAATTATCTGTGTCTCAACTTGCTCAGTAGAAATCCTTCATTAACAAATGGATTTCCTCTATTTACAAAGGGCTAGTCTCATGGGCTTGCCCTTTATGCTACTGTATCTAAGAATTCTATTTTTTATTCAACTAACAACTTAAAAAACAGGAGAATCAATAGTCGAAATATTTTGTTACAGAACTACTAGTACTAATCACTTTAGAAGCTCTGTGCTTCCTCGACACTCTTCGAAACACCTAAAATAAGAACCTGACATCAATGGTAAAAAGCCTTTAATGCGCATGCCACCACCAAATAATTGGTGGAAGGGATCTGGAGTACGGTGTTGTGAGAGATCGTGAAGTTGTGCCCAGACTTTTCAGGAATGAATGCCCAGCAAGAATCGAGATGTCTGCTGTGACCAACAGACAGGGCTGGATTTATGCCAATCCTGCACAGAAGTCAGCATTATCATATTATATTATGGTCATCTGTTTATATGTCCGTCATCCCCTGGGTATATATTACTTCAGGAGAAGGACTCAATTTTATTTATCTGTGTATCATCAATAGCAAAAGCAGAAGAGTTACTTACTATTCAATTTGATGAATGCTTGAAAGGTAAGAACTCAAGCAGTAATGTGAGTGGATTTCTGTTCTTTCTGAAGGTAAGATCAAATATCTTACATGTGATCACAGTAAGGATCTTAACATATGATAACTGAACTATATACAACTCACACTATTGTGTTCCAATCTCAGCCTACTGATAACCAGTGTTGTGTTATCAGTAGCGTTATGGCTGGCCCTGTCCTTGTGGTTCTTATGATTCCAAGAAGCCCCCAGCAATAACCATCAGGAAACATTAAAAAAAAATGTGTGTGTCGGGGGATATTACTCACAAGTTTTGGGAAACACATGGCAAACCTGAGACCACACAGTGAGATCTGGCAGGATGTGCTGGGGGGGATGAAGAGTAGGACAGATGGACCTGGGACCTTCTGTATTTATAGGGTAATATAGGGTTTATAGGGTTCAGCCTGGGTATGGCCCAGGGTTTCATGGACTCGGTCTTTATCGGTGAGTTTTAAACATAAAAGCAGAAATTTAAAGTGAAAGAAGAGAAACAAACAAACAACAACAACAACAAAAAGTGGCCCAAATGGTCAGCTAGGGAAATCAACCAAGATCTCTAAAAAGAAGGAGGGGATAGGGAGAGGGATGGCTTTTCATCCAGTCCTGTGGCTGGCAGTTGCTGGCATTGTGTTTATTCTATTTGAGACGTCTTTTGAGTACCAGACCTATTTGAAGTGAAAGGTGCAGCAATCAAAGCTTAATTCAGATGTCACATTACAAAAAGGAAAAACTAACAGTCAGGATTTACATTCCATATACTCTCTTCTATTCAACTCAATCTACCTCCTGTCTTAAAGGAACTAGGAATTTTTTTGATTTTTCACTCACCTCTATTTCTGTTTTCTTTAATTCCAGTGTAATTAACAATGTTCCCTTTTTTTTTCCTGAAATGACCTTTGTGATTTCCTAATCAAGTACTTACTATACCTGCATTTCTAATCTGTTGGCTCCTCATACTTACTATTATTCTATAAAAACTTCTTTCTTCAGCTCTCTCTTTTCCCCACTCTGCTTCTCATTTTTTTATTTTAACTGCCTCTTCCAAGGTCAGGATATCAATAGTATAAAGACTGCCTTAATAGTTTTATTTATAGATACACACAAACATACCTTTACACATATATATTTTAAAAAGCAAACTAAGTATAAAAAATAACATGTATTTCAATATGTTCATTTATTGTATAGTTTTAGAAATCAAGAAACTTGCAAGTGACTGTCCTTTTAGTAAATAAACCAGCCTCCTCTTTTCTTCCTTCTTTCAATAACAGTCATTGTTTTTGTACTGGTGTCACTATTAGGAAGGAAAAAAAAAAGCTAAGTCCTGCTTACTCATTTTCAGCTTGTTAACAATTCCAGAAGAGGAGTTAATTTGAGTATAATGAAGATGTGTGATTCTCCAGAGGTTTGTTAAAGTTACTCTTATCACCATGGATGGGAGTAATTAAGGCTTGATATTTTTTAATGAGATTGAAATAATTAGCTAATAGTACAGAGGGCACTTGGTCCCTGAACAACCGCAGCAGTCTCTCAATCACTTTTGTTTTGTTTTGTTTTTCCAAGCATTTACTCATCTGGAAAATGTGTATATAAGTCTGTGCTGTAGCCTACCATCCTAAGGAATGTCCAGTCCAATTAAAGAAAGAGCATCCACACAGAAAAAAAAAGGAAATGATAAAAAAGCCATCATCACTGAGTGTTCCTGCAAAATATTTGCTTAATTCAACCACTTCTGTCCAGGTTGGGTGTCACTAATCTTATTCAAATCTATTATCTTTAAATTTGCCTCACAATCCTTTTCTGCTCAGTCCCTGATCCCCCTTATTCATCTTCACAGTGAGGGTAATGCTCCTAAGAGGTTCATTTGATCCTGTTGCTGTCTTGCTGAAATCCCATTAACAGCTTTCCCTTTCTCTGGAGAAAATGTTAAAATCCCTTTTCCATCTAGCCTTACCCTTCCAATGAGCCTCATCCTGTGTAACTTTCATCTTTGTTCCCTGAGATTCAGTCACCCTATCTTTGTAGGTTTTGTGCCTACATTTTTTGACAGCAGGAGCATAGTTGCTCTTCTCCCTTATATCCCTTACTGATGTTGGAACAATATCTAGTGCATTATAAGTGTTGTTAAAATACTTACTAATTATTTTAAAAAATCAGAAACATAGTGGAAGGCTTGAAAATAAACCTACAGGAATGGAAGACAGAGACATTTTTACTCTACTGTATCCCAACCATTACACACAAATTGTCTCAGTTAACCATACCAAGGCTTCATAAGAGCGAGGCAGTTTTGTAGATAATGGTACTGACTTTCACAGAATTGAAATAACTTGGTCCAAGATCACAATATAGCACCAAATCAAAGAGCTAAGATTCAAACCCAGGTTTCTATGATTTGTTCTGCTATTATACAAGAGCTAGGTCATTTTAATTTTATCCTAAAGAAAATTGGGAGCCTATAAGATGTCTGAGCCAGGGAATAATGTGATAGATATAGCAACAGATAAAGCTATATAGAAGTAGCAAGAGTGTACAGGATTCAATTAAACAGAAAGAGATCCATTGCAATGGGACTGGTTAAAAAAACAAATCAATGAACCAGGATTGACATAAATAGTGCCCCAGCTAGGCTAGCAAAATGCAGGACATTTAAAAGTAGCTACAATTTTTTTTGCCCTAAATTTTACTTCAATGTATAGTATATTTATACAAAACTGCTAGTTCTTCTTCCAGGACAAAAGAAGGAAATATTTCTCAGAGAAAATAATCATGTTGTGGAAAACAAGGGTCTGAGTCAAAATAAAATATTTTGTCAAATATATAGTGTCATTTGCCTACACCCCAAAAAATGTTCAAAGATCAATTTCCAGCCACACGGCAGGTCTTCCTCTTCATCTGGAGTAGTCCCTCAAGTCGCTGCAGAGAAAGGAAGTTATGATTTGGTGTTTTAATTTCAATAGATAGTGCTGTAGACGCTGGATCTGGAGTTCTCTCTTGTCCAGCAAGAGAGGGGATGCAGGATTGAAATGCGAGAGAGGTTAATGTCTGGGAGGAGACAGAGCCCCGAGTAAGGTTCTTTGCTCCATATTTATTCGGATCAGAAGACTTACAAGCATGATGGACATGCACAAAGAGACAATGAAACCATGAACATTAACTCATGTATGTGAGGGAAAGGGAGTTTCGAAGATATGCCATGTTAGGAGTTTGGGGCAATACAAAACAAAATTCCTCCTGGGCAGGCAGGAGGGGATAAGACAGGGGATAAGACAGGGCATTAGACCTCAGGGTCAACAAGGTACCTTTCTTTTGCTAACTAGCTCCACTTGGGGCAACTTTGCCCCACTGCAGTCTATAGCCCTCTTTACCTGTTTACCTATTCTGGTCCTTCCCTCCTGTGAAAGCAGCTTTCTGCTAATGTACTACAGTGGGGGGAGGGAGCACTTCTGCCCTTATTACTTCATCTTGATTACCCAATCTTGGATGCTTTCATCCTGAGATTCCTTCTCCTATGCCTTTTTTCTATACTGGGGATGCTTCGCTTTGTTTACCTAATCTTGGATGCTTTTATCCTGTGGCTTCCTATTTCTTTATGCCTTGTTCACCCATCAGTGCAAGATCAGGTAATTCCTAAGCTTATTCCCCACAATATAGTTAAGGGAAAAAAAAAAACCTGAAAAGAAGTAAACATCTAAAAGTCCGAGTGAATGATTCTTTTGGTAGGATATTTGTTGAATTTAATAACCTTGAAGTACTAAGTGACGCAGGTCGGGTCAGTTGTTACAAGACTCGGAAAATAAGTTAGTGAAGTAAAATCTTCAAATTTCTGATCTAATAGTTTGTCACAGCTGAAGAACTTTATGATAAGTCAACCATTATCTCCAGTTGAAAGATTATATTAAAAGAGGAAGTGCTTATTAGTAGTTATATAGTGGTAGAGTAAAAATAGTCTTAAGAATGAAAGCTAAGAAAGAGGTAATACAATCTGTCATCTCTACCCAATTATTAAAAAACAAGAAAAACTAGGAAGAAATAATACAGACATCCATATATCCAAGCACCTATCAAAGACCAGGGGGGAAAAGTATCTTCGATGATATGTCATGTGGAAGATAAAGCAAATGTTATAATTTATCACTTTGTGAGATCCACAAATCTTTTTTTTAAGTTTATTTATTTATTTTGAGAGAGGGAGAGAGAGAGAGAAAAGAGAGAGACAGAGAGACAGAGAGACAGAGAGAGAGGGAGAGAGGGAGAGAGAGAATCTCAAGCAGGCTCTGCACTGTCAGTGCAGAACCTGATGCAGGGCTTGATCTCACAAACCATGAGATCATGGCCTGAGCCGAAATCAAGAGTCAGAACCCTAACCTACTGTGCCACCCAGACGCCCCTAAGATCCATAAACCTTTAAAATAAAATCATGACTCTATTCCTATTACTGAATTCCTTTATTAATATAAAGCCTTTGAGTTTTTAAAAAATGTATTTTTAATATTAGGAAATGTTCATGATAACACTAATTTAATGAGATAGAATGGACACATACATTTACATACAAAGGGTGTCAGAAAAAGGCAGAGGGTATTTGAAGGGCAGGCAACCCATACATTTTACCCACAGCCACAGGATCAATACCAGTGCAAAGAATGACCCCCACTGGGTCAGCCGTCCATGACTGAAGTCTGTAACTGGAGCTTCACTATCCTTTCTATATCTGGAAAAGAACACATAGAGACCTAGAAGGAGTTCTGGCAAGAAAGAAGCTGTACAGCTAAAGATTTACTAACTATATTTCTGAGTTCTGGAGTTTAGATGGTGAAGCGCTAGTTCCTAAGTTTTATGGACAAAGTAAAATATAATTTCTGTCTTGGAGGAGCTGATATTCTCATTGGCAAATCTCCCTTGTACACTTGCATATACAAAAGCCAAATGTGATTTTGCACAGGCAGCCATTTATAAATGTTAAATAAATGTCACAAACAATCAATGTTGTAGAAAGGAGAGGACTATTGATTCACACTGGGTGGGCAGAGCAGGCTTCACAGGGAAAATGACACTTTAATAAAACTTCGAACCATCAATAGAAATTATGTTAACATAGGCAGGTGAAAAATCATTGGAGCTATGAAAAACAATGAAAATAGGAAAAAGCGTAAAAGTATGAATCCAAAGTGCAAAGTACCATTCCACGTAGCTCCTCAGGAGTCACCAGGAAAAAAGGTTATGTGGACGTTGCCAGTATTTATGAAGAAATGGTCGTATATGCTACTGCCACACATGAAACAGAGTTTGCTAAAATTTCATCTTGAGGCCAAGTAGAAAAACAAAGGAAATGATTTTCTTTCCTTGATAGAAGACAGAAAAGACACTGATTTATAGAGGAGAGGAAAGAAATTCAAAGTCAAGGATCCCTGTAATAAATATACGTGGATATGTTGGCTGTGAAAGTTATCTTTCCTTTCTGGCGGATGGGATTTGTAGCCTCAACCCCTTATAACATCCTGAAAAAGAAAGAAAACCGCACATCCCTTGTGGGACCTAAATAACAATGAAGTTGAAAGAATAGTAAGTGTTGCTCCCTGGATGCCTAGCTGGATTGCAAAATAAAATCGTGGTGCTGCATTAACCCCGTTATCTCCATTTTCAAGCTGTTCACAAGCAGAGGGCTGGATGATATTGATTTGCATATTCAGTGCAATCGTATTGAAACAGGAATAATAGTTAGCTATTCAAATATATAGTGACAATCTTCCCTCAAATTATACTTTTAAAATGGAAAACAAGACAATATAAGTAGATTTGTGGAAAAGAGACAGCAGAGTTAATGCCAATCTAAGCTTTGTTTTCTCCAAACACTCCAAAATTCTAGCATTCAAATTTCATCACATCATCCATGACTTCACTAGCAAGCTTCATTTTCTTCTTCCATTCATCAAATTTAAATCTGCAAAATCTGGAATTGAAAAAGTGCTCTATCTTAAAAAAAAACAACAACTGTGTTTGTCTTATTAAACATCCCAAAACTTTTCCTGGAGAGCTAAAACTTCCAAAGTAGGATTGCTCATCAAAAGCTTTTATTACATCTATGTGCATTAAACATTTGTTACTATTTTGATCTTCTCCCTCACTCCACTCCCCATCACTTGCCCAGCCTCAAGGAAAAGAAGTCTGTATCCATTATGTAAATACCCCATTAAAAATGCAGTTTCAAGTCCAAATACAAATGTCAATACTTACCATTACATATTACCTTTTCTGATGGCCTCTTAAATACACATGTGTAAAAACGCACACATACACACAAAAGAAACATTTTTCCATATAAACTTTCTTCTTATAAAAATTGTAGTTAACATTTACTGAGTGTTTACTATTTCAGATAATTTGCTAAATGCTTGACATGTCTAATTTTATTTAGAGCTTATGAGTATTATGAGCTAGACATCATGACTCTCTGTGCTTTATAGGTAAATTGAGATATAGAGAGGTTAAGAAAAATAAGCCCGGTCAAAATGGCTGCAAGGGCCTGTGTGTTTACCGTCATAGAAGTGTTTAAGGGAAGGATACTTCATGGAAGCACAATAAATCTTAATTAAATTGAAATTCTAGGATGGTTAAGGACTTCTTTATATAAGACACTTCATTTTTGATGGAAAACAAGAAAGGAGGTTTTTAAAATAATTATAACCAGAACCTCCTATCTTGAAATCTTTTCTAAACCAAAACAAAACAAACCAAAACAAAAACAAACTTTACCCTGCCTCTACTTATTAAGACCTGACATGTGCAGATTATCTGGTGTTAGGCAACCATGGACACCATGATCGAAGGAATAAAGAGGCCCAGAACTCCTAAGAGGTCCCCCGAGTAAGTTCTAAGAAGGACAGGACCTCCTTGAAATTACTTGCAAAGGTTTGAGTGTATGTGGATACACATGCTTTTCTGATTCGGGGTTCATGACACCCAACACTTCTTCCAAGGCTTAGTGACAACCCAAATTGTTAATCATCACTGTCCTGGAGCGGTGGAGACAAAGTCTGCTTTTCAGCTAGGTCTCTTAGAATCCCCAGCTTGAGTGAGTCCTCTGTCCACACATACCCCAAAGAACTTACTAAAATCTAGAATGTTCATGTCTATGGAAGATTCAAATTCTATCTTGTCGAAAAGTGTAAGTTTTTTAAGAGTCCATGTTGTATAAATAAGGATACCAGACTCTGAATCCAGCTATCTCTAGAACTCCTTCCACCATGCACCCTGGAGACCCGGAAAACACAACATCTGCATTTCTAGAAATGGAGTGACAGGAAAACCATTGGCATCAGCAGAGACAACTTGCGTGTTTTTGTTTACCTTTAATTCAGTGTCAAATCTTCCCTTGCTGGAAGATCAATGCTAAAGAAAAGTTAAAAGCATTACCTATAATGCATGTGTTCCTTTAAGGAGATTTATTTTCAGTCCTTAGAGGCAGAGATAACAGGTTTAATGTGTTTAAAATGTTGCTGTATTATATTGAAATTATTCTTTCACTCACCATTATTGCTGTATGTATTTAGTATGTTGGTCACCACGTGGTTAAATAGTTTTTCAAAGATGAACTGCATGGGGCTTGGGACTGTCTCAACCTGCTTCCTTAGAGCGTGGGTAGGAGCAATTGGGTGATCCTGTTTTAAACCAAACTACCTGGGGCGCTGGGTGGCTCAGTTGGGTAAGTGTCCAATTCTTGGGTTCAGCTCAGGTCACGACCTCAAGGTTTAAGAATTTGAGTCCCACATTGGGCTATGTGCTGACTGCATGAAGCCTGCTTGGGATTTTCTCTCACTCCTTCTCTCTCTGCCCCTCCCCCACTAGCGCTCTCTCTCAAAAATAAATAGACTGTCAACCAAGCTGCCTAGAATCCATTTCTAGGTTTATATCTCTCTGTCTCTCTCCTTCTTTCCGCCTCTTTCATGTCAAAGTAAACAGAAAACGTCAGAAGCAGTAGTAGGAGGCTAGCATAGAAATATGTAAATCTCTTTTGAAGTACATCTATTAATCTCCCTGTTAGGAAGTCTAACTAGAAGGATTAAATCCGCAGCTCGGAAGCATTGTTTGGGGTACTTGAAATAAATGGAACATTACATATGAAATTGTCATGGACACATTTTTAGTACCTTGCCAATTCTAATTATATCTATCATGAGACACTTTAATAAGTGAGGCTTTTTGAAGAGGTTTGACAAAATGCAATATTCTCCTTGAAAGGAAAAATATTCCTATCTATCTCTTCCCCTAATTTAGAGCTGTGTAGAAAGCAAAACCACACATAAAACATCTACAGTTTAAAAGTCTTCAATAGCTCTATTTAGTCTGCAGGACTCTAAAAGTAGCAGACAAGTCTCTAGTTCCCACACTTTACAATAATGGCTCTCTATCCCCCAAGTGAAGAGGGGTCTGTGTGTTCAAGGGGAGAAGACAACCAGGCACCCTGTAGATTACTCTCAAGATCCCTGGGTTCATTTAATTCGTTGACTAAATGACCCTGAACTTTCTTCCAAGAACTGCAATGGCCTCTTCCAAGTTCCCTTCCCCTAAGAGTGAACTGTGTCACCAATAAGTGTATCTCTAGTCCCAGTGAATGTTTAAGAAGTTGCTGTTTGTGGAGATGTGGCAGAGCTGTGGGGCTGGAGTGTCCACACCCATGTCCAACAGGCCTTTCTTGATGCGAAGTAGAATGAGATGCAGAAAAACAAAAACAAACGAAAAACAAGGATAAACTGTGGACCAGCTCTTTCGTTGTTCCGCCATTCTGTTGAAACTCAATAAGGCCAAAATTTCTAGATAATAGGCTCATCTTCCAGGTCAATATGAAGGTATAAATAGCAAGTAGGAAGATATATATTTTATTTCATTGATTTACAACTTCTAAAACTTTAGACACAGGATATATGGGCCTCCATGTGTACTCCTTCTCTGGACCCCACTTAAGAGGAGGTTGTTTCCTAGGGCACCTGGGTGGCTCAGTTGCTTAAGTGGCTGACTCTTAATTTCAGCTCACATTATGATCACACGATTGTAAAATTGAGCCGCTGTTTGGGATTCTGCCTCTCCTCTCTCTGCTTCTCTCTTTTTCTCTCTCTCAAAATAAATAAACTTAAAAAAAGGAGGGGCTTAGATTCCTTTCTGATCAAGCTCTGACTTTCTCCCAAGTACGTTTCTTCTCAACACTCTGACTTCTATTAGGTTGTGAATTTGAGATGTACTTAACTGATTTTTCCAACACCGTATTCTGTCTTTACAGCATTCTACCTGTGCGTTTGCCTTGCGAGTGGTATTCACTGTCTTCCCCGGGCACCCTGACTCCATTCCACCTTGTCCATTATGCAAATACTTCTTTTGAGAGGCAGCTATAACATATTTCCTTGACGAATATCTCTGATGAATCCTTTGCTAACATCCCAGCCATCTGCTCTCACTTTCTGAGGTGTTCTTAGGTGCTTCTCCTTCTAAGTCGCCAATTGTTCAATAGCTTCATTTACTAGACTTGATTGCGGTTGTTAGTTGTGGAAGGCAGCTATGGGACTAGATATATTCTTCTAACAGCAAAATCCATCTATAATATCTGCTTATTAAAAGAATCCATAAAAAGACCTGGAAAAAAGTAAGACTCACCACAGGCAGGTTCTCACTGGGGACGGGAGTTATCAGGGACTATGCGGAGATAGTACTGCTATCCCATCTGCCTAAATCATAGACGGTGGGTAATTCAATAAAATGGAACACGACTAAAATAAGTACTATATATCTTATTGGATTTTTGAATACTAAATATAATTATTCTCTTGTTTTTACATTCCTAGGTTTATGAGCATTTGGAATGTATGTACCAAATATAATTCATACTCACCAGTAAATCTATGACAGAATTACATTACTCACAGCCAGAGTGAAGAAAAAAACAATACTGAATCAAGAGGAACTATATCTATATATCGGTGTCTATCTATCAGATCTATTTGATCTTATGTTACTCCTTTATTTTTCCCATTTTTACCCCACAAAATGGAAGGGTTTTTTTGGGGGGGGGGATTTTACTTTTAAGTAATCTCTATACACACTAATGTGGGACTTGAGCTTACAACCCTGAGATCAAGAGTTGTATACTTTCTGACTGAGCCAGCCAGGTGCCCCCAAAATGGAAGTGCTTTTTAAAACCATAAATTTCAGAAAGCTTCATTGGTTAGAGTTTGCCTGGTACACTTAAGACAATCTTTGTTGAAATATTGGCATAGTTAGTAGCCATATGAAATAAGAATATATCTGTTTTGTTGTATTTTTTTATATTCTATTTATATTCTACAAATGAGAAAATAAAGGTTTGAATAGATTAGCTAACATGCTCAAGCCTCAATGCCTAGATGGAGGTAGGCCGGGATTTGAACCCTGGCCTGCTGGCTTCCGAACATGCTCTTTGAACGTTCATCTTCATGGGACCTTCTTCCCTGCGCATGTCTATCTCTCTGTGTCCTCTTCTCTTTTTTTTTTATTAAATTTTTTTAACGTTTTTATTTATTTTTGAGAGACATAGAGACAGAGTGTGAGCAGAGGAAGGGCAGTGAGAGAGGGAGACACAGAATCCGAAGCAGGTTCCAGGCTCCGAGCCATCAGCACAGAACCTGACGCGGCGCTCGAACTCACAGACTATGAGATCATGACCTATGAGATCAAGACCTGGCTTAACCGACTGAGCCACCCAGGCGCCCCTCTTCTCCTCTTACACAGAAGAGAGTCACTGAATTTAGTGCCTGCCTTAAATCCAAGATGATTTCATACCCAAATCTTTAATTAATCATATCTGTAAAGACCCTCTTTCCAAATAAGACTGCATTCTGAGCGTCTTGGTGTATATGAGTATTTGGAGACACCACGGCCTCTATTTCAGCCAAAGTCTTCAGAAAGAAATAAAAGTAGAGTCAACAATATGCCTCACTATGTCCCTTGCTTTCCTCAGCTATAAAATGGGGATGATACTAGCATATCCCTCCAGGAATATTGTGAGGACCAGGTGATTAATTTATTTTTAGTACATAGAGTTGGTTATGTAATAAGCCGTTAATACCTGAAGTTATTCTTTTTTTAAGTGCAAAGGCTGAATTGAGGTTTTTTTTTTTTTTAAGTTTATTTATTTTGAGAGATGGGGGAGGGGCGGAGAGAGTGGAAGACAGGGGACTGAGCAGGCTCCATGCTGTCAGCTTGGAGTACCACACGGGGCTCAGTCCCACAAACTGTGAGATCCTGACCTGAGCTGAAATCAAGAGTTGGATGCTTAACCAATAGAGCCACCCAGGCTCCCCAGAATTGAGAATTTTTAGGCAGCACAGTGTAGTGAAAGAATTGTAGAAGCTCTGAGAATATGTCTATGTTCTGTCTCTGCTGCCTACTCTTTAATAAGGCAAAGACTCTATGAACTTTAAGTTCCTTATCTGAAATACGAGCATCATAAAATCCACCTTGTTCTTGTTTGGCGAGAGAGAAGGTGATGCCTATCCTGCATGCTTCCCCTGTGGAAGTCAGGCTCACAGCAGACTCACTTCCCTGCTCCTCACTTGCCTAGATGAGGAAACCGAAGTCTGGCGGGGGTGTGAGGGGGAGCCAAGTACTTGGGCAAGGCCCAGGAAGGTTAACAACACAGAGCTTCCTCTTGGATGAAAACGGGAAATGACATTCGCTTGTCATGAAGTAGCCTCCAGCTAAATCACTACACTCAGATATACCCCAGGTACCCACACCCCTCCCCATCCCCCAGCCCTAGCACCTCCCAAGGACCCAGGGATAGGCCCCAACAAAGCCCCTAGGCTCAAGACACTGCTGCCACTGAGGAAGGAAGACAGGCTCACGTCTGAGCTGAGGCTGACCTTGCCCCAGGAAAGGGATAGGGCTGCCCTCGGGAGCCACTCTCCTCCTCCAGGGGAACAGGCAGAGGAGGCAACACCCCTACTCTGGGAGCTCGGTGTGTAGCCTCTAGCAGGGGCTCAAAGATTTAATAAAGATACAAAACACAAATTAAATATGTATCTGTACCCAGAAAGCCTAAAAGCCATATACAAAATGAAAAGTAAATGAGAACTAGGGACTTCTGTGTGAATCTTTTTTAAGTTAAATTTGAATGTCACTATGTTTGTCTCAAATAAAAGTTGAAGATGCTGTGCATAAAAAAAAGAACTGCCTCCTTGTTGCATCAATTCCAGTTGTTTCAATAATTTCAAATTGGTGTAACAGGAAATAAAATTGCAGGTGAAATAATTATGAACTATCACGGATAATATGAACCTAAGGCAGAAATTTTTAGTAATAAGGATGCCAAATGCATCTTATTCTTAATAGCAATGTTTTGGCCAGCTTTTCAAATTTATGAGACATAGTCAGAGCTCTTCTTTTGAAATTGTCTTCAAAGTCAACTTTCCATCCATGCTTGGAACTCACTATCACTGTTTTAAATAACTAAGACATTATTCCCTCTATGTCATAAGGAGAAGCAGAAGCTAGTATACATTTGAGTGCTTAA
This sequence comes from Paguma larvata, assembly GCA_030068075.1. Classification (NCBI taxonomy): domain Eukaryota; kingdom Metazoa; phylum Chordata; class Mammalia; order Carnivora; family Viverridae; genus Paguma; species Paguma larvata. The sequence continues at coordinate 75,752,289 of CM057831.1, read as the reverse complement.
ATTCACCTATTATTGAAAAATTAATTATACATGATGCAATCCTTGAAATAACGCACGAAATCAGTGTTATTATCATCTTTGTTTAGAGACGAGAATACTACATGGGGCTAGAGATGTTAAGTAAATCCAATCAAGGTCACACAGCTAAAAAATGGCAGCATAAGAGTTTCGTCTCAGTTTTTCTTTTGACTCCTAAACTATATTATTAACTACTACTCTAGGCAAACTTCTCTTCTTCTAGACCTGCCTTCTGGCCTACTTCTCTCCAGTCTCTTCATCTGTCGTATCAGTAGAAACTCTACTAGTATTAATGTGGGTTGGAGAAAGGGGTGGGTTATGGAAGATACCGGGAAACTGGGACACAGCCTGATGGCTGAGCCCCATGGAGTATATCTTAAACAGATTAAACTCATATATTTAATTTCAAACTATTTCTTGAGAGCTGAAATTCTCAAGTCCTCATGTATGGAAAATTTCTTTGAGGTTTTTTTTTTTTTTTTCCTCCTTCTCTTCCTATTCCTTCTTTTTCCCCTGTCACTCTCTCTTCTTCCCTCTCTCTCATATAATTTTTTTTTATTTTTTTAACGTTTATTTATTTTTGAGAGACATAGAGACAGAGTATGAGCAGGGGAAGGGCAGAGAGAGAGGGAGACACAGAATCTGAAGCAGGCTCCAGGCCCCGAGCCGTCAGCACAGAGCCCGATGTGGGGCTTGAACTCCCAGACCGTGAGATCATGACCTGAGCCGAAGTCGACCGCTCAACCAACTGAGCCACCCAGGCGCCCCTCATATAAATTGTTAATGTTTATTTATTTTTGAGACAGAGAGAGACAGAGCATGAGTGGGGGAGGGGCAGAGAGAGAGGGAGACACAGAATCCGAAGCAGGCTCCAGGCTCTGAGCCGTCAGCACAGAGCCCAACTCGGGGCTCGAACCCACAGACCGTGAGATCATGACCTGAGCCAAAGTCGGCCGCTCAACGGACTGAGCCACCCAGGCGCCCCTCATATAAATTTTTTAAACTACTTAAAAATAATATTCTACATAACAACACTGAATTGGCACTATTGTGTCCTAGGGCTTTGAGTTAGCCTTGCGCAGTGTCATGCATCTTTGAGTGTGTTTTTAACACAGGTTGAAAAGCACAGTATTTAGATGGTCTAAAGTTTCTCTCTGGAACAACGTGATCCTCAGAAAGCTATACTAGAAATGCATTGCTTTGCCTTTTCATGAAGTTGCTTTACCTGAACTACCTGAACTAGCCCCTCATAAGAAACTACTATAGGACATTCACTGAAGTATTTATTGCATTTATTGAGTGTATATTACACTGCAACACATGATGTCTGGTTATAGGAACCCTAAGGGAAATTTCCCTCAGCCCTCAACAACAGGAAATCTTGTCCTGATCTTATACTATGGTCACTGATAAAATGTATTCTTTTTCTCCCATAAAAAGCCACATAGCTCCTGGCATGTTAGTGGGCCTTATCTTAACTTCATGCTATATTTTTACCATGAAATATCTCTTACTTCCTCTACTTTGATTAGGTTACAAAATATATATCTCCAATAAAGTATTTTAAAGAAGTTTTGAAATGAGGAAGGATATTTATAAAAATTAAATACTGAAATGCCCTCAGCCTGATTTAACCTATTCAACAAACTAGTTATTCATTTATGTACCAAAATGCATTATAAATTCCCTGAGGCCAAACTATACGTCCATTTGGCGTTCAACCCAATGCCTTTTATGGTGTTGTCTTACACGGTAGTTGCTTGACATTTTCAAAATGGATGTGTTTGGTTACAAACAAACAAAAATACAAAAATTGTACCCTATTCTGGTTGGGAAGTCTGAAAGGAAATATTACACCCAGTGGAAAATAATGTGTGTGCCATCTTATCAATATTGGTCACTGTATTCTTTGGATGTCAACGGAATTTTGGAAGGGGACATATAAATAAAAGACATTCTGGCAACTTAAAACTAGTAAAAAAGCATTTCTCCAAATGTCATGTCTATTTTTATAACCAGGTTCCATCTGCCTGTACTTGTCTGACACTCTAAAATGGATTTAATTTATTTTGCTTCTATATCTGTTTCGCTTTTGTTAGTAGAGGTAGTTAGGGAACATGTGCTCTACTTGACTTCAAAAAGTCACTGCATCAGAGAACACTGTATTATCTTAGAGGCAAGAAACAATTTTAAAAATCCAGTGGGCACCCTTTCTGCTCTCAGGCTATTCAGTTTGCCTGGCTTGCCCACCAGTTCACAAAAGTGAGTTATGAGTGATCCCAGCAGCTTCTTAATCATCTTAGTCCATGGCCGACAACCACCAGGAATTGTGCTTTGGTTCTATGTGTTGTGTTCACACCCCGGATCCTCATTATTTGTCAACCAGAGTTATGGTAAATCTTAAAACACCTGTTCTAACTCCAAAACTATTAAAAGAAAAACAAAGAAAAGTAAAAAGCTAGAATAGTAATCTACACCGAGTATGTTTTGTTTTGTTTTCACACTAAGTCGATTTTCTGTTTTTACTTGGGAATCTGAAAAACGGATATTTAGCTGCCAAAAACACACATCTATCTGAAAATAACAGGAGCTCAGATTATCACTACGTATAAGAAAGGTTCTCAGGAGTCATAACACACGTCAACACACATTTTAACTCTTCGCTTAAAAGTAGAGATAATTATTCTTATGCTATAAAATCTTCTTTAATTGTTGATTTTCTTTTAACCTCCATAAAAGAATTCCTGACATACCTAGATCTTTTTTTCTAAAAGTTGAAGAGTAAACGTCACATGATAAAGGATAATTCATCAAATTTAGGCTTTTTAAAATCCTCCCTGACATTTATACATATGTAAAAACATAGAAGAATCAAAGTATTTTGGAGAAACTAGAGCAAAGCAGTGTTTCTCTGGGAAACATAATCTAAGAGAGGGTATTCTCATTCCTCTTCTGTTCTGAGCTTGCAGAGTGGCTACTCCTTCGGGGACTGGTTCTTCACTCTCGGCTTTAAAAAGATGAGGAGGTCATGGCACACACAAAAGCTTAAGTCTCAACTCCCCTACTGACCATTAAGTTAAAAACTTAGTTAAGTCATAACATAACCCAGCCAGCCACATGCTGGACTTCATAAGAACTCTTGAACTGTTGTGGGACTTGGTCAGCAGCCAGTTGGTGCAGGGGGAACACACGTGCTTGTATTGGACTTGATTCTGAGCATGTAAGATCAGGGGAGCAGAATATTAAATTGGTTCAGGGAAGTCTGTCTACCTGAAAGCACTTCCTTCGGTATGGGAATAATCATCCTGGCAAGGGCTAGGGAGAGAGAGGTTGCAAGCACGCTGCTACAAGGGTCCCAGAAGGGAGGAGAAGCTGAGGGTCCATACGGAGTGAGACAAATGGCAGGTCTGTGATGACAGGTGGCAGAAGGGATGAAAGCCTCAGAGAAGTGGGTGGATCTGTGATTAATTCTTATGCCACCACTAGCTCCAGTGTCCCTCGGATGATTCCCATCGTAGTCCTGTGACACAGAGGCAAATTCCCATCACTTCCACACCACTGCTCATCACCACATTGTTATTGTTGGTTTATTTTATAAAATGAAGTTGTTGGTTTATCCATGAGGTGGATGGATCCTTGAGGCTAAGGACTCTGCTTTATGCTCATTTATCTCCAACATAGACTAATGCTTGACACACAATTAGAAGCTAGGATGAGATTAAGAACCAGACAGACATATTCAGCTGACTAAGACACCAATCACTGGACTAAATGCTAAAGCTAAAGGGCTTTAAGGACCAAATGATATCACTTGATAATGATATCTGCATGTTAGGTAGATATTATGTTTTCTCTAGTTTACCTGTAAGGAGGTTCAGACCATGATCACATTGCTACTAACTTGCATAACAGGCATTTGAACCCAGACAACCTGACTTCAGAAAGAGGCACGGTGCCTTCCCAGTTCACAGGTACTCAATCACTGCTCAGTGAACGAATAAGTTGGCATGAATCATTACGTCTGAAACACGGAGGTCAGATGCTTGTGATCAAATGAGAGCCTCCTTATTAGAAGACAACCACCTCCAAACAATAAACAGGCCCATAATTTTATTAAAATAAATATATCGCATTTACATTTTCATCAGTGCTGTTTTTATCTGGCAACACGTGTATCCTTAAAGTGTGAGAGAAGGCAGCATTTTATGTCTTTCTGATCTTGAGACTGTAACTAGTACCTCACTTTTGCATTACACATACTCTTTGGCTCTAACATCATTTATAAGAATGCACAACTTATCCTGAAGACAGTCTTATCCAACCCCCTACTGTGATAGGGAAAGATATGATAAAATAGGCGGAGAGGGAAAGGTGAGGACCTAAGGTCCCTGGGTGGGGAAAAATACACACTTTGGAACACTGCTGGGAGCGTTTGACCACAGCAAACCCCCTCAGGTGTAAGGTCCCTATTAAGAATGTGACAGACATCACCTACCCCCCCTCAGGTTTCCCTCAGGAATTTGATAATCAAAATACCTAAATAAAAAAATAATAAACCATAAAACTCTTTCTTTTTGAGGGACAGTATGACCGTAGTCTGACTCATCACAAATGGAGTGGAGCCAATCAGAAATGGACAACCCAGCACCTAGAGTATCAAACCAAGCGTAGGACCTGAGGACAAACAAGGGGGAGGGGAGAGAGTGCTGACCAGAACCTGGTAGAACAAAGACCCCTGTCTATAGTCGCAAGTATTCACCTTCGAATGTCCCCTCTCTGTAAAGAGAGCTTTCATACTACTTGTGCTTTCTCATACTCTAATACACATTTGTCCGCCGTTCATTTTGTGTCGACCTCGTCATTCTTCGAAGCGGCGAGACAACGAATCCCAGGTAGTAAGGTAAAAAAACCTGCAACACTACTAGGAAGTGGACAGTGAAGGAATTACAATTAAAATTCCGAGTTTACAGGTTAACTTACAGGCTCGAATTTGCACATGTATGATCTCATCAGAAACAATTGCTTTTTTTAAAAAAAATTAAGAATCACAAATTTCTTTTAGCATTGAGAAAAGTGTTCCGATTCAGAACAAACAAAAGGGCTAAAAATATTTAGAGATCTTTCACAAAAACTGTTTTACACACAGTGTCACGCCAGACTTGGCGAAGAACAGGTCTTTCCAAGGAGGGCAAGAAAGTTATCTGTGGTCTTGAACGAAGGCAGCAAGATTAAACTTCTCTTAGTTCTTTGGTGGCAATAGGACTTCACTAATCCGTTTATGAATACATTGCTTTCATTTGTAAAAGGTAAAATAAAGCTTTCAACACTTTTAATTAGATTTTGAACTTCAAACAAGCCATATAAAGAGAATAATTGAAACTCACCCCTAACCTTTCAGAAAAATTAAAGAAGAAATTAAAAATACACCTCTGGCAGGAAAATTAAATTTCCTTGGTCCATATTGCCTTCTCTAAGAAACCAGAAACCAAAGTCTTTGGAACAAGTGATATTATAAGTAAATGAAATATTTTATGCATGAGAATTAACTTACATCAATGAAAATACATGGTAGGATGTATTTTTCAAAGTCACAGATTTTCAGATTTAAAGAAGATAATAAAAATGATCTAGGCAAACTTTCTTTTCAGAAGTAAAGAATTCAAATCTGAAATCACTAAAACTCTCAGTTTCTTCTGACTGGCTTTGTGTTTATCCCATCAACCCAAGGTTAACATTGATACTGTGCTTTATAGGAAATACATATTTGGTCTTTACCCCCATGTCTGGCACACAACTCCTAAAACCCTTGGACTTCTAAGTAAGGACAGCAGTAAAGTTGTCTTGTTAGGTTAATGAGGTGATTTTGAGGCCACACCTATGGACTGGGGGTCAGGGGACTGGTTGCCAGGACAACCAACCAAGCCCTCAGAGGGTTGAAGCTTTCAGTCTCATCCCAGACAGCCAGGAATGGGAGAGAAGCTGATGGTTAAACAAATTACCAATGATTGATGATTTAATCAATGAAACCTATGTAATGAAGCCTCCATAAAAACCCAAAAGGATTGGGCTCAGAGTGCATCTGGGTGGGTGAATGTGCGGAGTTTTGGGGAAAGGGGCAAGCATGGATGCTCCATGCCCTTTCTTCATACCTTTCCCTGTGCATCTCTCCCATTGAGCCCGTCCTGAATTCTATCATTTTATAATAAACCAATGATCTAGTAAGTAAAATGTTGCACTGAGTTCTGTGAATGGCTCTAGCAAATTAATTGAACCCAGAGAGTTTTAGGAATGTCCAATCTATAACCAGTTGATCCAAAGTCTGAGAATTGCTTGGTGTTTTGTGGGAAGCCCTCCTACATATACAGAAACACTGGGGTTGGGGCCAGGAACTTAAAAGATATAGTTTGCCCACTTTTTTTTCAGGATTTTTAGCAGCTTCTCTGGACATGCACCCAATGAATGGTTTCTGGAGCACATTTTTTCTTAAACGAAATAGTTCCCTTCCTTTCTGACTTACCCAGGCCTCCCCTGGGCACATGTCTTAGTCAGCAGAGCATCAGGATTTCAACCCCTACTGGCCAATTAGTGCCATCACCCAAGACGACTGTACTTTCATTGTTGACTCTTATATAGGCATCTTCCTTTAATGTGTTTTGTAGAGAAGGGACAATTCTTCCTCTACCCTCAAGGTCTTCTAGTTAGACTAAGAATTAAATTTACATGAGACGGGTTAACAAGGAGAAAAAACAATTCTATTATGTATTATGTGTACACAGAAGACCAATAATGAAATTAAGACCTCAAGAAATGACCAACATGGACAGTTTTTATACATTTTAGACAAAGAGATAAATTTGTGGTCGAGAGCTTTAGTTAGTAAGAACTCTAAGCAGAATTTGGACTGAGGTGGTAGTTGAGTAAAATTGCAACAAGGTTTATTTCTACAGCTTTCTCTGCTTTAATGTCTCCATCTCTGGGGATAAGGATGTCTTTTTAATTCTTAGTTTAATGAGGATATTTTTCATATGGGAGATTTGTTTACTGCTTGCAGGGGTTTAGAGGAGGGTCTGAGTGTCCTTGTATGGGTTGTTACTTAAGTAACATTTATTTAAAATAATCAACATGTCAAAGTGCACATTTTGAAAGCCTGCTCTTGTACAATTTTTACCAGAGTTGATATGGTTGACCCACCAGTCAGTTTGCACTTCTAATGATGATGAAGTTGCTCTCACAGGGATCTCTGTCCCCCTTTTCTCAACTCCCAGGCACCTAGGGGTTCTGCAGTGAAAGGTGTGCCAGTCACTGTTATTACAGTGGATATCCTCTGCCAACAAAGTAAACTTCAATTATACAGGAAACAAATTCATTCCCCCATAATTAAACTAAGAGCTAGCAATCAGTCACATTATTTTGACCAAATCCATACTACCCTCTTTTTCACTAGTTTGTGCTTAAGAAAACTCAGCCATGTTAGAATGCTTATAAAATAACAAATTGAAATTATATAATAGTATGGTTTTTTTTATTTAAATGTTTTTATTTAATTTTGAGAGAGAGAGCAAGAGAGAGAGTATGAGTGGGGTAAGGGCAGAGATAAAGGGAGACAGGGGGTCTTAAGCCGGCTCTGCACTAATATCAGAGAGCCAGATGTGGGTCTCAAACTCATGAACCATGAGGTCATGACCTGAGCTGAAGTCAGATACTTAACTGACTGAGCCACCTAGGCGCCCCTATAATAGTAGTTTATAACTTTAAAATTATCTTATATTTCCATGTCATGTATCTGTTTTGCTAACTAATAAAATTAAACCCATTTCACCTTTCTGCATTTAATATGGCTACATACTCCTTATCACCCCTTGCATGTCACTGTGGCCATGACTAAGTTCTGGCAAATGGAATTTGAAGGAATGTGAAATGAGCCATTTCCAGAGATGGCTTATAAAAACCTCCCAATCATCATTCCTGACGCTCTGTCCTTTGTGCTGATGTGAAGCAGGCAAGAACTGGGAACTTGCAGGCCATTTAAAGAAGGTGGAAACAGAAGGTGGAAGAATCCTGACTCTCAATCACATACTAATAGGAAGAAGCCACCAGTCTATCAGTAGCCCCTGTTTTAGATTTTGTGTGAGCAAGAAATCAACTTCAGCCGTGTTTGAGAAACTATGCATTTTAAGGGCTGTTTGTTACAGATGCTATCATTGACTTGACTAACACACGACCCTCACTTACACTGGGAATATAAGTATCTTTCCAGAAAGTGAGCAGAAATTTTTTTTTAATGCGTGAACAAATTATGCCTCAAGAAGGTTTTATTAAAAGCATCTTTTTGCATTTTATAATTATTTATAAATTACATAATTTAACCAAAAATATTACGAAAGAGAGGAAATAGACAAACTCTAAAACACTGAAAGGAAGTAAATGTAGATTTATTGGAAACAAGAAGTTGTTGAATGGTGAGTGGGAAGCTGGGCCCATTTTGCTGGGCACTATGGTAGGCTTAGGTGCTTGAACCTACTGTATTTTATTCTTAAAATATATTTTGAGACAACGTTTTTACCCCAAATGTGTAAATGAGAATAGTGATATTTACCATATTCTCTATGCTAACTAAAAATGTGATGCCATGTTTTTTCTAAATTTCATTCTATTCAGACATGCTAAGCAACACCAAGTCTGAAATCAGATATTTTAAATTTTGAGAGAGGTAAAACATTTCAACTCAGAGCGATATGTTCATACTTTGAAGGTATTTAACTAAAACGTTAACCTTTTCATAAAGTATCCAATTAAGATTCGAGTGAACACATGGTTACAGGAAACAGACTTACTGTCTCAAGCTTATCACTCTTAGAAGCTTCGTATTTCTAAATTCTGTATATTCAACCTCCGATGACTCCAAAAGAAGCTGGAGTTTAGTAGAAGATCTATGCATGTTTTCTAGTTTAAGTACAGCAGGATGCAGGAAGACTGTGACACTGAATAATTAAAACCATTCACATTTAAAGGCAAGCATATAGATAGATAGGTAGATATTTGCACACACATATGCAATAAATATTTTAAAACGACCTTACTAATCACTTACATTGCTGAATTATTTAAGCATGTCAGCAACTATTGTCCCTCTGAGTAATTCAATTTCAAAATTAGGCTTTCCTTCAAAAAAATAGCTCTAAGTGATTGCATTACATTTTAACCTTCTGAAATGAATTATGAATGAATTTAACCCTAAAATGTCAATAATCTGAACATAGTACTTTTAAGAGTAAGTATAGTGTTATAGATCATTTTATGAACGTGCCCATTTATTTTAGTGTAAATAGGAAATAGTTATTTTAAGAAGATATTGCCATCACCCATTATCTAAACTCAAGAATCACATCTACTATTTCTTGTCATTGAAAAATGTTAAAAACTGTCCTTTCCCTTTATTTTTAAGAAATATGGGAGAAGAGAAAATTGTCAGTTCTTATATGCATACCTAAAACAACTATTTAAAAGAATACAATAGATATGTGCTTTAATTTACCATTTTAACCTTATGCACACTCTTTTTGTGTAAATTAATTCACCATGTGTTTATCATTCTGGGTAAAATATTGCTTTAAAGAAAAACAAAATAAACCTACACTTTTGACCAATGATATCTTACTAGCTCTAGTGTTAGCCATGAAGTTAAATGTTTATTACTTCTGCACAGTTAGACCGTATAACAAATATTTATCAACTAAATGAATGGATTAGCTTAAAATGGCCAATATGTGATGAGACTTTCTAATTTCTCACTAATAGTCATAAAAAAACAATATAAATTTATCAAAAGGGAAAACATCTGTGCCTTCAAATTTACAAAGCCAAGATAAATGTCTATAGCATAACTTACTCAAGGAAAATATAAAATGCATGAAAGAACAATAAAATTTCAAAAAGGCTCTAATTTTTAATCTTATGATGTATATATCAAGAGCTAGATTTTATTTGCTTCTTTACACTCTACTATTACTCAACAATATGCTACCCTTATTTTGTGCCAAGCATTGGAATAAGACTTTTTAGGCATTATCTAACACATCTTATGTATTTTTTCAATATATTTTATGATGAAGTTATTATTAAAATTATCTTTTCTACAAATAAGAAACCTAATTATTTCACTTCTTAAATAAACAGTTCTCAAGTATTTGTTATATGTCAAGCCATCTTCTCAGCATTTCATGAATATTAACTCATTTAATTCTCAAAACTATCCTTTGAGTTAGAGATCATTATTATCCCCATTTGCAGATGAGGAAACAGAGAGAGATTACATAATGTTCCCAGAGTTCCACAGCTTTTAAGTGGTGAAGCTAGCATTCAAACTCAGGCACTCTGGCTCTAATGTAAAGGACGCATAACTAGTTATTGCCGGGAAAAGTTTTAAACCTAAGACTACCAGCATTACCACCCTGGGAACTAGGCAAGTATGGCCCCTGATTGAGGGCATGCACTTCAGAGGAATTCTGTGTCTTCCTCACCTGCACTGCTTCATAGGGCATAAGGTCCATGGGGCTGAGTGATGAACACTTCCAGAAACCCATCTGAGCTCCTCCTCAACCATGCACACAATTACAATGTGGGCAACCTTAAACCCGAAGAACGGTCAAGAACAGCTTTGCCAGGGGACGCTTGGGTGGCTCAGTAGGTTGAGCGTCCGACTTCAGCTGAGGTCATGATCTCACAGCTCTGCTCATGAGTTTGAGTCCCGCGTTGGGCTCTGTGCTGAGAGCTCAGAGGCTGGAGTCTGCTTCAGATCTGTGTCTCCTCTCTCTGTCCCTCCCCTGCCTACACTCTGTCTGTCTCTCTCTCTTTTGAAAGTAAATATTTAAAAAGATAATAAATTTTAAATAAATAAATAGAACAACTTTGCAGGGATATGGGCTGATTATAGATGTGCAGACTGAGATAGCCACTCAGCCCTCCCCTGCGACAGGACAGAGAAGGGACTTAAGAAAGAAGGTGGTGGATTACAGTGTGAAGGCCAAAGTCTAGAAGCCAACGGTTAGGTCTCTCTTTTTTTTTTTATGCAAAACTCTATGATGATTAAATATATTACATAAAAACCAGTTCTTGCAGGTCATTGTGAAGGCATATGTTTTCAAAATAGAAGCAAAAGAAACATTTTATTTAGTTATTTATAAACCACAACAGTTTTTTAATTCATTAACTTTTAAATATTTAGGCATATGTTATTTGTAACTCCATTCACTCTACTTATCCAAAACTCTATAAAATATAGGGAGTAGACCTGATTATCTAATTCCAGAAACGTACATTCCTAATCCTATGCTGTGCAACTGTTTTTTATTTTGTTTTGTTTTTTGAAAGTGATGGAAAATGTGTGGCCCCAAGTAGCAGAATACACGATTGTAGTATTCCCGAGATGAAAGAAAGAAGTATCTGTCTTCGATTGGATTTTTTTTTGATTCGGCAGGTCTTTATAAATAGAAGTTGCACAAAAGTTGATGATAGAATAGATGAAATGTAGAGGAATCCTTAAGATTAAGAAATAATTTAATTTAAAAAAATAATAATTTAATTCAAAAAACCATTAGGCAATTATTATCTTGTTAACTTGAAGTTAAAGTAAAACTGCCAGTTATCTTACCCGAAAAAGATGGCTTTAGTTGGGAATGACAGAGAATTTCAATTAGGACAATCAAACTGTTGCCAAGCCATAGGCAAGTCTGGGAATTGCAGGATAGGTATGTTCTTTTAAGGGGGAAGGGGGTAAGTTGGGAAGGTTTTTATGAACTAAAAGTTCATTGGAGTTTTGGGAGTTCGAAGTGGCAGGTTTTCATTGGCTGAACTTTTGGGGGTAGGGGAGGATAAGGAAGGTATCTCTTCCTCTGGCTGGAATAGTAGAGTACACTTGACTGCAACTTGGTAGGGCGTGAGAGCTCCCCCTACTGAAACCTCATGACCCCATTTTATGAGTTTCCCCTCGACTAGTTTTCACGTATCAATTGTAGCACATCTGCAAGTGATACCTTAGGAATTCACTTCAGCATTTCCAGCCATTGCTCTGCTACCACATTTTTAATCATTTATCAAGGGTAAAGGAACTTTCTAAAACACAACTGGCACAAAATTTCAAGTTACCTGACTGGCTTTAAAGTACTGATGTGAGATTTTGACAGCCAAACGCCCTTCTTAACACATTTTTCTGTTACTGCAACGTAATGGAAGGGGTCATGAGTTTTCCTAGGTATTCCACCCTGGTAATCATCTCATTCAATGTCTCACAGTAAAAATTCCATGCATCATTTGATCAGAAAATGGGTCCAATTTCCAACAAAACATAACTTCAGAAAAAAGAATCAATATTACATTAGCTTTGAGGTTAATAAAAACATTTACGAACAGAGAACAAAATATCGAGAATAGCCAGAAAAAAAATAAAGAAGAAAAAACAATCTTACAAAGTTAAAGTTTCTTGTCAAACTAGAATTTCCAGACCAAAAATAATTCATCTTTTTATATGTTATTATATCTCTATATCAAAAATTGAGCTTTAAAAGGCCTTTTCAGACAGATAGTAGGTAGAATGCATTTTCAGGTGAATTTTGTGTAATTATGGATCAAAGCCAGAAGAAACCCACAGGGATAAACCATAACAAAACTACATTCTGTAACTCAAAGACACATAGAAAAATAGGAAGATAGATGGTAAAATTTTAGCATAGATCTCTAAAAAATCCTATTATTATTGTTGTATGGTGTAATTTCTGATTACAAAATGTTAGAATTGTTTAAACTGGGAAAGTTACATTTATTTTGTTTGGTATAGCTCTAAAACATTTTAGCTAACTTTTTTTTCCTATTGAAATCAAAAGATATCATAACTAACTTAGCATTAACACAGCAATTCAAACTAGTGATAGATAAGTTGTTAAATCAAAGGTCTATTTGAGAAAATTTGTGTTTCAACCAAAAGCTATCAATAATCACATTAAATGTAAGTGGTCTAAATACTCCAGTTAAGTCAGAGATTGACAGACTGGATACAAAAAAATCAAGACTCGATTCTATGATGTCTAAAGGAAACTTACTTTAAGTACTTTAAATTCAGATAGGTTATGAAAAAAATAAGAGAAGATATACAATGTAATTATAATTCACATACCAATGACAGTGAGTGAACAGTACTCTTATAACCATAGACTACTTGATAGTCTAATGTGAAGAATGTTACCAATATTTCTGCCCATTGGGGCAAACTCTTTTCAACTTAACTATAATCGAAGAATACAGAGTAAGAGTACTAACAGGAATACTAAGTGGATAAATAAGGATTATAAATAGCTACATATCATTTAAGCTCTGTATTAGCCATCAAATAGATTTAGTTCAATACCTTTAGGCTTTCAATTCATCCACAAATTTCTATGGGTCTTCAAATTGTGCAACTGAAATTATGCCTCAAAATTATCAATCTCCATAATGAAGAGCCCACATATCCACCGATTCCCATTCACAATTGGTCAAGTATTACAGCATGAGGTGTTAACCCGCAATTTCAAGATTCTCATGGTTGGGTGATATTCTGTAAATGTTGCATATCCAGCATCAGGGAATCCCAGAATTAAGAATTCATGATGTATCTATGTCAGAGACTATGTTTATCCTTACATGAAGCTGGCTGTCATTTCAATGCTTGAAATAAAAGAAAGACCAAGGGAATGTGAGATAGGGCTCTAGAGCTGTGCAAGTCAAATGCCCAATAGACATCTCAATGTTAAATGTCTAACACTTATGCTATTATTTTTATAAATATTAAATTATATAATATTATATTATATAAAATTATAACTATATATCTTATATAAAATTATATTATATAAAATTAAATATTTTATATTTATCACCTCCAAATATATTCATTCTATAGTTCTTCCTGTCTCCGTAAATAGCAACCCCAATCCTAACACTTGCTGAAGCAAAACCAGCAATAATCTTAATTGAAGTAGGCATGTTGTTAGTTAGCTCTCTGAAGTGGAAAACAGAGAAAATATGATATCATTACATATGAACTAGGTCATATTTATACCTATGTCAAAATAATTTCCTTTGATAAAGTATGACAGAAAATATAATTATTTTCTAGAAATCACTCCACATGCTGAGATGTACATTCACTCTTCAGTATTTAGAGAAGATCAATGGAGACTATCTCTTTTAGGAGATTACTTGAGGTGGAGAATGAATTAGAAAAATAAACAGTAGGGGTGCCTGGGCGTCTCAGTGGATTGAGCTTCTGACTTTGACTCAAGTCATGATCTCACAGTTCCTGAGTTTGAACCCTATGTCAGGCTCTGTGCTGACAGCTCAGAGCCTGGAGCCTGCTTCAGATTCTGTGTCTCCCTCTCTCTCTCTGTCCCTCCCCCACCACATTCTGTCTCTTTCTCTCTCTTTCTTAAAAATAAATAAACATTAAAAACTTTTTGAGAAAAATAAACACTAATCAAAGACCTATAGAAATTTTGTGTCCTAGACCTCTAGGAATAATATCAGAGTAAAAATGAGAACGACAAGTAGCTTAAAGGCAAATACATAAACTCAATATACAATTTTCACAACATAGATTTTAATCATTTCCTACAAATAATATGGAAATATACTTAACATGATAATATTAAATGTTAAAATATATTTACTAATGAAACTTGGTGTTTCATGTATATTGGACAATTTAATATTACTTGATTCAAGACATTTTTTTATAAATGTTTATTTTCAAGAGAAAGAGATGAGTGGAGGAGGGGCAGAGAGAGAGGGAGACACAGAATCCGAAGCAGGCTCCAGGCTCAGAGCTGTCAGCACAGTGCCCCACGCGGGGCCCGTCACAGGGCCCAAACTCACAAACCGTGAGATCAAGAACTGAGCCTAAGTCGGATGCCTACCAAATGAGCCATCCAGACACCCCAATTTACAACTTTTAAAAGGTATGTCAAATCTCTCTTACTTGTCTATAATCAAATCTGATTGTTTTTTCAGTAATTGTTCTACTAAACTACACAATTACAATTAAAATAGGT
Organism: Paguma larvata; assembly: GCA_030068075.1. Lineage (NCBI taxonomy): Eukaryota > Metazoa > Chordata > Mammalia > Carnivora > Viverridae > Paguma > Paguma larvata. The sequence goes on along the minus strand of CM057831.1, from coordinate 75,737,191 downwards.
GGGTGATAAGTTATTTAATGATATCGGGACAAAGTCTTTACTAATATTTAATTCCTCTCCTCAAAAATGATCTCTTCCTCAGTTTTTGAATTTTTAAAATTTATATTTTCCAATGAAGTTTTATTTAATGCTTCATTAAATAAAAGGCAAATACATTATTTATACAAATTAATATTGAATTTTAAATAAAATATTTAAAGTCAAAGTTTTATTTAATTTGCTTAATTGTCATATTAAGTAAATTTTTAAAACAAAACTTTTCTTAACATTTGACATTCTTGTCCATTTTGTAGCCAATGTAAAGAATTTGTATCTTGTTTCCTGCATATTACATCTAGACCTGAAAATATACAGATTTAAGAGTAACATGAATTGCTTAATATTGCAAAATGTTACCTATATAGCCAAGTACAGGTGTTCTGAATATAACATAAATTTGTGAATCACTCTAGAAATATAAACTGGAGCATGGAGAGAAACAAGGAAGTGACACTCAGCAGTTCCTGCAGTTTTAATTATGCAAGAATTGATTGCATTCAAGACTACCTGAAAGACAGGATTTGACAAGTTAGTTTTTTCTTTTCTCTATGTAAGCACTACTGTCTTTCAAATAATCCTTACACTCCTTCCAGCAGCGACACCACCCAGAAATCTTCATCATATTCACACAGTCATCCTTTGTTTTGAAGACATTAAACAAGTTATTTTCCCTGAGGCCTGATAAAAAGAGATGTTTAGGGTTATGAAAGCTGTGTGGATCCCCAGTGAAAGAGGCACCCCTAAATTCTTTAATGAGTTCATTTGTGAGTGTTTGTGATGTGTGGGGCTGGAGCAAGACCCTTTCTGCTCAGTTCTTGGGGTGGACCCATGGTGAGGTTTGTCTTGCTGAGCATCTGAGATTTCTGTGGGCACTGAAGATTTCTTGTTATACAGAACTACCCTGTGCATTTCAGCTTTCTAGAATTTCTGACCCCTACCTACCCAAATCCAGTAACACCCACCAATCACTGTGAGAACCATATAGCTTTTTACTCCTAAATGTTTCCTGGAGAGAGGTATTGCTTCTATTGTTATACATGACCCTGGAGTTGGATGTGTGAGAAGTGAATTGGCACAATTTCAAACTACGTAGGCCTGACTTCATTTGAACCTACAGGTTTGTTAGATCTAGTAGCATTTGTATAGCCCTAAAAAGGTGAGAGACTCTAAGCAGAATATTTGGACAACAAAGGAGCTCTGCTGCATAGCTTCACACACCTGATATTATTATTATTATTATTATTATTATTATTATTAATTATCTTACTACATAGCAATTTCTCTACAAAATTGCTCAAGCACCTTTCTCTGTATTCTTACAGCAGTTTACCTACACTGACCAACAAGAAGGATGACTATGACCGTAGGTAGGGTCTGGATGGCAATAATATGGCAAGTATACTCTCGTCCCAATCTAATGACACATGAGACAAAGCACTCAGTGAGTGTCAGCATCCAAGCATCTCCTGCTGAACAACGTGGGTTTTTCTCTCCTCAAAACACATTCCAGACAGCCACCACTAGCTGAGCTGACCGGGTATACAAGATGAAATCTGTTTGCCTTGCTCAGGGTATACAAAGGTTAACAAACTCCTAATGAGGCCCCAATTTAATTACAGGTTGTGGTAGGTTCATTTTTATAATCTTCAAAAGGTAAAATATAATTTTAGACACTCTTAAATCACTACAATAGAGGTAAAAACAGTAACGACAAAGACTTTATGGCCTGGCAGAAGAAGACCTCGATTTATCTAACGGGTTTATGTGGTAGTTAGCCAGACTTCTATAAAAATGCCTTTCTAAAAGGTTATTTCAGCAAAATTAAGATATGGTAAATAATATTCAGAAGAGCATAACGTGTTAGAAGCACACTTTAGGAAAAGCATATTTTTTTCTTCCTAAGCTTGTAAAATCTTGACATGTAAAACAAGTAGAAACAAGAAGGTGAAAACATCTTCAAAATTTCCTAAAACCTGATTTCTTGATTTTTTAAACCATGAAGTTAAATAATGACTGACTAAAGAAAATAAAAATTGGAAGACTAATGTTCCGATTCTGGGGAAAGCATTTTGGTGGTTTTTACACATACTAACATTGGGCCAGATTCTCACTTTACATTTGCAAAGCAATACTATGTTTTATATACTGCCAACACTTCCAGAATCAAACAAGTTTCAAAAACATTTTTAAAAAATACAATCTTTTTTAGGAAAAAGTACAATATACGAGTGATGTAGGAATTGATAACTGTTGATCTGTTACTCTACAACTAGGAATTCATCATGAAATAATTGAACATCCTCACACACACATACATAGATACATGTACAGGATCATATAATAATATATGATAATATATAATATATAATAAAATGATGCTTAGTATAAAAATATAAAGACATATATAGAGATAGTAGAGAGCAGATGGATAAAAACAACACAAATGTTTTAAAAGAAGGAACAGCCTAGTAAACTATGGAATAGCAACAGAGAATAGGATTGGAGTCTCTCAAAAGAAGGAGAAATGTTTATAATATGATTTCAAAAGCACACAAGCCATGTGCTTAGTGACTACAGTTCTGTCCAATGCATTTGCATACGGAGAGTGAACAAAACTACATGTGACAATAAAATAGTTTTATTTGGATAGGAAAAGTAATTTGCTTTTTGTCTCTATACATCTATAATTTTATATGTATTCTTAATGATAAAAGAGGCTACTTCACCAAATATTAAAGTTTTACATGCCATTTATTTTTTTTATTTAATTTTTTAACTTACATCGAAGTTAGTTAGCATATACTACAATAATGATTTCAGGAGTAGATTCTGTAAGCCCCTTACCCATTTAGCCTATACCCCCTTCCACAACCCTTCCGGTAATCCTCTATTTGTTCTCCATATTTAAGAGTCTCTTATGTTTTGTCCTCCTCCCTTTTTATATTATTTTAGCTTCCCTTCCCTTATGTTCATCTATACTGTGTCTTAAAGTCCTCATATGAGTGAAGTCATATGATATTTGCCATTTAAAAGCAAATATATAGAAAGAAATTATATATTATTGTCAAAAAGGAATATTCAATGTTTCTATATTGATTTAACAACATCTTAATAATAGTTTATATTTAAATAAATCCTCAGAATGACTTAATTGTAGACCAGCATGCAAAAACAGAGTTTTATCAACATAAATAAAGTGATTGGAATGATAAGATTTATACAAATTTGATTTTAAAAGTGTTTTGTCCTAAATGGCATGCAGCCAATAGTAAAACACCAAAACAAAGTATACCATGAAATCTAAGCTAACTAAATATATGAAAAGCGATCTTTGCTACTTTTATCCACTCTCTCCCAGCATTCTATAAACCAAGAGCAATATTAAACAATATCCCTTCACGGAACTTTATGAAACAGCTCTTATCTATGCAGTAGTGGAATATGATGTTCAGAAATCGCTCAAGCTTTGCAAAATAGAAAGATTAAAATTCAGAGAAGGGGAAAATGCAATTAAATATTTGTACAACTGAATGACGAAGACATCTGAGAACTCAATACAAGCTCGAAATCCTCTTTAAATATCTAGTTGCACTCAATTATTTTCTCCCTCTTCCATGTCTTCAGTTGCTGAAGAAATAGCTCATCACCATGGATCTAGTGACTGTGTCTTAATCATTTGTAATCCTTGTGGTTACACCAAACCAAGTAGTACAAACCAAGAAATTCTAAAGTTTTCAAACAAATTAAATAACAGAGAGAAGCAAATCCATAATCTAGATCATGCAGGCTAGAGCCCCCAATTAGATGAGGCAAACAAAGGAAGATAATGTTGTCTACATTTTCCATTTATGTCAGATTTAATGCCATCACAAGAGAGAATGGAAATAGTTCTTGGCCATTCACTGGAGTGCTGAATTTCTTACATTTCATAAGCAGAAAACTAAGCTCAATCATTTAGCTTTCAAAGTTGCTTTTGCTTTGAGTAGATAGATAGAATTGTCTGTCTCGTTCCTAATTATGTTTCTCTAACTTTTCCTATTTTTTCATTCCTCTTTATCTTAAAAAAAGCATGGATAAGACTATATACAATCGATTCCACTAATAAAACTACCAATTAAGTCTTCAAATATTATGAGACATTTATGAACTGAATGCCAATAAGTGAATTTCCTGCATACCTGAGATTTAGTGGAAAGGGACAAAGAGGTAGCATTTCTTTAATACTTTAGTAGCAAACCCTAGTAGGTACCAATGACAGGAAAAATAGGATACATATTATAACATGTTCTTTCAGTGGCAAAAGCATATTCTAACGCTAGAATGTGGTCGCATATGCAGATTGAAAGCGAAAGAGAAGACATAAAATATTCTTTTTTTAGAGGTTTATTTTTGAGAGAGAGAGACAGAACACAAGTGGGGGGAGGGGCAGAGAGAGAGGGAGACACAGAATCCAAAGTAGGTTCTAGGTTCTGAGCTGTCAACACAGAGCCTGACACAGGGTTTAACTGCACAAACTGTAAGATAATGACCTGAGCCAAAGTCAGATGCTTAACCAACTGAGCTGCCCAGGTGCCCCCATTATGTGTGCACAATTAAAGCTAATTCCTTAGCTGAAAGGTAAGCATAATAAAAAACTTGTGTTTATAATAATATAGTAATAATAATCATAACTGGTATTTATTGAGCAACTTGCATGCACAAAGTATTATTACAATGCTTTAAAGGCATTAACTCATTTAATCCTCATGATAACCCTGATGTGGGTTCTATTATCCCCATTTTACAGATAAGAAAAACCGGAAAAAGGCTACATAGCTAACCAGGCAGGATCTGAACTAAGAAAGATGAGGATAAGAGCTCGCATACATAGGCAATGTTCTATATTGACTTTTTAAAATAGGTTTAAAATATTTTTATTTTGGGGCACCTGGTGGTTCAGTCGGCTGAGCAGCTGACTTTGACTCAAGTCATGATCTCATGGTTTATGGATTCAAGCCCTGCATCAGGCTCTGTGTTGACAGCTCAGAGCCTGGAGCCTGCTTAAGATTCCACGTCTCCCTCTCTCTCTGCCCTCCCCTGCTCACGCTCTGTCTCTCTCTGCCTCTCAAAAATGAATAAGTGTTAAAAAAAATTTTTTTTAATAAAATATTTTTCTTTCTCCTTGATGTTGAGAATAAATAATTCCATCATTCACTTCAGCATTATCTAGACAAGTACATCATCTGTAAATAAAAGAACTTTAAGATAAGTGTTCAGGAGCAAACCATAGTGGGCAAGTCAAAGAGGCAACATACTATAGAAAAATCCACTATATGGGCCTGAGCACAGGCCATCAAGTCAGACCGAGGTTCAAATCTGACTCCATTCTCAGTGTATAATCTTCATTATTCAGAACTATTTCCATGGCAAGTATTAAGAAATCAACTTTGTACAAAAGAAAATTGGTTAGAAAGATACTGATGCTTCACAGAAACCAAAAGACACAGATACCAGACCTGATGCAGAAATCTCAGAGACTAAAATAGGGGACTTGATACCACTGGGGTGTCTTTTCTCTCCATGTTTATCTCTTTATCTCCATCCCACAATGTGGCACGGACAGAGTAGCCATACTACTGAGTCTTGGAATTCATGACCAAAAAGAAAATGGAAGCCTTCCTTTATATCTCCAACAAAAAATACCCAGTGAAATAATTTCAAACGCTCCATTCTTTTCTATCCAATCGATCAATCACTATGAGCCAGGGCTATATCCCTACTTTCAGAAAGTGGAGACCTATCACCAGAAGAACAGGAATAGAGGAAATTGGCCAAATAGACAAACACAATAGCTACCAGGAGGTTAATATTTTTTCACCTGTATATATTTCTATCTATCCCATAGATTCAATTATACATAAAGCAAATAGCATACTGAAATGCTGAACAAATATTACTTTCTTTATGTCTCTCACCCCTTTCTCAGAAATCATAGGCAGCAGTTGACAAAGGACAAGGAATCGCTAAATGAGAAAGAATAGAAAGGGAGAACGATGTACCTTTCTTCTGTTCTTCCAGGGCTTAACTAAATAGAGTTGATGATCAAACGTTGCACAGGTTAGGGGCACTGACTGCCTTACAGTACAAAACGTGCATGTAACTTAATCCCCCCAAAATTAACTACTAGTATCCAACTGTTGACAGAAGTCCTACCTATAAGATGAACAGTTGATTAACACATATTTTGTATGCTGTATTATTATTATATCCTTACAATGAAGTAAGTTAGAGAAGAGAAAAATGTTACTAAGAAAACTATAAGGAAGAGAAAATACATTTACAGGACTGTATTGTAATTACTGGAAAAATCCACATATAAGTGGACTCATGTAATTTCAACCTGTGTTATTTAAGAGTCCAAGAATGCAAGTAGAAGTAGACCAAGAAGCCATTGTGCTCAGGAGCTCTTCTTCAAGTCTTCTGTCTGTATTTTCATAGCATTTTATACATGGACAATTAGAGAGCAAACATACTGATTATAGCTATCGATTTGCATGTCTTCCTCCCTTGACAGAAAGCAAGCTTCTGGAAGGTAGAAGGTATGGTTTATTACCCTTGCACCTCTGGTAGCAATGGCTGGTATCAGAGAAGTGCTCCATAAAACAAATGAATGAAGGAGTTCAGGTGTCATTAGTTCATGGCTGTGGTTCAGTTCTTATTGAATTGAATATAGACTGAAATAACACTGAGACTTAATATGTATCGGACCATTCCTAAGTGCTTTATCCCTATCATCTCAACGGATCCTTACAACAATTCTGTAAGTTTTAAAAATATTTTTATTCCTTTCCTCCTCTGACCACTGTGTTTTGTATGCATAAACTGAGGGTTAAAGGGTCAAGTGATGTTTTTCCAAAACCACCCAAATCAAGTCAGGATTCTGACTCACTACAACATTTGTAGTGGCTGTCATACATTTTACATAGAAAAGTATATATATATTTTACAAGTATATATCTATAAGTATACATACATTTTACAAGTATATATCTATATATACACTTTATATATACACTGTATACATTTTATATATATTTATTTTTATATATATTATATATACTCTTATATATAATATATATATATATATTCTCTTGTATGCAGCCAAAGACTTTGTTGTTAAACACCATCTGTAGTTTCCTGATCTGAGAGCATCTGTCAAGATTAGGTGACTTTTTTCTGCCTGGCAGGAGGCTGTTGGATATCCGAGGGCTGAGAGGTGGTTGTCATACTATTACTATATCTCTCACTTGTTAACTTGTGATTTTTACTGAAACACCTGTCTGTATGAAAGCAGTATTTTTTTCCTGATCCTATTATCTTCTTCCTTAGGAGCATGTCTAAACTTGTGCGGTGTAGCCTGTCTTGTAGCATTTAGCTCAGGGTCCTCACAACCCTGCAGTCAGCTACCTCCGCTGAAGAGGAAATGCCAGCCTTAAAAGCAGAATCTGCTGATCGCTGTGAAATAAAACCTGAAAGAGCCTCTCCAGCCCACAGGCTAGGATGTTCTCATCCCTCCAGAGACCTTCTGTCTCCTGGTAGCTGACTTTCACAAACTAATCACAGAAGAGAGGAACAGATCAACCTGGACGCCACATTTTTCATATGTGAAATACACTCTCCAGTGATGCAACTACCTTAGTTCTTGAACCAGGACACTTCTTCTCAGGAGGAAGCTATTGGATTGAGAGATTTCTGTAAAGATTATTTGGTAAACCCAGTCTCAGAATTGATTAAGGGTAACATTTTCCTAAGGTCAAAGAGCACCGATCTCCTGAAGGGCAAAATCACCGAGTAAATTGTATTTTCCCACATTACAGGTCCACAGATTTCTAGAACTTCTCTATTATTTTATTTCTGCTTGCCTGTAAGTTAACCCTTTCCTGAGCTCATCATTTTCTTGCAGTACTTTGCCATAAGCAATACCACCTCCCATGCTGTTTTCAGTCTATTCACTAGAACTACAAGTTCATCAGGCTTACAGCCTAATTTCTATGATTTACAAAATGTGGGACTCATTCTCACTATAGCTCAGGATTATAAGAAATCATTGCTGTGGAATACTCATAGCATTTACACAGTACAATTATTTAACTGTGAAATTATCACGACCTTTCTTAACCACTCTCTGCTGCTTAAAAAACTACTGAAATCTGCTGCGCGACCTAGAAAGAGTTTGAGCTTTAAAATCATTCAAGCCTGGGGCGCCTGGGTGACTCAGTCGGTTAAGTGTCCGACTTTAGCTTAGGTCATCATCTGGCGGTTTGTGGGTTCGAGCCCCATGTCAGGCTCTGTGTTGACGGAGCGTGGAGCCTGCTTCAGATTCCCTCTCTCTCTCTCTCTCTCTCTCTCTCTCTGTCTGCCCCTCCCTGCTCATGCTCTGTGTCTCTCTCCTTCAAACATAAACAAACATTCAATAAATTAAATTAAATTAAACCAATCAGATCCACACTCTGCATTGAGAACTATTTAAATACTAATTGTGGGACTGGTCATGTAAACTTTATGATTTTCAGATTTTTTTTGTAGGCAAAACTGGTTTTAATGATTTTTACTTTTCAGTGATATGGGGACTTTGAGTGAATTTATGCTACATTTCAACACAGAACTTGACCGATAAGTACACAGAAAATGTCCGACCTTTGTTTTTGCATATTGCCCATCTAATGGCATTCCCACTCCAAGTCTTAGCTTACAAGGCCATTTACAATGTGGTCGACTCCACTGTACTTTTCCATACATACCATGAAACTGAATAAGGGAAACCTGAGTTAAAATGGAGTTGGGAGGCTAACAGGGGGAGCTCTCATGCCTCACTCCTCCCCCTCAATTGCAGACCCCAACAAGAAGCAGCTTCTTTTACTACGCCAGTAGGAGTAAGAAAGCCATTTCTCCTTGCTCGGCAAGCTCAGCCCATAAAAAATTACCACACCTTGGGGCGCCTGGGTGGCCCAGTCGGTTGAGCGTCCGACTTCGGCTCAGGTCATGATCTCGAGGTCTGTGAGTTCGAGCCCCGCGTCGGGCTCTGTGCTGACAGCTCAGAGCGTGGAGCCTGCTTCAGATTCTGTGTCTCCCTCTCTCTCTGCCCTTCCCCTGCTCATACTCTGTCTCTCTCTGTCTCAAAAGTAAATAAACATTAAAAATTTAAAAAAAAATAAATTACCACACCTTGGCCAGTGAGAAACCATTGCTGCCAGCAGGCCAGGTTTGAGGATCCAGAGGGGGGCCCCGCAGGGCCAGTCAAGGGATCTCTGTCTGTGCACGGGATAGAAATCAACCTCGAGCCAAAAGGAAGTGAAAGCAGAGTTTACTAAAGGTATAGAGAGAGAGCAGAAACAGAGTATCTGGGACACTCAGAAAGGAAAGAAGGGAGTCTTAGTCTTGTCTTTGTTTGGGGTCTAGGGGGGTTTCTTGAGGATCTTGGTGGGTGTACCTGTCCTCTCAGGCATCCAGCAAAGACAAGGGCCCACGTGTTATTTCCTGGAACCAGGGCAGGTGGTCTGGAATTCCTTATATGTTACCTATTCTAAAGAAATCACTAACTCCTTGTCCCTTACAAGGCGGACATACACTATTTGCATTCTGAGGCCTGTGTACAGTGGCGGTGCAGATCCTAGCAAGAATAGAAGCTGAAAAAAGAGAAGAAACAGGTTTTTACACAGTCCTTCAGTTTCCCCATCTCAGGATCACCACGCTGAACTCCTAAATTCCTCCAATGACTTTTGTTCAAAGCAGCCCTTCCTAGCTTCCTGCTTTTCTTTTTAAGTATTTATTTGTTTGTTTACTTATTTATTTTTGAGAGAGAGCAAGAGCATGAGCAGGGGAGAGCCAGAGAGAGGGAGAAAAAATCCCAAGCCGACTCCATCCCAGCTCTCAGCACAGAGACCTTTGCAGGGCTGGATCCCATGATGAGCCATGAGATCCTGACCTGAGCTGAGATCAAGAGTCGGACGCCTAACTGACTGAGCCAGCCTGGTGTCCCACCTTCTTTTCTTTATAATGTTCCTTTCCTTTGATCTCCAAACTTGCCATAGCTAGCGTGTCCCATATTGCAATTTCTCTACTACTCCCGAAGAAACCCAGTTGGCTGGAAAATAACTGGCTCTTTTACTTCTCATGCAGGACTGTCTCCCACAGGGATCATCCTGCCCCTGCCTCATGGATGTTTTATGTTACTCATAGTGTGTAGCAAACCATTCCAAAGCTGGTGGCTTACAGCAATAGTCATTTATCATGGTTCAAGAGTCTATAGGTTGTCTGAGGGGCGACTGGATTATAGGCTCCCTCACACATCTGTGTGAGGACCTCTATTCTGTGACCCCAGTGACCAGTGAACTAGCTCAGGCATGTTCTTATAGAGACGGACGGGGGCAAGACCATAAGCAGAAACACACGGTCTCCTGAGGCCTGGGTTCCAAATGCAAAATGCATGCACTGCAAAATGGAGCCTGAGTCAAGGGAGGAAATAAATATTTCATTGCTTTAGTCAAGGCAACTGTACAGGTAAACTGTGAAGGAGACAGCCTCAAAGTGTCCCTCCACTTGACTAACCTTAGACAACCTTCTTCCTCTTGATTCTTGGCCTCTGACCTCCCTTTTCTTAGAGTATTTACTTTGGAAAACTTTTTATTGTAAGCCATTTCTCTGCCCATTTGAGATGCAAATCTTTTTAAAAGTCTCTTGCCAGTTTTACAACCTCTGAATGTCATTCTTGGGGACCTGGGAACCATCTCTTTAAAATGTAACATCATCTGCCCTAACTTTCAGTTTCTGTGGGAGGAGGGAGGCCTTGCTCCAAGTTGTAAAACTACCTCCTGCCATGGCCTCTGATCCTTCCCACTCCAGCCTTTAAAAATCCTACGCTCTTTTGTTTTAGGAATTTTATAGAATTTTGAAGAAAACTAATACTGGTTTTGAATTTAAAAAAAACTGTATGGTGAACATAGTTATCAAACAAGACAAAAAACTGTTTTGATGCCAACATCACAAACGAACTTTGAGGATTGCTTTAGAAAGTGTCTGGAGGGAATATGACTGGACACTGTGGAGGGCACGGGCTCTACCTGTACATAATGAGGGGCCACTGAACCCATCAAAGTTCAGACCTAAAGGTTTTATCTTCTTTGGAGATAACTTTGGGACAGAAGGAGCTCCAAAGGAATTTTACTCCTAGGCTCTACACACTAAGGTGTGATTACACTTAATTCTTAGAAATTTACATTTCCTGGTCGAATTTGCATTTTGAGATGTATCAAAATCTTTAGCCAATGATTCTCCAAGTGACAAACAAGCATTCTGTCAGGAATGTTCAGAATGCGTTTCCAGGGAAGAAATTCTTTCAAAACTGAAAGGCAAGGTCTAATTCAGATAGAAAACTTAAGCAAAAAGGAAGGAGAGAGAAAGAGGGAGAAAATGAGGGAGACAGAGGGAGACTGAGAGAGGGTAGAGGGGAAGGAGTGAGAGAGAGAGAGAAAGAAAGAGAGAGAGGGAGACAGGAGGAGACAGAGAGAGAAGGAAAGAAAAGAGACAGAAATGAAGGAAGTATGAATGTGGCATGGGAATCAGACACTGGAAACAGAATACCACATATTCAAAGTCAAACCAAAAATATATATATAATGGCTGGGGTGGGGCTGAGGTGCCCTCAAAAATGCGTGGCATGATGTGATTGGCAAATTCATATATTTATATTTATATATATATATATATGTATATATATATATATATATATATACACACACACATACATATGAATATCACTACTTAGATTTTATATCTCCTTGTGGACTTGGTTCTTGAAAGCCTGATGCAGCTTAATTTTCACAATTCTAATTCCATCTCATATGATGAATCCAATATTTTGACATTTTCATGGCCCCTTCTTCCCATGCCCCCCTTCTGTATTGGTGTTAGTGTCTCCAGGGGACAACACCATCATTCTCTGCCCTTACCTTGCCTCCCTTTAACACATTTTTACGGTGAATTATAGCCTCACTATCTACTTCAGTTGATTATTTTGTTCAGTCCACCATGGCTTATTCTCAGCTTTCCTTCTAAATAGGAGTAAGAATGCATTTGATTCGCCTCAATCAATATTCTGTCATGAATCCAAACAACCAAAGTGAGCACGGGGTGGGTGGTGATTTGGGGGCTGGCAAAACCGTCTCGAGAGGAGGTTGCTTTCAGCTGAGCTGCGTGAAGAGTGACTGGCAGGAAGCTGGCCTCCTGCATATCTCTGCTACTTAATCAGGACAGAAAAAGCATTTGGGAATTTTCATCACTATCTTCAACAACCTAACTTGAAAAAAAAAAGAAAAAAAAACAACAAAATCCTGCTACTTGTCAAGTCTTGTACTGCAAAGCATCAAAAAGAAAATCAATAGAAGATGCACTGTTAAATAAAGTCAATTAAGTAACGTCAATCACCTCATCTTCATATAATGAAAACCCTGTGATTGTGAATTAGTGCTTGCAACACTTTTGTAAACAAGAATAACTTCTTTTTTCCCAAACCGAGATATAGTAACATACTATTATCAGTAGGTAACATACTATTATCAGTAGGAAACAACTGGATAGAAGCTGGCAAGTGTACAGAGAAGATGGACTTCAGAATCAGTTTCAATATCTCAACTACATCAGCAAGGACCCAGATGGTCTCTTTCTCTCTGCTCAGCCTTCATGAGTGTTAAATTATGCTGAGGCTTTCCCTTTTGTTATCAGGATGGTTGCTTTCTTCTTCTGAAGCCACATACTGTATTGCCCATATCCTGAGCTACTGCCAGATTCCCTTCTATATCCTTTGAACAGGAATCTCTGGCTTCAACTGATGGGTGGACTTCAGTGACCACCCTGAGCCAGTCCTCATGGCTAGAGATGGCCATGCACTGATTTACACAGGGCTAGGTTGTTAACTCTTCCCCGAAACACTAACAATAGCAAGGTCGAAAGGACCTCGCTAATCGGATAGGGCCCTTCCGGCCCACTCTCAGGACGCAGTGGTAGAAACAGTCCTGTGGGTCCCTAGGCAGGAATCTGAGCAGATCGGGACTCTTGAGACTTGGCCTGGGGTCTGTGGCCTCCATGGGCATTCTGTTAGGACTCTATTCTTCTGTTACTTCTTACTTTCTTGAATTTCCCCATTTCTAGATGGTAAACATTGGAAAATCCAAAACAAAAAACATTCCCCAAAGAAAAAGTTATCTAAGAGGGTAGATTTATCATCATTATAACTGGAAGTTTATTCTCATTAGTTTCAATAAATGTTTAAAATAGGAGTCAAATATGAAAAAAATTTAACTGGGAATAGAATAACCTTGAACACCTCTACACACACTGCAGTCTTAATATCTCTATATATTATATATTTATATATATGTATATGTAACGTACATATATATAAATTAGAGTTAAATAGTTCATTGGAACTTAATTTTTAGGGACGCCTGGGTAACTCAGTCAGTTAAATGTCCTACTCTTGATCTGGGCTCAGGTCATGATCTCATGGTTTGTGGGATTGAGCCCCACATCAGGCTCCACACTGACAGCACAGAGCCTACTTAGGATTCTCTCTCTCAATCTCTCTCTGTCCTTCCTCCGCTCACATTCTCTTTCTCAAAATAAATAAATAAATAAATAAACTTAAAAAGAATTAAAAAAAAAAAAAAAGAACTTTGGGCACTTGGTGGCTCAATCAATTAAGCGTCTGACTCTTGATTTCAGCTCAAGTCATGAACTCATGGTTCATGAGTTTGAGCCCTGAGTCAGGCTCTGTGCTGATGGTATGGAGCCTGCTTGGGATTTTCTCTCCCTCTCTCTCTCTGCCCCTTTTGCTTTCTCTCTCTCTCTCTCTCTCTCTTCCTCTTTCTCTCTCTCAAAATAAAAATAAAAATTAAATAACCAAAAATTTTAAAACAATTTTTAGAGTACATTATACTTTAAGATTACCACTTATTAATAACACATTTGCCTTATCTGCCCTTTTAAAAACTACTAGTTTTGCTACTTTTACTCTGATCTTGCAAACAATAGGAATGAAATTATAATACATATTACTCATGATATGTCAGAGCAACCTGAAACTTTATTAGGATGTTTACCCATTAAAAATAAAGAGATTACTTTTTAGGAGGCAAAATATATATACCCTGTGTTGAATATGTACTTGATAAATGTATGCACATTTCCGTTTTTTTCATAATTAGACTTCCATCTTTAATTTCATTACAATGCTAGTGATTCTGGGAATTAACTTAGTTCTAGGAACACACAGACGGTTTGATCAACTTGAGAAACAGAAGAGTTTTTATGTCTCTCTAAGATGTTTGTGATTGATTTAAAAGCTTCTGGATATAGCAAGAAACCATGTTTTGGAGTCTAGAAAATAAACTTACTGTAATTAAATGACAAACACATAACGTTTCATAACCTGGGAGGCTAATACCTGCCTTACCAGAGTTAAAAGTATTTTTATTTTTTTATTTTTTTTAATTTAAAATAGTTTATTTTCAAATTGGTTTACATAAAACACCCAGTGTTCATCCCAACATGTGCCCTTTTTTAATGCCCATCACCCCCTCTGCCCCCCCAACTCCCTCACCCTCAGTTTGTTCTTAGTCTTTGAGAGTCTCTTATGTTTTATCTCCCTCCCTCTCTGTATCTAAAAGTATTTTTAAGTGGCAGAGATAAAGGAAATACGATTATGCCACATAGACTTTTTCAAAGGCATGTTAGCTAAAGTTTCTCACCATAAAAATAGTTTTGAATCCCAATAGTAATTATTAATAGCTATATGAATTTCAGCAGTATATTTAATATCCCTGAGCTCCTATTTCCTCCAGTACAAACTAAAGATAGTAAGATCTACCTCATAATGTTGTCATGAGAGTTAAATAATGTAATCAATCTCTCAGTGCTGGCCTGCAACATCACAGATGCACAAAGAGATTCTCTCTTAATTTATTAAATAAAAACAGATACTTAGAAGACTTTTGCTATACAGTCAGAAATAAGACCAAGTGGCCATGGGACATCTATATTCCAAACTTTTTTTGAGCATTAAAAATCAAGTCAGTTTGGGGGGGCTTAGTTGGTTAAGTGTCCGATTCTTGATCTCACCTCAGGCCTTGTCTAAGCATCATGAGTTCAAGCCCCACTATTAGGCTGCATGTTGGGCATGGAGACTATTTAAAAAAAAAAGATGAATTCAGTTAGACACACATACATATGTATGTATATTTACATGGAAGAATATATATATTCTTTAGGGCCATATGAATCCATGGGAGATTTGTACAATGATAATAAAAGCACTTTCCATTAAAGAGATCACACTTTCATTTGGAAGCTACACTACAGGCACGGAGTTGGGAAAGATCAATTCTAACTGAACAATTTTAATTTGGTACATTTTTGAACAATATAAAGCCAGGCAGTTGAAAGATTTTTGTGATTGATTCATTCTTGTACTGAAGAATTTTATTTACAGACAGAATCAATATGGGGGGGGTGCAGTACATTCTAAATAAGAGTTTCAAGGACTCTTATTCTTTGAGCAGTGTTATTCGTAGGCATTTGATGGCATTTGCTGTTCAAAAGTGAAAACAGGAAACTTTTCTATTTTAAAATAGAAAAGGAAGAACACAGGAGAAAGATTTGTGTTCCCATGAATCTAGCCTCAATTTCAGCTTTATTAAAATTCTAACAAAACATTCAGATTCTGTGTCTCCCTCTCTCTCTGCCCATAACCCACTAGTACTCTCTCTCTCTCTCTCTCTCTCTCAAAAATATATAAAAACATTAAAAAAATTTTAAAAATTGTAACAAAACATTAACAATGCTAATTGATTAATGCTAATTGTGCTTGGAAGATTTTCCGTGTTGGTGTTAAAGTTCCATGTTGGCGTAACTGGAATGTTAGAGCTTATCTTCTACTGGCGTCACAGTCATGGGAAACTGTATGTTGTTCACTGAAGCTGAATGGATATCTCTAGCTGTTGCATAGAATTCCATTTGACATATTTTTCATAAATTATCTAAATAATATTTAGATGGTTTCTAATTTTTTGCTACTACAATAACATTGCAGTGAATATCCTTATTTATATGAGTTCATACATGTAGGGGTATTTATAAGATAGGAGTGGTCATTAAGTCAGTGCACTGTGCATGCATTTTTGAAATGCATGTTGAAAAATTCTCGTACATAATGATTTCACCAATGTATACACACACCAACATTGTTGAAAACATCTATATCCCTAGTTCCCTTTCGCCAACACTTCATTTACCAAAGTTTATGATCTTTATTTATTTTTTTAATGTTTATTTATTTTTGAGGGAGATAGAGACAGAGCATTAGCAGGGGACTAACAGAGAGGCAGGGAGACACAGAATCCAAAGCAGGCTCCAGGCTCTGAGCTGTCAGTACAGAGACAAACGTGGGGCTCAAATCCACAAACCGTGAGATAATGAACTGAGCCAAAATCAGAGGCTCAACAGACTGAGCCAACCAGGCGCCCCTGTGATCTTTAGATAAACCATACTCTGTGTGTATGCTTTCTATGTATAATGCCATAAAATTCCTTTTACTTGCATTTTATTTAGATTTTCACAATTATTCACAAAATGTTACTTTTGTCTCATTTTATTTTTTTGCATTCTTCTCTAGCGGTTAAAAATATGTTTAGATTCTTCCTCTCTTTTCCTATCATCTCGAATGTAAATAGGACTTTCTATTCCCTGAACACATAGGAAATATTACCTCTGAAATTCTTAGAACATGGTGTTTTGTTCGTATTAGACTTTGACTGTTGTTCTTATTTCTTTAGTGGTACAAACCAAGCTCATTGCTTTCACATATGATTCAAAAAAACAACTTTACTTTTGTCTGTGTTTTACAAGAGATTCTGTATGTGTGCTAACTTCAACAGAGTCCTCTTCTGAAAACAAATGTTTGGAATTCACCGATTGGTTTTATTCATTCCATTACAAATAAAGAAACTGATGCCCAAATTATTAATTATTATATATCAATAGTATTGTATAATTCTGTACTTGTATACTTGTATAATTGTACATTATATTGTATAATTCTATACTTCAGCTTGTCTGTACAGGAAATACATCCATACGTTGGTAGAGAAGGAGATCTGAAGGTGTGAATACTCTGAACCCCTGATCATATTGTTGGCGATGTTCTCTTCCTTGACTTTGCAATCCTATGACATTACTGCTTTGTGAGCATTAGGAGGCACAATGGGAATGGCACCGTCGGAACTATTTCATGAGATGCATAAGACTACATATGTCACAAGTAAGCATAATATTGTTAACATAATAAATATTTATGATCTCATCCCTATCTTGTTCAAGATAGATAGTTGAGATAACAACTATCTTATAAACCCATTCAATAATCATCTAAGGGAAGGAAAATGTCTCATCCATCTAATGAATCCCAACCCCCAACCCTACCTAATCTTCAGACATGTTTTCTTGGGTTTGTTATTCAGTATGAAATATAGTCTTTTCTCCAGATGATGGAGGGTGGCAATGATCATGCTGTTCTTCATGTGAATCCATGCTGACCTCCCATGTAAGGTCCCATGACCTCCCTCGTCCTCAACAGTGGCAAAATAAAATACATTCAGGTTCAACAACAGCATTACCTTGAGCAGCATTCTGTTCGACAGAAAACATTTTATGCAAATATAGGGATCCCTGCTTTGGAAGGCGCTCTGGAAGGGGGGCACCAAGTCTTCCACCTGCTTCATCAGGACATCTGCACCTACTGTCCTACCTTCTGGTTGCCCTTTTTCTGAGTTTCACAAATTAAAGAAAAATCTTGTAAAAACTCATGATTTTAATGACAAATAATTCACATATTATTTATTATATATAACATTATGTATTATACATTATACATATTTACGTACATATATAACTTTAATATAATATAATATAATATAATATAATATACTTGATATGATAAAATATAATGCCAGAGGAATCTAAAGTGTTTCTATTATCATGATTTTTTCTCCATTTTAGAAATAAGAAGTGAGACACATGGTTTAGTAGGTGCTATTTAGTATGACAATATACACTTAGTTAACCCCTAGTCAGTAGTTCTGAGTGCATAATGGTTTCATTGTCATTACTGAGCTTTTACTCAAACATTAGAAAGTATTAGCTACATTTATATTCAACATCAGCTCGAAAAATTCTTCTCTTCTGACAGTATCATCATGGATATTACCTTTCTCCAGCAAGATCAGCTAAAAGAATAGCAAGATGGATTGGATATGATTAGGCTGTAGACAAAAATGCCTATACGTTCTAAGACTCCAGAGTATGACACTCCAGAGTATGACACTCTATTTTTGGATATTTAATACATGCAAATTCATATTAATATTATGTGCCAATATTTAATGCTGAAATTATTTTCTTAGAGTATGTGAATCTAGTCAGACACACAAAAAAAACAAACTCTGCCATTCCTTTAAATTTTAATACACCTGATCTACTCTTTGTAAGTTAATAAAGTAATGATGCCTGAGAATAATAACTGACATGTTTCCACTAGAGGGATTTCAATTTCTTTTCAAAATTGCTGTCAGTTAAATAATCTAGTTGATATGACTTTAAAAACTGAGTTTCAAAATGTTTTACAGCTAAATATCATCTTTATGGGGACATTTTTCTGCCTGTAATCGTTTTGTGATGCCGATGTATAGGATTTGTTTAAGGGACAGATGCTTAGTATGCAAATTAATTAATGGCCTGCATACCATACGATTGCAAGTAAAAAGATATTAGGATACAGACCTAAGAAAGCCCTATAGAAAATATATCCTATTCCCTCATCTCTTGTATCTCCTACACTGAAAATGATATTACTGTTATTTTTATGATACCCTTTTTATCTTCTTCATTTCTAGTAGGAGCTCTCCTCCTGCCACATTCACAGCTAAGAGCAACCATGGCAGGCACTATGGGATTCCACCTGATTTACTTCAACTCCGTGTCATTAGCAAGAACATGAGTGAAGAAATCATAGACTTTTAAGACACAATAAGCCTGGAAGCCAGATGTTGTGTCAGTTTGCTGTTAGGTTTCAAAAACTTTAGTTGATATTGTTGATTTTAGTGCATGTTTATCTAGAGCTGCTCTTTTCTTGTTTAAGGAATACACATTTGTAAATATCAAATTGAATCGGCAAAAAGCAGACATTAATTTTGGTTTGAAGTTCTGTAAATAATTGAGCTAAGATTATATCATAGAATCATAAAAATTTCTGAGCTGAAAGGTATTGCCACAATTATCCAGAAAATAAACAAACCAATCAACACACAATCTTATTTTCCTGAGGTAGAAAGTGGAGTCCAAAGAAAAAAGTGTCTTCTCCAATGTCATCAGACTAGGAAACCTACAGTTGTGCCCAGTTCCACTGCATCCTCTTGGGTACTTTTATTCCAGGCTGATCTGCGCTGACACATAGAGCTTTATTTTACGATTCTGTAAATAGTAAATCATTGCACATATATGCTACTAATTTGGTATGGATTCTCCTATTGGTGCATATTTTTAATGATTTTCATTGTTATAAAAATACTACAATGTTCATCATTACCTGTGCCTCCATATTGTACTGATGAAATTGTTAAATCAGTGGGTATAATCCTCAAATTTAGCAGTATTCCTGTTACTACAGCCCTGGACCAAATCTATCCAGAAAACCGCGGTTTAAAACTCTTCTTGTTTTAAGTCTCGCAGTTTCTGTGGGCTGAGCATTCGGGTACAATGGACAGAGTTTGTTTCAGCTCTGAGACCTCAGCTGAGAGAATCAAATATTATCCTATAAAGACTGCCATGACTTCGTCAAAGGAAGACTCATTCACTGGCGTGTCCACTCCCTGGGTTGGGAGAGCACCAACAGTGCGGATGGAAGCATCCCCAAGGGGACCGCTCCATACAGTGTGGCATTGTCATAGCACGGCACTCTGAAGATAATCACACTTCTTATGGTCCTTCTTTTTCACTAGTTTACCATCGCCTGACATAATCCCATGCTTTTTACAATTTTAATTGTTAGGTCTGGTATTTTAAAGGATATATAGTAATTCCATTATTTGAATACTTTAGATTTGTTTCTATTTATTTTTGTTCTCTCTTTTAGCACTGAACATTAAATTCAAAAAAAAATTGGAGAGCTAATTTGAGAACTACTGAGATCATACATCTGATTTAAGTTTGAAGAGTCATATGAAATCCTGATTCCTCTTAACCCAATCAGAGTCAGTTGGGATCAGTGGAAGTTAGACTTATGAGGGCAGATCTATTCTGCCTAAATATTCAGGCCATCCTGGTGGGTCCCAAACTCCAATATTTGACTTCCATGAGTCTTAAAAGCAGAAAACAGCTTTAATTTTAATATAGTAAATACAATAGTGTTTTTCTGTGTTGTTTGTTCTTATGCCTTTTTAAAAGAAAATTTTTACATTTATTTATTTATTTTGAGAGAGAGAGAGAGAGAGAGAGAGAGCGAGCACGCACAAGCAGAGGAGGGCAGAGAGAGTGGGAGACACAGAATCCGAAGCAGGCTCCAGGTTCCAAGCTCTCAGCATGGAGCCCGAGGCGGGCTTGAACTCATGGATCACGAGATCATGACCTGAACTGAAGGCAGCCCTAGAGGAAATTTACCTTCACCTATGAGATAATAAACATTATTTATTATTACAATGTTGTTTCTTTTTCCTTGTGGGAGGAGGGACACATTTACATCTTAATCCATCCAGATATTCCATTTGTCTTCGAGTTTCGGTAATTTTTCCTTACATGCGTTCAGGTTTCTGCACTCAGTGGAGTCACCTTAGGCTGATCAGGAACCGAGTACAGTGTGAGTGGCTTTCTGTGTCAGATTCTACCTCTGGTTTGCCCCTGTTCTTAGAGTACAACCTTCTAAGACTTTTAACGGAGAGGCTGGTACATCATCAGGGCCCCTCCCTGAAGTTCTAAACTCAAATATTTGTCTCCTCAATGCACCGAATTTCTGCGGTCCAGGGATTTTCAAATTAGCACTACCGGCTTCCCCCCAAGGCAGGTTGAGAATGCAGAAAATGTCTTGAAGCATCAATGATTGACTGTGTATATGAGGCCCTGTAAGCCTCCGATTTTGTCACTCCAACCCAGCAAAACTGCTAAAATTTTGTGATTTCTCTTGCTGTCTGCCAGTATTCCCCTGTTTGTATAAAGCCTGGACCTTCAGCCTCCCACTCAAGCCTCAAATCCACAAATGTCCCTAGAGAGAAGCAAACTCAGAAGGACGGTTGACATCTCACGCTCCTCTTCTCTCTGGAAACTTGGCCTCTCTAGCATTCTGAACATCATCATTAAACAACTGATGGAGGTCTCTATTATCGTGAACATTTTGAAAACACAACAAAATCTTTCCTCTTCCAATCCCACTATTCTTCCAAACACTGTTTAATCAGGTAAGGGGCACTTGCTTGCTTGAATACTTTTTGTGCAAGTTTTTTTGTGAACTCAGGTTTTTAATTACCTTGTATAAATATGTGTGTTCAATTCCTGGGTTGTAGGGTAGGTTCATGTGTAATTTTATTAGAAACCATCAAACCTGTTTTCCATTAGTTATACCATCTCATATTCCAGTTCTAATTGTTACACATCCTCTATAATACACGATGTCTCCCTTCCCCCACATCTGTTTATTTTAGCATTTATATTAACCACAAGGTGCAATCTCAGTGTGGTTTTATTTCCCATAACTCTGATGTTTAGTGATGTTGAACATCTATCATGTGTCTATTGTTTATGCTTATATTCTCCTTTTGAAGTGTACAGCCAAGTTTTTTCCCCATTTTTACTGTACTCTTTGTCTTTTATTATTGAATAGTGGGAGTCCTTTATATATTTTGGATAAAGTCATTTATCAGATATATGCATTTTTTTAATGTTTATTATTTTATCGTGTGTGAGAGAGAGCGATCAAGCAGGGGAAGAGAGAGAGAGAATCCAAACAGGCTCCACTCTGTCAGCAGGGAGCCTGACGCATGCCTCAAACTCATGAACCATGAAATCATGACCTGAGTCGAAATCAACTGAGCCACCAAGGCACCCCTAAGATATATGACTTTTGAATATTTTCATCCAGCCTATGTTTAACGCACACATTTTCTTAATACCATTCAAAGAACAGAAGTTTTTAATTTTGATTAAGCCCAATTTATCATTTTTCCTTTATGTTTAATGCTATTTGTGCCTTTTCCAAAAAAAAAAAAATACTGCTTACTTCAAGTCACGAAGAGATTATGTTTTCTTTTGGAAGCTTTATAGACTTAGTATTTACTGTTAGGTGTATGATCCAACTCAAATTAATTTCTACAGATGATTTTATGTAGGGGTCCAGGTTTTGTTCCCCCATGGGGAATCAAGTTGTCTTATCACTATTTGCTGGAAAAAGCTAGCATTTTCCCATTGATTTAATTTTAACTATTTCTTTGAAAATTAATTAGAGTATTTCTGTGGGCATATTTCTGGAATATCAATTATGTTCTATTGATGTATTTCTCTACCTTCCTGGCAATGCCTCAGGTTGTCTTGATTAATAAAGAGTTAGAGTAACTTTTGATTTAAAAACATATAAATCCTGGGGCTCCTGGGTGGCTGAATCAGTTAAGCTTCGGATTCTTCATTTTGGCTCAGGTCATGATCTCACAGTTAGTGAGCTGGAACTCCACGTCGGGTTCTGTTCTGGTTGTATGGCTTCTTGGGATTCTTTCTCTGTCCCCCGCCCCCCTTGTCCACTCTCTAAATAAATAAATAAATAAGTGGTCAGAGGGAGACATCCTTGCCTTGTTCCAGCTTTGAGTTTCTCACCATTCAGCATCATATTAACTGCAGGTTTTTAGAGATATTCTTTATCAAATTGAGGAAGTTACCTGATTATGAGTACTTTATTCTTTTCAAGTGTACAGATTAAAGAGTTTGTTATTGAGATGAATTTTTGAACATGAGGTATTGATCTGTCCATAGTCCTTCATCTTATTGTCAGAACACTGAGGTCCTGAATGTTGAGGATGAGGCCAAAGAGGGAAGCCAAAACTACACCCCAGAACTTTCCAGAAAGTTATTTCTGTTCTTTCACGTGATCACTCTCCATGATATGGCAACCAATCAACATGCATATAGCATGTTGTACCTACAATGTATCCAGAACTATTCTCTGAGCAGTTCTAAAAACCAATTATCTGACTATATGGAATGACTGAATAGAACAAAGTTACAAGTTAATTTCCATTTGTTGGCTTGAATTCACTTGATCCATGGAGGCTAGGCTGCCCTAAAGTGATTCTAGGTCATTTTAGAAACCCCAAACAGAGGCATGAATAAATTCTCACCATAAAATTGTTTTTCTTTCAAGAATTCAGCTATAATGGTTCTTACTGACATTTTAGTTGGAGTTTCAATTTATATTTTTGGTACATTTAAGAAGTATTCGCTGAAATTATTTCTTGCAACAACAGTTCACAGTAATTCGCTCATATCTCTGACCTATAAAATTTCTTGCTGCCAACTTGTGGGACTTCTCAACAGGCTGCCTACTATATAGGTTATATGTATATTATATATTATATATATTATAATATACATTATATACATATATACATATATATACATATATAATATAATATAATATATATATGATATATATAATAATTACATCCTTGCTAAACTTTAATACAGGGTTAATTTTCTTGTGTGTGTATGTACATGTTTATGTCTCTTTAGGCAGAAAGATAGTGCTGTAAATAAAGGAACAGAGTGAAAGGATCAGATCTTTTGACAATTTGGCAAGGCTGTAGGCCTAGATGGTTTGGTCAAAATAGCATATGGTGGCATGGACCTCGTGGTTCTTGCCCTTCCCCACCCTATGATCTTCATTAAACAATGGTTGTTATGTTTGTGATTTTGTTGTTTTACATGGCAAAAGAGACTTTACTAATGGAATTAATGTTGGTAATCAGGCAACTTTAAGAAAGGGAGACATTCCTGGATTATCCAAGTAGGCTCAGTAATCACATGGGCCTTAACAAGGGCAAGAAGTTGGAACAATGCAATAGATGAGATATGAAAGAAGAGACGCATCAGAGGGATAAGGAAGAGAAGAGTCAGAGTGATGTGAAATGTGAGGGGATATTATCTACTATCACTAGGGCTGAAGGGTTCCAGGAGCCTGGGAGTGCAGGTGCCTTTAGAAACTGGGGAGGCTCTTCCCTGATATCCAGCTAGAAGAAAGGAACCTAAGTCCTACAACCACTTGGGGCTGAATTCTGGCAATAAACTGAAGAAAAAAAAAAAAAAGCCTGTAAAAAGAGTCTTCCTTAGAGACTTCAGAAGGAAATGAAGTTCTAGGCTGACAGCTTTATTTCAACCCAGGTGAGCCATACTGTGTCCAGACTTGTGACGTATTCAACTGTGAAATGCTAAGGTTATGTTGCTGTACGCCATTTGATGTGTGGTAATTTGTTAAAGCAACAATAGAAAATTAATACAAACCTCATTACTTTCTTTTTAGAACATAAACATTTCAAATGTTAGGGGGACTTTACCAAACTATACCTGTGGGTCAAATCCAAGACACTGCCTGTTTTTGTATAGCCTGAGAGGTAAGAATGATTTTACATTTTAAAAAATATTTTGTATAACATTAAATTACATGAAATTCAAATTTAAATATCTGTAAATGAAGTGTTATTAAAATAGAGTCACTTTCATTTATGGGTAGTCTATGTTTATTTTCTTGATCCAATGGAAGAGTTAAGAAGTTGTCACAGAGACCAACCACATGGCCCCCAAAGTCTAAAATCCCATAAAAGAGGTTTGTGATTATCTGCCATTGCCCTCATTCTTTATTACGAATGCCTGGAGTTTCATGGAGGAAAGTGTATACGATGGGATAAAAATCCACCTGTAGCTGTGGCCCTCAGTGGCTTCATACTCTGTGGCCTACATGTGGAATTTAGAAATTTGATGAAATATCCTTAGCTGAATTCTTCTTACTACTTTGTATGGAAGCCACAGTGTCTGTGTCAGAGGAGCAGATTTTTGGGCTGTACTTTTTCCTGTAGGCTCTGTCTCTTTCCAGATCTGGGTTGAACTGATTGCCCTCTGACCTCAGCTTTTGTTGGAATCAAGAAAATCATTTGTTTACAGTTTTCAAGTTTACATCTCTGACCTGAAACCAGATCCATCTTTTAAGCTGCACATATTACGAAGGATAGTTTTAGTTGAACCAAACTTTGGTAGTACTACAGATGTGAGAAGCACTTTTTATCTTTTTTCGAACTAAGTAATCATGATGAGAAGAATAACATCCACAATATGTACTGTGTCAGTAATATGTGCCGGTTCTTCAAATTAATTAGAAAATGACCAGCTCTGAGCTTTAAAATAAAATCCTCAAATCCTAGAATCTTTAATTTTGAAGAATTTGCATGGGAGGAGTTTGAAGCTCTGTAGATTATCAGAAGGTAAGAATAGCCGTCAAAATTCATTAAAAATATTACCAATAGCTAAACCTTACACAACAGCTACTTATTTTTAAATTCAGTAGAGAAAGAAAATGCTTGGAAATAGTAGAAGGGCAGGAGGATTGAAAAATGAGTGGAAATAATAGTTCTGGCTACATTTGCATGTGACAGTAACTCTTAAGAACTCTTCCCCAGAGCATCTGAGTGAGAATTCTGTTTTTACGTTCAGAGAAAGCACATATATATATAGGGTTTTGAAGATAGTGAACTTGAAGAATCTCCAGGTGATGATAAATTTTCATAAGCTTATCAATAATGTTACTAAGAGTTAATGTTACCACAGAAAAAGCTGAGGAATATGTGCTCTTATTGTCCTCACATATGCTTTCCTGTTATTGTCATCAATCATCCTTCTGTTGGAGTGGAGACAGGATAAAACACGGATTTCATCGCGAAATAAGGGCTGTGTCCGACTGTGCTCGAGAAATGAAAATATTTCAGAGTAAGATCTAATGGATTTATCAGGGAAGAAAGGCAGCTGCTCAAAAGAGACAACTCAAGGGCATATTATTTTGGCATAAATCTT
Organism: Paguma larvata; assembly: GCA_030068075.1. NCBI lineage: Eukaryota > Metazoa > Chordata > Mammalia > Carnivora > Viverridae > Paguma > Paguma larvata. The sequence goes on along the minus strand of CM057831.1, from coordinate 75,710,974 downwards.
ACTCAGTTTGGCATAGATCAAAACTTATAGGTCCGGTCTCTTGACATCTCTTAGTATGCCCTGATGGGAATATGGATGAGTAGGGAAAAGGAAGAGAGTTCATACTAACTCAGTTCACGAGGATTTACAGTATAAACTAGAATGCCAGCTTAATCATTGATATTGAGAAATGAAAACACAGTATGGGCTGGTCAATGTATTACCTCCCTCTAAGAAACTCTGCACTGTTGCCATGTTCTATGTTAATAATAATAATTCTCACTAATAGATCAAAGCTTTCTGAATAAGTAACTGTGCATTAATTCCCTGAAAGAGTTGAAAAAGAGAATGTCAACAGTGAACAACTGCACCGATGACATCAACACAAATCAGGCTCCGAAGTTAGGTTAAATGAAGGATCATCTGATCGTTCGTGAAATTCATAATTCACACTTAATAGTCTATTATACTGCAGAGGTTGGTAACGGGACTCAGTGTATCACGTCGGCACCTTTAGATGGACAATTTAGTTCCAAATCAGGGTCCTGGTTACCAGCAATCTCAGGCAAATGAGCCACAGGCAATAACAACATTATCTTCACTGCACTTCACCTCATCATTCAAGATAGATTTTCAATGGACTTGGTTTTAGTACATAATTGCTTCCTTAGAAACATCCTCCTCTATCAATTTCTAGTTAAACAATTTGTCTACTTGAAAAGTTATTTGTTTCTCTCCAATTCCAAGCTTAAATCTATTATATAAAGTTAATTATGAATCAAATGATAAATCTTTCCCTAAACTTCATTATAAACTACAGATATGATATTTTATTGAGCAGAGAGCAACACAACTTATATTTTAATGCACTAGTTGATTATTCCTTAACATCAGGTATGAAGAGAAAATGTGATTTCAGTTGTCACCAGGACATCACAAATTGAATCAATCAACCAACTCAATATGAATTGTTTAATAGCATTAGATAAAAATAAAATGGTTAGAGGGATCATGCTGGGATAGTGAGGAGAAAATAAAATTCCTGTCCTCAAACATCATGTAATCTAAATTTATTCTGTTAATTTATAAGACTAAAAATATACTATTGCATCCTTCTTTAATAATTGAGTGTTAGGTCCCTAAAATTAGTGAATTACAAGCATTTTAATACTCTATAAGGCTTGTGGAATGGGCTGCATGTCATGAAGCAGGTAGAACTAATTAGTCTTTGAACAAGAGTTCAGATTCTTCCAGAAGCATGCTTTGTGGGGTTTTGACTGTTACCTAAAGTGTTGTTTCCCTCACTCCACTTCTTTCTTGACACCAATTTCCCTCACTTATTTCTCCTTGGTATTTATTTATTTTTTCTTTACACATGCCATTGAGGAAAGTGGGGAAGATCATTGACAGTTTTGGAAAGAATGTTGCGTTGCCTTCCCCAGAGACAAAGTAATGATCCTATGTGTAGAGGCTGCTTTCAGGCAAAAAGGCTTGAGCAACGGAATATAGAAAAGGCCTATCAGGCAACTCACTTCAAGATATCCACAGGCCCTCTCTGACTAATGGGCAACTTACAACCAGGAACAGTTACCAAAAAAGAGGGGAATTCCACATGTCGCCATAAGTCTTCATCCTCTCCCTTTAAAAACAGCCACGACAGCTACCTCATTGCAGATGGCCGCTCTGCTGTCCGCCTGCTGCTCCCTTGCTGTGTATTCAGTAAACTTCTGTCTCCTTTGTTTTGCCTCAGGTGAATTCCTTCACCTCCTACACCATAGGCATCCACCTGATTGTTGCCCCACATCTGGTGGCCCCCATCCAATTGAGCGACACTCCATTTAGAGACAACACTAGCCGGGAGCTGGATGTGGGATTATTTCATAACTATACCCCTGCAACAATTATGTTCTTATAATCTCCACATACATCATGGGATTTCACTAGGGCTAATTTATCTAAAGAACAAGTTGGGCAAAAAGATTGGGTCATTATGATTTTAATTAATATCAAAAGTCATAATGATGACACAGAAGACAGTTTAGGGTCAGAGTATGGGGAAAATCCGGACTGAGCCTAAGATTAGTGGAAACCAGAAAGGTGTAATAATTCTAGAACTTTTAGGATATTGCTGTTTTTTGTTTTTTCTTTTCTTTCTATGCTTTTTTTAAAATTTTTAAATGTTTTTATTTACTTTTGAGAGCAGGAGAGACAAAGCATGAGTGGGGGATGGCCAGAGAGAGAGAGGGAGACATAGAATCTGAAGCAGGCTCCAGGCTCTGAGCTGTCAGCACAGAGCCCGACGCAGGGCTCGAACTCACACTGTGAGATCATGACCTGAGCTGAAGTCGGACGCTTAACCAACTGAGCCACCCAGGTGCCCCTTTTCCTTCTATGCTTTAGAAGCTCTCTGTTCTCCAAAATCTGTTTGGTTTTTTTTCCCCCTCTATAGGATTAAGTGTATATTTAAGAAGGGTGTTTGGAAGATTCTATGTTTGATTTTGTAAAACAGTGTAGTTGAAGATCTATGAAGTACAAATGTGAATTAAGTAGTATCTAGTACACAGGGCCAGTGCTATTTTACCTTACAGATTTGCTTTTGCAACAATCTATACATGCCCTTTTTCTTTCTATGCCTCATCTTAATGAAGCACCATAACCCAAGTAGCATAAACGTTTAAAAATACTAAGGGTACAATTCAGTATTTTCAGCTTTAAATGATTCCTTTAACCAGAGGATGAACATTGTTCTAAGGAAAAGATCTTTTACTGTTCATGTGTTCGACTCCTTAATTTTATGCTTCCTAACGCGATCATTCTTCTATGAAGTACTTTTCTTCCTGTAGGGCTCCAAAGCTAATAAATTGGTCCAATTAATCAGCTTTATAATTCATGACACAAAAAGGAAGCAAATTAACAAGTCCATATTACCTCTGGCACTAACAAAGCATGTTTAACTGAAACCTGAATAAAGTGATTCACTGACTAAAATTCTCTGATATTTGCATAATCAGGCTATTAATTTAGAAAAAAATTATCTATGATGAAAGCAAAGAGAATTATCAACTTCAGGTATTAGGTATAATTTTATCCTTTCTGAAATAAAACATGCAGAACTAAAATAAAATTTGAGAAATATCAACTACATCCTTGCCTCGATTATCTTGATATGCCTTACTTTTGACTGTGTGCCTCTTGAGCATGATAAATAGTTAATGCATTTTTACTCAGATTCTCTCAATACAGTTAGTTTTTAACACCAACTATAATACTTATTAATGGTAATTTTGATGTTTAGAGGCCAATGGTTGACTTCCTTTTTATTTTATGATTTGGTACCTGACAAAATTAAGTGTTACTGTGACTTATTTGATCTTTTTAATTATATGGAGGTAGAAGTTCAAGTATCTCTCTTTGTTTCCTATCAAACCCAAGGCCGACCAATATAGAAGTATTACACCTGGTAACCTCACTCCCTACCTGTTCATTGATTTAACTGACTGCTTCTGCTTCTCTCTCTAATGAACATTAAGGTCCAAGGAGTCAAGGACCATATCTGCTTTTAGCACCTCTTCATACCAAGGTCAATATTACCTTGTTCAGTATCAGGAATCAATAGGCATAAAGCTTACAATATTATACAAATTATGTACAGATTCCAATATTTATTTGCCAAAAGTTCATTACTGTGTCTTACTTTAGCACTATTTTCCACCAAATAAAGCTCAATAAGAATAATCTTTATAAAACCGGCCAAGAATAGAACAACACTCATCATTAGGGAAATGCAAATCAAAATTGCACTGAGAGACCACCTCACACCAGTCAGAATGGCTAAAATTAACAACACAAAAAACGGGTGTTGGGGGAGGATGCAGAGAAAGGGGAACCCTCTGACATTGTTGGTGGGAATGAAAACCAGTGCAGCCACTCTGGAAAACAGGATGGAGGTTTCTCAAAAAGTTAAAAATACAACTACCCTACTATCCAGCAATCACAGTACTAGGCATTTACCCAAAGGATATAAAAATACTAACTTGAAGAGATACATGCACCCCAATGTTTATAGCAGTATTATCTATAATAGCCAAATTATGGAAAGAGCACAAATATCTATCGACTGATGAATGGATAAGGAAGACGTGATATATATATATATATATATATGCATATATATATATTACTCAGCCATATAAAAGAATGAAATCTTGCCATTTGCAATGACATGGATGGAGCTAGAGAGTATTATGTTAGGCAAAATAAGGCAGTCAGAGAAAGACAACTACAATATGATTTCACTCATATGTAGAATATAAGAAACAAAACAAATGAACATAGAGGGTTAAAAAAGAAAGCCAAATCAAGAAACAGACTCTTAACTATAGAGAACAGACTAATGGTTATCAGAGGGGAGGGGGGTGGAGGATGGATTAAATAGATGATGGGATTAAGCAGGGCACTTGTGATGAGCACAGGTGATGTAAGGAAGTACTGAATCACTATATTGTGGAATTTAAATAAAAACTTAAAAGAAAGGTAGGTGTTTACTTTTTAATATAGTTTATCAAAGACTATTTATATAAATCCATGTATAATTTGGACAACAAGGAAGTGTACTTCTGTTATCAAAATGTACAATGTTTTAGTCATATTACTAACAATATTTTAGCAGACTTATAACAAATATCTCTACTTTATCTTCATAACTTTAATTCTTTTCAAAATATTCTGGATAAAGGAACTAGGATTGATTGTCATCTTTCTGAGATTTAAAATGAAACTTTCTTTAACAGATTCTATTTTTCTCTTGTTGCTGAAGCCTTTGTATAAAATGTTTAACTGTACCTGAAATTTTAATATACTTAGTAACTTTTCTCTCCTCTGGCTGCAGATTGTACATCCTTTGAAGAAAACCTACAAAAAAGTCCAGGATAGCTTCAAAAGTTTTGACAGATTCAAAGTATACTCTGAAACAGTATAGGAAATACTAAATTAGACACAGTCTACAAGTAGCAAGACTGAGATCCAAATCTAACTCTCTGACTATTGGAGTTTCAAAAAGTCAAGGTATAGAATGAAAAATGCAAACAGACAAAATGTATAAGTACACTTCATAATGGGGAAACAAGTGTTCACTTTCAGCTGGGGAGAACCAGATCGACTATAATGGCCTAGGACAGAAAAACTGAGTGAAAAATTCATGGTCGAAACACATACGTGTAAAACACCTAACATACGCAAGCACTGCTTTAGGTTCTGGAAGAAAACAGTGAAGAAAAGAAACCTTGTCCTCATGGAGACTGCAAGCTAATGTACTTCAAAATCCTTTTGTTGAAATCAAGGATAATTTCACAGCCTTAATCAAAGGATTAAGTGAGATTTGGAAAATGCACCTAGTCGGTTATTAGTGCCTGCCTTTAATCATTCTTTCCAGTTCTTCCTATACTTTTGATTTTGACAGCATGATTGACATTACATATATTTATGTTAGTCACCAAATTCTAATTCCAGCTGCAAGGAAAACAATTTTCTTTGTTTACTAATGCAAAGTGGAAGGAGACGTACAATAATGTTGAGAGAACTCAAAATAATTTTTTTTTCTGAAAAACTTGGAAGAAAGACTTGTGTATTGGTTAAGTGCATTATATGAAACATAAAACACACTGAATGAGCCCTCAATAACTCAACTAGTGTATCACGGTAGACTAGCAAAATGATAAACCTGGATAGGCTTTTTATATTTTTATTAAACATTTCTTATGAATTTTTAATTATCATGTAGCAGGATTCTCGCACAGAGAGTCATGACACTGAGGCTTTTCTTTCCAGGAAGCAACTTTATTCCTGCCAGCACTGCTCAGTTGGGTTTGTACTTGAAGAACTGAATATATATATATATATATATATATATTTTTTTTTTTTTTACTTCTTTGTCTCCTATATATGGTAACACAAACATGCAGTCTGATTAAGTGGTCTCAAGTTACAAGGTTGTGAGGGATGTTGTCACTTACACATGTAGCCAGGTTGCCCTGAGGTTTCTTTTCTTTCGTTAGGGAGGGGACCCTACCACAATTACATATAATATATGTTCACATATACCTGACTATGTTAAAACTGGCGGCATTTGGAAGGTAAGTATAATATAAATGAGAGTAAAAACATCCTCATTTTGCTTACTGAAAGAAAAAAAATGGAGATCTAGGGAAGATGAGTCACATGGTCAAGGTCACAAAGCTAGTTACTATGGGACCTACGAAACCACTCAGCTATCTCAACTTTCAGTGCAATGATCTCTCTCTCTCACTTTTGCTTTAGGATTTAACTGTGTGGGCCATGATGTTGTCTGATCATAGGAATTTCCCCTCAAAGATATTTATTAAAATAAAAATATGCCTGGCATACAGCGGTAAACATCTCCAGGGCAGAATTTAGACTTTAATATGCAAATGCCCAAGTTTTAAAAGCTTTCCTCATTTCTTCTTCAGAGTAAAGCCAGTGGCATGTGACATCTAGGCGCGTGCATACGAGCACAAAGTAGATAATGCAGAAGAGTTTCTTTTCACTGGCACTGAAGTTAGGACTTACGTTTTTAAAAAATGAAACCAAATGGCATTCTTCTTGAAGTGACAAGGGAATGTGAAATAATCTTGAAAAAGAATGCTAATATTACTTCTGAAGGTGACTCCTCCTGCAAAGAGCTTTCCTGAGGAACAGACATGCTCATTCCCTGAACAGTGGAAACCATCACCCACACCCAGTCCGTTCCAGTTTCCTGGAAGCTGTGGCTGGTTCCCTGACCAGTTTACTCTTCTACACAAAGGAAACTGGCACTCAGACTGAAATACCACAGCTAGCATGAGCAGTTTCTCACATTTCTTTCAGTCTCTTGAGCTCATCATGTTCTCTTAAGGTGAGTAACCAGTGTTCATTTGTTGTTTTGTTGAAATACGAATGAACACTGCCATTTGTTTCTTACAGATTTGCAAATGTTTATATTTTAGAGAATGTGGATTTTGTGATTAAACAAAATCATTTCTTCAAGGATCTTGACAAGATCCTACTATGCCATTTAATTTGGAGAACTGAGTGTTGGGGAAAGGGCAACTGGTGAGGGAAATGAAACTGCTGGTATTGTCGTTGTTGTTGTTGTTGTTTTGATCATTAATGAGAAAAGATATGTAATACTGAGCTCAAGAACACCGTGTACTTGCTGTGTCACCGGGTCAAGCGTTGGGCATAGACATGACTGAAGCAGCAAGCAGGACGTACATAAATAAAGATACATAGGGTCACAGAAGGAGAAAATGGTGTCTGATATGATTAAGTCTTGGTTTCTTATCACTCAGCAGCATGCTGGGGCATTGCAGAGCATCCCTCCCCCCCCCCCCATATGCACCTTCAGCACCACATAGTACAACTTCCTCAGAAATTTCTCTTCATTCTCATTCTCCTCAATGGCCTTTTGGGCACCTCCGACAGATGGAAGGTATCAGTCACTTCTGGAAGTGCTGCCCTCTACAACTTGGGTATCATACACACCATGAAGTCCAGGTTTGAACTTGACAGGGTTGATGGGCACATTGGTGGCCTGGTGGCACAGGGAGGAACCACTTCACACCATGAGAGCTCAGCAGGTTAATTTACTTTGGTTTGTTGTTCCGTTTATTTGTTTTACTTACTTTTTTTGAAGTGTTAACTATCTTTAACTTTATACTATTTTTACTATTTTCTTTTTATGTTAGAGAGAGAGAGAGAGAGAGTGGCACAGAGGGGTAGAAGGAGAGAGAGAATCTCAAGTAGGTTCCATACTTGAGTGTGGAGCCCAAAGCGGAGCTTCATCCCATGACGTTGGGATCATGACCTGAGCTGAAATCAAGAGTCAGACACTCAACTTACTGAGCCACCCAGGCGCCCTGATTGAACTTTATTTTTAAGTTTTTATTGTAATCCCGGTTAGTTATCATACAGGGTTGTATTAGTTTGGGTGTACAATATAGTGCTTCTACAATTCCATACAACACTCAGTGCTCATCATAACAAGTGCAAGAGAATATTATGAAAAACTATATGCCAACAAATAGAACAGCCTAGAAAAATTGGACAAATTTCTAGAAACATATAACCTACCAAAACGGAAACAGAAAGAAATAGAAAATTTGAACAGACCAATTACCAGCAAAGACATTGAATCAGTAACCAAAAAAACTCCCAACAAACAAAAGTCCAGGACCAAATGGCTTCATAGGCAAATTCTATTAAACATTTAAAAAAGAATTAATACCTACTCTTCTCAAACTATTGCAAAATATAGACCCTGATACTAAAATGGGATAAGGATAGCACCACCAAAAAAACAATGGTCCTGGACTTTTGTTTATCAATTTCATTGATTTTTTAAAAGAACCAGCTCCTCACTTCATTGATCTGTCCTATTGTTTTTTTTTTTAGTTTCTATATCATTTATATATATTTTTGTTTGTTTATTTATTTTTGAGAAAGAGACAGAGCACTAGCAGGGGAGGGACAGAGACAGAGAAGGAGAGAGACACAGAATCCAAAGCAAAATCCAGGCTCTCAGCTATCAGAAGAGAGCCCAACGTGGCACTCGAACCCACGACCCATGACACCATGACCTGAACCAAAGTCAGACACCTAACCAACAGAGCCACTCAGGTGCCCCCATTATATATACTTTTTAAAAATGTTTATTTATTTTGAGAGACAGAGAGAGAGACAGAGAGAGAGAGAGAGGGTGAGGGAGGGCCGGAGAGAAAGGAAAAGGGAAAATCCCTAGCAGGCTCCATGTTGTCAGTGCAGACAGGGCTCTGTGCCATGACCAGGAGATCATGAGCCAAAATCAAAAGTTGGATGCTTAAACAACTGAACCACCAAGGCACCCCTATCATTTATTTCTGCTATAATCTTTACTTCCTTCCTTCTGCTGGTTTTAGCTTTTGTTTGTTGTTGTTTTTCTAGCTTCTTTAGGTGTAAGGTTATGAGGTATGCCTGTCTGGCTATAAACATCCCTCTTAGAACCACATCTCTATGGTTTTGAACCACTGTGTTTTCATTTTCATTTGTTGCCACGTACTTTTTATTTCCCAGTCATCTCATTAATTGTTTAGTAGCATGTTATTTAATTGCCATGTATTTGTGGTCTTTCCAGATTTTTTCTGGTGATTGACTTCTCATTTCATAGTATTGTGATCAGAAAGGATGCATGGTATGCCTTTGATCTTGAATTTGTTGAGGTTTGTTTTGTAGGCTAAGACGTGATCTATTCTGGAGAATGTTCCATGTGCACTTAAAAAGAATGTTCTAAATATATCCGTTAAGTCCATCTGGTCCAGTTTCTCATTCAAAGCCATTGTTTCCTTGTTGATTTTCTGTTTAGATGATCTGTCTATTCATGTAAATGGGGTGTTAAAGTCCCCTATTATTATTGTATGATTATTGATTAGTTCTTTTATGTTTATTATTTACTGTTTTATATATTTGGGTGCTCTCATGTTGGGTGCATAAGTACTTACAATTATATATTTTGTCAGATTGCTCTCTTAATTATTATATACTGTCCTTCCACAGTCTTTAATTTAAAATCTGTTTTGTCTAAGTTTGGCACTCCAGCTTTCTTTTGACATCCATGCATGGTAAATGTTCTCCATCCTCTCAGTTTCAATCTGCAGGTGCTTTTAGGTCTATAGTAATCCTCTTGTAGGCAGCATACTGATGGGTCTTGTTTTCTTTTTTCTTTTGCTTTCTTCTTCTTCCTTTTTTTAACCTATTCTGTCACCCATTATCTTGATTAGAGCATTTAATACATTTATATCCAAAGTAATTATTGATGGATATATGTGTCATTTTATTAGCTGTTTCGTGGTTGTTTCTGAGTATTTTCTCTGATCCTTTCTTGCCTTTCTCTTTTTCATGGGTTGCTAGTTTTCTTTAGTGATACATTTGGATTTCATTCTCTTTATCCTTGGAATGTTTATTAGTGTTCTTTTAAGTTTATTTGTTTATTTTGAGAGAGAGAGAGAGAGAGACAGCCTGCAAGTAGGGGAGAGCCAGAGAGAGGGAGAGAGAGAGAATCCCAAGCAGGCTTTGCACTGTCAGCACGGAGCCCGATGCGGGACTTGAACTCACAACCTGTGAGATCATGACCTGAGCTAAAATCAAGAGTCAGACATTTAAGTGACAGAGCCACTCAAGCAGCCCTATTTATTAGCGGCTTTTGATTTGGGGTTCTCACTAGGTTTGTATATAACATCTTCTACATATAGCAGGCTATATGCTGCCTGCTAAGCCTGCTAAGTTGATGGTCATTTAAATTTGAACCCATTCTTACTCCTCTCTCCTTACGCATCCTTTTATTCTGTGATTTCCTTGACTGATATTTTACAAAATATTCATTTTTTACTGCTTTTGTGTTTCCTACCTTCGTACTACCACTTTTGGTCTTTCCTTTCCACTCAAAGATAATTCTTGAATATTTTTTGCAGGGCTGGTTTTATGGTTATGAACTCCGTTAGTTTTTGTTTGTCTGGGAAACTCTTCTCTCTCCTTGTATTCTGAATAATAGACCTCCTGGTAGAGTATTCTTGGTTGCAGATATTTTCCCATTCAACACTTTGAATAGGTCATTCCACTCTCTCCTGGCTTGGAGATTTATTGTTGAAAATCCCTTAATAGTTTTATGGAGTTACCTCTTGTATGTAAATATCTTCTTTTGCCTTTCTGCTTTAAATTTTTTTTCTTTATCACTATACTTTGCCATTTTAATTATAATACATCTTCGTGTGAATCTGTTTTTCCTGATTTTGTTGGGGGGTTCTCTGTACTTCCTGGATCTGGATATCTGTTTCCTTCCCCAGATTAGAGAAGTTTTCAGCTATTAACTCTTCACATAAATTTTCTTCCCCCTTTTCTCTCTCTTCTTTTTCTGTTACTCCTATATGGCAAATGTTATTATGTTTGATGGAGTCACTGAGTTCCCTAGTCTCTTCTCATTTTGCATAATTCTTTTTTCTCTCTTTTATTCAGCTTGATTACTTTCCATTACCCCATTTCTAGGTCATTAATTCATTTTTCTGCTTCTTCCAGGCTGTTGTTCATTCTATCATGCATGTTTCTAATATCCTATATTGCATTCTTCATCTCTCATTGATTCTTTTTTATCTGAGTTAAGCATCTCATTGATGTCCTCCCCCTCTCAAATCCACCGAGCATCCTTATGATCATTGTTTTAAATACTCCATCAGGCGTGTTACTTATATCTACTTCACTTAGATCTCCGCCATGGCCTTGTCCTGTTCTTTCATTTGGGACAAATTTCTCCTTGTTCTCATTCTGTCTAAGTCTCTGAGCCTGTTTCTATGCATTAGGAAAGTCAGCTTCATCTCCTTTTTTTGAGGACAAGGCCTTATGAAGAAAAGTTCTGATAGTGCCCTGAGGACTAGTATTGTCTGTTCCCCAGGGCCTGGCATTCAGGGAGTGTCTCCGATGTGTGCCGTGTGTGCTCTACTCTTTGTTTTGGCTGCTTGATCCTTTAGGCCAGTTGTCTGCAGAGGCTTTTTGCCTGTTGTGGCAGTGTTTGGTCTCTGGCTCAAATGTGGCACATTTCAACCTGGTGTGATCTGGTCTTCTTGTGAAATGAGACCTATTGTCACCGGAACCAAGCTCTGAAAAACTTCTAGGTTGGGAAATGCAGTGTGGGCAGGGGATGGGTTAAGGTCTTCTGAGGGAGGGGGCTCTCCATGCTGGGACTGAGGCAAGCTCGACTGGGAAGGGACCATCCGCATGTGTGGGGGTGGGGCTTTACTGTAATCAAGTTAGAGAGTGTAGGCACTGTGCTCATTTTCCAGGTGGCCCTGTGTTTATGATGAGGGGAGGGGGAGGGGAATAGCACCTGCCAGATCCTTTGTTCCTTTGTTCCTGGAGGGGTTTCTCTGGGATCTCCTCCAAGAAGAGCAAATAGCCTCTCATTGTGTGCCCCAGGAGCTCTTCAGATCCCTGGTTCCACACCATATGTCCACAGGCTGTTTGCCCTGCCTTCTTTCCAAGAGTGGCCCAATGCCTCTGGGCTCTATCTGAGCCAACCACACTGACCTTTGAACTCCAGGTTTAAACATTGCTGGTTTCAAGAACTTGCAAAATTGTACCCCTCTCACTTTCCAAGACAAGTGCTATGGGGAATTGTCTTCCCTGTGCACTCTCCTACATGCTAATCTGTGTTTTGCCTTTCTATGTCACTGTGGCTCCCTTCTCACTACCATGGCCACCATCCGTGTCTCTGTACTTTCTACCTTCTCTGATTGTGGCCTCTTCTCTCACTTTAGTGGCGGAGTTTGTTCTGCCAGTTCAGGTTGATTTCTGGGGTGTTCAGTATGATTTGATAGTTATGTAGTTGTATTCATGAGAGGAGGCAAACCTAGAGTCCTACTCCATGTCTATTTTTCCCTTTCTTGACCATCTTTTTTAAGTGTTTTTAACTATCTTTTAAAAAATTTTCTGGGAGAAGGACAAAGGATTTCACATCAGCTAAATTTAGCCTGTCACGACATGATGTGGCCACTGATACGGTGGGCAACTGATCCATGGAAACAGGTAGATGGACTCATCTCCTTCCTGAAAAAGGCTAGATATACTTGGCCTAAAGGACCGGCCAGAGAATAGGCCCTTTGCATATGCTAGCACTCAGAGGAACAGATACAAAGTGCACTATATACTATATTGTTGTTAATATAAAAACTATTTTATATAATATATAAATATATATCCTATATGTTATACTTACATACTATATATTTATAATCAGCATATTTACATAGTTCTGTTTAGAAAGACAGAGTACACTAAGGACTGTCTAATGTATACTTATATCCAAGCCTTAGAAACATTCGTCCTAGATATTTCCAACTGAATATGGCCGCCACAGAACCATTTGTTTACATTTAAATATCAACCTTCCCCATCTTAGTAAATGGTTTCACAATCCATCTAGCCAATCAGACTGAAACCTAGAGTTCATCCTTGATTCTTCTCCTTTACTACAGCTCCAGCCCATCTATCTACTCCATTAGCTCTACCTCTAAAATGTACTTCCTGAGTCTGACTGCAGTAGTCCCTCCTTATCCATGGGGTAGACATTACAAGACCCCTAGGGGATGCCTGAAACTGCTAATATACTAGGCCCTATATATACCATGTTTTTTTCATACCCACCTATGATAATATTTAATTTTTAAGTTAAGTATAGTCAGAGATTAATAACAGTAGCTAATAAGAATATAGAACATTATAAAATATACTGTAATAAAAGTTATGTGAATGTGGTCTCTCTCTCTTTCTCTCAAAATATCTTACTGTGCTATATTCACCCTTCTTTTCCTCGTGATGCTGAGAGATGATAAAATGTCTACGTGATGAAATGAAGTAAGCTGATAGTCGTAGACATGTGACCGAGCATTAGGCTACTACTGACCTTCTGATGATACGGCAGAATGAGGGCCATGGTTGACTGGGGGCAACGGACACCACAGAAAGTAAAACTGTGGTTAAGGGGGACTACTGTACTTCCTCCCATCTCCACTGTTTAAATCTGGGCCAGTCTGCCGTTATTTTTCACCTCCAGTAAGGAAGCAACTTCCCAAATAGCTCCTTTGCTTCCTCTTTTGCTCCACTATACCCACCTTCTGCCCAGAAATTAATGTAAATGAGAAAGTGGTGTTGCTTTGCTTAAACCCTCAAATGGCTTCCTTCAGCCACGGGAACAAACACCAAACTGCTTTCAGTGGTCTCAGAAGCCCTGCCTTGCCTGCCTCCTGACTCTCTCTCTGATTGCTTCTCTCTCCGCTTTCCTTTTTTCAACATGGCCAGCCATACTGGCTTTTTATACTCAACAGGAGAATCAGTCCCTCCGCATTTGATGTTCCTCATACTTAGAATGCTCTTCTCCCAAATCATTGCACAGATGCCTCCTTCTCATTGTTCAGTTCTTGTCTCAAAGGTGAACTCCCTGGAGAGTGCCTATCTGTCCCTCTTTCCACATTATTTTATTTATAGTGTTCATCAGTAGTCAAGTTCATCTTATATATTACCTTCTTTGTTCTTGTCTTTCCCCTCTATGGGGACAAGGATATTGATTTCCATCATCAGTGTATCTCCAGCTGTAGAAATATCCTTCGCATAGCAAAACTTCAATAAATATTTGTTTACTGACTATTTGCAATTAAAAAAAATCTAATGTTTATTTTTGAGAGAGAGAGACACAGAGCACGAGTGAGGGAAAGGCAGAGAGAGAGGGAGACAAAGAATCCAAAGCAGGCTCCAGGCTCTGAGCTGTCAACACAAAGCCCCACACGTGGCTCAAACACACAGACTGTAAGATCACTACCTGAGCCTAGTCGGACACTTAACAGACTAAGTCACCCAGGCGCCCTGACTATTTGCAATTTTTAAGGATCTGAAAGTATTGTCTATGGTATAAATATTTAAACAGAGGCCTCTGACATGAATCAATCTTTGATTGATTTTATATATAAACTTAAAAATTATTTAATTTTTAATTACTAGCTATTTAAACTGTACATTACTGGAGTGTCACTGAGGTGTGGAGGACTTTAGTTCTCCTAATGGCTTTTGTTGGATGTCAATCTGACCTTGAGAAATTCTGTAGTATTATGTATGTTTACATGTGTCTTTATCTCAATCCTTAGGCATTGAGATTTGGAACTTTTAAGAATCTTGAAGTTCACAAAAGTAGAAAGGTACAATCTATTAGTAATAAGTGTTAAGTCTAGGTCTTCTACAATAGGTCTACTGATATTTTTATAAACAATGTTACCTCCACTCACATAGTTTATTTGCCTGCGCCTCAATGAAAATAAAACACGTTAGGTTGCAGTCTAACCACCAAATCAGGAAATATATTGATAAAGCCTCTGAATTAAATTTAAATTCAGGATAAAACATAGCAAGCACACTCTGGAGTTATCTAAGGGTAAGAATAGATGTTATTATTTTACCTTCACATTCCTGCCCAGTAATAAAAATTGAGCACTGACCTGAAAATATAGTTGCAGACAATCAAAACTGTTAATATATATCATTAGAAAATATCAGCATGCATGCTGTATCAAAATAAATATATGTAGAATTTAATAGTATATAAGTAGATGAATTTTTTCTTTATTGGCAGAAGAAAACATAAGCGTATCATTCTATACTTGAACAAGATATTTAACAATATTCCCCTCAAAATTCCAAAATGTACATACTGACAAATTTCTAAACTACATTAAAATTAAAACTGTTGGGGCATCTGGGTGACTCAGTCAGTTAAGCATCAGACTTTGGCCTAGGTCATGATGTCTCTGTTCCCAAGTTTGGGCCCCATGTTGGGCTCTGTGCTGACAGCGCAGAGCCTGGAGTCTGCTTCAGATTCTGCATCTCCCCCTCTCTCTTCTCCTCCCCTGCTCACACTCTGTCTGTCTCTCTCTCAAAAATAAATAAATATTAAACAAATAATAATAAATTTGAATTAAAATTGTCATTTCAATACATCTGTCTCTGTACTATGACTTACAGAACTGAACAACGAGCAGAGTATGAAGGCTATGCATCCAAATTTAGTATTAGAATTTCTAGAAAGGTAGCCCATGTGAATGAGAAAACAGGTGAAGCCCACATTCACTCAAATTGGGGCACTCACCCCCGCACTTGGCTTACGGAACTGCAGATTAGACGTGTGGATAGTGTCCTCCCTCGATTAGCAGCATGGGATAAGTGTAAATTCATGTGATCCCATTTTGTAATGGTGATTCTTAACATAATTTTCAAAGATTTAAAAAGTTTTTACACAGAAATAGATTTCTAGATGTTGAATTTCTATTATGATGGTCAAAACAGTCAAATATTAAATGGTTATTAATATGACGGAGTTTTTCTTTAAAAAACGAAAACAAAAACAAAAAGTCATGATAGCACAGCAACTGCTGAGCTTCTGGGACTTCTACCATCTTCCCCAAGTTCTGAAGATTGAATCCAATTATCTATAAAAACCCCAGGGTTCTTGTCAGAGTGATGTGCTTCTATTTCTTCTAAATTTTCCCTAAGAGTCCATTTGCAGGACCACTATTCCGAGTTAAGTCACAACATCTATTTTGTGAGAGAGGACAGGAGTAGTGAGTGGGAAAGTCGATGTGAATTTGCACCATTGGATAAAGGAAATGTATGTTCTTAAGTGACGTAAAATGCCCACGGGATGAGACGTGGGAAAACCACTACTTAATCCCCAAGGCCGTGATACAGAAGTGATAAGAAATACTCCAGCCACATCAGTTCCTTTTGATTTCTCTGCTTAAATAGAGCGTCTAGCATTTTTTACTCACAAGAAGAAGCTATCATGTTAATACACAGAATGACTTTTTCAAATCATTATTCTAACATCTTTATGATTCCCTTTGTTATTACAGTTTAATTCATTATCAGTATCGATGAGTAAGTCTAGAGATCTAATGTATCGCATCATGATTATAATCATACAGTGTTAGATACTTGAAATTTGCTCTGAGAGTAAATTTCAGGTGCTCTCATAAAAAATAGTAATTATGCAAGATGATAAATTAATTAGTTTGACTGTAGTAATCACTTTACTAAGTATACATATAGCGAATCATATTGTAAATTTAAATATATATAATTTTAATTAAAAAACAAAATTAAAAAGTACAGTGTCTGTATTGATTATACTCATTAATTCAAACCTTACCATTTGCTTGCCTCTTTTAACGTATTACCTAACATATAATAATTTACATACTAATCAGATTTCACTCAGTATTTTTTTCCCTTTTGGAAAAGCATACTAGACTTAATTCTTTTTTTTTAAACGTTTATTTATTATTGACAGAGAGAGACAGAGCTTGAGCATGGGAGGGGCAGAGAGAGGGAGAGACACAGAATCTGAAGCAGGCTCCAGGCTCTGAGCTGTCAGCACAGAGCCCTGACGTGTGGGGCTCGAACTCACAGACCGTGAGATCATGACCGGAGCCGAAGTCGGACGCTTAACCAACTGAGCCAACAAGGCACCCTACTAGATTTAATTCTGAAAACTCATCGAAGTTCTGATTCACCTTTGCTGACAGTGGGGTTCTTTTTTTACTTTGTTAAGGAAACATACAACTGTCTACGTGCCATGGGAACGGAGAACTCTAGTTTTAAACTTGACAATAGACAAACTATTAAAAGTCCATTTTCTCTTCACAGTTCATCATCACATATGAAAATATGCTCAAAATATGAAAACACTGCCATGAAAAAACAAAATAAAAGTAAAACATTCAGCATGGAACTGTGAAGCCTCTTGATAAGTGAATCAAGCCAGAGTTTTCAAATAAGAATATCCAATAGGTCTGAAAGTTCATATTTAGACTTGGTGATTCTGAATGAGGTTTCATAATTCAGTTAAAAAAATAACTCCCCTCAATGAAAACTGCAGTGGTCACTCTGAAAAACAATATGCAGTTTCCTCAAATAGTTCAAAATAGAACTACCCTAGATCCAGCAATTGCACTACTGGATATTTGGCCAAAAGATACAAAAATACAGATTCCAATGTTTCTTTATTTAATTTTTAAAATTTTTATTTATTTTGAGAGACAGAGCATGAGCAGGGGAGGGGCAGAGAGAGAGACACACAGTCTGAAGCAGGCTCCAAGCTCTGAGCTGTCAGCACAGAGTCCAACATGGGGATCGAACCCATGAACCTTGAGATAATAACCTGAGCTAAAGTCCAGTGCTTAACCAACTGAGCCTCCCAGGGGCCCCTGTGCACCCCAATATTTATAGCGGCATTATCTACAATAGCTATGGAAACTATGTAACTATGGAAAACTATGGAAAGAGCCCAAATGTCTGTCAACTGATGAATGGATAAAGAAGATGAGTATATATATACAATGGAGTATCACTCAGCAATCAAAAAGAATGAAATCTTGCCATTTGCAATAATGTGGATGAAACTAGAGGATATTATGCTAAGTGAAGTAAGTCAGTCAGAGAAAGACAGATAGCATATTATTTCACTCACATGTGGAATTTAAGAAACAAAACAGATGAATATGGGGTAAAAGAGAGGAAAACCAAGAGACTCTAACTATAGAAAACAAACTGAGGGTTACCAGAAGGGAGGTGCATGGGAGAATGGGTTAAATAGGTGATGGGGATTGAGGAGGCCATTTGCTGTCATGAGCACGGGGTGTTGTATGGAGGTGTTGAATCACTAAATTGTACACCTGAAACTAATATTACACTGTATGTTAACTAACTGAAAATTAAATAAAACTTTGAAAGAAAAAAAAAGCACAAAAATTTTAAAAATAAAGAGATCTCATACTCTCACACACACACACACACACACACACACACATACTCCCCTCTATCCTAAGATCGAAAAATATGTTGCTTCTCAAACTTGATAATATATAAATGATTTTTCTTTTTTCTCTCTAAGTAAAGGAATATGATCTCTCTTTTTTTTTTTTTTTGTAGAAAAATTTCACCTTAACCACATGGAGGTAGCGGAATTTGAGAATGTTTAAGTTTAGCTAGCAGACGCATTTTTTTGTTTTGTTTGGATGAGTACTTAAGCCAGAGACTATTCTATTTGTTCTTGCATTCCAATGAATTTGTAAACCCAAAGAGCACCATAACAGGACAGATGAGTGAAAATGAACAAATAAGATCCTCAATTATTTCCGAGTCTGCATCTCAGAGCCCTAGATTCCTGAGGAAAGGGCTTGGTTATTTTAAAAAAAGTAAAAAGTTGTACTAGCCCCTGTTTGATGTTGCAAATGGCCAGCGTTCTCTGATACTAGTCTTGGACTTGAAGAGATGTCAGAGCCAGTGCCCCTAGTTTATGCTGAAGGAGCATGATTTAATGCTAAGTCCTTGGCTCTGCACTTGGACTTGTGTCTACATCCGAGCTCTCATGTTCATTGTCTCTGTGCCCTCCTTTAAAACTCTTTTAAGCTTGTGTAAAATGGCGATATTAATACAGCCTGACTCAAAGTTTTTGTGAGAAGTGAACTAAAAACATGCATTAAAGGGCTTACCATAATCTTTGACAGGGATAGGTGCTCAAAAATATTAGCTGCTATCACTGTCTGGCAGTTACACATAATCACGTTAATTAGGATTTCAATTTGTACACTAGTTTTGTAGCTATTATATGACACAACTCTTTATACCCAGCACACAGTTACTTGTTTCTTCTGTGATTAGTGAATTTGAGATGATTATGTAATTTATTAAATTATTAAACACAAAATAAGAGATTCCTTATTTCAGCTTTTCCCACCTTTCAGAAGCATTTATGTAAATAGTCTAAGACAAATAACAGTTTTTTTGTAAACATGCTAAAGACTACGAAAGTAATAAAACCCAAACAAATACCCTCAGGCCATCTCCTCCCGTGTTTGATTACTCCTCTGGTTCTTTCTTGGGTGTTGTTTTTGTTGTTTTTTTAACGTTTATTATTTTTTATTTTAAGAAAGACTGTGAGCAGGGGAGGGGCAGAGAGAGGGAGAGAGAATCACAAGCAGACTCCACATTCAGTGCTGAGCCCCACACGGGGCTCAATCTCATGACAGCGAGACCATCCACCTGAACTGAAATCAGAAGGCGGGACGGTTAACCGAACCACCCATGAGTGCCTCATGGTCGTTTCTTAATTTTAACTGAAATCCTGCCTTTAATCCAACCTTTTGTGGTAGGGTCCCCTCCCTAAGGAAAGAAAAAAAAAAAAAAAAACAAAAAACTCGAGGCAACCTGGCTATGTGCGTAAGTGACAACATCCCTCATGACCTCGTAATATAAAACCGCTTAATCAGACTGCATGTTTGTGTGTTACCATATTTGGGAAACAAAGAAGTAAAAAATATATACATAAAACTATGGTACGTGGTGTTTGGGGCTCAGTTCTTTGGGTCTGGACCCAACTGAGCAGTGCTGGCAGGAATAAAGTTGTTTCCTGGAAAGAAAAACCTTGGTGTCATGGCACTGTGTGCGAGAACCCTGCTACCCTTTCTTCCCCCCTCTTTTCTTCCTCTTTTTATTTCTGTTTTCTATGAAGTTGGAAAAGACAAGCTTTGATATTTAGAAAACAAATGTAGTTATCTCGAGTACTACTTACATCACGAAATGCTATTTGCTAAATCAAATGATGTAAATCGTTTCTATCATTTCTTTCTAAGATTTGTTTCCATTGCTATCATTCATTCTCAAAGCATCATTCATTTTCAAGTTTCATTTCATCCTTTAAATAAAGGTAATCAACATAGGACTCAGATTTCTAATGGAATGAGAGTTTGACCAATACAGAATGGAAGGAAAGATAAATTTTCAGACCTTTAGTATTCGAGTTTTCCTTACTTTACTTCACTTCCTTCCTTTTTTACTTTGGTGTTGATATTCCTGGATATTCGTTTTTCTTTTGATTCCTTTAGTAGATTCTTTTTTAATCATCTGGAGTTTATTATTCTATCTCTGTAATGTGGGTGATTTATTTCGATCTTATAATAGTGAATTCACTTTATTTTAATTTCCTCACACTTGATTATCTAGGTCTTGATTCCCCCACATACATTATCATCAAGGATTTTGGATAAAAAAAATGTCTGAAGACAGGTGACTCCTAAGATACATTAACTAGATAACAGCTATCATGTATTGAGGATTGATTTTGTGCCAGATACTTCCTAGCAATGATGTCATTTAATCCATGTAAGAAAGAAGTGAATGTTTACCCATTACCCAGATGAGGAAAGGAGGCCAAGGATTACATGGGTAGTGAGCACAAAAGTGGCCTTGGAGATCATGTCTGTCTTCTGACACAAACCACTTTTCTAAATAGCAAGGGACATTTCTGCCCCTCTTTCCCCTTTTTTCCCCTTCCCCTTACTATCTTCCTCCTCTTTTATTCTCTTCATACCTCCAGATTCTTGTATGTTTCCTTTTACTTTTTCTTATATTATTCAAGAGCTTAAACTCAAATAATTCCTAGACTGAAGCTTCATTTTATTACAGTGCCATAAACATATGTGACATTCACTAAATATTTTTAAATCAATCAATGAATAAAAAATGAAACTCTAATGTCGCCAAAATGGTGGAATAGGAGACCCCAGCCTTCATCCCCACAATGATCACTAATTAGACAGCAATCTGTGAACAGAAACAGTTCTAGAAGAGCTCTATAGTCCACTTAAGAACTTAGGCAACATAGGAGAACAAAAGCTTGAGAATAATTGCATAAAAAGGGAAAGAAAAAGAGGTTCACTTGTTTACATTATCTCAACCCCCCAAAAAAACTAACATTGCTCAATGCCAAGGGGAACTCTCCAACTAGAAAGAGTTGTTCTCATCCACAAAAGGAGAGCAGGGTGAGCGTCCAAGGTTCTCCACCCTTTCAGAGCACCACACAAAGGACCTGCTTCAATTTCACCCCACCCAGAAGACAAAAAACGTCAGATGTATAGAATATGCTAGGAAGAAAAAAAGAAAATCAGGGGCCACTACCAGTATCAGCCACACAGTGGGAGCTGCCTCTGTTCCCAGGGAGGGGCTCTGCAAAGACTCCCGGCAGCTTTCACCAGGGAAGAAACCAATCTGCCTGCAAATTTCACTAGTTTTTGCCCCACAGGTATTTGTTTTTGCTGTTACCAGTGGCGTCAGCCCCTCCTGCTACCCCACTTAGACACCAGGATGGTTCCTGGCAGCCAGCCCAGGCCTCTGCAGCAATGTAACTGCTAGGAAGCAGCCAGATACAATTGATACAATGGAAAACGAAGGATCAGGAAGAGAGTAAACAATTATACAGCAACAAACTGGACAACCTAGAATAAATGGATGAGTTACTAGAAACATAACAGCTTACTAAGACAGAATCATACAGAAATATAAATCTGAACAGACCAATAACAAGATTGAATCAGTAATCAAAAACCACTCACCAAAAAAAAGTTGAGAAAGAGACGACTTCATGGGTGAATTCTGTCAAACATTTAAAGCAGAAAGAAGGCCAATTCTGCTCCAACTTTCCCAAAAATTGAAGAGGAAGGAAAACTCACAAACTCATTTTATGAGGCTGGCATACCCTGATACTAAAGCCAGATAAAGATCCTATTAGAAAATAAAAGTACAGGCCACTATCACTGATGAATATAAGTGCAAAACTTCTCAACAAAATAACTAGCAAAATAAATTCAACAGCACATTGAAAGAATCATACAAAATAGTCGAGTGGAATATATCTCTAGAAACAAGGATGGTTTAACATATTTTCCCAGAGTACATATGATTTTATGTTGATCTTTGTATCTTCAATTTGATAGAGTACTTAAAATAACCTCTGAAAATAATTAGTAAATTTACTGTGGCAATTGTTTTTAAGTCACTGTCCATCAGGGGGCGCCTGGCTGGCTCAGTGAATAGAGCATGCAACACTTGATCTTCGGGTCATGAGTTCAAGCCCCGCATTGGGCAAAAACTTACTTTGAAGAAAAACAGTCACTGTTTATCTGAATAAATGAACTACTTTCTAATTCGACATCACTTATCCAGTCGTAGAATCTTGTTTGAAAGCAAACAACTATAACATTCATTAATAAGGTAAGGAAGCTTGGGTGTCACTGTTTATTTTATTTTTCATTTTCCCCATGAGAGCTTTGATACATCTAGCTTAAAATAAACTTTTTTTTTTTTGCTTTATGTTGAGACAAACAGAAATACACACTCGAAATATATACTCGGGACTTCTCAATATAAATTCAGAGAAAGTTTTGGGAAAAATTGATCTTCTGAACAAATGCATCATAGATCTTACAAACACACTCAGAAAAATAAATGTGCCTTGTCCACTCCATAATCCAAGATTGGTTGTACAGGTAAAGCTAAAAATCAAAACGTGGGGATTCATGGTTAGATCCATCTTAAACTAGGTTTTAAAATATTCTATTGCTGAGGCGCCTGGGTGGCTCAGTGGGTTAAGCATCCGAGTTCACGTCAAGTCATGATCTCATGGTTTGTGAGTTTGAGTCTTGGGCTGGACTCTGTGCTGACAACTTGGAGCCTGCTTCTAATTCTGGGTCTCCCTCTCTCTCTGCCCCTCCCCCATTCATATCCTGTCTCTCTCTCTCTCAAAAATAAACATTAAAAAATTTTAAATATTATATTGCTCATTTGTTTTTTTGGTGGTAATATACAAATGGAAGAAGTAAAATATAAATACATACATACAGAGTTTCTCTTGACTCCAAACCAGTTGTTACTTCCATTCTATATGGCAATATGATCAACATAGTATTCTTTGTTCTGGAAGATTCCCTTATTGCCTACCACTGTCAGACTTGGAATCTAAGGCTTGTCATCATTTACATTACTATATAGTTATTAATATAGCATGGAATTAATGCAATTCATCCTCTGTGATTCTGTTGCTGACTTGGTTGCTTGGTGATTAGCTTTATATTGTGCTTGAGCACATTTTATGCCATGGAAATCATGGTGGATAACTTGATTGGATTAAGGCAACAGACTACACTGAGCCTTCTTTAATAAACTGAACGTCAAGGGAGTACAAATATTACTTGTGAAGAACATGAGCTCAGTGACTCGACACTATTCTATCAAGTACCCTGAGATTGATCACAAGGGGATCAGAATTAATAAAAGTAATTTAAGCAGCTACTGATAAGTATCTTGCTAAGTATAGCATCTTCTCTCTTAGAATGTGGACAGTTTTGCCTAGCAAGGAAGGTTAATTTTTGGCTCTGTCACTGAGAACACCAGGTGAGGGGCAATTGATCTGTTTAATTCTGAATAGTCTTTCTGCAAACAGGGTGTGTTGGTCCTTGGGAGGACTTCTCCACCAGTAGTCCATCTGGACCTTGTTCATTATTTAAGAACTAACGCAGGGCCTTTCCCCACTCTATTTCTACTCCCAACCACATTGTGATCTAGTAGTTGAACACTACGAAATTATTGGTGTTTGGCCATTTTTACCACAGCAGTGACGATTTTATGTGGTTCAGTCAAATATACTTCTATTGACCTCACCACCTAGTACCCGTTCCAGATAGTGTTGCAGATAGATTCAGGATATTTGAGATTATTTTGGAAAACTCTTAAATATAACAACAAGAACAAAATAAACTACTAATATATAAGACTCTGTGTGTGTGTGTGTGTGTGTGTGTGTGTGTGTGTGTGTGTGTGGTTCTCACAGCATATGAAATGTTATAGAAATATGGTAAGGGGAAGAACACTACCTTCTGTTTGTAACACACCCACTGTGATATATTTTACAATTTTGATACTATTTTTACACATAAAATTTCCACAAGGTCATTCAAAATAGGAGCCTTTTTTGGTTACTTACTTTGCATCTTCCAGGAGGCCTTGCCGATGGCTTTGTTTGAATGGCAGTACAGCATTTTGCCTTTTTCATGCCTGTTACAAAATCACTGAAATTCACCAAGGAAGCTGTAAAACATAAATCATATTTCCTATTATTCTATAACCTTGCAGTTTCTTTCACAAAAGAACCTAGCATCCAGTGTGAGTGGCATCTTGTGGAGTGATTCAAATTACCTGTGTTTAAACTGGCCACATTAATCACAGTGTCTTGATGTAGGCTGTTTACGTGTTTGTGTGTCCATGGGGAGTGTGGGGATAGGGAATTATGCTACCAAGGGGTTGGGGGAGAAGACATACTATAATGCAGGTTCTTAAATCTTGACATTTGGAGCTTTTCTGTTTGGTCATTGATCCACAGACATTTGTAGATTCATTATTTCTCAACTTTAATCATCTTCTCCTTTGAGAGTTATCACTCTCTTCTTATACAACTAGGAAAATATGCAGGAGCAAGGACTCTTAGTTTCAAGAGACCTACCAGAACAATCGCTTAGCCAATTTTGAGAGTTGATAAAGCACATTTCTGAGGCAGGATGTTTCTAGAGAGCAGCCTTCTGAGTAGGTTAATAGTGGGAATTAGAGTTATTACAGACAAATGCATAAACGTCCTACTATCCAGGTTGTGTGTTTTACAGGACACTAGCAAGCCCAGCAGTAACGAAATAGCAGTGATAATTTATTGAATCATCACTCTGTAGTTTATGTGTCTTACTTATGTTCACTACAAACTTAGGAGAGAAATATCATCATCATTCCCATTTTACAGATGAGAAACCTGAGAAGCAGAGTGGTCAATAAACTTGCCCAAGGTCACCACAGTAAATAGCAGAGTGAGGATTGATGTCTACGTCTGCTTTACTCCAATGTCTAAGCTATTAATTATCATGTCATGTGACTTCTTTGATTTACCTACTGCTGTATAACAAACTACGCAAAAGCCAGGTGTTTGAAATAACAATAATTCATCTGCCCGTCAGTCTGCAATTTGGGCTGATCTCAATGAGGATAGTTCATTTCTGTGGCAGTAAGTGGGCAGCACACTGGGGGCTGAGGGATCCACTTTCAAAACGGCTCACTGATAGAATAGTGCAAGTTGTAGTCTTCTCTTCTTGTGGGCATCTCTACAAGGCACCCGAGGATTTCTCCAACTATGCTGGTTAAATTTTAAGAGTGCTCCGAAAGAACCAGGGGGAAGCTGTGATAATCTTAATGGCTTAGTCTGAAGACACATAGCTTTAGTTGTGCCATAAGCACAAACCTACCCCTACTCGATGGAAGGCAACACAGATATCTTCGTATGGAAGGATTATCAAAGTCACATGGTAAGAAAAGTGTGATATTGGGCCATCCACTTTTGAAGATACAGTCTACTGAACCTATCTGTTTGCACATTTGGAGAATTAACAACCCAGTAAGCATATGTGTAGATCATGAGTTTTCATTTAAATACATTCTACTTTTACATATTACAAAGCAATTTATATTACAGAAAATATAAGTATAGATTACAAAAAAAAAAGAAACTAAGAAATATTCCTAATTCTCACCCACCCACACATACAATGTTACACACATTTGGGGATATTCTTTCAGTCTGTCTTCTCTGTGTTTGGATATATGCCTAGAAGACACATACATATACCTATACCAAACACTTGCACACACACATATATACACACATGCACACACACACACACACATTTTAGTCACATTATTGATCCTTAATCATTCTTCCTATCGGCCATCGGAACCACACATATGAGTTCTACTATGTTCAGCCTTTCCTCCTACAATTTAGGAATGACCATTATAATCACTAAAGTTTGTAGCACCTGATACCCAGCAGGAAAACCTAACACTCTTCATTTACTTATAATTAACAGCCTTCTCATCTTCCTGCCTTCCTGCTTTCCTCTCTTTATTGTTAAATTCATAATCAGTACTCATGCTGATCGGAGGCTCTTTGGACATAGCTCATTACTTGGGCCCTACAGAAAAATATGGAATTTAATAAAGGATATGAAATCAATTTGTTAATCAAATGACTTGCTGCAGAGTGTGCTAGTATTCTACAATTAGACCGCTGGAGACCAGAATATTAGGTAGAAATCATGATCAGGCAGTATCTATGCTATGGGAAAAGTTAATAGATAAAACAATACAAACACTTAGTGACTTAAATACATATTTCCATTTTAATATATTTTAGATATATCCATGTCCAAGAGAAGGTGTTGGTAAACTTTTTCTATAAAGGGTCAGATAGTGAACATTTTCAGTTTTGCCAGTCATATGGTCTCTGTCCAACCACTCAACTCAGTCATTGTAGTGTAAAAGGAGCCACAGACAAAAAGTGAATGAATGAATGAATGAATGTTGCTGGCCATAGTTTGCAGAGCCTTGATTTAGGATTATGCATAATTTGGGATATTTTTATCTGAGCAACAATAAACTATGACTCCTTTGCCTTAAACCACACAGAAGACTACCCATAATGCATAACAGGAAGCCCTGAGGAAGATCAGTCCCAGGTTGCTTATGCCCAGCATTGCCACAAAAGTCTAGGTTTTTTTCCCTCTTTCTTCTCTTTCGTTTTCAGTATGCCAGTCTAGCTCACCCCATGGTTACAATATGGCTGCTAAGTGTTCATGTATGACTTGTAAATACAATGCTTTCTATCCAAAAAGGATACATTAAATTCTTCTCATCTACTAGTTTGAAGTTTAGGAAAGAGCTCTACATAAGAAATGCAAATTTGAGAATGTTTTCATATAGATGGTTTCAAAAATATGAGACTTAATGAGATCACAAAAAAGAGAAAATATGGAGAGAAGAAAGTGGAACCAAGGGCTTAGACCATTAACAGGTTGCACGTAAGAGGGAGTTATAGAGCAAATAGGTCTAGGAATTCTCTTTTAGAACAAATTAGATGAAAGTCGGTAATGGAACATCAATTTGAAATATCATTGTGGTCATTGATGACACTGACAAGGTAAGTGTTGGGTGGAGTGGTGGGGACAAAATTCTGATGAAAATAGGTTTAAGAGAGATTGGTAGGAGAACAATCGAAAACAATTAGTAAAGACAATTTTGTTGAAAGAATTTTAAAAGGGAGCAAAAGGTAGTACTTACTGGAGAAAATTGGATCAAAGAAGAATTTTTTCCTTAAAACAGTATATTTGAGGGGCACCTGGATGGCTCAGGTGGTTAAGCGTCTGACTCAAGATTTTTGGCTCAGGTCATGATGTCACAGTTCGCAGAATGGAGCTCTGCACTCTCAGTGCAGAGCCTGCTTGGGATCCTGTCTCTCTCTGCCCTTCCCCCACTCAGGTTCACATGCACGCCCTCTCTCGTTCTCTCTCTCTCTCTCTCAAAAATGAATAAATAAGCATTAAAAAAATAGAACACATTTGATTTCCAGATGGGAATGACTCAAGAGAGAGCTAAGATCTAATGGTATAGGAAAGTGATAGTAGGATGACTTCAAGCAACGTCCTTGAACAGAGGGAGGGGTGGTAGAACGCAGTGCACACATGGAGGTCTGGCTTGTGTAGGAGCATAGAAAATCCATTTCCAGTAAAAGCCAGGCAAAGACTGCAACGTAGATTCCACTAGGTAAGTATATGTGGTAAGACTAGCTGATGGCAATTCTTTACCGAGTGTTACGATTTTATCAGTGATAGAAAACAAGGCATTATACATCTATGCATTTGCTATGACTTCCTGATAGCAGATTGTCCCTCCCCACTCTTGAGACCCAGGATTTGGCTACGTGATGAGATTGGCCCAAGGGGACATTAATGAAGACATATGAGCAGAGGCTTGAAGTTTGCTTGTACTGTTGGTCTTGTTCTCCTGACTTTTGTTCTAAGGACGTGCTTCAGTCAGCTGCTGGTCTAAGTGTACGACACGCAGCAGACGTAGACCTGACCTACAGCTCTGAGCCAAGCACATCCCAAGCCTGGCTTACCTTAGCAGAAGGAGCTGACCTGCACACACACAGAATAAATTACTGATGTTTTGTCTCTAAGTTCCGGAGTTCTTCTATTAACCAAATAGCTGACAAATTTATCAAGCAAGCCATATTGAATCCCTATCTTCCATCAAAATTTACCTCAAAAGTGAAATTTTGCATTAGCCGTCTAACAATGACAGCTCTTCTCTGCATGAAAACTGGGACAGAGTCCGTAATAATGAATTTTGGCCTTAAAACTGAGGCCAAAACTGTCCACTTTAAAATTTAAGGAGAAAAGGCATTGCCAGAGTTACAAAGGCTGTTGAATTTTGAGTAGATAAGTTTTGGACTAATGAGAAAATCAGGCATAAAAAACAAAACTGGAGAAAAAAGTGATTTAAAAAAATGTTTTTAATCTTTATTTATTTTTGAGAGAGACAGAGACAGGGTGTGAGCAGAGAGAGGGAGATACAGAATCTGAAGTAAGCTCCAAGCTCTGAGCTGACAGCTCAGGGTTTGATGTGGGACTCGAACTCATCATCTGCGAGATCATGACCTGAGCCAAAGTCAGCTGCGGAGCTGACTAAGCCACCCAGGAGCCCCAGAAGTGATTTTTTAAGTATAGCATATATTGGCGAGCATTCTAAAATTGGAAACTATTCCAGTAATGGCCTAGATGACTTTGAGTAAATCACTTAACAGCTTTGCTTTCAATTACCCTTGTGTATAACATGAATAGATTAGAACGAACATTCTCCTTTGCCCTTTGATGTAAAATCCTGACCAATTTTTAGAATGTACATAAGAAACAACAAGGATGAGCTTCTAGTCTCGAGGTAAGGCTATCAGAGGTAGATGGTACTAGTAAAAAGATCCCTGTCAATGGCCAAAGACAAGCTAAGGAATATCACAAAGCTTTATTTTTCAATAAAGACTACAGGGTGATTTCCTTTGGAAACAGACAAAGTGCGGACTAGCTTATATACTTTTTTGATACAATCTGTCTTCCAAAATTCATTAATGAATGTGGTGGCCAAACTCTTCTTTGAATGCACAAGCCAAAGTTCAGTAGCAAAAACTGCCCAATACTTTGACACAAGAATTCTTCTCTACCACAGTTTTCTTACTTTGCACTGTAAACTGGCTGAAAAGTGGGTCACAAAGAAAGACCAGAATACTTCATTTTGCTCTCTGAAAGGACAGCCATAATTCCCAAATAATATTTTCCTTCTTTGTAAGACAAATTATGAAGGCAATAGGTCACAGATCTCATATCTATAACTTTCTGAGGTAGACAGGGCAAGAAAATATTACCCTCAGGAGAGAAGAGTAGCTTACCTCCAGCCCTATCTCAAACCTCTGCTATAGCTGTATCTTCCCCACTGCTTCCATCCATGCCCACTTTTAAGGTCACAGCTCAAATACGACACTCCTTCAAGTCACCCCTTTGTGACTGTCAGCTATTAATCACCATTTTGATACTTTAAGCAATGGTGTATTTATTTAATAGCACACAAATACGTAGTTTAATTATGTATTACCACAACAGAGACGACCATGCATGCCCCCAACACCATTCTTTCTTCTTTTGGCCTTCCTACTAGTAAGTAGAACTATGTGACTGAGATCTAACCAACTGCATGTGAGTGGACATGTGTAGACACTCATAAGCCTGGTTCATAAAGAGCTCATATACGTGATCCTCCACATTCTTCCCACTTCTCTCCTGATGCGGGTGAACACTATACCCATGAAATTCATGTGTTGAAGATAGCAGAGCCACAGGGTAGAAAAATACATGGTTCCATGAATTATAACAGAGAGCGACCTGCCAATCAGGGGCATCCATTTTTCCATCTTAGACTTTATGTAAGAAATAATCATCTACTATGTAATGTCACTGTGATTTTGTGGTTTATCACTTCAGCTAGCATTATACTAAGTAGTATAATATTTATTACTTTGCAGTGGGCTTCTACTTTAACAATGAACTGAAATATTTGCCTTTTGTTTTTAGTGTTTGATATATGTGTGTGGTAAAGAACAGGTGGAAGATGGGAGAAAGCAATTATGCTTTGGGGAAATATTTGGTAAAGAAGACACTTTTTCTTACATGAACTGGAGGTGACAGATTCTCAGAACCATGACTCTAGAGAGATTTTTGGAAACAGTGAGAGTTTTGTATGTCTTGGTTGCTTCTGACTGATCGTAGCAAGAAAAGAACTGGCCAAAATATTGTAGGTTTTAAAGCAAAGATCAAAGAGGACTTGAGATCAAGGGTTATACGGGCTCAGGGGAAAAAGAAAAGAGTCCTGAATCTTGAATAATATGAAATGGAATAAAAAGACATTGAGATTCAAAGTCCCAGTAAAAGTTTTCAATTGAACAAAACATTCAACTGAGACTTGAAGTAAATAAAGCCCAGAATAAGGGGATACCCTCCCGCCAACTCTATTGGTTGAAAGCTTAAGATAAACTAAAGAAACATGGAAAAGAGCTTGGTCTACCAAAAGGGTGAAACTTTTAATGGTATTTAATCACTCTTAATGATGAGTAGCACAAGCTTCTAACAATAATAATGGGATAGTGAATCAAAAAGCAGTGATTTTCAATTACAGCGAGAGCACTATCCACAGCTAATGTTAATTCCCTCCACAATTGTTCTGAGAAAACTCTTACTCCAAAATTATAGTGCTAGCCTTCCACTTTCCATTGCCCCCCACCCCATCATTTCTTTGTCACTAATGACCTCATGACTGTCAACTTTGATGGCATTTTCAATAATTTAACCAAATATTTTTGAGCCCCTCCCTTGTGCTGGGTGCCATGAATACAGACATTAATGGAATATGATTCTTGTCCTCAAGAATCCCCTCCTCAGGAAGGACATTGTAATCAGTCAAATCTATGACTGAAAGTGCCCTATTAAGAGTTGCCACAGATGGGTGGTAGCTATGCTTGTGCTGAGCACAGCACAATGTATAGGGTTGTCAAATCACTATGTTGTACAACAGAAACTAATGTAACATTGTGTGTCAACTATCCTTCAATTTAAAAAATGAGTTGCCACAACAATAAAATCACTGAGACTCGAGAAAATGTGATCAAACAGATAAGGGATAATCTCAGAGGTCTTAAGATTTGGAACTGAAATTAGACTTTAGAAAACCTACTGTGTCTACTAGTTTGGCAACAGGAACAACCTTGAAAACTTCTGCTCTGAAAAAATTCTATAGAAATGTTCTATAGCTTAAAAAAATTAAGTTTCAGTCAAATCAACATCAGCCATTTGTCAAAGGCAACTTACTTCCAGATTTGATTTTGACAATTTCACAATAAACACTTGTTGGAAAGCATCGTAAAATATAAAGAAAGATGGAAAGATAGTACGCAGGCAAGTTTTGCAAACTGAATGACTAAAGAAGTGCCTGATACATAGGATGTTTTACATGTAGATTTCAATATTTTATGATTCCCTCTTATCCATAGTTATCTTGCTTGAAACTTTCCAGCTTGTGCCTACTCCCAAATTCATATTCTAAAATCCTAATGGCCTAATTATGGGATAATTCCTTTTGGCCAGTAAACTAAGTTATACAGGTCAACTGAGGTCAAATCTTTCATTACTGACAATTTAAAAGTTATATTCTCACACTATCATCTATAATTCAGATAAGATATGGATAAGAGCATGGACTTCTGAACTCAAATAGTGCCTAATGCAGCTCACAAGGTTGTTTGACCTTAAACGAGTCATTTAACCTCTATCTTCTATATCACAAAATACGGATGATACTATTACATTCTGCTTGGACTGTTGTATGAATTATGTATGGAAACACCTTAAAACACTTAAAGCTATTTTTTCCTCTTAAAATCTTTCTCCTTTTCAATTCAAACTTGTCCTCAACTCATGGGGTCCAACTCAATACCTGGTGCTTTAATCGGTTTTAGATATTCAGATAAGTTTTGATACTAAAACTGGAGGTTGGCATGGTCCCAGCCCACAGGGGCTCTTGTTTCATGATGAAGAAAGAAAATAGACACTTAATTTTCATTAGTTCATTTCACATCTCTATCTCAGTGCCTAATAAAGGGCTTGGGGCATGGTAAATGCTCCATAAATATTAGTTAAATTAACGAATAGATCAACAATATATAATACAGACCAGAATATGATAAATATAATGGTAGTACAAAGAAGGCAAATACAGAGAAAGGAGAGATAAATTACTTCTCAGAATTGCATATATATGAATGGAGAAGTGGCATAGTGAAAAAATAATTCTATTGATCCACTAGGATGATGATGAGTTTCTTTTATCCATTTCATATTAAAATTATCTAAGATCTTAATGAAATCCTACGAACTAGTTCAGTCATCTCCAATATACATTTTGACACTGCTTTAGACTGTAATTAACACCATATTTTACTTGCTTCATTTAACATAATATCTCTAAAAGTAAATTTAGTCTTGTAATAGGGTCAACTTTGACATTTATTCTAAAAGATAATTTTAGAATTTTCAATTAAAGATATTCACCTTATGTATAGTTTATTATCTGTCATGGTGCTGGCGGTGAGCCCATCTCCTCCTGTATGTATCCAATAAGGAATAATGAATTAAGCATTAGCTTAGGTACCAAGACACTTAAAGTCATTTCTCTGTTGTTCCATATTAATTCTGTGACCAGAGGAAAGGCATTCGATCATGCTGAAATTCTTTTCCTCCATGTAAAATGAATAGTTCATTATAATATCCTGTTATTACTACTCCAGAGAGTTTCTTAAAGGATTAAATTAAATAAAAATAAAGAGTAAACTTTAAAGTAAAAAATATATGTAATAAATGTTAATAATTAAAAGCATTTTATAATAACAGTTCTAGTAGTAATAATACTGTTTCTTGTAAACTTATGAACTTTCTTTAGTAATTCTCATGCCAGATTTTCTTGGAGTGGCCATGTTTACCTATTCCCAGAAGTATGTTGGGATGCTAATGTCTCCATGTCTCACTTGTGTAATTATTAAGGAAATCTGGAATAATTCGTGTGCCTACTTAATGTCAGCCATTGTGGGGGTCAAATTTGGGTATTTATTTATTCCTGACAAATTGGACATTAATGAAGGAGTGAATTCAGGTCCTGTGAGCCCTAAAGTTTATATAGTTTGGGGGCTGTTTTAAGAAAGAGAATAGACAATTATGAATACAAAACGAAGTATGCAATGTAATATAAAATTAGAGGGAGCAAATAATTTAGAACAAATTGCAAATTAGAAAAAGCTAACTAATAACACCAAAAAAAATCACCAAAAACAAAAAACACCCATGACATTTTCATTAATTATCTACCTGGCATACCTTTATACTGTGTAAATATCTATAAGCTCTCTGTCTCTTGGTATGAGTAAAATTTTATTCTCCTCCTTTAGAATGAATAAAAGAAATAGTGTTTTATCTACCATAGTTTATTTGAATTCGTTTTTGTACTACCGATAGATTTTTAATGTTTATTTATTTATTTTGAGAGAAAGAGTGAAAGTGTGTAAACGGGGAGGGGCAGAAAGAGAGAGCGGGAGAGAGAGAATCCCAAGCAGGCTCCACCCTGAGCCAAACCGGCTCAGGTCATGCTTGCAGTTCCTGAAATCAAGCCCGGAAATGAGCTCTGTGCTGACAGCATGGAGCCTGCTTGGGATTCTTTCTCTCCCTCTCTCCCTCTCTGCCCCTCCGTGCTTGTGTGCTCTGGCTCTCTGTCTCTCAAAATAAATAAATAAACTTAAAAATATATAAATAAATAAAAGTATAATTCACATTCTCAATTTATTATATGCAAAAAAAATTGAGAGTCATAAAATTTAGGTATATTGTCAATTTTAGGAAAATCTATAGAAAGGGTCTTGATATACGTAAGATTTGGCCACAAACTAACTCGGCTCTCTATATATGCATTGAACTTTAGTTCTATTCTATCCTACACACACTTCAGTGCATAGAATAGGCTCCAACTGTGCACCTTCATTTTAAATCACTGACGGGGTTGATACAGAGCAGGAAAAGTATTCCTAGAAGTCATTCTTACACTGGGCTGGGAATATCTCACTATACGTGCATATAATTTTGAGCCATATAATTATATTTCACTACACTCAATCTAAGTGTATCTCTCATTCACTTTCCCTTTAGCTAGATCACAAAATCCTCTACAGTCACTCCATCGCTCCTCAACATGCGGGGAACATGTGATAAGATGTGAATTGGAGACAGCGGTCTAAACTGCATGCGGTTAAAATATTTTATTTATAAAAATATACAGAAGGCAAAATGGTACAGCCACTCTGGAAAACAGTTTGGCAGTGTCTTGGAAAACTAAACATGAAATTACCATATGACTTAGCAATTGTACTCTTGGGCATTTATACCAGAGAAATGAAAACTTATGTTCGTATAGAAACCTGTACATGAATGTACATTACAGCTTCGTTTTTAATACCCAAAAAAGGGAAACAACCCAAATGTCCTTCAGTGGGTGAAACAAACTGAGGTATGTTAAAACACGGAATACTCCAGTGGGTTGTAGATAAAATATTTTTATGTGACTGCAGAGTTGGGGCTCTCTGAATACATTTGGCTGAAAACGTGAGATCCTGAGCTGAGCAAGCCTTGAGAACTTAATTTACAACTGTCAAGATACTGCAAGAACCCCAGGGAGACCTACCTAACTCCAGAGGTATTCATTTACATTTCAAAAGAAAATAAAGATACAGAACTTGAAGATACCTCTGGGTCATAAAAATTGAGACACCAGAGATTATCTGCATTTGGGGAGAGATATTTACAGGACAAAAGCTACAGTGAGAACCCAGGGACCTCTACATCCCTCTCTAAGGAGCAAAGATTTTCTCTCTCCTTCTGAGAAGAGGGAGTCAGCTGTCTCTTTCTCTTGTACGCACAAAAACATGCACACAGGAAATCTATTTTATTCCATTCTTCACCAATGGCATAGACTTTGGAGTTTGTATGTATGTGAATTTCAACCTGGCTTCTATCATGCTGTTGGCAGGGGTAAGAATTGGTGGGTGGGACCCACATCATTATTTCCGTTTTAAGTGAATAATGTTAATCTGTCTCTGATCCAGAATACCTCATTTGCACATTCAGGACAAAATTAATTAAGATGAATGCCAAAAACTCAACAGCATTCATCAATATAAGCAATGAGCTGTTGAAAGGTGCAACAACTTAGATGTATACTGAGGGAATGATGCTAAGTTTAAAAAGAAAAAAAAATGTGGATCCGACAGGTGACATACCATATGATTCCATTTGTATAACAATACTG
This sequence comes from Paguma larvata, assembly GCA_030068075.1. NCBI lineage: Eukaryota > Metazoa > Chordata > Mammalia > Carnivora > Viverridae > Paguma > Paguma larvata. The sequence goes on along the minus strand of CM057831.1, from coordinate 75,675,223 downwards.
AAATAACAATAGAGATGCAGACCAGATTAGTGGTTCCCAGGGGTGGGAAGAGAAGGCACGTGGGTAGTGTTACAAAGTGCACCGTGACTGTGATGGTGAATACGGAAACCTACATACGTGACAGAATTGCATAGAACTCAGTGCATGCACACGCGCACACACGAATACACGTACAGCTGGTGAAATGGGAATAAGATCGGTGTATTGTATTGCTTTGCAAAATGTTATCATTGAAGGAAACTGGCTGAAGGAAGGACAGAGAATGTTCTCTCTGTGTTGTTGATTACCACTGTGTGAGAATCTACAATTATCCCAAATAAAAACTTTAATAAAAATAACATGAGCATGTGAGCCTAGCATTAGTACCCCTTTATGAAGGCTGCATCCCTGAAGTTCATGCTGAGTCACTTTATGGATAATTGTTTGTTTATGGGCATGAAGCTGGGAGCACTGTGACCTATCCTGTTCTGGGTTGACCTTTACACCAGTGCACAGCATAACTGTAAGCTCCATTTGTATTTGTCTTATTCATCACTGCATCCTTAGGAGCTATTAAGGTCTGGTATTAAGCAGACATTCCAGAGAATTCATGAAGTTAAAAAACAAACAAACAAACAAACAAACAAAAAACCAAAAAAAAAAAAAACAACTGCATATATCCTGATTTTATCTCAACACTGCCTGGCTATTTGGTTTTTACTTATTCATACCATGACATTAGACTCCTTTAAAATAATGTGTTGTGAAATGACTTACCATCAAATAAATGTGGGGAGTCCTAAATATTTGTGAAAGAGTTCTTATCCACTGCCAATACAGTGGTAAAATACCTGTAAAGTGATTTAGTTTCAGACTAGGAACAATGTCTCAGAGTAGACTTACGGATTCTTTGAGAATACCACCAGAGATTTAGCCCACTGAAATGTTATTTCTGTTTCCTTTTTTTCTCTATTCTCAGCGAGCAGACTTATCTTGGAAGTCTTGGGACTACATTCCTTAACATCTTTTGAAATTTGTGAGTTAGGATCAACATTTGAGAGGGATGAATATAAAAGGCTTAGAAAGGTTCAATAACTCACTCAAGGTCTTAAACAGTGAATGGTGAAGTTGACACTTGAACTAAGGATTTTCTATACTGTTTCTTAATACTTATGGATTATTAACTCTGGGGCAAAAACGAACGAGGCGCTTCACTTTGGGAGGGAGTCTGAAGGAGGAAAAGAGAAGGCAGAAACTAGTGATAAAGGGGAGTGAGGAAGGCTCAGTCATTCCAGAAGGAAGGAGAGGGACCTAAAAGAGTATCTGGAGAACAAAAGCAAAGGGGAGCAATGGAAGGAACCCCTAGCAAGGGCGGCAGCAATTGTTAAAGAAGGTTATTATAAAAACGACATCAATTGCAATTGACCAACAAAATTTTCAAAGAGCGAAAATGATGAAGTTCATCTTACTCAAAGTATTGGGAAAAGCAGATGGAAGGGGGAAGAATCTGAGCAAACATGTTCTTTAAGAGTAAATAAAAGATGTGATGAAAATAAAGATCAAAGAGACTGGTGAGGAAGACCAGAGGCTCTGGGCGGAGTGGAGCTCACCTGCACACCACCTGCTGCCTTTCAAAACTGAAGACTGGCCTAAGTGATCATCTTCTCCAGCCTCCTGTTGGGCTACTAGGGAGATGTGGTTCTGGGAGGGGCGGTGAGTTATGCAAGGTCACATTTCGAAGTCACAGAGTGGAACCCCAACCTTGTATGGCTCCAACGTCATCTTTTGTTGTTGTGTCATAATGCCTGCTGTTTTTCACTCAGACTTAAATTGAAATTAGTGTAATTAAAATTATACACCCAGGTGCATGTACACACACATACGGGAAAGAATAGAGAAGTCAGCTGATTGATGGGAAATGGCTCTGTCCAGTCCATTGTGGTTAGTTGTTACGATGTTACAGGTAAGCATGTACACGGACAGGAGTGTACCCCATGCATTGATCACAAATACCCCTCATCTTCTCAAGGCTACTCAGTCCTTTAGAGCATGATCTTTGCTACCTCCTCCCTCTCACACAAAAATACTTGTGATCTGGAAAAATAAACTGTGGGGACTTTCATTAATACAGTGGATTGACATAGATATGAAGCAATGTAGTGAAATGGTTAAACCAAGTGCCTTAAATACAGATAAAATGGATTCGGTCTGCAACTTCCTCGTATTAGCTAAGTGCTTTGGGGCAAATTATAAAAGATATTTAGTCTTGGTTTGGGGGCTAATAAAATGAAGATAATAATATCAACTCCATAGAATTGTGAGCATTGAATTAAATCCAACATATCCAACAGGCTTTGCAAAGAGCTTGGCTCGGTTCTGGCGTAGAGAGCGTAGTCAATAAACTGGAGAGATTGTTACTGCTGTGAATGAGAAGAGATGTTTCCCTGAGAGGATGAAATGCTTCTAGATCCTTCCCCCAAACAGGATAATCCAGTCTTACTCTGTCCCTTTTGCCTCCAAACCAAAGGAAATTAAAAGGCAAAAAGACTAATTGAAATGCTAAATAACCTTCTTCAGCAAATTTCAACTCCTTAATAACAAACATGTGAACAGAGTCTCAAGACCCTCTTGTGCTTTGTCTCTCCCATGGCTACAGAGAGGGGGGAGGGAGGAAGAAAGATGAAAGGAAGAAAGAAAGAAAAAAAAAAAGAGAAAGAGAAAGAGGGAGGGAAGAAGAGAGAAAGAAAGAAAGAAAGAAAGAAAGAAAGAAAGAAAGAAAGAAAGAAAGAAAGAAGAAGGAAGGAAGGAAGGAAGGAAGGAAGGAAGGAAAGGAAGGAAGAAAGAGAAAGAAAAGAGAGAGAAAAGCAGGCAGGGAGGAAGGGAGGCATAAAGAGAAGGAGGGAGGGAGGTAGAAAAAAAGAAAGAGAGAGAGAGAGAGAAAAACTCCACAAAACTCCTTGTCTGCCAGTCATTTTATTTCTATTTTCCCTTCCTAAACCCTAATTATCTCTTTAGTCTAATTAACTCCTGTAGAGGGCTCTGGAGACAGCTAAGCAAAGAGAAGCATTTATTTTTGAGGTAAAGCAATTTTTGTTATCCTTTTGAAAGCACTAAAGCACCTCTCTAAATTCAGGGCTTAAGATGAGTACCTCTCACTGCAGAAACCAATTCAAGCAATGTGTCCATACTCTGGACTGATCCTGAATAAATTTCTCACTTCTAAACAGATTTAAAGTTCAAGAAGTAGAGTAAGCCTCAAACATACCAGACTGTTGGCAAAATTTTTATTTTCAACCCACCCAATATCCGCTTGATCTACAGTGAAATCCTTTCCTATTTTAATGCTTGTAGCCCACCTAAAAAATTAGCAACCCCTTACTATTGAAACGTTTGCATCGGTACATTCTTACAACTCTCTGGGTAATGGTTTAATGAAAGTTTCATTTATAACACTACTTCAGATTGAGTAGTCATGAGAGTTCTTTTTAGAGACGGTGACATTTAACCTGAAAACTTAATGACAAGAAAGACACTAGTGATGTAAAGTTCAGGCACAAAAATGGAAATGAGCTGTGTTTTAAGGACCATAAAAAGGCCAATGTGGATAAAATATAGATTGGAAGGGGAAAAGTGGTAGGAGATGGTGTTGGGGTGGGCAGAGATCACTGTGGCGGCTGTGAGGAGAATGAATTGTGGCAGGGAATCTAGCTGAGAAGAGTGACATTTGCGAGGATGGAAAATGGCAGTAGCTTGGTCTAAGGTGGTCATATTGGATCAAAAATACATATTGCTTTGGGATGTATTTCTGGCCAGAATAATTAGGATTACTGAATGGAGAGGGGGAGACAAGGTGAGGAATTAAAGATGGCTTCTAGATTCGAGACTTCAAAGCTACAGGGGCAGTGATGCAATTTATGGAGATATCAACGTTGAATGAGAAGTAGATTTAGAATATTACATTTGGCTGCATTCCCCCTGCTACTTCCCAGCATTCTGTAGGATAACTGAAATATAGATATGTTGTCAACATCAGGAATTCATACAGTTAACTAATATAAAACGACATTAATTCAATGGTGTGAGTGTGTAACTATGAAATACATTTATCTTCATATCTAATCCTGAGAGGCAAGATTTCAAGCTGATTAAGATGTAGACTTTCTCATGAGGCTTCCTTCTCTCTGAATTTTCCTCTGCTTACGTCACTGACCTTGGGGGCTAGTTCTTAATCTTTTCCTTCATTAGTTTCTTCACCTTGGTTAAGATTCAACATGTTAATAGCTGAATCCTCAGGGTGGTGCTCTACATGGAGAACATGCTGAAAAATATTATTATGTTTAACAATGCATTTATTACCATATGAACATCCATTTGCTGTCATATAATAGGATAATGTTCGTTCTGTGTTTTATTCTCTATTTGCTCAGGGTGTGATCCCTAAGGGTTTCCCTCCCCTCTCATCCTCTGACACCTTTCCTGCGGCCACGTTCTCCAGGTCACATCCTCATTTAATTATAAAAATAGCTAGCACTGAATTGTTCATTCCCTTGGGCTAGTAAGAAATGTTTATACACCATTTAAATTAATATATCTTATTAATCCTATGAACAGGCTTTTTTAAATGTTTGTTTATTTATTTTGAAAGGGAGAGAGCATGAGCAAGGAAGGGGGAGAGAGAGAGAGAGAGAGAGGGAGAGAGAGAATCCCAAGCAGGCTCACACTGTCAGCACAGAGCCTGATAAAGGGCTTGATCCCACGAACAATGAGATCATGACCTGAGCTAAAATCAAGCGTCAGACATTCAACCGACTGACCCACTCAAGCATGCCTGAAATAGGTTTTATAATCTCCATTTCACAAATTTAAAAAAGAAACCTGATGTTTAGAGAAGACGAAAAATTGTTTCAAGCAGTAAGTAACCAGAACTTGGACTGGTCTTAGAACTATATGAGTACATGCGGACTTTAAAAAACAAAACAAATGAACACAGTGGGAAGAAAAGAGAGAGGTAAACCAAGAAACAGACTCAACCATAGAGAACAAACTGAAGGTTGCTGGAGGGGAGGTGGGTGGGCTGATGGGTTGAATAAGTGATGGGTATCAAGGAGGGCACTTGTGATGAACACTGGTGATGCACGTAAGTGATGAATCATTATATTGTACACCTGAAACTAATATTACACTCCAAAGTAACTAACTGGAATTTAAATAAAAACTTGAGGAAAGAAAAAGAATGATGAGTACAGCCACCTGCTGTGGTCACTCTACTTATTTTCAAATCTTATAGCTCACACGGCCATGGACAGCCATGTTTCTTCACTCTACCCATCAGAATGGCCACATTCCCCTTTGTGAGATGTTTCCCTATGCATCTCTGACCTGTCCTCACCTCTGCTAGTGTTTTCTCTCAGCCACCTTACCCATCCTTTTCCCTACAGCAGAAATTCCCACAATGCCTCCGATTCCATTCCATAGGTTGACATCCTTGTCACCCTTTCCTTCTCCCCTGACAGGAATGTGCCATTTCACCCCATTCGGGGCCTTTTTCATGCATCTTGGCTATGGGACTAGTATCCAGGATTCCTTGTTTGCTTTATAGATGGTCATCCTGGCATCCATGAACGTTCCCTGAACACTGACAGAATCTCTTTATTTTTTTTTTATTTTTAATGTTTATTTTTGAGAGAGGGAGAGACAAAACGTGAGTGGGCGAGGGACAGAAAGAGAGAGAGACACAGATCAAGCAGGCTCCAGGCTCCAGGCTCTGAGCTGTCAGCACAGAGCCTGACCTGTGGCTTGAACTCACTAACCGTGAGATCATGACCTGAGCAAAGTCAGATGCTTAACCAACTGAGCCACCCAGGTGCACCTGACAGAACCTCTTAAGTAAAAAACCACAGTCATGAATGTTTATTTGTACAGAATACTACTTGCAAAACTGAAGTTTAGAAAAGCTTTTTTTTTTTTTTTTTTTTTTGGTTGTCTCTTGAAAATATACATGATTCGGTAGAACATGTCTAGAATCAATAAGCCTACTTGCTAATTTTGTTGGAGAAAGACTAGCAAAGTGGATGGGGTTCAACTACTTGAGTTCTGTTGTCATTGCCTGTCTCACCCATATCCCATACCCCTAATGAACTAGATACAGTTTTTTCAATGCTATCCATCAGAGACAGAATAAAATTATGGAATACAAGTTCTCTTTTTATGAGCAAAATGTTTAAATTATGGAGGACTTTATAGAGGCAAAATTGAGGGAAGACAGAGAATCTGGTTCTGAGAAGTGGGGAAAGAGCTACAGTAACAATGTCATTTCAAAGGAATGTTCTAGTGTTCCAGCAAGGATTCTCAATGACAGAGGGAAAGAATAAAATAAGATAGTGGAAATTCTGAAGTGGAGCAGGGTAGAGTTACATATATAAATTTTAAAGACCATATGCAATATTAGAATGTCATTTTATAGCTGGAAAAATTATGGCTATTCTCATTATGTAACTATGGAAATGCAGAGCTCAGAGAAATCTTGACCAATGATGCATAATTCAAATAAAGCCTGAGAAACACTGCTTTAGAAGATCTATGTGCTTAGCTAATTGACTGACTGTATAAATAAATCATTTGATTAAAAGTTACCATTGAGTATACTTTCCTGCTCAGAGCAGGCAATGTTATAAATTGCTCAGTAGAATCCTTGTGATAAATTATTATTTTCCTATAAGAGAAGGGATAGAGAGAAAAGAAAGGCATGAGCCTTAAAATCCTTTTATCCTAAACTAGAGCCCCATGCTGCTTGCACTTAGAATGATGAATAATCTTTGATTATATGAATAAGTCAATTGAACAGAAAAGAAAGCTGCCGTGTCACGCGTGCTTGGAATAGGTCTTGTTGAAAAGCCTGGTATTCAGTAATGCCTGGATCCCATGGAAGTAATTTCCTGCAATTATCAACAAATCTGAAAGTTCAGTTCTTTTTTTTTCTTCAAGAGCAGGGGTACAGTATAGCCTAGTAGTAAGACCTATGCTAAGTACTTGACCTGAGCCTACCAGGCCTTGACTTCTGGTTCCACAGCCTGTCTGCTCTGTGATCTTGGTGAAGTAACTTCATTCCCATACTCTCACTTTCCAAAACGTAATACTCTGAGAAATAGCAGCAACGTTACAAACTGGTTATGAAAATAAACTGAATTAATCCAAGTAAAATATTCACTATATTGTCTAAACAAGTTAAGCTCTCAATACATTTTAACGGTAACCATCTGTTCTCTTTTCTCCCTCGTATATAGCCGGGAATGAGCGAGATATCCCAGTACCACGTGGCTCATGTATTTTGTCTCCTCTGTAGAGCACCATTATCCCATAATGAAGCATCCCACTTGAAGTTACAATATCTAGGATTTGAATTCTCTTTTAGTCCAAAATCTACTAAATGAATGAGACGAGGATTGTCATATAATCTGAGTCTCAGTTTTCTCACTTGTATTGGAGCTTTTGAGAATTAAATGACATGTGAATAACCAGTAAATGCCGAACGAACGCGTTCTGCCTTTATTTAGTCTTCCTTCCCTAAATATTATTGGCATCGGAATATTAATAATTGCAACAAAGGTTTAATACCTGAATATGAACTCACAAAATTCCAAGGCTGCTACCTTTTCCTCATTCAATATTCGGTGATTTCTTAAGGCAAGACAGCCTTGAATTATCAAATACCTGTATAGCACTTCAATCTATTCTTTCCATGAGATTTGCATTAGAATCTTTCTATAAAAAAAGCAAATGCTTTAGGTAAATAATGCTACATTTGAGATAGAAGATGAAATTACATTTCTCTACTAAGTTTATGGTAGTTACTTTTTTTGGCGGAGGGAGGGCTTGGCCTAAGGTTCCAAAATTTTAGTAAACTCTAGATACCTTTGGTTAATGAGGGGACAGTGAATATCAAAACATGTCAAGATCTTATAAAGAAAACCATGATCCCAGTTCATCTTCTATCCTCACAAGAGTAGTAGCCCCAGATTTATGGGTTTCTTTTTCTTTTCTTTTTTTTTTTTTTACTTCCAAACAAGATTTCTTTTGAAGAATGAATTTTAGAATTTTATGCCTAACGGTAAAAGTTTGAAGAACACAGACTATGGAGCTAAGCCACATTTACATGTTTGTATAGATTTTAATCTTGTTTTCTTCCTTGAGCTCAGTTATCTGTTATCACTTCTATTGTTAGATGTGGGTCTCTATCAGACTTTCCCCTTCCACACTGCTTTTGTGTTTGTGAATTCTGAAATGCTAAGAGGCAGAAAACCACATACATGTACCTACTGATTAAAATGCAAATATCTGAGCAAGTTTCTAAAGAAAACAAGTCAAAGATTTAAAAGCTTTCTAAAATACTCAGGCAGACACTCACAAATAATGACAAGGATTATAATGGTGATAAATTACATATTTATAATGATAAAACATTATATTTTTCCTGCTAAATGTTAAGCTTAGTGAAAACAGATACTATTCTCTCTATGTCATGTTATGTTTGTTTGTTTGTTCTTTAATTGCACATGCTGTGCTTTACAAATAAAAAAATAAATATTTTTGTTAGACTAGATTCTATCGGGTTGAGATTATTTGACAAACTCAAGAAAGGCTGTTTATTCATTTCTGTGAATTTAAAAACCTTAAGACATATATCCATATAAATTGTCCCAATGATGTATCTATTGCATGTAAGATTTGTAGTCATTCCTCACTGTGGCAAATATTTATCATCGAGTGTGGATTTGATATGAAGAATAGGCAACACTCTCTAGTTAATACTACAGACTATGGCTAGTGATTGAATTGGATAAATCATTAAAATGAATTTTGAGGTGTGACAACAAAGATATTGATTTTTTTAAGTTTCTATAATTTTTGACTTGAACGTAACCCAGATAATCTTAAACAAAAAATAATGTTTGACTTTTAATGGTGGATTACTTGGATATATTCAAAATCAATTTGGATGTTAAAGAGATTGAATTTGTTTTTTAAGAATCTGACTATGTAAACTCTCAGCTTCTATCTGGAATTGTTTGATCTCTGAAAATTTAGGTCGCAAGTTGCCACAGTAAAATATTCTAGATTCCCTTCATTCCATATACAGAAAATATTTCCTTCAACAGAATACCCAAGATATAATCAGGAAAGATATGAAAATGTCTTGTCTTTTTATTAAAATTATATACTCAGGAAGGGCTAAGTTACTTATCCATATTAAACAGATATTACCAATACGATAGCAGCAAGTAATGCCCAACATGTACTAAGCTACACAAGTTGTAATATTTATTATCCTCTGCAAACACTGTAGAAGCAACTTCACGTGAAACTACCATAGAGTTCTTTAGGTACTTATTGAAGGGAAAGACAGAAAAAGTGCTCCTTAGGCGCAGGCTATTTTGTCTTAACGTAGGGCTGTCAGATTTATCAAATAAAAATCCAACACACACAGTTAAATCTGAATTTGAGATAAAGAATGAATATTTATCTATAGCAAGCATTTTTGTATATGAAATAAAAATCACTTTATCATATGCAATATTTGGGATACATTTATGCTAAACGCTTTGTGCATTTCAAATTCAAATTTAATCGGGCATACTCAATTTTATCTGCCAGTCATGTGTTTTAAGTTTGTCTGAGATATAATTCATACACACTTTACCACTTTTAGGGTACAATTTGATGAGTTTTCAGATACTCACAGTGTTTTAAAATCATTATCACAACCGATTTTAGAATAGTTACATCACCCCCAAATGAAACTTTGTATCCATTAGTAGTCACTGCCCAGTTCTACCCATCGGTTCGCCATCCCCTGTCCCCAGGCAACCCCTAATCTACATTCCACACAGGGATCTGCCTATACTGGATGTATCATATAAATGGAATAATAAGGTACGTTGTTGTTATTTTTTTTAATTAGCTCTATTTTATCAAAATTTCTTCACGTTGTAGCACAGCGTCACATAGTGCGTATCAGTATTTCAGTACTCCATTGTACTTTATTGCTGAATAATATTCCATTGTATGGATATATCACATTCTGTCTATTCATTAATTGTTGATGGACATTTGGGCTTTTTCCACTTTTTGGCTACAATGAAAAACTCTGCCGTGAACATTTGTGTACCGATTTATACAAGACCAGAATTGCTAAATCGTATAACTCCCTGTTTAACTGTTTGAGGAACTAACCTCTTTGGAGATCCTCTGGGTATCTGTCGCTCCAGGGTCCTGCTTTCAGGAGTTCATGATTCTTGCTCACTCTTTTGCCTACTCTGCAAATCTCTCTTCTTTTTTTTTTTTACCTTTTCAAGTAAATACTGTCACTCCTGCTTCAAAAAAGAAAGCCAAAACTAAACAAACACGTTGTCATAAAGTCGTATGCTAGTAAAATTTTATCAAAGTCGGAGTGAGCAGAAGAGGAACTAATTGTCATGAATCACACTCAGCTTGAATTAGTTAAGCCTGTTTTTAAGTATCTCTCAGCCTTTCTCCCCTGTAGAAACCTGGCCTACAGCTATTTTAATTAGATTCACTTTTACCGGTTTGACTTCCGCTCCTCTTTTCTCCATCACAGATCTCTATCCACTTTTTTTAAATTTTTTTAATGTTTATTTTTGAGAGAGAGAGTGATAGAGTGTGAGCAGGGGAAGGTCAGAGAGAGAGACACAGAATCTGAAGCAGGCTCCAGGCCCTGAGCTGTCAGCACAGAGCCCGACGTGGGGCTCGAACCCATGAACAGCGAGCCCATGACCTGAGTTGAGAGCAAGAATGACGCTGAACTGACTGAGCCACCCAGTCGCCCCCACTTTTTTTTTAATCCAAAGCAAGTAAACTGTAACTCTGCCTCCTCCCATGCCACCCAGACTGACATAACTAATACATCCATTAAAACGATGAGTTTCTCTTCCTAAGACATTTTCTGTGGTAAACTCTGAAAATAACTATGTTCTCTTTCTAGTAAATGGACATTTTCCTTGAGTAATAAATATTTGTGCTCACAAATATAGTTCATTAGGTGAGTGAGAGACTCAAAATATCTACATGATCTAAATATAGAGTGAAAATAATACACAGAGAAACAAGCTATGGTTCTTACCTTCAAACAACCCACATTGTTGGGAAGGAAATAATTACACAGCTTGTTCACTATTAATAAGAGAAAGTAAAATAATAAGTTGCGTATTACAGATATTAAAGAAAACCATGAAAACCTGGAGACTTTTGAATAAGTGGTTTTGTTGCTGTTGTCTGGTCATACTTTAAACTCTAACTTTAGCTCCAATATTCAAATAGATACGATTTTAAATTTTTAATGTTTATTTTTTAATTTATTTTTCAGAGAGAGAGAGAGAGAGAGAGAGAGCGAGCATGAGGGGGGGAGGGGCAGAGAGAGAGAGGGAGACACAGAATCCAAAGCAGGCCCCAGGCTCTGAGTCATCAGCACAGAGCCCGATGTGGGGCTCGAACCCACAAGCCGTGAGATCATGACCTGAGAGGAAGTCAGACGCTCAACCAACTGAGCCACCCAGGCGCCCCAGATAGATACAATTTTAAAACAATGACACATACAAATTAAACAACTCGGAAGCCCAGGACTGAAAAGTATATGTGCTCTGGGTTCCAGGATTAGAGTAAACAAAGTCTAATTGTCTTAGCCTAATGAAAGAAAAATATGTGGTATCTTGTTTGACATAAGCGCTGGGGTGTGTACCTTAAATACCCTGGGACTAAAGCGTCCAACATTTCCTCAATGGCTGAGGGAAACGACAGTTTCTAAGACATTGGCAATTTTCTCTTCCTAAGACCCTAGACTTGGTTCGAGGAGTTAAAATAAAAAGAAGGAAAGAAAACTCACTCACAATGAAAATATGATAAACAGATTCCAACACCCATTTTTTTTAAAAAGCGGAGCCGTGGGAGGAAGAAACTAAGAAAGATAGCAGACAAAATGCAGTGGGGACCCTCACATCACCAAAGATGCAATAACAGGCATTGAATAGACCCTCCCTCCCTGAAACAGCTAAACACTGGAAAAAACTGCCTTGAGGAAGATTTTCTAAATATTGGATACCAGGCAATAAAGAACAGGGATCCCTGACAAGTGGAAGCTACATGGAGCGAGCTCCAGGATTGGTCCAACCTATTTTGCCTGTAAAAGTCTCCAGGCAGCAGTACAGGGAGGGAACCCAGGCAGACTACCGAGAGAACTACAGAGCACGTGGTTCAGAGAAGCCAAGGGACCAGATTTCACAGAGCAGAGGACTGGAAAGAGAAAGCTGTGCAGAGTAAGAGCTTATCCAGAGGTTTACTGGGGGACGTCTTTTGAGTATTCGGCTGAGTACCGACACGACTGGAGACAGGAGAAAAAAAGAACACAAGGAGATTAGAGACTGATATAGGAAATTGCCCCTTCCTTCTTTTGAATCTGGTTTCATTATCTTGTTGCTTAGGACATTTCTGTAACTTTGAAACTCACAATGTGTTTGTTTATATTAGCATTTCACTAATTGTGTGATGAGTGCTTTGAATGTGCAGAATTAAGGATTAATTCAAGTCAATATATATTCTAGAATGTATACAGGAACCAGTTTTGTTTGTGTTCCTTTTACAACTATATTTCTGTTAATGTCTTCGTTCTTCTCTTAGATTGCTTCTTTTTTTTTGTTCCCCTCTTTTGCTTTCTAGATAATTTTCTCAAATCTCTTCTTCACACCACTGATTGTATTTTCTCCAGTTTGAGTCTAATCCTATTTGCTTCTGATGCCATTTTAAAATTTTCCAATGATATAAATTATGATGTTAAATGTTCTGAATTTCAGTCTTCTGAATTTGTTTTCTCCTTGGTTTATAATCTGTTAATTGTAGGTAGTTATGTCTTCTTTTTTATAAAGACATAAAGACATGATTTAAAATATTCCTTGGGAATAGAAACAATTTTTAGACCCCTTGGGAAAATCTCCTAATGTAAATTCCCATTTGATTTTTTGACACTCTGTTTATGTCTTATATTTTATTTCAGATTTTTTGAAAGCTTTTGTTTTTTTCTTCTGTTTTCACAACCTCAGTTGGTCACCAAATAATCCAGCACTTCTGTTTACAGAAGAAACATGGGGCTCTTCCTTCTCCATTTCTGTTCATATAGGCGATTTTCTCCTCAGGGTTTAAACTCATATAATGGCTGATATATATGCTTTTATAAATTCTGTATTTCAGCAGCCTGCAAAAAGTGAATAAAACTGTCTCCAGACATTTACAATCAGAGAATTTTGATCTTCCAAGTACTTGATTTATATCTTGCTTTATTGTGTTTGGCTAGTTTACGACAACAGCCTAGGGCCTACATCTATTGAGTTGGAGGAGTAAAATAAAGCATCACTTTTTCCAGACTTCCAGTGTAAAACCATGCTCCTCTAAATCCAGAGGGAGCTGAGTCTGTGACTACTAGAGGGAGCCAAAGAAGAATGGTGATAAAAGGCCATTTGACTTTCCTGTAAAGTCAGTTCAAGTTTTAAGTGCTTTGGGTTTGAGGCAGGGAAAAGGGCTTCATTCACAGTGGCTCACATCTCACACAAAAGCTACCTGTGACTCTAACCTTTGCTCCCAAATCTGAAGTATAAACATGGGAGTTTTTAAGAATTCCCTCTCCCACTTCTCACTACTTCCCACTCAGTTTCTGATGTCTTCCTTCAAGTGAATCTCAACTCTACTGATAGTCATTCTCTGAAATATATGGAATGTGATTGGCACTATGTCCTATTTTTTTCTTGACTGTTCTTTAGTCATTTCTGATATTTTCTGGGAAAAGAACATGTAAGCCTGTTTTTATACTATCTTTTTTCTCCAGAGAAGTCTACTTGGTTTTCTTGGCAATACATTTGAGATTCCTCATCTTTACCATCAAATCAACTCCATCAGCAAAGTGGTAATAATCACGATTTAAATGCAGGAAGTTTGAAGAGCCTGTTCATTTTAAGTAAATTATAATCTGAATTGAGTTTGTGATTTTGAAGAGCAATAACAGAAGTATTTTATGTAAAATTGTAGTACTTAACTTTTGTCGACAGGCAACACAATTCTGTCAGTATTTGACTATCATTACATACAGTGATTTTCAACACTGGAGGGGTCAGGGTGGTGGCTATGAAATTTAAAAGGTCAGTAAGAGAGGCTCTGCTATTCTGGAAGTGGGGAATGAAATCACGCTCCTCCACTTGAGATTCACTGCACAAAAATGTATCTTTATTCAGTATTATTCATACACCCTTGGGATATAGTCTTCAGTTTTGAGTATCACATTACAAAAGAGACACTCAAATCAAAAGATAACGTCAGAAATTAGGAACCACATGATTGAAGTGACAGTACTCAGAATTATCTTAGAGAAGGTAAACTTTAATGATATGAAAGGATAAACGGTGTATTAGTGAAGATGGCGTAAACCCATTCAATTTGGACTTGGATTAGATAGTTAGCAGTTAGAGGGTCAGAGGGAAAACTTTTGAAGAAAATACTTTATCTTAATACAAAATAAAGATACTTCTTGGCCAGGATTTTCCAGAAGTATATAATAGAGGTTCAGAACACTGAGCCCTTGAGCGTCTGAAATTCCATAACATGAAATAAGATACAAAGTGTTAACTGGGGACAATTAATAAGAAAGTTGAAAAAGGAAATGTATCCGGATTCTTGCACAGACAGTCGACATCAAGGCTTTTCTTTCCAGAAAGCAACTTTATTCGTGCTGGTACGGCTCAATTGTGTTCTTTTGGGAAGAACCGAGCCCTGAAGGCCAATGTGGTCTAGTTTTTTATACATTTTCTACTTCTTTTTCTCCTATATATGGTAACACACAAAAATGCAGTCAAATTAAGTGGTCTCATGTTACAAGGTCATGAGGGATGTTATCACATTGCCACGTTGCCTTGAGGTTTGTTTGTTTTGTTTTGTTTTCCTTCCTTAGGGAAGGGACACTACCACAGAAATAATAGGAGATTAGAATAAAATCTAAATAAACTGTCTTCAGGGTTTTAGTGTCTTCATTGAATAATAAAAAGAGTCCAGTTTTATTACCTAAATAATAAAAACTGGGAGAAAATTGTAGAGCGTACTTACTGAAGACTTTTAGGAATTACTTAAATAAACATTACTTTAAAATAATGAATTGCAGACAGAACAGATGACAGATTATAACGATTGCTAACGTTTCGTTGATGAAGAATATATTCCCACGTAGATTGCATTAGAAAGATGTAGATATCTTTACACTATATAGATTTGGCATAGAAAAAATTTTAGAAAGATTTAGAAAAATGGTGATAAGGTAAAAAATACTTCAGGCATAAAAAAGAATATCAATGAGGAAGATATGTAGAAAAACTAAAATATATAAAAACATCACCAAATAAGAAAACGAGCGGCAGGAACTCAGTAGAATCTCATTTGCTCAGATCACACATTCTATTACTATTGCCTTGAAGCACCAAGAGCTAGATGTTTTATTTCTCAAGAAAACTATATTTCCCTTACGGGTCTCTTGAAATAGCCAGTGTGCAGAGTAGTAGCCATAACACACTGTGTATGACAGAATCTGGTGACACAGTTTAATGATTTTATCACTAGGTGTGTTTATCACTTAAGGAGAAAACTTATTCACGTAACATATTAAAACGCGTGGAAGCTCGGGCGGGTGGGTAGAAGAGATGTTCAATGTGTTGTGTTTTTTGAAGCTTGCTTTGGCTGAACTGTGTGTTCCTTTTCTGGAAGGAAGTGTAGAGACTTGTTTTCCATTCTGCCAGAACCCGTTGCTTAGGAAATAAAAATATATCGACAACCTAGTCTATCCTCAAGGAGTTCATGGTTGCCCAAACCAAGGAATACAAATAGAAAAAAAAATCGTATAGGACAGATCACTCAAGGAAAAGAATGGGAAGTATTATGCAACTTTCATTAAGGAGGAGATAGGTGAACTAAGCCTTGCTGAGTCCTTAACAGATTTAGGGAGATAAGAGAGGAGAATATTCCAAGTCAAGAAAAAAAATTGAATTAAGGTATATGGATAAGGAACCCCAAATGGATGAGGAACATTATGTAAATTAAGTTGCTAGAATTGAATGTTTAATGCCTTTAGAATTATCATAATCAATGCTATTTTGAAATATTTCTATTCACAGTTTTTTTTTGTAGTATCAAGCATAAACCTCTATACTGCAAAATCTATTTTCTCTGCTAAAAATGGGTACATTTTATCATCACTTTATTTTATTGTCAATTAATATTGTTTGTATCAAACCAAACATATTTCACATTTAAATTGAAAACCTTAGAGTTATTTACATTATTTAAAAAAATTCTACTCTTAAAATACTGTGCACACACACATTTTATCATGCCATATATAAGAGCTTAAAAAATGAGTCCTCAACCATAAAGTCTATAAAAAGCTTATAAATTGATCCAATAATGTTTTTTAAAAAAGAGTATGTATTCAGTAAATAAATCAGACAGAGAAAGACAAATAGTATATGATTTCATTCATATGTAAGATTTTAAAAAACAAAACAAATGAACAAACAAAAAAAGAGAAAAAAATTAAACTCTTAAATACAGAGAACTAACTGGTGGCTTTCTTAAATACAGAAAACTGAGTAGAGGGATGCATGAGATAGATAAAGGTAATTAAGAGTACACTTAGCAGGGTGCCTGAGTGGCTCAGTTAAGTGTCTGACTTTAGCTTAGGTCAATGATCTCACAGTGAGTGGGTTCACACCCCACATCGGTCTCTGCACTGACAGTGAGGAGCTTCCTTGGGATTCTCTCTCTCTCTCTCTCTCTCCCCCTCTCTCTCTGTCCTTCCCCCACTCATGGTTTTTCTCTCTCTCTCAAAATAAATAAACCTTAAAAAAGAGAATACTCTTATGGTGAGCTGTGGCTATTGTACAGAATTGTTGAAGCATTATAGTGTATCCCTAAAACTAATGTAACACCGTATGTTAATAATACTTCACCTTAAATAAACGCACTGAAATTATTCAATGTTGCCTTCACTTTTTCATGAACATTTATAAATAAAAATAATAGTATTTATGAATAAAGAAAGTGAAGTATTGATTATGAATAAAAGAAGCAAACTCAATAATTAAACACTTTCCATTTCTTTCTCACTAAGAACTGGGTATATAATCCGCCTTTCCAAAGAAGCAAACTGATGAACAATATTTCTCATAAAACAAGACAAAATAGAAATCTACATAGATTATCTTTTAAAGCCCACTTAGGAACCAATCACAGCGAATTAAACCAAATTATGTCTTTTGTAAAAAAAAAAAAAAAAGTACATTCTCTTCAATGATGCTTCAGAATTATTTTGAAAAATTATCGAACTTCAAGAAACCTGTGTAAAGGAGATAGTGAGCTTTGGATATAATTAATGAGGAAAATAATCACACTCTACATTGAGTTTGCATGCTGCCAACCCTAGTTTGTAATTATATTGCACTAAATGTAATGAGCAAATTTACCAAAAATAAATCACTAGAGCAGAGAATTAACCAACTGGCTTCTCCCAAAAATAAAAAGCAACTCGGTGAAAGGGGTTTGGGTATTTTTTCTTTATGTAAGTTCTTAACCAAATGCAGCAAATTTGGACACTTGATAAGAACAGATTGCAGCACAGTTTACAATTGGGCAATGTCGATAAAGTATATGTAAGTAATTTGCTAATTAAACTAAAGTCAACCTTACTGTATTCTAGAACCCATACTAAGCACTGTGTTGAAGCTATGAAAGAGTTTTTGGTCAGAGCTAAAAGGGATATAGTTTTTTCCTCTTGCATCAATAGTTGCTAGCATATATGGGATTATTCAAAAAACTGTTGTTGAGTAGCTGAGTATTCTGAGGCAGGCACGTTGCTGGGCACTACGAATTATGAACCTAAAAAAAAGAAAGAGGGGCATCTGGGAGGCTCAGTCAGTTGGGAGCCTGATTTCCACTCAGGTCACGATCTCATGGTCCCCCTTCAGATTCTGGATCTCCCTTTCTCTCCACTCCTCCCCCGCTGGAACTCTGTCTCTACAACTCCCAATACAAATAAACATAAATAAATTTTAAAAAATTTAAAAGAAAGAAAAAAACTTTTAAAGAGAAAGAAAATAGGTAGAAGATAACCCTTATTCTCCAGGAGCTCAAGATTTGAGTTCAGGATGTACAGCCTGAAGTGTTTTGGAGACCACAATGTGTAACACTCTGCCTCCTTTCCAGGGCCCAGCTGAATCTAGAGCAGTCTCCCCCATATGTAGGTAAATCACAGCTGGAATTCCTACCTTCACATGGTTCTCTGTGAAGGACCTGTTACAGAGGAAGCCACTATGTTGGCTACATTCAAAACAACTAAAAAAAAAAAAAAATAGCATTCTAAACTGGCTCACCCATAAAAGGTTTCCATGAGTATGTTTTGTTTTCTTTTTTTGTATGTTTATTTATTTTGAGAGAGAAACAGAGAGAGAGAGAGAGAGAGAGAGAGAGATTTGGGAAGGGGCAGAGAGAGAGAAAGAAAGAGAGAATTCAAAGAAGGCTCCACGCTGTCAATGCAGAGGCTAACGCAGAGCTCAAACCTATGAACCATGATATCATGACCTGAACTGAAGTCAAAAGTCAGCTGCTTAACCTACTGAGCCACCCAGGCACCTCGAGTATGTTTTGTTTTAGAGTTGTAAAGCCAATGAACTTTTTGGGCACTCTGACCATCCCGTCTGTACAACTCCTTTCTCTCCTATTGTATTGAAATTGTATGTCATGCCAGGATCCACTACTAGGATGAAACCTCTGAAAAACATTTTTTGATCTTCAATTTCTAGCACAGTGCCTGCCATACCATAGGTGTCTAACAGTTGCTTAATGAATACAAGCGTACATGCATGAAAGAAGGAATTACTTCATTTAGCATATCAAACAGCAAGATCTTAGTTTTCTCTAGAAATATACTTGAAAAAAGAATATGTTATAAATCCCTTGGGTCTCCACAAGGCAGGAGTGATGGAATGAATATGCTCTTCATTTTGTAGTTCCAGGAATTATCATGCAGGAGCCACAGAGCCAGAAGGTGAACTGAGACGATTATATCTTTGGGCAAGCGGATCCCCCCCTATACCACAAATGGCCAGTAACTAAATTTTCAATAAACAGGAGCTCTTCTTATTGATAGTTATAATGTAAAATCAAATAGAAAAATGTAGGGAAAGGAGCAATTACATCTGCCTGAAGGTATCTGGATAGGCTTCAAGGAGAAAGCACATTCCAAATCTCTAGTAAAAGGGTTACGTGGGAATTCCTCAGAAAAGCAAGAAGTCCAGGTACCTCAGGAAGAAGAAAATTGACGGGCAAAGATATGGACACAGGTCTGTCTCCTGGTTTTCATCCCCACCTGTGTGGTGGACATAACAGACATAGTAAGCATCCACTCAATATTCCATGTGCTCCCCCACCTTGCCTTATAATTAGATTAAGTAAATGATACTGGGTGCCGATCAATGAATCAGGCGGGGCTGATACAAGCTACTCCCAGTTCTCTTCTGCCCCTTGAAAACATCTGTGTGAAACTCCAGCTCCTTTTTCTCTTGCCAAGTTATCTAAGAGTCTATATGCTGAGAAGATTGAATCACGAGTTTTGAGGAAGCCTATTATGTCCCTATGTCTCAGAATGAAGGAAACCCTTCACTGGCGTACATTAGGCCCTATATTAATAACTAAAAGTATTTTTGTGTGTGTAGGCTAAGCCACTGAGATCTCAGTGTATTGTGACAGCTAGCATTACTTATCCTGCCTAATGAAAATAACCTCTCTATAACCCCTTATCTTCACCCTCAATGCAGAACATGTAGTTTTCCCATTCAACAGCTGAAGAGAGTTGAAAAAAATTGTTTCCAAATTAAGAATGATTACAACCCAGTAAACCACAGGCTAAGATGGAACTAAATGGGCACCTTTATAAATACCTGCATTCACCCTTTCACTGGAAAATAATTCAGTCCTTCAATGGCTAACATCAGAGGAATTTTCCATCCAGTAATTCATTAACTTCTAAGTATTAATTGCAAGGTTTTCAATAACACAGATGGATTATGAATAGAAAATAGGCACAAATACAATACATTCAAAATAATTAAATTGTTATGACTTTTCAGGGCAGCGGAGCTATTAAAATATAATTTTTTAAAAAATGAGACTGGAATGAGAATGTGATTTCACAGGCATAATTTGAAATAGTACAAGTGCTTATTCACCATGTGCAATTACTTGTAAATACAAATTAGAGGGAGATGTGGCACAGCTAAAGTACAGTAAAATTAGATTTATGGAACTTTTCCTAATGTGCAAACAAAAAAAAATAAAAGTGTCTAATCACTTTGCTCATTACAATTTTTATAAACCTATGCTAACCAGGGGAATGTGATATACCATGAATAATTCAGAAGGTAAAGCCAAATAAAAATAAAAGTTTGTGCTAATAATCCTTCAAAGGATATTAAACAATTGAATCAGACAGAGTCCACCCAGAAAAACAAACTCTCATTCATACAGAGATCATTTAGTACTGGTACCAATTACCCAGAACAGAGCATGGGTGACGAATCTGAGAATACACCAGCAAAGGACCAACACAGCTTTTCCTGAACCATTGAGGGGAGTGGGATCCAATTTTGCTGACCACTGGCAGCATTTAGATGGATACCTTTTAAAAAACTTTCACCCATTTTGATTGTGTATCATTTTAACACCTTTCAGATGAATAAAGTAGGAATTGAAGAACTAAGCGATACACTCAAATCACCACCTAGCAAGTGTCACAGCTGGAATTTTGAATTGTCTGATCCATATAGAGAATTATGTCTACCATACCCGGTGGCAATGGTTGGGATGGTTGGGGGACGGGGGCTACACCAAATTTGGAGACTTTCCGTAACTCTGAGTTTCCCTAATAATAATATGAACAATTACTTTCATAAAATAACTAATTAATAGCATCATCCCAGGGTGTTATTTTATATCCTAATGAACACAAAGCCTCTAACTGAAATAAGGTTTAGCTATGAATGACAGAGCACATTCTATAAACTAAGGAGGCAACTTGCATAAACGACTAAGAGAAACTCCAAGAGTTTATCTGTTTGTTTTACAGCCAAGCCTATACTGTCAGTCTCAGAAATCACAAAGTGTTGTGTTTTCTCAACTGACTTTTTCAAGTTTTAAATTCTGCTTGTCTCTGTTCCCAACTCAAAGTTGCAACTATCTTCTACAAAGATATTTGGAGATGAGTTATATTAATTGTCTGAAATTAAATTTTTTGTTGAGGGATTTTTAGGAAAGATTATTTGCTCAGCATTCTGACAAGAGATCTTTGTCAAAGAGCTCAAAGGCCTGGGAACTAGGGCTTATCTAGAAGACACTGGATTAATACCAAGGTTCAATAAACTGCTAAGCCCACAGAAACTCTAAGGATCTCTCTGAATAATCAGTAAAGATTTTAATGAAATTTGACAAAATTGGACTATTAGCCAAAATCTCTTTTCCAAAAAAATTCTGCTATAACAGAGTGTATAGAACCGCTCTTTCTTTTGAGCTAGCCAGTAGGATTTTTTTCCTGCGCAAGAAGAAAGCTAGCTTCATGGCTGGACATAGCTCTGCCTCCATGTCCCTTTGTCTTTCTGCAGTTGCTACTTCCATCATCAGACTGGAACTGACAGGCATCAGGCTCCATGTGTATGCAAGCAGTGGGAGTATAATGGAGCCATTGAACTGGAAAGAACCAGCTCTCTCATCATGGAAATAAAAAAGTGGGTCCACAATACTTGAGCTTAATTGTACACAGTCTCTGGCTGTTTAGGGATATGCTTCCCAACATCTACTCCTGGGTATTCTTTTAACTATGCTACACCCTACTTTAAGCATTTTGGTCAAGCAACTTCTAATTAAATGTTATATCAGAAAACTTAAATTCTGTTGTTGTTGTTCCCAGGGGAATTCCTCTATTGGCCTATTATCACTCTTTAACCTAAATTTCCATTGAGACTTACTGAAACATCTCTGCTGTTTGCTTCCATCGTCGTTGCTGCCCTTTCTTTTACCTCTCTCGAATCTCTTTGTTTCTTCTATAGTTTTATACTCCTTGTTTTCAAAGAGTTTTCTTTTTTTTAAGTTTATTCATTTATTTTGAGAGAGAGAGACAGAATGAGAGAGCAGGGTAGGGGCAGAGAGAGAAGGAGAGAGAGGATCCCAAGCAGGCTCTGTGCTGTCAGTGCAGAGCCTGATGTGGGTCTCTATTCCACAAATCATGATATCATGACCTGAGGAGAAATCAAAAGTTGGACACCTAAGTGGTTGACTGAGCCAACCAGGTGCCTCTCAAAGAGTTTTCTTTAGTGAGTAAAATATAAAACATATCCTGTATTAATTTACAATAATGCCTACTTCCTTTTCTCTCCTAGAGATAATCTTTAGTGTAGATAATATTTTAAACTTTGATGTTTGGGTTTTCTTTGGCAGGGGGACGAGGTACTTCCCAAAAAGTGTTTCTATCTACTATATTTATCTTTACCTATCTCACTAAAAATTAGTTAAAAATTTAAAGAAGAAACATTGAAACATGTTTTAGAGCTATGCAACTACTACAAGAACTGCCACTCACATCTTTTTCAAAATAAATAACTTGTATTTTAGCAAGCAAATCTGAGACTTGTGATTCAAAAGCGGTGTGGCCGTTTTATTCATTTTTCAAACAACTGCTTTGATAAATTATAGATGCCAGTTTTCTCAAATGCACTAAAATGTGTCTTATAAGCATCTTTCAGCTAAGATGTACACACGCTCGCTCCAACAACCACTGGCAGGCTTCGAAATCTGATAGAACGATGCTGTTACCTCCTGCCTTTGCACTCAACTCCCCCTGGAAAAAGTAACATGTCAAGAGTATAGTTTTGGATCCCAAAGGCACAGAATATTATATATTGGATCATTCAGATGCCTGGCCCTTTAATACACTGTATTTCAACGTAACCATGCCGTAAAGGGCTTAAATTACATTTTTCACCAGCCTTTAATTGCTATGTAATCCTTGAGTAGATGGCACTCCAGGGACACACATGTACATGAGTTTAAGTTAATTTTTAGGGCCCCCATCCAATGAGAGTGAGAGAAATGCTCCTTGAATTTTTCAGCACTCTATGTTTTCATGAACTATTAATGCAGTGTTTTAGAAACTAGTTTCAATTAACAGGCAAGAGCAGCAACAACTATTAGTTCTGCTGCTTGCTTCTGATGCCTGAAAAAGTTCCATAACAATCAGATTTCTTCCCTGAGTCTGAGAAAGGCTCGTGAATGCACAGCCAATACATTTAGGGGAACCGTCCAGAAAGACTTGCACTGAAATCTAAGGTTGATGAGCCTAGTCTAGAATAAATGAAGTAGTTACCACTAACACTTAAACTACTATAGGCTCAGGGAAAATTTGATTATGGTAGAGGTAGGAAGGGAAAAAGTCTAAATTAGAGAAAGAGGGCTGAGTATAAAACCTGGAGGAGAAATAAGCCAATTTAAGTGGTAGGAAAGCCAAGAGGGTCACAAGCTAGGAAGTTGATTAGAGTGGAATAGAAACTAGAATATGGTCTGAAGTTGTAGCACATATATATGTATTTCTGTGGTAGAAGTGAGTCTGCACACCTGAAGGGTTCAGGAGCAAAGCAGATGGTCACTTACAATCACTACGGAACTCAAAGATTCTTCCATGGACTCATAAGTCCATGAGGACTGTGACATAGCCCTTTTGAGTGTCATCTCTTCTAGCTGCTGCTGTATGTTTGATCATTGCATATGAAACTGATGATGCTTGAGAGAAAGGAACAATATCCCAGTAGGAGAATGTTCTACTATTCTATCACTCATTAGTTTTGGACACCCCATTTATCCAGGTGAAACTCCTACACCATTATCCAGCTGCAGGACATGCTCTGTGTAACCTTGCTTACAAAAAATGAAAATTTGAGGGGCACCTGGGTGGCTCAGTCGGTTAGGTATCTGACTTTGGCTCAGGTCATGATCTCACAGCCTTTGAGTTTGAGCCCCACATCCAGCTCTGTGCTGACAGCTCAGAACCTGGAGCCTGCTTCAAATTCTGTGTTGCCCTCTCTCTCTGCCCCTCAAGAGCACATGCATGCTCTCTCTCTCAGAAATAAATAAACATTAAAAAAATGAAAATTTGAAAAATACAAATAATGCTACCTACTATAAGGAAAAGAATACTGTGTAGGGATATAAAAGGTTCTAAAAACATGAATTACTTTTCCTCTTTTCATGCAGGAATTTATATACAATTGAAAGTTAGAAAAAGGATGAAAATAACTTGGAAAGGAGAATATAGAGAAAGTAAGAAATGCTGAAAATGCCAAATGATAAGGATGCATGTTTAAGAAGAAACATAATGAGGACTGTATCTCTCACAAATATAGATGCCAAAATTCTCAACAAAATATTAGCAAACCAAATCCAACAACCATTAAAAAAATCATACACCATGATCAAAAGGGATTTATTCCCAGGATACATGACTGGCTCAATATTCATGAAACAATCAATGTCACATCAATGAGAGGAAGGATAAAAAACATGCTCATTTCAATAGACATAGAAAAAGTATTTGACAAAGTACAACATCCATTCATGATAAAAACTCTCAACAAAGGAGACTTAGAGGAAACATACCTCAACATACCAAAGGCCATATATGAAAATCCCACAGCCAACATCATACTCAAAGATGAAAAATTGAGAGCTTTTCCCCCAAGGTCAGGAAAAAGACAATGATATCCACTCTGACAGCTTTCATTCAACATAGTATTGGGAGTCCTAGCCACAGCAATTAAACAACAAAATGAAATAAAAGGCATCCAAACTGAAGTAAAGCTGAGAAGTAAAACTCTCACTATTTTCAGATGACATAAAACTATATAGAGAAAGCCCTAAAAACTCCACCCAAAAAAAAAAAAAAAAAACTACTAGAACTGAGAAATGAATTTAGTTAAGTAATCTTGAAAAAGAAAAACAAAACTGGAGGTATCACAATCCCAGATTTCAAGGTATACTACAAAGCTATAGTGATCAAAACAGTATGGGACTGGCATAAAAAGAGACACATAGATCAACAGAAAAGAATAGCCCAGAAATAAGCCCACAGTTATAAAGTCAATTAATCTTTGACAAAGGAGACAAGAAAATCCAATGGGAAAAAAACAGTCTCTTCAACAAATGGTGTTTGTCCAGCAACACGCAAAAGCATGAAACTGAACTACTTTCTTTCACCCTACACAAAATAAACTCAGAATGGATTAAAGACCTAAACGTGAGACTCGAAACCATAAAACTCCTAGAGGAGAGCACAGGCCATAATTTCTCTGAAACTGGCCATGGCAACATTTTTCTAGATATGTCTCCTGAGGCAAGGGAAACAAAAGTAAAAGTAAACTATTGGGACTACATCAAAATAAAAAGCTTCTGCAGAGTGAAGGAAACAATCAACAGATCTAAAAGGCAACCTGCCGAAAGGGAGAAGATATTTGAAAATGACAAATCTGATAAACAGTATCCAAAATACACAAAGACCCAATTAACACAACACCGAAAACCAAATAATCCAATTTAAAAATGCGCAGAAGACGAAAACTGACATTTTTCCAAAGAAGACATCCAGATGTCCAAAGAACACATGAAAAGATAATAAACGTCACTCATCATCAGGGAAATGCAGATCAAAATCAATGAGATATCATCTCGCACCTGTCGGAATGGCTTAAATCAAAAACACAAGAAACAACAAGTGTTGGCGAGAATGTGGAGAAAAAGAACCCTAGTGCCCTGTGGGTGGGAATGCAAACTGGTGTAGTCACTGTGGAAAACAGTATAGAAGATGTTCCTCAAAAAAACTAAAAATAAAACTATCCTAGATTCAGGAATTGCATTATTGGGTATTTGCCCCCAAAATCCGAAAAAAAAAAACTAATTTGAAGGGATACACACTCCCCTTTGCTTATAGCAGAATTATTTAAAATAGTCAAACTATGGAGCAGACCATGTGTCCATTAATAGACGAATAAATAAAGAAAAGATGATATATATATATATCATGGAATATTATTCAGCCATAAAAAAGAAATAAAATCTTGCCGTTTGCAACAACATGAATGAAACTAGAGAGTAAAATGCTATGTGGAATAAGTCACTTAGAGAGAGATAAATAATACCATATGATTTCATTCATATATGGAGTTTAAGAAACAAAACAAGTGAGCAAAGGAAAAAAAAAGAAAGAGAGGGAGAGAGAGGAACCCAGAAACAGACCCTGAACTGTAGGGAACAAACCGATGGTTACCAGAGGGGAGGTGGTTGGGGGATGGGTGAAACAGGTGATAGGGATTAAGGAGGGGATTTGCCGTGATGAGCACTGGGTGATGTATGGAATTGCTGAATCACTATATTATATACCTGAAACTAATATAATATTGTATGTTACCTATACTGTAATTAAAATTAAAAAGTTAATAAAAATAAAATAAAATATTACATAACATAAAACTTACCATCTTATTCATTTGTGAGTGTACAGTTTAGTGGTATTAAGTACATTCACGTTGTTGTACAACCATCATCACCATCCATCCCCATAACCCTTTAATCTTGTAAAGCTAAAACTCTACACCCATTAAACAATAACTCCCTATTCTCCCCTACCGCTGCCCCTGATAATCACTATTTTACTTTCTGTCTCTATAACCTTGACTACTCTGGGAACCTTGTATAAGTAGAATCATACAATATTTGTCCTTTTGTGATTGGCTTATTTCACTTTGCATAATGTCCTCAAGGTTCATCCATGTTATAATATGTGTTAGAATTTCCTTCTTAAGATTAAATAATATCAATCATATGTATATATCACATTTTTTCCATCCATCGTCCCAGCGACTGATACTTGGGTAGCTTACACCTTTTGGTTATTGTGAATAATGCTGTAGTGAATATGGGTGAAAAAAAATATCTCTTTGAGATCCTGATTTTGTTTAATATGTACTTTCTCTTTCTCTGGACCTAGGCAATAATGTACTTTCTATTGTCCTGGATTATCTAGACATAAGGAAGCACAGTATCTGAATCTCAATGGATAAAATTTCAGACAACAGAAAACAAATAGGTAAGTTTATTATTAAAACATATGAAAATAGGGGCACCTGCGTGGCTCAGTCAGTTAAGCCTCTGCCTCTTGATGTAAGCGCAGGTCATGATCTCATAGTTTGTGAAACAGAGCCCCTCGTTGGGCTCCACACTGACGGCGAGGAGCCTGCTTGGGATTCTCTCCCCCTCTTTCCGCCCCCTCCCACTTGTGCACAGGCGTTCTCTCTCACTATCTCTCATTTAAATAATAATAATAATAATAAATATAAGAGAATACAGTTCCCTGTACATTCTTGTATGCATTGTGCAAATTTTAATTGACACATACTGACTGCTGGATCTTCAGCCAAGAACTGTTGGTGAGCTAGATATAAGATCCACGATAGGTGTGCAAAAGGTGGAGGTATTTGCAGGAAAAAATGGTTTTCACTACTAACTCTGGAAGGTTTCCAAAGAAGACCCAGTAGGAGTTTTCCAAGCACTTAAAGATGAGTCCAGGAAAAGGTATCCTTGACAACAGGGAGGATTAAATCACTTGAGAGAATGAGAAATAAAGAGCAGACTACTATAGATAGAAAATATGTTGCCGAGCAAAAAGCTGTGCAAGAGGATACAAGGCTGATACACCGGAAGTGGCCCTGAATGCCACATGGACTTGTTATAGCTCAGCTGCTAAAATATCGGGCCTATTATTTAAGATTTCAGTGCAACAGAAACCCATTTGTTGCTTACATACAGCTTGCACAAGTGTGATTCAGATGAACAAGGTCGTCCTTTATGTGTTTATTCGGGGGTGCATGACTCCCCTAAAACCCAGAGCTTTGCCACACCCACTGCATTCCATCAGTCAGAATGGGGGCACACGCCATCACCCCTAATTAAAAGAGAAAGTGCACTCTAGCTGTGCACTAGAGTGCAAGGGAAAATGAATTTATAATGGTAAAGGCCACGTATGTAACTGGATAAGCCAAGTGGAGCTTTGGGAGTTTGTTTTTTGAGAGGGAATAACAGGAGAAGTCAGAGAGGATATCTGGGCTGTGTACAACGAATCAAATGAGCTGAAAGTGCTCTACGAAGATCTTTTTCTCTGTTGCTATCAGTGTAGAATATGATTGACTAAATGCCAGTTGTGTTCTCCCTCTTGTCACTGAACCGTTATCACTTGGTGACTGCCATACAACCAGCGTCAAATAACTAGATATTTTACTAAAGTAGCCATCATCTTTGCTCCTGGGGAGCTAACTACGAGCTTCTTTTTGACACAAGCACAGCTGATCTGGCCTTATTTTAGATTCTAAATTTCAAGTGGAAATGGAAAACAAAGGAATTAGATCTCCTCCATGACAGGCCAAAGGATACAAGAACAGAGGGGAATTTGGTCCTACTGAGTAACTCACTGGATTTTATTGCTTTGGTTTGTTTTGAACTAAATGACATTTCGACAACTGTTTTTTCTGTAACTTCTAAAAAAAGGGTTAAGCTTACTATGTTGTTCAAGATACCATTTTCCCATCTACAAACATTTGGACACACCTCCACGTAGACTCTCGGAAAGCCTTCCATATCTTTCAAAGACATTCAAAAATTGAAAGTATTTGTCTAGAATAATGTAGAGAAATTCTAATGGATCAAAGAATAATAATGATGATACAACGATTAATTCAAATCTTATTCCCAGAACATTGCCCAAAGCTTCACTTGTGCTGATTGTGAAATCCTTTTAAGTATTTATTTATTCACTTCTAAAGTTTATTTACTTATTTTGAGGGAGAGAGAGAGAGAGAAAGAGCATGAGCGGGAGAGGGGAAGAGAGAGAGAGGGAAAGAGAGAATCCCAAGCATGTCTGTGCTATCAGTGCAGAGCGCAAGGCAGGGCTTGAACCCACAAAGCATTAAGATCATGACCAGAGCCGTAACTGAGTCAGCTGCTTAACCCACTGAGCCACCCAGGCACCTCAGCCTTTTACCTATTTAAAGACAAATGTGTTCTAAGTTATGTCAGATAAAATCTAAATATCTATATTTATTTCAACTATTGTCAAATGTAAAGGGTACGAGGGCCCTCACTATCCCCTCAACAACTCCTGACTAACAACATTCCACTTATTGTTTGCTGGCAAATATGTGTCCAGTCAGGTGTGGGCTGATCTTGGTGTAGAAGCACAGGACTCTTTCTTTCTTTTTTCTTTTTTTTTTTTTTTAAAAAGGGAGTATAATTAACATACAATGTAATGTTAGTTTTAGGTGTACAGCATATTGATTGGACAATTTATACATTACTCAATATTCATCAAGGTAAGTGTAGTCACCATACAGACAATATTATTATACATAATAATACTCTAATATTATAATCAATATTAACAATATTATCATGCTATTATTGTAATATTATTACAATATTAACTATATTCTCTATGCTGTACTTTTCATCTCTGTGACTTATTTAGGATTATTTCCTTCTTTGCCTTAGACATCATATTTAAAAGAACGCAATCCAAATACTATTACAATTTCATATGAATTCATTATATGTTGACGCATTTTGAATATTAGTTTATATTTTCATAGATGTTCTTCCTGTCATCCCAACAGCTCTAATTGGTATGGCCCCTATTTTATAGATGATCACTATTAATGATGCTAAACGTTTTTCTCCATGGGCCATAACTTCTAAGAAAATCCAAGATAGGAAACCAGATTTGTTTGCATCTTTGCACAACAAACTATTTTTTACACTTCTTTCCTCCTTCCCTTCCTCCTTCCTTTCCTGTATTCTTTCATTTATCCAGCAAAATTGTGAGCGTAAATTAGATCATGACTAGAGTTCAGTCAAGTAAAATATAAAGTATCTTCCCAAGTTTCTAAAATAAAAATTATGTGGTTTTCTTCTGCATATATCTCTAGAGACACAAGAATTCATCTCAGTAGTTCAGATAGATTAAGAAACTACATGACCTTAAGATATGTCTTTCTTGTCTTTAATTATAGTGCTTTTATTGGATAAATAGTTTAATTACAAACAGTATAGAAAATGCTACTTATGTTTAATTCACCAATCTTAAGCATGAGCTACTTCACATTTTCAAATATTGCCTGATAATAACATAATTTGTTCTCATTACAGAGGCTAATGCTTTGCATCCTTTGCATCAAATCTCAGAAGGAAAGAGATTCAAAGTCTTTTATTTCAATGATGCAAAGTCGTTTTGCACTACGAAATTGATATGAAGTGATCAGACAGATTGAGATATATTTTTCTGAATGATGCTATCAAGGAACAAACTGCATTTGTTTTTTTGTTTTAATTTTTTTAATGTTTATTTATTTTTGAGAGACATGGAGACAGAGCATGAGCAGGGAAAGGGCAGAAAGAGAGGGAAACACAGAATTTGAAGCAGGCTCCAGGCTCTGAGCTGTCAGCACAGAGCCCGACGTGGGGCTTGAACTCACAGATCATGAGATCATGACCTGAGCTGAAGTTGGCCGCTTAACCAACTGAGACACCCAGGAGCCCCACAAACTGCATTTGAAAGGCACTGGGTAACTGCATCAAAACAAGTTTTTTCATGGACTATTTCCGGCTAGTATGCTTCCTCTCCTGGAGTTCCACCCTCATGCCAGATATCCAAAGAGATGGGAACAGTCATGTAAATTACTTCAAAATAAGGTAGATTCCATTTCATAAATCTATGTAAATCAGAATCATTTTCTATGAGACACTCATTAATCTCAAGCTAGTGCTATGGAATTGATTTATAATCTGACAGAGAAGCCCACCATGACTGATGCCCAGAGCTACAAAATAAACCTGCCCCGCATTTCATGATCGACATGTTGGTTCCCAAACGCACTGAGTGTGATGGTCAAGGACTGATTATACTTATTTACAGGGATAATATTCTTCTCAAGCAAGATCTTGTACTTTTGTACTTATCTATATTACCCCGGCTGATCCTCTGAGTACTCTTGCATAATCTAGTGAATAAACAAGCTGGGAGAAGTCATTATGGAGTCCAGTTGTTTGCCTCCTTAACAGCAAAATAGACCAGTTTTGCTCCTTGGCATTACCTGACTGACGCTGAATTTCTATATATGTAGCTCCCGTCCTCCCTGTTTTTTGCTTTTCCTAAAATATCTTTTCTGTTTAGATTTATCTGCTACATGGGACAATAATAAGAGGAAGGTTTACCGGACTTGGAATTTCACTTTTATATATGATCATTCATAAAACATCTCTGGACATACTTGAACTCTGTCTACCCTGTGAGTAGGGGCCATGTGATGCTGTAGGGCATGAGTAGGGTGACCATGTATTTTATCTTCTAAACCTGGACACTTTGGAAGAGGACAGAGTATTCCATTTGAAATTACAGTAGAGCAATAAATGTACACTGCCAGCTGGGGTGTATGGTCAAGGAGGATGAGGGAAAAAGTCCAGATGTTGGGTTCAGACATTGATTTGAATCCAAGTTCTGCCTTTTATTGTCTGTGTGACCTCATACAAGTTATTTGAATTCTCTGGACCTCAGGTTCTTTATCTAAAATGAAAATAGTACTAAGGCTTATCATAATATGTGAGGATTAAATTAGATAAAAGGCTTAAAATAATGCCTAAAATAAAAAACGTAGTTATTAAATGCACTTACAATTATTATTGTTACCATTTATATGCTTAGTATTTACAATAATATCTGACATATGGAAGGTTTTCAGTTAAATATGTTGATACACTTACAAAAGAATAGATGAATGAATACACACATCAAGAAGTGAACTTCAGTTGGAATTAAATAAAATTATGGTTACTTTTTATAAATAATCATATGAGTCACAGAAGGGGTGGTAAACACAAAGAGTGTGCCAGGGAGCGATCAAGCCAGCCTTCAAGAAACTACCAAATAAATTCAAATTAATAGTATTCAGTAGAAAATTAATCTGTTTCATTTCTAAATGTATATTAAACTTCAGAACAGTTTTAATTCTGATTTCTATTCACTTGAGGTAAGCATGTAAAAGTTTTTTTGTTTTTGTTTTTATCATTTGGTTACCAAATATTTTTGTCATTGTTAACTTTTCTGTTTTAAAACTTGTGTTAATCTGCGTAGGCTAGCTGATATTGCTTACATAAATAAATACAACCCAACAAGGATTCATCTGTCATGTGTACAAAGTACACAGTGGGTCTACAGGACTCAGTAGGGCAACCGTCCTGTCATCCATAAAGTAAATGTGTGAGCCAGGCTGCCTAGGTTCTCTGGCTCTATCTTAACATGAAAATTCCCCTCTGATCATTGTGATAAGGGACAAGACATTGCTGGAAGGGCTCACCTCAGTAAATAAGCATTTCAGCATGGAAATGTCATCTGTCATTTCTATCACAAGCCATTGGCCAAAACCAAACATATCATCCCACCTGGCTACAAAAGGACTGAAAGATATATGCCTCTCAACTGTCCCACAGGAACAGATAATCAAGATGTGTGAGCATGAAAAGTTTCTAGCATAGATGTGTTATCATCAATGTTGAAAAAAACTCTAGAAAAACATTTCTTTTAAATCTAGCATCCAGGGGCGCCTGGGTGGCTCAGTCAGTTAAGCGGCCGACTTCGGCTCAGGTCACGATCTCACAGTCTGTGAGTTCGAGCCCCACATCGGGCTCTGTGCTGATGGCTCATCAGAGCCTGGAGCCTGCTTCGGATTCTGTGTCTCCCTCTCTCTCTGCCCTTCCCCTGCTC
This sequence comes from Paguma larvata, assembly GCA_030068075.1. Taxonomy (NCBI): domain Eukaryota; kingdom Metazoa; phylum Chordata; class Mammalia; order Carnivora; family Viverridae; genus Paguma; species Paguma larvata. Next base: position 75,642,255 of record CM057831.1, on the reverse strand, counting down.
ATGCTCTATCTCTATGTCTCTCAAAAATAAATAAACGTTAAAAAAAATTTTTAAATCTAGCATCCATCAAGACATTTTGTCCGTTGTGTGACTTAATTTCTTCCTTCATCAAGGTATATATAGTGTACACTGTGTAATAGCTGTATTGCATGCTTCTTTATTTCCTTAATGTTGTACCATAATATGTGTATATATCCCCTAAAATATTTGGAATTATAGTTTTAAGAGTTGTATAATATTCCATTAAGTTAAAATACCAAAGCTTATTAAATCTAAACATTTACTTTGTTTCTGCTATAAGCTATTAAAGTGCTGAAAATAATTGAATTAGTTGTGAAAAGCAGTAATTATTAGAAATATACAAGAATGGGACTTGAGTAAGGTTAAAAAGACACGAAAAACTTGAGTTAAACCAATAATGGAATACTTTGATATTTTAAGCAAGCAGCAGTGATATACCGAACTATAGTCATGCTGGAATGATTCAGACTCACTAACGTAGTAGTTGTGATTGAATTTAGCAAATGTTTAAATATATAAAATGACAAACAGAAAAGAGTTGAAGAGAGTTTTAAAATGCTAAATCTGCATGCCCGAGCTGATAACACCACTATTACATGGGAGAAAAAGGCAGCTGACATTTGATGGTGAACATACTGAGTTTTGATTTTATAATTGACATTTGGTTATATCTTAATTTTTTCTTTTTTTTTTTTTAGTTTGGTCACTCATATCCGTTCATCCCTGTTTTCTTTCATAGGTACTTTCCTACTTACTCTGGGCCCTTAATGTCTGGCAAGGATGCCACCATACACAGCTCCAAAACAAAATAGGTGGCTGAGGCCTGAGGTAATTGGCACTTTCCATCCCCCCCACAGTGGCAGGAGGACAACTGAAGTCAAATGGGAAGCAGATTCACTTTTCCCTACTAGGTCTTAATCTTTGAGAAGGTAGGTGACACAGCATCTGCATCCAGTCTTCAGATTTTCATAGGTTTTAGGAAAAGAAACTACAGTTTCTGTGCATTTTGGCTTTGCTTACTTCCTAGGATCTAGGTTGGACACATCTACAAAATAAGTCACTGCAATTCAGACTACACACACACACACACACACACACACACACACACACACACTTACTTTATTTGTATTATGTCTTAAAATTTTACATATACATAACTTGGAGATTAAAGTAGTTTTATGTTTTATTTCAAAACTTGCAGTTATAGGGGCCAGGGCCAGGTCACTCCAAGATGGCTAACTTTGGCATGAACACTCTTTTGAGTTAAAAGCAATCCAAACCCAGCAGATTCAGAAAAAGCTCTTTACCTCTCCCTTAACTGCCAGCTTTACCAGAGAGAGCTATTAACAGAGATGCCTCTTTATCTAAGAAACCTATCCGCATAATAGGACACCTTTGTTTTCCAAAGGTCTTTCAAGTTCATGCTAATAGTCTTTCTCTTCTTTGTATATCCTCAGACCCTACCCTTCTCCTTAGCTCATATAAACATCACATTGCCTCCTGTCTTTAGAATTTTCATGTTTGTTTCCCTATAGGAACGCTATTAAATTTGATTTTCTCCTGTTAATCTGTCTCATGTCAATTTGATTCTAAGTCCAGCCAGAAGGACCTTGAAGGACAGAGGAAATTCTTCCTCCCCAACACAGTCCTACATCTTTTTCTGTCTCCCCACTCATTTCCATCTCCCCAGATGCAACATTTTCACTTCTCTTCTGAGAAGTTTGGAATGTCCTTCTCTTCAGATTCGTTTGGAATTTACTTCATGTTTCTAAATAATTAGGCTATATTGTTACTTCTTGATTTTACACCGGTAAGCAATGGCTTTGGATTTATCACTATTATGACTATATAGCTTTGTTCACCTCTTTCTACTGCTACAAAAAAACCACTAGCCAATATTTCTAAGAATTATAGCATAATTTCAGTTAAATAAGTACACAATTTTCGATTATTATAAATACGTATATCAGTCAGCTAGGCTGCCATCACAGAAAATTTATTTTCTTATAGTTCTTGAGGCCGAGAGTCTGAGATTAGAAAGCCCACATGGTCCTCTGGAAATCTCTCCTTCTGGCTTGCAGATGGCTGCCTGCTCACATTGCAGAGAGAGAGCTCTGTTGTCTCTTCCTCTTCTTATAAGGGTACCATCCCTGTTGGATTAGGGACTCACTGTTATACCCTCATTTAACTTAAATACCTCCTCAAGGTTCTATTCCCAAATATAGTCTCACTGGGGGTCAGAGCTTCAGATACGAATTTTGAGAAGACACAGATCAGTCCATAGTAAAATGTAAACCATGTTCGCTGTGTATGTACATCTTCATTTTAAGGTCTGATAATTTAGCCATCATGGAAAAAAGAGGAAAATAGCAACATAACTAATGCATCACTACTCTTTAGAGAGCTAATAATATTAATTTCATTCAAACATTTTCATTCAAAAGCATATTCCTCTATTTTTAATATTCTTAATATTTATTTCATTGAAGCCATTTCTCAGCAAAGGAGGCAATAAAAGGCAGGCACATATATTTCTTTTCCTTGCTTTGTTTCCATAGAGATGTAGGATTCTGAAATTTTCCTTAATCATATCTTTCAGGTTAAAAACTGTTTCACACATTAACATTTTATTGTGCTGCAAGAATATCTTGGAAGTTACACTGAGATCACTAATACTTTTTTTTTTTTAATTTGGAAACAAATTATTCACTTAATAAGAGTTTCAAATGTGAGAGGTAAGTTAATCTTTTAAACCCTAGGTACACAGAGTTGGATTAAGGTTTATTCTTAGTTCTTCAGGTCTTGCATGACATTGTTTTATTTGGTTTAATAAATGAACACAACTTCAGATAATTACTGATTACCGAAATCTATCCAGTACTCCTCATCTCATCTTACTGCATCCCGCACAAGCAACTATGTGTGTTTATTATTTGCTTGTTTTTTTTTTTTAATTGATAGCTCTCAGATATATATTGAAATGGAAACAATATTTCTCTTAGGTTTTCTTGACTTTGTGTTTGGTCACAGAGTGTCATGCGGGTGCAGTATTGGGGAATTTGCTTTTATCCCTCAACATCATGTTACTGAGATTCATCCATAGAATTTCACATATGCCTCTGATTTATGACATTCCACTACATGGCTCTAAATAATTTAGTTCTTTATCTGTGCTGTCCATGGGCATCTGGCTCTGGATTCCCAGCTACTATGTAGGCTGCCCATTATTGTGGATTCGTATCTCAGTTATCTTGGCGCTACCTACAAGGATCTCACTGCCAGTTTTGCTCTCGCTTTCGGTCACCTCAGTTTTGACTCTTGGATGTCATGCACCACGCTCATAATGCATGCTTGTTGCTTTTAGAAGGGATAAGTATTGGGGTGCTTGGGTGGTTCAGTTGGTTAATTTTTTTTAACGTTTATTTATTTTTGAGAGACACAGAGACAGAGAGTGAGCAGGGGAAGGGCAGAGAGAGAGGGAGACACAGAATCTGAAGCAGGCTCCAGGCTCTGAGCCGTCAGCACAGAGCCCGACGTGGGGCTCGAACTCACAGACTGTGAGATCATGACCTGAGCCGAAGTCGGCCGCTTAACCAAAAGTTGGTTAAGCATCCAACTCTTGATTTTGGCTCAGGTCATGATCTCATGGCTCATGGGTTCGAGTCCCAAATCAGGGTCTGTGCTGACAGCGTGAAGCCTACTTGGGATTCTCTTTCTCTGTCTCTCTCTATCCCTGCCCTGCTTGCTCTCTCTCTCTCAAAAGAAATAAATAACATTAAAAAAAAGAATAAAAGAAAAGAAAGGATAAGGATTATGAGCCATGTTGCCATTAACCAGGATTGGACTATACATTCATCCCTCGCTATTTTTTTTTAAGTTTATGTATTTATTTTGAGAAAGAAAGAGAGTGGGAACAGGAGAGGGGGAGAGAGAGAGAGAGAGAGAGAGAGAGAGAGAGAGAGAGAGAGAGAGAGAATCCCAAGCAGACTCTGCACTGCCCACACAGTGCCCTATGCTGTGCTGAAACTAATTGTGAGATCATGACCTGAGCTGAAGTCAGATGCTTAACAGACTGAGCCACACAGATGATGCTCATCCTTCACTTTGAATAGCAGTATGCCCAGATTACACGTTGGCACAGTTGGTATAGAACTGAATATCTTCGTTAGGAAACTAGGCATGCTTCACTGTTTGTATTTCTTAAATCAGTGGTTCATAGCTATACGTTATAGTCACCTGGTCTATGCCTGTCCACAGCCCCAGACATCCTCATGCAATTTACCAAATTAAATTAAAGAGGACCAAAATTAAATGGTCCAAAATTAAATTAAGTCCATGTTTATTGATATAGAACAACTGATATCACTGCGAAGACATTACTAGTGATCATCAGTATTATTTCTTTTCTTTTTCCTAGAAACAAAATAGGTCCATAGGACCAGATCTTGTGAAAGGGCACAAATGTGATATTTGGGGTGAAATGTATTAAAAATATTAATTCCCTAATATTATCTAATAGTCTGTGGATATAAAAACTCAGCACTTATCTCAAAAATATATTTTATACCTGGCTTGGACAAAATGTTTGCACTGCTAAAGTTGATCACTGGATTGAAGTGGTAACTGAATGATGGGCGCCTGGGTGGCTCACTTGATTAAGCGTCCAACTTCTGCTCAGATCATGATCTCACAGTTCATGAGTTTGAGCCCCACATCCGGTTCTGTCCTGACAGCTCAGAGCCTAAAGCCTGCTTCAGATTCTGTATCTCCCTCTCTCTCTGCCCCTCCCCCAAAGCACTCTGTGTCTCTCTCTCTCAAAAAAAAATAAACGTTTAAATTTTTTTAAAAGAAGTGGTAACTGAAATATTTCTTAGTTACATACAATTATATTTCCCTTTATGAAAAAAATCCCCATGGTGCTACTTTGTAAATTTCTAAATCCCCATCAATAAGTTAGCTAATTGTTTTAACATCAATTGTAATTTTCACCTAGGTTGCAGCATGATAATTTTCTATTTTAATGTTTATAGTTTCTTTACATTTACTGTTTTATCATATAAAGCCTTTTTCTCATTAATAGGGTTATTTACTTATCAGAAATATAGTTCCTATTACAAAAAGCAGTAAAAATTCTAAATCATTTCTCTTTAAAACCAAATTACAAGAACAGGAGTCTGTTTAAATGTGTCTTGATCTAGATTCTAGAAAACAAAGTCTTGCACACAGTTAAGAGGTTGCTAGTTTACAATGATGTGCCATCTTAGGGAAGCAGAGGTGGTAGAAAAGGGGACTTAGGTAGGGAAAGAGGAAAAGCATAGTATGTGAATTACCAAACTAGTTATTGTTTGGAATGAATAAGCTGACTGCTAGTTTGTTTGGTTTTTGAGATGCCGTATAAACTACTTTGTCTCAGGACCATCTGTCCATGAGGTAAAAGAGATAATTTACCCACCAGCATCCATCTCTCATCATTTAAGGCCTACTGCCTACATGAGACCAAGCAAGTCTTACAGTGTCTAATGATTCCGTGGCAATAGAAAAGCTGCAGGGCAGGAGGCAAGAGGCACAGAACAAGAAAGTTGTGAGTTGCTGTTGGCTTGTGTGCTCATGGAGTTGGTCACCCATGTGGCTGAGGCAAAAGAAGTGGACAAGGGGGTTTCAGATATTGAGACAACTGAGAAGACCAAAGTTGGCACAGAATAGGGAACTGACACAAAACCCACCTCCAACTGACAAATTTTATTTCTGGTTTATTGTCTCTCTCCTCCCTTACTCGTTCATTCTTTCTACCCAAATCCTGTCGACTATTGGATTTGTATAGAGATAAAATGTATCTTTATTAACTGCAATCATTTTTTGAATTGCCAAATCATCACAATGTTGGCCAGTTGTCGATGCCTTCAAGCAGGATCTGGTGTCATTTTTGACACAACCCTATAAATTTTTTGGAAATTTCCATTCACAAAACACATCCCAGGCATCTTTGTACTCTCCTTGTCCCAGACTGGGAATCAGTTATTTTTCTACAGAACTCTAGTTCCTTCTAGTGCAGAATGGCATGAAGGAGCCAAATACTAGGCTTTGACACACTCACTGTTTGAATGACATTGCTTTCAGACCTTCTGGATGCATAGTTAGAAGACACTTAGCAGATATGTTTTAAAATAATGAATTCACACTGATAAATATAATTCAATTTTAGTATAACAGTGGGTTTGCTTAAATTCTTTGAGTTTTATGTCTTTGAATCATATCTATCTTCTCTAGCACTGAAAATCAAGACTCAAAATAATTAATATACTTAATTGCTTTATCTCATTATATAAAGGAAACAGTTTCAAGATATAATCACTAATGTTACTATTGATTAAATCACTGAATGAGATGAAATCAACCTTTTTATCTGTGCTTACAGTGCATTTCGCTAAGGATACACAGTCAAAACTGTACGCTGTGAATTCCCATTCTTTGCATGGTTACCTTTAAAACTGATATGCACTTAGGTTAACTTAGTTCAGTTTATTCTTAATCTCAAGAAATTATTTCAGTTGTTGTGTTTTTGTTTTTGTTTTGTTTTCTTTGTGTTTTTTTTTTTTTTTTTGAGTAGTAACACATTTGTAGGATCCAAGAGTCTCAACTATAGAGATTGTTACATAGAGAGATTATTTTCTCATGTTTACATCCCAGCCCTAATGACTCTACTCTTTACTTCCCTCCTGTATTCGTAAATTTCCCTATGGACCAGCTATTAACAGGTGAGAAGAGAGAGGTGAGAGCTAGGAGTGGGTGAGAGGGAGGGTTTAGAGTAGCTGTCTGGGTTTCTCAGCTCAAGGGCTCCCTCTTCTGTATAGCATCAGGAAGTTTATTTAATAAATGTGCTTTGTTCTTCAAATTTCTAAATCTTTTCTTCTTCTTCTTCTTTCTCAGTTTTTCTGTCCTGCTTATTTTGATTCTCAACCTTCCTCTCAGTGGTTATACTAAGGATGTGCTCTCCTCTCTGATGTCATTGTATTTGCTGGGTTTTCCAGGCTCTGCCACTGCTCTTTCTTCTGTGTTTCTACCACTTTCCACACCAGCCATTCCAATGCCCCCCGACCTGCCTCACAACTGTTAACTTCCAGTCTAACTCTGCTGCTTCAAGTATATCCCTGCCCCCCTGTATGACAGGAAAAGACAGGACTCAGTAGGCAGAGAGGGAAAGGTTAGGACCTGAGATCCCTGGGTGGGTAAAAACACATATTTTGGAATAATACCGGGAGTATCTGACTACAACAAACTCCCTTGGGCATATAAGGTTCTTCTTAAGAAGTAATGGATACCACCTATACTCTCTCAGGTCTCCCTCAGGAATCTGACAAAAGACTTGACTAACAATAAGTACACTATACAACCTATGACCCACAAGGAACAGTGTATCCATAGATCACCCCGCATACAATGGAAATGAGCCAATCAGGAATGGACAACCCAGCTCCTAGAGTTATTAAGCCAATAAGGGTAGGACTTGAGAAGGAACAAGGGGGAAGGGAAGTGGGCAGTGGGGGTGGGGTGGGGGGACCAGAACCTTATAAATCAAGGACCTCTGCCTTTCTGAAATTATACTCTAATAAACTTTTGCCCGCTGCTCATTCCGTGTCCACCTCTTCATTTTTCGAAGAGGCGAGACAACGAATCCCAGGTATTGAGGTAAAATATCCTGCAACACCTGCATACACACTCTTTTATGGGGGGGGGATCAATCTGTAGGTTTTCTTCACTTGAAAATACTGATTGGTTTGTTAGTAGGAGTATGATAGGGAAAGACAGGATAAAATAAGCAGAGAGACAGAGAAAGGTTAGAACCTGAGGTCCCCGGGTGGAGAAAAACACATATTTTGGAACAATGCTGGGAGTGTCTGACCAGGAGCAAACTCCCTAACAGACACCACCTACTTCCCCTCAGGTTCCCCTCCATCAAAATACTTAACTAAAATAAGTAAACCACAAAACTTGTGTTATAAGAGGGGCAGTATGACTATAGTCTGACTCCTCACAAAATGGAGTGGAGCCAATCAGGAATGGACAGCCCAGCACCTGGAGTTATCCAGCCAATAAGGGTAGGACATGAGAAGGAACAAGGGGGAGCGGAGGGGAGGTGCTACCAGAACTTTATAAAACAAAGGCCCTTGCCTATAGTCCCTATGCCCCTTCTCTGTAAAGGGACCCTCATACTAATCTTCCTTTCTGATCTTATACTCCAATAAACTTTTGCCTGCTGCTCATTTTATTTTGCGTCCACCTCTTCATTCTTCAAAGAGGTGAGACAAGGAACCCCGGGTATTGAGGTAAAAAATCCTACAACAGGAGTAGCAGTCAGTAGGATTGCTTAAAGGATTTTTTTGTTTTTGTGGCATTTTTAAGGAGAAAATGTGAGGGGCTTGGAGTCAGAGGTGAAACCACGCTCCCATAGGAACACAGAACTCCCAAGGATTTCTCAAGGCTTTTGCCATTAGAGCTATCTCTCTCCTATCTCTTCCGGATTAACTATGCTGGAAAATGGAGAAGCTAACTGAAACAGGTCTTGCAGATCAACCACAGGGTAAAGTCATACACGCTGCCTGAGGCAGAGTCAAGCTAGGAAGTGGAAAACACTCTGCTTTTATTTTAGATATTTCCTACAGAGCGACCACCTAAAGCAAACAAAGTGCCCTAACTCAACCATGCTAAGTATATTCAACATGGGGAGAGAAATGCTAGGCACTGAAGTAGTCTTAGGAAGTGACAGGTATATCTACTATCTGGAATAAGGTTTTAATCTCGGCCCCTTAATTCAGTGATCTAAATGAACTCGCACAATTCTCAGAAAAGGTTCTCATATTTTAAAAGAAAATGTACATATTAAGGGAATATGGGAACCCATTTGATGTTGAAATGATTTTATCACAATTAAAATAGAATTCTAGTTAGTCCTTGCATATACTTTTTAAGGTATTTGTTTCTGATGTTGATTTCCTAAATAATTAAAAATTAGAATACAGTAGGAAAAATAATCTTCCCTCTATCTTTCTAGGTTCTTGGCTGAGATACCCCTGTAACAAAAGACAGATTAGCAGGAGAAAAACAGAAGTTTAATAGTATGTATACCTCTTGTATACAAAGGAGAGACCCGAAAAAACTGAGTAAATCCCCTAAATGGCCTAAGCCATCACCTTAAATACCATTTCTAGATAAAAACAAATAAAGACTTCGGGTGGGTGGGCAAGGACAGTCTGGGAGGTTACCAGGAAGAGTACAGTAAACAAAGGTAAAGTTGTTATGCCAATGTAAATCATTGCCTTCCCCACTGATAAGAATTTCTGGAGACATGGTCATCTTTGTCTTCCTCATACAGAGTGGGAGACACCCTTACCAACGAAGGTTTCTCTTATAAATATAAGTGTCTTTTACAAAGGGTAACTTTCCCTCAGTTTTCAGTGTTTTTGATTTTTTTTTAAACCAGCGTATAGTAACTCTTATGCCAAAGAGGTATATTTTGAGGTGCCAAATTCTGTTCCTCTTCAGTACTAAGGGTGTAGCAATAGCTCGGAAAAGCGAAATGTGCTAACAGATGTGCTAACGTGCAGCCCATCGAGTCAGTTACACTACCGAGTTTTATTTTTTTTGGTGTTATTCATTTCTTATTTTAGTGTCAAAAGCTAAAGTGGTTTCACCTGACAATTTGTTAAAAAAAGAGAGAGGGAATTTTTCCAGAAATTACCAAAAAGAAGTTGGAAGCCTATATTTTTAGAACAATTTAGTACCTGTTTTAGTCTGGGTCCTCTGGGAAGCTGACATCAACATGTAATTAAATGTGCAAGAGATTTATTAGGTGAACTGCTTGTGAGGATAAATGGGGACAGAGTCAAGGCAAGTGATCAATGCATGTTTGATGCTTGTGGAAGACAGAAGGAAAAAAGGAAGCTTGGGCAGAAGTACCTCCTTTTGCAGTGCAGTTCTAAGACATTTCCTCAAGGTCATCATAGAATCCTTGGGCCAGTCACCCTTCAGGAACAGGTCTGTCATGGGATTCTACTGTGTTCAGTCATTGCCTGTGTAGGGGGAGGATATTCCCCCCCCTCTACTCTTCTAGGTTTGTTTGTTTGTTTGGTTGGTCTATTAATTAAATTGACATAAGACATATTTAACAGGAGAAAAAATTACATACATATGGAAGCCCCATAAAGAATATGAGACCCAAAGATAAGTCTGTCAGTCCAGGCTTACATGTCACTGTGAGCTACGGGATGGGATTGGGGCCTGGGGCTTCCAAGGGGAGGAAGATAATTTATAGGACAATAAGATGAGCAGATGTTTGGTAATTAGACGTTTGCCCTGTCACACAGATAGATTTTTCAGATGAAAATTTATCTCTGGTAATAACTCTTTTTCTGGACCAGGCCCCTAATCTAGATTCTTTTGGCTAGTTAAGGGAAAAGTATGTTTTTCTTGAATCTGCTTGGTCTTGATTGTTTTCAGCTCAAAATAATCTACATGCCAAGGGGGCATATTTTGGGGTCATGCATTTTGCAGCTCCTCACCTGGGAGCAGCCTTTGGAAGTATGAATGTGAACTGGGTGCTGGTGGATTCAGACCACAGCACTGGAGTCCTAAGTCAATCACTCTCCCAGGAGTTAGGTAGCTCATTTCCATGACCACCATTTATCTAGTGTAGAGAAAGCATGCTACATTAGGCAAGAATCCAATATTAAGTGCAAAACATATCAACTTAGAAGATGTCTACACCTACAGCAAGAATAAGAGCCACTCCATTCTCCTGCACATTAAAAATGTGCCTGTGGTCTACAAAGGTAAAAGTATCGACCTCTTCCAGGGAATCAAGTTGGCTATAAGATCACTAATTTTATGAATGGGAAAAGAATATGAACACCTCAAACTATAGAAATATTGGTTTAAAAAATGTGATATAATTACTGCCTGACAAAATGAGAAGAGAGCTTTGAAGGATTATAGCATACATGATTCATGGAATTCTTTCTCAGTTCTGACCCCATCGTCTTGTGCTTTTAGCAAATTCATTAACCAATGATTGATTAATAAAATAACACCTTCAACCATATGACAACCACAGGGCAAGGGGCCTGAGTGTCAAAGTCTCAGGGCGAGAAAACCAATGCTGTTTCACTATATTCCAGCTTAGGTGAGTTTGTTCTCCTAGTGGCCTCTTCCACCATCTTCATGTTTTGTCACCCTTAAACTCCAAATACACCCCAACAATCAAGCCCCCGATGATTCACCTCCCGGCTGTTTCTATTACTGCATTCTACCCTGGCCTTGGTTTGACAACAATTTTCTTGGACTATTTAATAGTTTTCCCAGGAACCCACAGGACCTGCCATGGTATTCCATACTGACATTCCTCAGAACTTATTCCTGTCTGTATATGTGTAGATGCTGTCTCTTAGACTGGCATTCATCTATTTATAACAGCTCATGTGGTGCCTATTTCAAATTTTATTGATTTTGAGCCTAATCATCATGGGATGATTCTGGGTTCCTTTCAATCAAGATAAAAGAAACATGATGCCAGATGGAGAAGGGTGATTCATCGTCTCCTCCTCTTTTTCCAGTGCTGAAAGAGCAAGTACAAAATGGAACTTTGTTTTTTGAAGATTTGTTAGAATTCGTCTTTAAAATTGTCAGTGGAAAAATGTTTTAGTTTATTAACCCAAAAGAAGAAAAAAAAAGGAAAAAATAAACAAAAGGTAGGAATTGCTAGAAAGAAAATAATATATAAAGACTCTTAGAAAATAAAATGAAGTTAATTTATCAGTCCATCAATTAATCAGATGATAATTTACTGAGTAGCTATAATCAGGTCCAACATGACACAGCAACATAACAAAATCTCCAACCACTGATAAGAGTTATGAGAAAAATAAGTGAGATACTGATTTAAGACTAGGCAGCTGATCTCATTAGGATGGTCAGAAAGTCTCAAAGAACCTGATATTTGGGTTGAACTCTGAATGACTGGAGGGAAAAGCATTCCAGGCTGGTGGGTCTTCACAGAACATGCCAGTGTCTCTGGAGATTACATTCTGACTCCACTTTCATTCCACTTCTCTGCCTGTAGAGCCACTTTTCTTGTATGGATTCTCCAAAATGAATTAGGTTAAACTGTCCATAGTATTTTCTTAAAATTGTTTCAATCTTCTTGGTATCTGTATTTATTTAATACTTTAGTTCTAAAATGACTAGCTTTTTATTTCTTCTTTTTTTGGGTCATACTTCAAAAGCTTGCATATGTTATGTTATTATTTTTTAAATCTTTATTTTTATTTATACTTTTATGTTTAATACATCAACTTCTACTTTCCCTCTATTAACCTTCCCTTATTCTTTGAAGGGTTTACTTTGTTTCCTAACTCAATATGAAAGCCTGGTTCATTGATGCACAATCTTTTTATTATTAACACATTAATATACGGCTGTACATTTTCTCCCTTCTGATGTGTGGGCCTTTGCGACTTCTTTCAGCTCAAAGATGTTGTTCCATTGCTATCTTGACTTTAGTAGCCATATCTCCATACTTTCCTGGAAGTTTTTAAGATTTTATTTGTATTCTTTGTCACTCTGTCTAAATTTACCAGTTTATTTTTTTAATTGATCCTCTTTAAGACAGAGTGGGTTCTTTTCATCAAAGACTCCTTCAGTTCTACAGATTGCCTGTGGTCTTGTACATACTTGTATCTCCTGTACTTCCTCTGGGTCGCCAATGAACCAGATACTGAAACTGCTGGATGCTTCTACTTTTTGCAGTCTTTCTCTCACATGTCTCATCTCTCTCCAACTGTGGTGCTTTCTGGCTTAACTCTCCAATGAGATCTTCTAGAACTTAATGTATGTTTCTTCTCAAGACATTCTGGACTTCTGTTTTTAATTTCAACAACACTTTTCATTTCTGAGGTTTATCACTTTTATTCCTTTACTGCTAATCATTCTTATTGTAGGACTTTGGTTTATTCCTTTATTCTTTTATCCATTCAATGGCAGAACACATAAAGACGTAAAAAGGTGCTGGCCACCCAGGAAATAATGTTAGCTCTTATGATTAATGTTTTTATGTTTATGTGAAAGTCCATTCTGCCTCCTCTATTAACATTTTCCTGATGTTTAAATCCTCTCTAATGTTGAGCTTTGTATTTGTCTCGTATTTTTTTGGATCTATTAGACATCTTGGCTGTATGTTCATCTTTCAGAATAAGTTTCCGTTTCGACTATCTTTTCTATCTGTTTGTGCAGACTGCTTAGGAGAGTAAAATGTGTCCTGAATCCTGGCATAGTTTCAGAAAAAGTAAGAAGCCAGTACCTTAATGGTATTTTCAGTGCTAGCTTTCTACATATATATAGGTCCTCCATATTCTCCAATCCTTTACCATCCACAATGCCCTGCTTCTCTTGCCTGATATCACTCACTCATTGCTCATGTTTGAAAGCATAATCTAGGAGCCTACTTGTTTGGCTACTACTGTTTTGGTCTCTCTGGTTCCATCCAGCTCTTAGCATCTGTCATATCCATGTATACGACTGTACAACAGTCTTGGATCTGCTTTTGCCTTCTGTCTTGGTCCTTTTTTGTGTGACTCTCCTGTATCCTCCTATATAGTGCCCACCTCTACCTCTAAGAGATGTCTAACTCTGTAATGGTCAGTGAAGTGGTGAAAGGGTCCCTTTCTATATCTTAAAGTGTTGCTTTTTGGCTTTTATTTTTTTTCATATTTTTTTTCTGAATCTGAGGGTAGAGAAGATTGCAGCCTATTCTCAGCCTGCCATTTTCAATGAGAATTTAGTATAGAAAATTTTAAAGTTCTTAGAAACCTTTGCAAAAATAACACTTGTAGAACTAAAATTATTCAGTTCATACAATACTACAAAGTATTTCTCAACAAATTTTATGCCACAAACCTAATTTAACTTATATATATATATATATACATATATATACACACATACACATGTGTGTGTATATATATATACACCTATACATGTGTGTATATATATATATTATGCATAATATATATATACACATATGTATATGAGTCCCCCTTATCCATGGGGAGTATTGCCCAAGATCTCCAGTGGATGCCTGAAACTGCAGACTGTACTGAACTCTATTCATACTATGTTTTAATTTCCTATATAGATTTACCTATGATAAAATTTAATTTATAAAGTAGGCCCAGTAAGATATGAACAACAATTATAAAATACAACAATTATGACATGTCCTATAAAATAAGTTATGTAAACATGGCCTCCTTCTCTGTCTCAAAATAACTTTTTGGACTGTACTCACCCTCCTTCTTCTTGTGATGATGTCAGATGATGAAATGTCTATTCGACAAGATGATGTGAGGTGAATGATGTAGGCATTGTGATGTAGCAACAGAGTGCTACTGACTTGATGACAGGTCAGAAGGACGATAATCTGTTTCCAGACCTTCACTGACCACGGGTACCTGAAACCACAGAAAGAGATGCAGCAGATAAAGAGGACCTGCTATACACAGAATCTAGTATTCCATTAAAAAAATAATTTCTATAATTAGATAGTGTTTATTCCAGGAATGTTATCATAATTCAGAAGTTATATCAACATAATTCATTCAATCAATAAATTAAAAGGAAAAATCATATAACTATAGAAAAAGATGACAGGGGCACCTGAGTGACTCTGTCAGTTAAGCGTCTGACTTTTGTTTAGGCTCAGGTCATGATCTTATGGTTAGTGAGTTCGAGCCCCTGCATCAGGCTCTGCACTGACAGCATGGAGCCTGCTTGAGATTCTCTCTTTCTCCCTTTCTCTCTACCCTTCCCTCACTCTCTTTCTCTCTCAAACTTAAAAGAAAAAGAAATAGATGGCAAAAGGACAGTAGATAAAACTTACAGGGATTCTAATGAAAATTTAAATAAAATAGGAATGTTTAGAAGCAAATGATTTAGTAACTATCACACAGCAAGAAATAATTACTTCATTCTGTTTACATGTACTCAGGGCGTAACTCTGGCTCTGCTGGTTTCTGCTCAATTTGTCCCACATATTCTCTCATTCTTGGATCCTGGCTAATGTAGTAGTCTAACTTCTCTGAAGTCAAGTATGATTTACAATTGAAATATTTTAGTTTTAACTCATAGAAGTAGAATAAATCAGTCTTGCCAAAATTATGAAATGGTTCTTAAAGCTTCTGTTGAAAACGACATTTTGTGACTCCTTGGGTCTTTGAACCTTTGGTCTTGAACCAAAACAACTCCTGTGTCAAACTCGATATGAAAGGGAGAAATATATACCTTCAACTGAGAGGTACTGGAAGTCAAATGGCTATAGAGGAGGCCATGCATAGTCCTTGTTGGAAGGACAATGAGAAAATGGGAAGAAATGCCATCCTGATATGAAAAATACTCTTATGCCAAAACTAACATCATCAAAATATTGGCCTTATTTCTATGAAAATGAGGAATAAAACTGAGATGCCTGCAATCAGCCCTTAATACTCAATATATTGACAGAGGATCATGTTAATGTGTTAAGGAAATAGAATGATCAGTTCTATTTTCTTAAAAGATACATAGTATTATCCTTCCTAGATAAAGATATTGTGTTTATAAAATCAAATATACTTTACCAAACAAAAAGTAGTAATTATTAATGTGCCTGGAAACAAGATGAATTAAAGAAAATGTATATATTATAATAGTGGGGGAAAACCATATGTCATTAAGAATATAATAAATCAAAGATGCAGAGTCATTAGGAACAAAAATATAAAATTGAATTAAATTACTTGAAGACTGAAATTGGATTAATGTACAATGTTCTTGAATAAGATGGATTATTACAAACATCAATAGTTCAAAATTAATATATAAATGAACAGAAAAACACGTTATTTATTTGGTATATTGCATGTAACCTAACTTACATATCTTATATATTTGCAAGATTATTTGTTTTTGTCTGTCTTCCCAACTTGACTGCAAGTTCCATGAGTCAGTCCTGCTCACCATCTTAGCCACAACACCTTGCATGATACTCACAGGAGCACAATAAATATTTGTTGATTGGATGAACCACAACATCATTAACATAAACAATTTGTTGTACTACTTTAGAGTAAGCACTTCATGTAGTTCTGGTTATATGTTATTAGACCTATCAGTAAGTTCCTTGCATAATCCTAGATGTTGTGAAAAATGTAGCGATGAATATTCTTTGTTTGAACCCCTCTCCCATTATAATTTCATAAATAATGAGAGGAAGGAAGAAAGGAATACTTGCCTTGAAGAAACATCTTTTCTAGAGAAAGTAACAGCCATATATACAGTTGATCCTTGAAGAATATGGGGATTAGGGGAACCAAACCTCTGCACAGTCAAAAATCTGAATATAAATTTTGACTCCTCAAAAGCTTAACTACTAATAGCCTATTGTTGAGTGAAAAACATAATATACGTGAATAACATAATATACACCAATAACATAAAAATGTAAACAGTGGATTAACACATATATTGTATGTGATATGTATTATATATTGTATTCTTATGGTAAAGTTAGAGGAAAGAAAATGTTATCAAGGAAATCATGAGAAAATACATTTATACTACTGTGCTGTATCGAAAAAAATCCACATATTGGTAGACCTGCACACTTCAAACACGTGTTTAGGGGCCAGTCGTATAACTAACTGTTACACAAGACAGACTAATGGGGATGAGACTAGAATAGCTCTAGTGTGGTGGGGGTAAAGTAAGATTAGTAACTGATTTTGATTTCTGGGAGAAAGGTAGGTTTTTATGTATTAATCAGATCTATAAATAATGAGTAGAGATTCAGTAGTCAGGAATGTTTTGAAAAGCCTATATTAGGAGAATTAATTTTACTATCAATTTAATTCAAACAATAGAATTAGAAAAATAAATGTAATAAGAAAATCTATCAATATATTAACTTTGAAGTCAAGCATGATTTACAAATAAAAAAATTTAGTTTTAAATTTTATAACTGGATATACCTTTCATGACTGCCTTTAACATCAATAAACTAAGATGAGCGAAAATTTCTAGGTGCATTATTCTTCTTTGATCTTTTGCATGCTCTCCACTTTGATTTTCCTTTCTGTCTCTCTCTTGGTACATCTATTTCTCTTTTCCCTAACCTCTTTTCATTTTTAAAATATTCTCACTTGGGGGCGCCTGGGTGGCCCAGTCGGTTGGGCGGCCGACTTCGGCTCAGGTCACGATCTCGCGGTCTGTGAGTTCGAGCCCCGCGTCGGGCTCTGTGCTGACGGCTCGGAGCCTGGAGCCTGCTTCCGATTCTGTGTCTTCCCTCTCTCTCTCTGCCCTTCCTCTGTTCATGCTGTGCCTCTATGTCTCTCAAAAATAAATAAACATTTAAAAAAAAAATATTCCCACTTGGTAATAAATTATTTGATATCTCTCTTTTTCTTATAGTCCATGAAGAACTACATATAAAGTTAGCAAAGATATTACTACTGAATCCTTTTTAAGTGTAGTGTAGATGGGAAATTTCTTGTTATGAATATCACGCATATTCATTATTGTTCAGAGAAATAAGGCACATTTTGTCAAAAAAAGTAAATTTAAGGAACTACAAATTATATTGCTATTCATTTCCTAAACATCCGAGGCATTCCAATTTATAAATTCTTAAGTCTCTATGTATTTAATAAGACAGCTTTTGGGGCGCCTGGGTGGCTCAGTCAGTTGAGTGTCCAACTTCAGCTCAGGTCATGATCTCATGGTTCATGAGTTCATGTCCCGCCTTGGGCTCTGTGCTGACAGCTCAGAGCCTGGAGCCTGCTTCAGATTCTGTGTCTCCCTCTCTCTGCTCCTACCCCGCTCATACTCTGTCTCTCTCTGTCTCTAAAAAATAAATAAAAATGTTTTTTTTTAAAAAAAGACAACTTTAGAAAAGTAGATTCAATAATTGTATTCAATATGCGATACCTTTGAGTAAATACATAATATATGGCTTTTAATACTTTGCAGATGGATCTACATACAATGCATTTGGAAGTGCAGATAACTGCAGAACGGTTGGCATTTTGAAAAGATTATTTTCATATCTTTAAATGGGTTACAGAACTCTAATAAAGAATCAGTTGATTCTTATCTCATTGTTCACTATATTCTCATTCCTTGACCACACTGTGATATTCTTGCAAATTAAAAGAGAAGATAATTTTTAAAAAATGAATTAAGAGACATTAGATCTAAGTTTGAGTTTTAATTTCCCACATTTTTAATTCGTATAAATATAACCGAATTATTGCCTGCTTAAAATAAACGAGGAAAGATATTTTTTTTCTAAAACATATAAAGGCATGTTCCTCAATATAAAATTTTCTTTGATATATAAAGATGGTTTCTGTACAATATGACAATGCCATCCATATATGATTGTAGTTTTTAAACAGCTTATTTTCCATTTTCTTTTTTCATAAAATACAGCATTAGACTTATCTTCTGAGGTTTACTCTCTTTGTATTTTGCCTTTTATTTTCTTATCTCAATTGTGTAGTACTCCCATATCAAGAGAACCATGGACAAGTAGACAGAGTTCAGCTATTGCCTGAGAATTTCAGATTAAAGTATTTATGAGATCATTGTGCTTTATAAGATCATAAATGCAATGGCAGACCACTTATTGGCTGACTGTCCATCTGTTCCTACAATAATTCAAATCTGGAAAGGAATACAATCCTGAGCTGGAAGAAAAAACTACTGTCAGGTTTCAAACCCATGTTTTTCCTTTTATGTGTTAATCTGGCCAGTAATAGCACTTTTACCCAGGGTACCTACTTAGAGAGAGAAAAGTAAATCAAAATGTTGAAAATGTTTTGTTGTAAGAATGACCAAAGTCAGAATAGAGTTCTTTAGACCTTATTCATTTTTCAAAACAAGATGAAAAAACCAATAATGAGAATGAAAATGATGTCTAAAATTCAAGTAGCACTTAAAGACTCAACTAAGTTTCAAAATTAGAAACACTCTTAAAATAACAGAATTGATCATTTGTAGAATATTATAAAAATTACTACACTGCATTTTTTTTTAATGGTGAGAAAAGACTTACCGTTTTTAATGAAATTAAGTCATTGGATTCTGTCAATTCTAGTTAAAATAAATTTCCTACAACTGTGAAAATGTTATATTTGGTTGAATAATGACAAAATTCACAGTATTTTGTTGCCTTAGAAACTGATAAAATACATGGGTGGGGAATAACTACATAGTGTGTGAGAATAATAAATTGATATATACGTAGAGATATTTAACTTCAGTTTTCCATGATTGCAAAAGAGTAATATGCTAAAGTAAGAATTTACTCTCCTATTGGCTCTAAAATTTCTAACTAATTTTATCACCCAGAGTTCAATCACAGAAGCAGAACTCCTGCAGTACACACAGCTGATTACTAGGATTAGATCTTACACAGTGTAGGAAGCTGGTTAAATAGACTTTGGGAGGTTGTTTTTACTGTCTGGGGCTGAAGTCTAAAGTCAGCTGGGCAGGCAGCAAGGAAAAGAAGATGGACATCCAATGGGGACAGCAGAGACTTAAAAAAAAATTGAGGATAGGTGAAATCCATGTGGACAGACAGCCTTGCATGGATCTCTAACTGCCTCTAAGTCGCCAAATATGATGATGGCTGCCTTGCAGAGGAAGCTGGTGTCCTTAGCTCTGAGGAGAACAAATGCCTGGCCCATGAGTCAGAAAGGTAAGAGAGGAGATGCAGCAGGAACTGGAGTTGCTGCAGGTCAAATGCTGGTCCACATCTGAAGAGGTAAGTGATAATAGCAGATAAGGGCTAACACATGTAAACTGCCTCATGCCTAGTGACCTAGTCTAACTTCATGAGTGGAAAAAGAATACAACTACTATTTTACTACTCTCTTCCAATTTTCATTAACAAAATCTAGCTCATACTAAACCCAGAATGATAAAGGGAAGGTATATCTGAGAAATGTAGCTCTAGCTATGCTAAATTGACACAATACACTTTGACTACAATTCACCCCTTGTCAACTTGACGTTTACACACACCTTTATTAGTCATACTTAAAATAATTTCTAAGTAAAATAATAGTATAATTATACTTCCATATAACATAAGGCAACTGTCCCTTGTAGGATCATCTCCCCCAAACTAGATACAAAGTCTCTTTATCCATTGTTAGGTGATGTTCATTCCTTTTCTACCTGAGTCACATTCCTCTTAGGTATCTTATAAATCAAACGATGATACAATATTAACTACTATTACTACTTCTTATTTTAGATGCCAGGCAAATGTAAGAGGAAAAGATTTAAAAAGTTAACATATACTCAAGTAAGTATATGTATATCAAAATGAGAAATACTATCCATAACTCTTACAGTCCTCATTTCTACCATTGGTCACATGATCATAATTGGTATTTATAATTACATTGTGCTCCCACCTTTTGCTTCAGCAATCACATTGTCCAGTTATGATTTTAGTTGAGGTCATGAGAGTCCCTCTTGTATTTATTTTCATTTTCCAGTGACTTTAATCACTGGGTATGGGAGTACTAAGAGGGACCCCAGAAGATCTCCTGCATTGCAGACACTCCATTTTACCCCGTAGCAACCAAATTTCCCAGTGACGATCAATCAACCATCTCAGAAAGAACACCATTACTCTCTTTGCCTATTGATTCAATAATACGAGGAGCCCAAAGAAGCTAAGTGTAGTTTAAATTTTCAATTTAATGGAACTATTGATATAGGCCTAGGTTTAGACATTTCTCTCTTGGGAAAAACAAGATAAGCACACCAAGAGGTGTTAAGTATAGGCAACAATAATGATGTTAGTGGATCTCAGTGTAATAGTGAGAAGTCACTTCTATTCACTTCTTGTTTTCTGAATTTGCGGATACTAATTATGAGAGAAAGAGCAGCGTATGTTGGCTGCTGCTGTAGATCCTATGTCGCAACCTGGAGGACAATACCCAAGGTCCACAAGGTTTAGTCATCCAGTTGGCATCTCAGAAGGCCATGACATCATTGTATCAGGACAATTGCTTCTGAGTGATGGGGGATCATGAGAACAATATATTTCATATGCATCTCTGCACTTCTATTCTACAAAACAAATCTCTTGATCAAGAACTCTGTTGTATAAAGTGAGGTACTTCTTAAGATCACAGATGGTGGATTTAGGAGAAGGATTGTAGGCAAGAAAAGCAAATCCATATGTACAATAAATGTCTCTTCCTTTGAGAACAAAGCCCTGCTCATCTCCTGATGGAAGGTGTAGGTGGGCGCCCTAGAGGAGCTCTACTGGAGAGTGTTTTTCTGTAGATGTACTTGATAGACACCATCCTGCCACCCATCCGTTCACTGTCCTCATTACTCATGCATTAAAAATGCCTTCTTATGAACCCTGTGCTTATCTGCTGCAGGCATCGATGCCTTGGTAAAATCCTGGTCTTTTTTGTTCATGACATCTCAGTTGGAGGCTTTAGAAATGATTATGACTTATATTACAGCAGAAAGCAGACACCATGAGAGGGAGAAAGCTGTAAAAATTATATTTTTATGTAAGTATCTTCAGCAGCATAGAATTATCATTATTATTTGCTTAAAAAATAAATAGCTGTCCATTCTAGGTTTAATTTGAGTGTTTGAGTCTGACACTGGATTGTTTAGATGCGCCAAATCCTATCTCTTATCTATTATGGTCTAAATTGTGTCCCCCAAATCTTATGTTGAACTACTAACTGCTAGTACGTCAGAATGTAACTATATTTAGACATGTAGTCTTTAAAGAGATGATTAAGTTAAAATGATGTCTTTAGGCTGGACTCTATGTTGGGAGCCGGAGGCCTTGAGAGATGTTGAGAGTCAGAGACCTTGAGCGGTGTTGGGAGCCGGAGGCTTTGAGTGCAGCCTTTGTCCTGGAGTCAGGACCGCAACCATGTCATGTGTGGGGAGGTTCAGAATGCTTTTGTAGAGTTTGATATAACAGGATACATTTTGCCTGGATAGCTATCACGAAGTGCTTCTGGTTAACGTCACTCTGAGCTTTTATCTCCTGAGAACTAGTGAGAGGAGATGTGCCTCGCACGTACACCACCCTCAGATTGTGGATAAATACCCGAGTGAAAATAAACTCGGGGCTGGTGACGCTTGGGAGCGCCAGCCCTCCCTTAACAACTGTGCCTTGTGTATCAGTTCATCTTCGCCCCCCCCCCCCCCCCATCAGGAACCGTTGGATTCAGCGACCGCTGGTCCGCCGCAAGTGGCGCCCGAACAGGGACCTGAAACAGGGGATCCGGTGAAGGACACCGCTCGGTAGGGGCCCAGCCTGAAAAGAAGGCTATATTTTTGGAGAGTGGTAAGTACTAAGGGAGCAACATGGGGCAGACAGGGAGCCGTGCATTATATATAAAAGGATTAAAGCACATGCTCGCCGCCCGCGGGGCAAAAATAGGGAAAGATCAATTAGAAAAATTCCTAGAGTATATAGAGAAAGTATGCCCCTGGTTCCCCGAAGAGGTAACTGTAAGTATAGCTACCTGGACTAAGGTAGGAAAGAAATTACAGGATTATTACACTGCTAACGGACCGCACAAGGTCCCAATTGATGCTTTCACTCTCTGGAATCTGATCAGAGATACTTTAGATCCTGTCCATGAAGGGACTAAGTTTAATTCTACTTGTGAACCTGATGAAACAACTCCTATGTCACCAAGATCAAAAACTCTTACTGCTCCCATGGCTGCACATTTAAAAGATTCATTTAATGATGATGATGGTTTGGGGATGAAGAGAACCAAATAGATTTGGAAGAAGAGAAAATAAAATGTGCTGAGGGAAAGAAAACTGAAAACTTATACATTGTTATTGATAGAAAAAATAATAGTTTTCCAGTAACTTTTGGTATATTCCATGTCAGGGGTGCCTTAGATCCCCAGGTGGAGGCTGAAAAGTTAACTAGAGCGCTAAAGAGTACGCCTCCTGAGGAGGAGAAACCAATTTATATACATTGATATATATAGATGATATACAGAGATACATAAATATATAGCTCTCTCTCTCCTTCTCACTGTTTTTCCTTCTACACTCTGGTCAATCTAACTATATGTGAGGGATTCTCATTCATTCCGTGGGCTAATAAATGTGATGATTGGAGCTAATTGACTCTGGCTGGTCTACCTCGGGATAGAGATTTTAAGGAATATTCCCAAGCAGCTGCCGAAACTCCTTTTGTTTCGGGGAACTTCCCTGTCCTCTCTGGTCCGACATAGACTGCCTAATTCCACTACTGGAAAACAAAGAAAACAAAACAAAGAATTCAAAACAAAAGAAAATACCATGTGAAACTTTTTTCTCTGCCCGCTGCACCCATTCTGTCCTCCCATTTCTATTCTTCAGCAAATAATGCCTCTTTAAACCATAAATCTCTTCACTGGTTCCACAGAAAAAATGAACAACAGTAAACTTTTAAGGGGACATAGATAAAATATTATTAAGATATACATGTCTTTTAAATCATAACATTTTATTCTACGAAGGTTGAGATGAATGGGATTTTAAAAGTACACTGGTATAAGGTTGAAATTCTGCTTTTCTCTCTGTTCAAAACACAAAGGCTTCTTAGACTACTCTGCTCTTGATAAGACAGTATAAACAGAGGTTTTTCTCTTTTGTCCATAGAGAAAACCAAGGCTTTAGATTTCATCTTTATCAGGTCTTTAATTGCTTAGTGAAAACTTCTCAATGTTAAAGGAGCTAAGTTTTGCTAACAACTATATGATGCTATACATTGGCCTTTAGGATCTTTTACTGCCACCTTGGTTAAATAAATAAAGTTTTAAGATTTATAGTGATCTGTATTTAGGACATGCTTTATAATAACTTCCTAAGGTTTTAACAAACTTCCCAGGATTTAAATAGTAAATGAAACATGTTTGGTGTTTAAATAAATTTAAGTTTGATGGATCTGTCTTTAAAGTTATCAGCATTAAATATAAAACTTTATTCTACTAAGGCTTACTGAAGGTCAAACAAGCTCATGTTATCTCTGTTCCAATTTGTTAACAAAAAGCAAGACTAAAAATAGTGGTTAACTTTGTCTGCCTCATAGTTGCATGGGTAAATGTTAACACAGCTTCCAAAGTCCTTGATAATCTAAAGTGTTAAAAGTTTGGCTTGCATGAGAATTTAAGATTGAATTCATTGGCTATCTAATGAGATAAGAAGCTGAACCACTAATTACTAGATGTAGGTTTGTGCTTTGGACTTGTTGCAAAAAACTAAGGATATTGGGAACTGTTGAAAAATATGCTTTGTGCTTAATGGATTCATAAGTTTGCCATCTAACAAATTCTGATATAACACAAAGTTCACAATTGGTTACTATTTAGTTTTTACTGGAGACTAAGATCTCTAGCAGTTAAAGTTCTGCAAAGTGTACTTAAGACTCATGGAAATTAGGAAAACAACTCTGTATGTAGGAAAGTAAGAGATATGTAAGAAAGATATAAGGAATGGGAATACATCTTTTGCTGAAAGTAAAAGAAAGCAATTTTGTCCTAAATGAGACTGGTTATTTGGAAAGAAATGGCTTGGGACAAAATCTAAATGCCAAAGGCAAGTTGTAGAAGGTTAGTGAAGGAGAAATCTTTAAAAAAGGAATTTTATGTGTGGTCAAGACGGACTAAGGTTAAAGACATGGATTTTGGAAGTACACAGAGTTAGGATTAAAATTCCTCCTCCTTTGATTCAAAGGCTGGGAAAATGGTGGCAATACCCTTGATGACAGCTTCTCCTCTCCTGTGGCTGTTACAAACGATTTTCAAATTGTTGTAATAGACTTACAAGATTGTTTTATCACTCTTCCCCTACATCGGGAAGATTGCCCTAGGTTTGCCTTTAGCCTGCCTTCTGAGAACCTTAAGCAGCCTTCTCAGAGGTACCAATGGAAACTTTTGTCTCAGGGCATGAAAAATAGCCCCACCCTATGTCAAAGTTTGTGGATCAAGCTTTAAAACCGTTCAGTTTTGCAGTCTTTTAATGAGGTTTAACACGAGGCAATTTAGAATGGTTACATTTGCCCTCTACGCCCAGAAAAATAGTTATATCCTATCCAGCGCTACCGGCTACTTTACTAAAAAAGAGACACAAACGTAGTAAAAAATTATTTAAATGTGACGTGACAAATGTTATTATTCCCTATAACAAAGATCAATTAAAATGTCTATTACAAAGCAGTAAAGATTGGCAGGAAGCCCTAGAAGGGTTTGGTGGTGAGATTCCTTTTCATCTCCCAGACCATCCTCTTTTACAGTTCCTCAAAAAACATCCTGTTATTTTTCCTAAGTTGGCTAAGGCTGATCCCCTTCCTAGTCCGACTGTACTGGTCTTTAAAAATCTTTTGCAGACTTTTCAGATCGCTCATACCACGGACATTCCTTATAGCTCTCAAGGCCTCTGGCTCCCAACAACTCTAGTCCAATATGACTGGAGTCCTTATAAGGCAAGGAAATCTAGACACAAATGATATGAGATGAATACATGCAGAAGGACAACAAGATGAAGAAACAGTGAGGAGACAGTCATCTGTAAGCCAAGAAGAGAGGACTCAGGAGAAATCAAACCTGCTAACACCTTGATCTTGGACTTGTAGACTCCAGAACTGTGAGGAAATAAATTTCTGTTCGTTATGCTACCCAGTCCATGGAATCTTGTTATGGAAGCCCTAGGAAACAAATATATACCCAACTGGTAATGAACATTTTATGTGCATGTTTTCTCCCTTGCAAGGTCATAAACTAATGGGAATAGTTACTGTGTCTTTTCACTTTGCATCATCATCACACCAACATGTGGGACACAGTAGTTCCTTGATAAATATTTGTCAAATTAATAAAAGGAAAAGGAAAAGAATAAATAACAAAATTAGTAAAAGGAAAATAATTCTTAGATTTTGAGGCAATAATTAAGTGATAAGTAGATATTTTAAACTTGGAACAACATAGCCAACAATTAAAATTTGAAAGTTATTATATTTTTGGAGCATGCCTCTTTTATTTAAAAAGATTGACAAAGGGATGCCTACATGACTCAGTTGGTTAAGCGTCCAGCTCTTGATCTCAGCTCAGGTCATGCTCTCACGATCATGGGATCAACATCTATGCTCTGTGCTGACAGTGTGCAGCCTGCTTGGGATTCTCTCCCTCCCTCTCTCTCTGTCTCTTCCCACCTTCAAAACAAATAAACAAATTTTTTAAAAAAGATTGGAAAAATATTATATGAAAATAATAATATAAAAGTTAAACCTTTACCAGCAACATTTGGGAGAAGTAATGAGAATCAAACCAATGGTGCTTCTTTACATGTGTTTGTAAAGAAGTCAAAAAGCAGTTACACATCTTTCTTTTTTCACTCTGCATTCAACTTTCTACCTGCCTTTCAATCCTTCACTCATTCAGCAAACAATTGTTAAGGGAATCCTTACCCGTGTGTTGGTTAGTAGGACTGGAGAGATAAAAGGATGACCATTCTTTCAAGAAATAAATTAATTACACTGATAAGTACTAATTTGATGAGTTTACATACATTAACAAAAAAGATCTAGACCTACTGAAAGTATTTCAAAGCAAAACTCTATATCCAGCAAAGGCATCTTAATTGCTCCATACATTGATAATAAAAGAGAGCTGAATTCACTTGAAAGGTCTAATGCCCAACTGAATTGACTCACTGCCTTGCCCAAAAAGATACGACCCAGATGTTGGAGAGTGGTGGTTGGTGGTGGAGGACAGTTTCTACAGGTTTTCCTCTTGAACTCTGCTGTCCAGGCAGGCAACAGCGCTGTCTAACAGTAGCACCACTTTCGACTGAAAATCACAGTAGACATTTCTTGGTACATACAGTACCCATGCCATCCAACCACATTGGAAAGACTACACTGAATTTTTAGCAACACATTCTCTTCAAATTTTATGAATTACATCTTCAAAATGTCTTCCTAATTAATTTGCTCTTCTTTAACAACAATATACCTTTGAGTTTGCTTTTTTAATTCTACTGTCTTATAATAAAGTTCACCATCCATACCACCAACTGGCTCTCTCACAAAAACACATCTGATAATCTCATTTCCTGGCTCGAATCTTTCCAGGTCTCGTCCTTGTCTACAAGATGCCAAACAAACTTCTAATCAAAGCAAACCAGACCCTTCATACTCTAGAACCCCAGATTCTGTATTCTTGCTCCAAACTTTCTCTAACACGTTGGAGAAACAGCCACTGACAGAACACAATGTGCTCTCTTGCATCCCTTTGCCAATGCACCACTGCTGTCAGAACTATACATGCTCTACTCCATCTGCTGATGAATATGTATGCATCCTAACTTCATTCTGCAAAACATTTAGTCAACACTAAGTCTTACTTATTGAACTAGAAATGAAGGGTAAAAGACGATTAGAACATGTTTCCTATAATCCAAGGAATTACTAGGGAAAATATGCATATAAATAACTATATCTGCAGAAACAGTTATAACAAATACAATAAAATAATGTATGAGAAGAGGAAGAACAATGGAAAGTTCAAAGGAAGGGACTTTAGGGCTAGAATTTAAAATGATGTAAGAGGCACACATGTGAGGAAACGTGGAGGTTGGAAAGGACACAACAGGCAGAGGAAACAGAATACACAAAAGCACTGAGATTCAGAACAGCAGGAAGTGGGCAATCTGGCTTAATCTTCCTGAAGATAAATGTGCAGAAACAGAGGCAGATAAAAGAGATACAGATTCAGCTTTGTACTGTAAATGTATCAAGACCTACTTCCAAAAACACATTTTTGTGAATACTTCATTAATATCTCTTCTTTTTTCAGCCCACAGTGATCTTTAGTATAGTATGTGAGTGAAAAACTACGTTCTATGTCAAAGATTTCCCATATCAAATCAGATACCAAGGCGCCCTTTATGTTCATATCTGTTATTTATTTAGCTGTTATTTACAACGTTTATGTATGTTTATAAACATGTATGTGCTTTTATTTTAAGTTTATTTATTTATTTTGAGATAGTGTGAGCAGGGGAGGGGAAGAGAGAGAAGAAGAATCTGTCAGTGTGGAGCCCAATGTGGGGCTTGAACTAACAAACCATGAGATCATGATCTGAGCTGAAATCAAGAGCTGGACGTTTAACCAGCTGAGCCACCGAGGCGCCCCAAAATGTATCTGCTTTTAATATAGAATTTTTCTCATTACAAACTATTTCAAAATACTATAACATGAGCCCAGAAAGCTTGGGAAAATATCTGGTAGATAAATGCTTTGTAAGTATTTTAGTGCATCTCTAATTGTTTTTTGCCTGATCACACTTAGTTGCATGAATTTCAAAAATAAAGAATATGGAAATAATGTATAATGGATGATCTGAATTTCTAATTATAAACTGTTTTACTGCCAGGAGGGCTGACTTTTAAGGGAATATTATAAAGGCAAACAAGAAGTAGTTCCACTTATTAATTAGAGTTCTTGTGAAGTTTGCCTAAAAAAAATATAATTGATGCTCTTTTGGAAGGACAAAATGAATGTTCTGTATGTAGGAATTATAATTATGGCTAAACAGTTGACAGGTCATAAAATAATATATTCATTACATAAAGTTGCAATAAAATATTAATTTCAAGTCCAGCAATCTGTCTTTCTGTTGAACATATCTGATTACTCACCAAGTGTTCTTGTCAGATGAGCAAAGATTTTTTTTTCCAATTCACAAATTACCATCAGTTAAAGGCTTTTCACTGAAACCTCTAAAGATACAAGTCCAATATGCAGATCTCTTATAGCTACTGGATAGAAATGGAAGTTTCCAGTTCCTTCATTTTTCTCACACTTAAAAGTTGAAAGAGCAGTTGAATTCAAGAGTTACTGGGAAAATGCAGCAATAGTTAGAAATTGAGCTCTGATCTTTATATGACTGATGATATGATGATGATCCTTATATGAGTTATTTAAAACTGATGATCAACTTTCCTTTTTTTTTTTTTTTTAACCTTTAAGGCATGAACTGACCACCTCCTCTCCAGACCTATCTCTCTCCATTTCTCCTTGCAGTTAACATTTGCTAGCCACAATGACCTTCCTTTCATGGCTCAAGTTCGTCACCATTTCTGAAACATTCACAACGTGTTTCCTCTGTCCCGACACATTGGTTCCCTTCTTCTCTCCTTTTATTAAGTAGCCACAACACAGCTCATGTGCCTCAACCTTAGTATCCCTTCTTGATTGAGACTTTCTCTGGATTAGATCTCTTTGCATTACTCACAGCACAAAGTATTATTTGTTCTGTTTCTTGTTCATACATTGACAGTGTGGCAGAGAGGTTCCAAGTGTATGTTCTGAAATCAGAACACGAGGGTTTAAATTCCAGCCATGCTGCTGATAAATTGTGTTAAGATGGCAGGGGCAAAGTTGAGGGCATAATATACACACTCTAAACTTCTAGAGACAATATATCTAGGATCAAAGCCTTAGTTTTCTATTTACTCTGCAGATCTCTGCAAGATCTTGGTAGTCATTAACTACCACGGGCCTTGGGTTCTGCAACTGTAAAATATGGTTATTAATAGTGTACCTAACTTACAGTACCTGTCAGATAAATGCCAACCATCACGTAAGATATATGAAATTCTTACACAGGTAAGGAGGTAGTTCAATATCTGGCATATATTAAGCAATCAATTACTTATTTGATCCATTTGTTATATTCGTGATAAAATAGATACCCCATTATAAATATATCACCAGTTGAGTGTTTGTTAAATGTTTGCTCCCCAGTTACACAGGAAGATTCATGAGGATAACAATGATATTCATTTATTGGGCACTGTATTCCCAAGACCTAACCCAGCATCTGGTATGTAGAACATGTTCAATAAATATAGCTAATCAATGAATAAATACATCTCTCCTTTCAAGTGAAAGTTATGAAATCAACTAACCTGCAGTAACTTGTTGGCACTCTTGTGAGGTTTCAATTAAGCAACATATGTTAAAAACACCTACGAATCTGCCAGAACTACCATGAGTATTCAACAAATGTACTTTGTTTCTCTTCTTCCAGGGTCACTAAGAAAACCTACATCTCCTCAGAGCAACACATTTGTGATCTCCGTCATTAATATGCATCTTTACTCTGTCATTAGGACAACTCCCAGAACATTAAATATTGTTCTTTTATAACTTTCACTAGTTATGGTAGTTTTCTTGGGAAAATGGTTTGTGGAGATCCTTATGCTACAATTCCAGAAGTTTTCCTTAAACTGATTTTTACTGTTTGCTCTTTCTGTAGTTCTTTGGGTCACCTTGGAAAGTCACACTGAAAAGTAGGACTAGACCAGGTGATGTCTATCACATATTTGCATGCATTCCCTGTGGAAGGGACAGATTCTTAGCAATCATTGGAAGAACATGAATATCCCTAAATGACATTGTGTAAGCATGCAACCACACACACACACACACACACACACACACACACACACACACACACACAGTCCTAACTGAACTAAAATTTATGTAACTCTGTCCTTCATTTTGCTGACATTTTTCAATAGCCGCTGTTCTAACCAAGACCTCAGAAACGTTTTAAATCATAAGATGCTGAATGTGGACAGCTGCACTTGTCTCTTCCTATTTTTGAAACTCAAAGACCATAGAGCTTCACTGAGAAAAAGCACTGGGAAAGCTTTTATCTCTATCATATTGAGGGACAGGTTAGAAGATGCACTTGCGCCATTAGGAAACCATAGGAGGCCCTCAAAGGCTGTTTCATCTTTGACCTCTGCTGGTAGAACAATTCCAGGTAGTGAGCCCCTTCCTCCATGGGTATGCTGTCAATTTGTCTAGTTCCTTCGATCTGATGACTTATCATCTCCTGCAGATTCACTTATCAATGACTGGTCAAACTTGACTTGCTGGTTTATAGATGTTTTCTGAACATTATTTGAGATGGGTCAACAATTCCGCTCCAAATTTAATGACTGGCAGTCCCGGGGTTAGAGCACTAGAAGGATAGTTCAAGACTTTCCCTCTGTCACTTAAAATTTACTTGAATACCAATATGTGGCTGACAATTATGAAGCAATGTTTCATAGGAGCCAGATATTTTACTGAGTCATTTGTATGACTTAAGTATACTTAACATGTTGTTTAAGTATAATAACCTTGAGACACAGGTATGATGAAATGATGTAGAAATTTTTTGTGGTGATGGTTACACAACTATGTAAATATACTAAAAACTATTGTACAATTTAATAGAATGAATGATTTGTATGTAAATTATTAATAAAACTGTTATAAAATCAGTTTGAGTTATTTTTCCTTTCCAGTCTCTGCTGAACAGAGAATCCATAAACATTCTAGCACAATGCTATTCACTCTGGGTCTTCATTCTTATTATACCTCCATACCCTTCATTCTCCCACTTAAAACAGATGGACACTTTCACCAATAACTTACTCACGTGTTTTTGCTTCTGAGATTGTTTTTACCTAGTTTTCTCTCTGAATGAATACTCTTCTTGCATGTATCCATATCCCTGAATCATCTAGTCATGTCACCAAAACTAAGAATCTGTTATGTCCTCGGCACTAAGCAAGGCACTGGAGACATTAAAAAAATACACAAGTAATAGAATATACTTTAAAAAAAAATCCTTTTCACCCTGCTAGAAGGAAATTTCCCTCTCCTTTGAAATTCTCTAGTGCTCTACCAAAGCATCCCATAGCTTGTAT
This sequence comes from Paguma larvata, assembly GCA_030068075.1. NCBI lineage: Eukaryota > Metazoa > Chordata > Mammalia > Carnivora > Viverridae > Paguma > Paguma larvata. The sequence continues at coordinate 75,610,382 of CM057831.1, read as the reverse complement.
TATTTTCTGCCATGCCTTATGATTGTTTGTGTCTCTTATGAAACTTCCTAGCTGAACTTCAGACCTTCTGGTACAGAGACTCACATTTAGTTGTACATTTCTCAAATCACATGATGCTCTAGGTTGAACATTACAACTCCTACTGAAGATGTCCTCCATAAGCAGCATATACTTGTTCACACTGACTTCCTTCCAACCGATCCATTTACGTGTAATATAATTAAAGATAAAGCTGGGTTCATAACTATCGACCTTTTGCTTACTTTATATTAGACAAAACTATTTTATGTTAATTTTTATTACCTTTGCCTTCTTTTGAATAATCAAAAGTTTCCCCTCTATTAATTTGTTTCAAATTTTTATTGGTGGCCCCAAATATTATTATAACATAAATCTTTACTTATTAAATCCAATAAAATTTTTTACTTTTTTCTTTGCCAATGCTAAAAAATTAAAACATTTTAATTTTATTTACCTCCTCTACATTTCTTATTATTGTTACATATATAAAAGGTATAGGTGCATTTAAAACACACAAGACTGAGAGTCTGGATGGCTCAGTCAGAAGAGCAGGCAACTCTTGATCTTGGGGTTATGCATTCGAGCCCCATGCTGGGTGTAGAGATTATTTTTAAAAATCTTAAAAAAATAAAATATTAAGATATTACCATTTGTGAAGAAAAAACAACTCAGTTCTTCCTCCTGTTTTTTCTTTATTCTTACACTAAAACCATACTTGGCACTTTTGAAACCAGATGTATGGGGTTTTTCCCACACCAAGCAATTCTCTGCAGCAACAACTGGGTGTTCTACAATTTAAATTAATTCTGACACTATCTTCCCCTACATAGCGTTCCTCCAGAGCTCAGGTCCACAGGACCTTAAGGTCTTGCGATTTCAGCCACTTGCCTACCTTGTTCTTACTTCTCAATGATTTCCTTCTCAACTTCCACTGTAATGATCTCCTTCTTCTTACTGCCTTTCTTTTCAACCTTTTTCTGCATGGGGGCCATTGTATACGCTGGCATGGATATTGACTACAGTAGAGTATTAAAAAGCTCTTGTCATATAATTAATATATTAATGTAACTGGCAATAAGGCAGCAGAGGAAAGGGTCTAGATCCGCAGGCAACCTAACCCAGAATGAAGCAAAGCATTCCTAAGCTTAGTCATATGAAAGCAAAGGACTGTCGATAGATGCTCGGAAGTGACAAAAAATACACTGGTGCCAGTTGAGGGCATTTTCCAACATTCTGAAAAAAATCACTGATTTTTGCCAAGCATGACTCCTGAGACCAAGAATCCAAGCATGGGAGATGCTCACCCACAATCCCATGATGACAAAGAGAGAGAGAGAGAGAGAGAGAGAGAGAGAGAGAGAGACAGAGAAGAACCATTGGCTCAGTTGAGATCATGTAAGCCTCTGGCATCACGTACTAATTGTATTGCAAGACATTGCTCATTTATCAAGTTAAAATTTATTAGAAATATTTGCTCATCTTGCAGAACACTCTTAGAACTAGTTATTTGCAATTCAAGATTTTACTGTATTTACTTCTATTCATTCCTATGGTCACATTTATTTTAAATTCCTTGCCACTCATCACCTAAACTTACATCATTTGTAGTTGTTTTCATTGTTTCTAATCTTGGTTTTCATTTATGTTCTCCTGTGTTTTGTAATGTATAGTAATTTTTGATGACCAGAAATGGTGTATAAAACAATAACCAAGGCTACAGATACTATACTTATCCATAGAGGGCCTGCAACTCTCTCTGCTAGGCTAACAGAGTGGTGGAAGATTATGGCCATGAATTCAGTGATGAGTCAAGGGCTGTTCACAGTACTGTAAGCTTCATTCTACCACTGATTTGTCCATAGTCATCTATAATACTGCAGTGACATCCTGGTGCAGCCTATAAGGCTCCTCCTTATAATAGGATACAATTTGTATCTCATAAGACTGCTGAAATTCTATTTGGTATGTTGGTAGAATTATGTTTAATTTTTTAGTTTCCATAAAATATAGCCCACATTTCAGCAAATGTCCTGAGCATACACCTAACCATGCACCAAGGCCAAAGTCTTCAAAAAGCACCACTTTGTTTCTTTGGCCCTTCCAACACCCTAAACAAACACAAAATGTGAATCTCAACCTCTTGGAGTAAGCAGAATTGGCAAATTCCCCTGGGGAAAAATGGCTACAGAATTAAGTGGAACTCTTTAAGATTCTTGCCACTATAGTGATTTAGTCTCCCCACTTTCTATTTCTTCAGCATCTAACCCATTATATTCATAAAAATAATGTCTCTGTTTCATCCAATTTTTGCCGTTCTTGGTGGGAGTTATAGACTGTGACCAGCTTAGGACTAACCTAGAACAGAATTATGAATCAAAACTTTTTTATTTTTAATAAATTATTCTATTCTCTTTTTCATAAAACTAATTCACATAGCATGAAATAAACTAGGAGGAAACTATAAATGTACCTGTACATTTGAACAAATTTGTAACAGATTCAAGAATACTTCTATAATTCTTATTGCCAAATCATATTATTCTGCCATATTGAAGCATCTATAAGAGAAATGCCAATTCATAACTTTTAAGAATCAAAAGACCCAGAAATTGTATTTCTAAAAGTCTATTTCTATAAGCTAAAGTACATTAGCACATTTCCATTTAAATAGAATTTAGGCTCTCTAAGTTAATATAAAAATCTATCTTCATAATCATGTGGAAAACAACTTTGAATTGGTATGAAAATAATCTCAGATTTCTGAACAAATCTGAGGTAAAAACAAAATGCAAACTTGGCACAAAAAGAACCTAGCTTTTTAATATTTGATACCTATTCAAATAAATTAACTGAAATAAAAATCTTTTCAGAATGTACTATGTGTCATAAACTGTTTTGTGCTCTTACGATTTAGGGTTCTAGAGTATATGATTCAGACATCAATTCTTAATATGACTGTCATTTTATAAAAACCCTTTGTTTTTAAAGAATTGAACAAAATTACAAATATTTAGGAAAAATAGACAATGTTTTAAATCAAAAGGAATTAAATACTTCACATTTTAGTATGAAAATTCTGTTTCACCTGCAGATCTCTTTTCCTCTCTTCATGATAGATATGAATTTTAATGTTCTTTTTGGGGAAAAATGATGAAAAAAACATGATGTCTGTTATTTTTATCTAAATATATAACAATAGATTCAGATAACTAATGAAAGTCTAACTTCTGAAGCATGCTTATACCACTAAGGTAAAGGAGAAAGCATTTGGCTTCTCCGCAGATAATTTCAAGTTTCAAAACTTTTTCTTATGCTGTCACACTTAAAGCGAATCGAAGTGTAGTCTTCTACAAAGCAGGGATTATTAAAGTTCATAACTCATTAAATTCATGAAATAAGGTACACAAATATAAAGTGATATCACACAATTTGGCTGTCTATAAAAAATTTGTTATAATTCTTATCGTCATCACTTTGGTCATTACTATTATTTGTGTCATACGAATTCATCACGGTGGCTAATAAAGATCTGACTGAAAGTATGTAAAACTGAAGCTGTGACAAGTTGTATCAAAAAGCCACGAGAAGACACAGCACGTGAGCTGATTAGTAAGTTACAGAAATCGGAGATCTTTACATGTCATCCACATCCATTACTGCCTCCACAATTTGCCTTCTGGGTTTACAGATTTCCCATGAGGGACCATAGTTTGCGTCTTTTGAAAGGAGTGAAGAAATATGCAACAATGAATATAGAAAATAAAACTGTTGAGAGATAGGAGTGCCGGGGGATGTATAATCATGGCAATAAATACAATTTATGAACATTATTGGCTGTTGGAACATTGAATCCCCGGATCGAATTAACCATCAAAGAACCACTAAGATGTTGTAATATTATCCCAGCCTCATAGAGGAAAGGAACTAACTGCTGAGAGGTTAGTAATTTGCCCAAATTTGCAGCGCCTGTAAGTGTGGAAGCTGGATTTCACTGGCTGCACTCTTAATTACTCTCATCCATCCCCAGCAGAGTTCACTTAGCTGGCTTAGTGACTTCTGCAAATACATTTCACAGTGCACATGGTTCAAAGCTATCTAAGAAAATACTAAGAAATTCAATTATTAACCTTCAAAAAGCTATTATTTCACACCATTTGATTTGCTTATGAACTCAGTCCGGACAAAAAAGTGCTATTTGGAAGAAAGAATATAGTAAATATAGTAACAGATTATAGTAAACCTGCATGAGAAAAGCTTTGGATTATTTTTGTTCGTCTTATTTTTTTAAATGTTTATTTTTTAGTTTTTGAGGGACAGAGACAGAGACAGAGACAGAGACAGAACACTAGTTGGGGAGGGGCAGGAAGAGAGGGAGATACAGGATCAGAAGCAGGCTCCAGGCTCTGAGCTGTCCGCACACAGCACGACGCAGGGGCCGAACTCATGAACCGCGAGATCACGACCTTAGCTAAAGTCAGATGTTTAACCCACTGAGCCAACTAGGCACCCCTATTTTTGTTTGTTTTCAATGTTTGATAATTTTTTAATATCGCTATATGGCATGAATCTTTCTGCAACGCCATAGGAAAATATGACATGTGACAATCCCCATTAATTTGTTTATGTTAGAATAACTGAAGGTGTAGGAGTTTCTTGATCACGCTACACCGCATTCCATTCAGCATTAAAAATCTCCCAATTTAAAAGGACCACATAATAAGATAATCTCAATACTCAGGTTGAAATGATGAGAAAAAAATTGAAACTGTAAGAGCTCTAAATATGGCTTATCGCTTTCTAGCACTATACTTCAAAGGTTTTGAAAATTTATTAACCCCTCATAATAACCTTTGGAAATGTAGAATAAATTACTCAATTGCACTTAAAGCATCATCCAGGCAGAAAGTAATATGCATTGAGAAAAAATAAACCACTGAGAAAAATTATTCCTACAGTTTTCCATTGACTAAAAAGTAAACTTATTTTGAATATAAAAATTCAGTCATATTTTGAAACACATATATATCTTGTTAGAATGTTGTCTCAGAATGTTCTGTTAGCTGTGGATTTACTAACTGAGGCATATTGAATGTGTGGTAACTTCTCAATTTTAGCTGTCATTAGTAGCTATTACCAAGACGCTATAAAGTGATTTATTAAGATAAGTAGTAAGATTTTAATCTATCCTTGAAAAGATGCAAATAAGATTTTTTAATCTTAAAAATTATAGCAAAAAATTTATATGTAAAATATGTAAAAACGTTCATATGTAAAGTAACATAAAATAAAAATATAAAATTCTATAATTGTATAAGACATGTGTCATCTAATTAACAATTCTTTCACAGAGAATAAGATTCATACTTCAATCATAGACAATCATTTGATTTTCAGATTATGTTCAGCAATGAAAAAATGCATACGTTAGTGCAACAATCTGTTATCGTAAAAGACATACAAACTGAAGGGTTTTAAAAGCGAAGACATTTCACATTTCTTTATTTGTGCCCTGGCACTGAAATCAATCTCATTTTTATTTTAAACACAAGACACCAAACTTTTCTTCCCTTAAACATGTCTATGTTAGTAAGATTCACAATATTCCACCTGTGCCAGCGCCACTTATACCAGAAACGGATTTTCTCTCAGAAAAGTAAATCTAGAAAATAGTGTGGGTATGAAGTTTTATGTCACTGCTAGTACCAAAAGCTAAATTGATTCGGCACTTCTTGGTAATTTAATTCATGAGAAAGCCGAACCCATGCTTTTTGCCCTTTTCATCTATTTCTGTAGAGAAAATGCACAGCAGGAGAAAGAGTATGGTTCCCAGTCAGCAGACCTGAGTTCCAGCCTTTTGTCTGTGCCTGGGATAACCATTTGTTTGATGATTTTTTTTTTTTTTTTTTTTTTTTTTTTTTTTTTTTGCAGCACAGCTATTTCCAAGTTTTAATACCTCCACGTTATAACAAAAGCAGGCACTTCTGTAGTGGAAATGCTTGGCTTCTAATTTAGGCTTTGTCCCACCCTTTCTGGGACACTTGTTAAATAAGTTAATAATGCTAAATGTCAGAGAAGTCATCTGCAATGCTGTCTAACAGGGTTACTGTGAACATTAAGTAAGAAAAATTTCCTGACTCTACTTTCCCATAGTGCCCTTTACTTCCTTCTGTGAACACTCTCCTCAATTGCAATGAAATGTTTCATGTGCCTGAATCTTCAGTCCTTAGAATAGTGCCTGAGAAATAAGACATTCAATAAAACAATTGTATATATAGTTCTATTAATTACATGTAAGTATTTAAGATTGATTTGGGCTTGTAGTAAGAATTCGTTAAATGAACTATTAATTATTGTTCCTACGTAAATGAGTGTATTTAGGGAAAAATATGCATCTACAAATAAAGTATTACAGATGACGGGGCACCTGGGTGGCTCAGTCAGTTGTTTCTGACTCTTAATTTTGGCTCAGGTCATGATCTCCTGGCTTATGAGTTAGAGCTCGCCTCTGGCTCTGTGCTGATAACGCGGAGCCTGCTTGGGATTCTCTCTCTCCTTTTCTCTCTGCCCTTCTCCTCCCCATCACTTGTGCACACATTCTCTCTCTTAAAGGAATTATGGATAAGAAGTTAGTTATTATTCTTGAGAGTTAGTTATTCAAAATTATTTCTTTAGCATCACCTTTGTACTGCTTTATGCTCAGAACTGAAGGAAAGAAATGCTCATAATACATTTTTTCCATTAAATTCAGGAACCCTTAACCCTTGTCTAGAAATTACATACTCCACACAGAGATGAATCTGGCAGAAGTCAGATTCTTATGACGTGATCCACCCCCACTTATCGTAGCAATTAATGGGGGCTGTGGGGAAGACGACTGACCCACTTAACCACGCGGCATCTCTCCAGAGATGGTCACTGAGTCTATGTAAAAGTCAGAACTAAAGTGATGAACCTTTTGAGTCTTCTGGCTATTGCAGAAAAAGCTAGTTCTTAGAAGAAAGAAGCCAGATGGACAATGCAGAAGGAAGGGAGACATGCAAAGGCAAGAGAGGACTAAAGGAAATAATTAAAAAACCCTTCAGTTTACTGCTTCCAACCCTCTAGACTTGGGTCCAAGAAGTACCTCCTATACTGAAAATTTTACAGTAAATTCCTATTTTAGTTTGTTTTTATTATGGTTTGTTGTTGTTTCTAATTGAAAGAGTAATGCATTGAAGCTTATTTATTCATCTTCAAAGCAGCAGGGAATGCCGTTATCAATAGTAAATGCCACACACTCTTCTCTAGCACCTGCTTGCCATCTGCGATTACTGCTCATGCTAGTATGTGCATCCTTGAAACACTGGATGATGTTTTTATCTCTATCATTCCCTTTTGAAATATTAATCATAGATATCATTGGTTTTATTGTAATCCAGTCAGAACAATTTATCGGGTATAATAGGAAAGTTCTAAATTTATGCTTGTCTTATTAGCCTCTTAATTTGTTAACAAACTGAGAGCTGGTTGAGAGCTAAGTGGGGGTATAGAAAACATTTAATCCAACTTATTCTAAATATAAAGAAACCAAGATCTCCAAAGGTGCATTTCACTCTATTCAGTACCCTACCACATTCACCTTGCATTGTATGTTGACACATTTGTTATTCATTACACAGAGTAAATCATGTTTTTTAACTCTGTCCTTTAATCTACTGAAGGGAACCACTGTCACAAGGTTTCCAGGCTTCAGGAAAAGAGAAGAATGTTCAGATCTTGTGATATTGCATTTGATGTGAATGAAGTTCTTTAACTTCTTTTTTTAAGTTCTTTCCAATTAAAACCAGCTCGGGAGATTGGAAGGAAGATGAATATTATGTACCATGAAATTCAACTGAAGTAGAACAGTATTTTAATTATATTCAATGAGTTATTAAGCATTTTTCAGAAAGAAAGGCTATACAGTATAGTCAGAGGAAATTCATGAGAAAGGACTGTGGGAGCTGTATTTACATCTAGCAGTGCCATGAAATTGCTTGACGAAGGGAAATTTACTGTGTGAGAAGAGAATAAATGATCTCAAAAACCACTTTCAACTCTAAAAATAACTTATATGATACAAGAAATATAGTTCTGAGGTATTTCCACACCAAATCTTATCTGTTTTATTCATTTCTTTAAAGTAGTGTAATTTTACTACTTTATTTGGCATTCTACATTTTTAATCCCAACAAATATATGTTCTCTGAAGCATCTTTAAATGAGACAAAACCGTTTTTAATGACTGATAATCAAAATAATCAATTTACAGATGTGGCTTTATTGTATTGGGATTCATTTACGTGATGAGTCTTCTAATCGTTGTTAAATAATAATGCACTACCAATTAGGCAATGGCATTTGCCCAAATGGTTGCATACTATTTAATTTGCTCATTTCTCATTGCTGCCACACCTGGACTTTCAGCTAGTATTAGTTTTTGTTTAAGAGTATTCTAACTAGAACAATTAGTATTCCAAATTTAAATTCAATTTAGTGTGCCCAGGAGGAACTCAGGTATATAACGTTAATTTGTTTCTGTTTATGTGGTCCAGATTTTCTTTAACTAACTAGTCCAGGCAATTTCCAGTGGACTCTAAAACGAACATGTTTGTTGAGATTTCCTTTGTTTCATTAGATTTAAGTTACCATAGTGAAATATTTTAGTTCATAAGTTAACAATTTTATCCTGGATTATTATATTCATTTAATATAACGAATGTCAATTTCAGTGACATTCACTGTAACTGTAAAACAAATCAGTAATTTGCATAAAACTTGTTTTTATTAGGAGCTTCTTTAATTTCTCAGAAAATGAAGAAAAATGATTTAATTGCTTAATTACAAAATCAACTTAACTCTTTAAAAATATCATACTATTGATGTACTGGAACAGTATTTAGTGATATAATATTGTAGAGCTTGAAAAGCAGATAGTCCCTTAAAATAAAAGATTTCTAGTCTAATAGCTACATGAGAATGTAGGGAGAGACTTTGACACCAACCTTTGGAGAAAAATAAGACCCTTTAAAACCACTTTCCTCTGGGGCACCTGGGTGGCTCAGTCAGTTGAGCATTCGACTTTTGATTCAGGCTCAGGTCATGATCCCAGGGTTGTGGGTTCAAGCCCCAAGTTAGGCTCTGCATTGAGCGTGGAGCCTGCTTGATTTACTCTCTTTCTCCCCCCTTACACTCATGTTCATGCTCTCTCTCTCTCTCTCTCAAGTAAAAAATAATAAAAAAATTTTTAAAACCACTTTCCTCCAATACCTTCACACGCTTAGCACAACATTATTCCCCAATAAACCAATATATGTGTTTTTAGGAATTCTGCATTCATGTAAAGATTGTGGCAGATCCTCATACTCCATCTTTTTTCTTTCTCATCTCAAAACTATGCATAAAATAGACCCTTGGATCTGTCCAAAGTACTAAGTCAAGTATGGATAAACTTTTACCATTCAGAAGGCTATTGCAAAGAACCCTTTATTTTTCTTGACATTACTACACATTCTCAGAGTTGTATGTGATCCCAAATTAAAAGGAAATGATAAAAGGTAAAACACTTAGGGAACTTTGAACTTTTAAAGTTCATGGTTGTAGAATGTTATATTTTAAAATGTCTTCTATTTATACTTTAATTGCCTCATTGCAACTTACAAAGTCACTTGAATAAGTTTACTTTTGCTTTTACTTTCATATTTAAAATTGTATTCATCAAACATTTTGCTATCACCTAAATAAGCTAATTTTCAACATCATTTAACCAAACTTTTTCTGGCTTACGAAATAAAACAGGTAAACCATGTAATGGTCTTTTTTTTAATTACCATTAATTAATATACAGTACACTATTAGTTTCAGCTGTACAAAATAGTGATTCAACATTTCCATATAACATCTGGTGCTCATCTTTAAAATTCAATTGAAAATGTAAATGGCTTTAAATATATTATCATACAAAAATAATAACTGTAAATCTTCCTCCAGACCAGTCAACACTTTTCAAATGTTTAATATTATATTTAAATAATATCAATTACATAAGTATGTTTTATTTATTTTCAAAAAGTCTTTGTTTCTATATTTTCATAAAGGTAGACACTGCTCTATTTAAGAAAATATTCCAACTGCATATGTGTATTCACATTCCTTTATTTTCTCCAAAATGACCTGTTTTGGAAGGGCAAGCACAGAAGTATCTAGAGCTAATGCATATTTAGAAAATAATAAACATCGTAGTCTTCCTCTGCATGAAAAAGTCTTCTCTCATTAGTAATATATCCTGATATTTGTATCATGCAAAGATACCAAATAATTTATTCCATAGAAAGAAATTAGTACATCTAGAAAGTGCAGTGACATTAGGAAAAAAGTATTCCTTAAAAGGAAACATCCACTCAGGTGATGTTTCTATTTCTACCTTAAATTCCTGGACTCAAGGATTCTTAGGGCCAGTCTTTGCACCTCAGGAAAATATTGGGGAAAAAAAGCCTTAGCCATTTGTTGCCCCAGGTTGTTGTCCCTTAAACAAGTTCCCATTTGTATTATATTGCACAAATATAATCTCAGTGAGGTTGCTTAGCTTCATCATTAAACAAAAAATATAATGAGTTTTTGCAGGATGACTCAAAAATGAAAGAGACCCAAGATATATTGCATGATACAGTCCACATGATATATACTGAACACTGCATAGACTGAATGCTCATGTGAACTGGGTGACAAAAAAGGGAGGGAAGAGAACAGACATGAAAATACAGTCCTAGAATAATAGGGCTATGTGGGCCACAAAACCATTGTGGATAACATAAGACCATTACTAAGAATGACTTAACAATGCAGACTTGAAATTTATGCAGTTCAATATAAAATAATGAATCTAAGAATTGAAGAGTTACATCCATTGGCCACACACTTTCTGAAAGACACTGTGCTAGGCATCTATCTGCATTATACTGTCTTATTTAATCAACTCAACAGCCATTAGAGATAAGCACCATTATCATTGTTCCCTTGTTACAGATCAAAATCAAAGGAAGAGAGAAATTAAGTGAATAGCTCAAGATCATATAATCAGTAAATGTGAGAACCCTAGTCAGTCTGCTTTTAAAGCCCGGAAATATGACCAGGATGTAGTTTTTCCAAAAAGTTTTTGATAAAGTTTCAAAATCATAGCCCCATAGAATCTCAATCTTATTAAAATGTTAATGGTTATTTAATGCAAAGTTCCATTCATATATACAATAGGCACATCCATCACTTCTGGTGATGGTTAGTCCATTATTTGCCTTTTATTTTTAGTCAGTTTTTATCTAAATTTCAGTATTAGTATTTACTAGGTGCGAGATAGTCTTCTCAGTTTTAGAGACTCAATAGCAACACAGTAGACATGGTCCCATTCCCATAGAACTTTTCAACAAAGGAGGCAAATTAATCAAGGTACTGTGATAGTGATAGGGAGCTATTTTAGATTGGGTGGTCATATATGTTTTCAAGGACATAAATGCTGAGACAACTACGACAAGAGGAAATTAAGCATGCAAAGATAAGGAAAAAGAACACTCAACAACTTCCCTAAGTCAGGTAATTAAATTGATATATTTCAGAAACAGAAAAGATGCCTGTGTGTCTGAAGCAAAGTGAGGAAATGAAAATTAAAAAAAATAAATAAAAGAAAACAAAACCTTTAGAGAGATAAGCAGGAAATAGAAACATATATAGCTTTATAGATTCTATTGATAATTTATATTTTTACTCTAAGAAGTAATATTTTTAAGCTGAAGAAAAGTGTTACATATTTTTTTAACGTTTATTTATTTTTGAGAGACATAGAGACAGATTATGAGCAGGGGTAGGGCAGAGAGAGAGGGAGATAGAGAATCTGAAGCAGGCTCCAGGCTCTGAGCCATCAGCACAGAGCCCGACGCGGGGCTCGAACTCACAGACCGTGAGATCATGACCTGAGCCGAAGTCGGCCGCTCAACCGACTGAGCCACCCAGGCACCCCTATTTTTTTAAAGTTTATTTTACTGGGGGCAAAAAGGAACTAAGAAATAGTGGTGGCTTGGATTAGGCTTGTATCAGTGGAGATAGAAAAAGGTGTATTGGGTCAAGATATACTTGCAGGTTAACTCTGAAAGACTTGGTTATGGATTAGGTATAGAGAAGGGAAGGAGAAAAACCATCAAGAAGTAATCTTAGAATTTAGCTTGATGAATGTGATCATTGTGATTTATAAATTGTGATTTATTTTATATATGATATATATACATATCATAGATAGATGTATGATAGACGAATTGATTTGATCATTTAAATGGACAAAATATATTTCTTATATACATTAGGTCTTCATCACTGTTCCTAGCTTATAGTTCCCCAAACCCTTGGAATTTCCTGAGACTAAAAACAATGGGAACACCTTTTGTTATAATATTTGGTATCTTGTCCTTAGTTTCTTAAATCCATTCAGAGCCAGAAAAGTTTGGAATGGGTGTCTTGGGATTCATAACAAGCCAATTTTTCCACCACAATTGGGTATACGTTACTGAGGCAGCTTTTGGAAAGCACCTGTGAACGGAAGCTATTTGTCAAGGGAAACAACCAGGTATACAGAATTGGAACATTTAGTCCTACACTCCGATTTCCAGGCAGGGGAGAAGGACTACAGTTTGAATCAATCACCAACAGCCAATGAATTAATCAATCATGCCTATGTAATAAAGTCTCCACAAAAAAAAAAAAAAAAACAACAACAAAGGAAGGGGTTCAGAGAGCTTCCAGTTTGGGGAATCAGAATCATGCCACCAAACTGGGTTCCTGACTCCACGAGGAAAGGAGCTCGTTCGTTCAGGACCTGGCCTATGTATCTCTTCATGGGTGTTGATTCCTATCCTTTCACATCCTTTATAATAAATGAGTTATCTAGTGAATAAATGAGCGTCCTGAGTTCTATAAACTGTTCTAGCAAAATAATGGTACCCAAGGAGGGGATCCTGCAAACCTCTGATTTATAGTCAGTTGGTCAAAAGTACAGTAACAGCCTGGAACTTTAAAGATCATCTAGTCCAAATATCTATTCAATGTTTGCTTTCCCCTGTGTCCACTTCTCCAAAATGGTTCTCCAATTTGCTTACTCCCCTGTAGAAACTGATTTCCCATTCATATAATGTAACACACTAACTTTTTTGATCATTGTCATTATTAGACCACTCCTTATATTGAACGCCAAGTCAATTTTCCTGTAGTTCCCATCAATTGGTCTTAGTTCTGCCCGTTAGGTCCACACAAAACAAATTTCATTTCTTTTCCACTGAGCATACTTTCCAGTTTTTGAAGACAGAAATCATTTCCCTCAAAAGTCTTTTCTGCAGCCAGAACATATAGAATGATTATTAATGATATTTCTAAGTTAAAACGTTTATGAACGTCATCAATCTCCCCTCTCTCTTGGTAAAGATTAAAAATGAGGATATTTTTGTTCCTCCACTAATAGTTAAAATAACTTCTGCTTAAAGAGGAGAATGACATTCTAAGTAGAATATTCATGTTCATTTATTTCTACACGAAATGTAACATTTCATGAGAATAATCACTCTATAAGCAGAATAAATAAGGACTTGGGTTAAGTTGACAGCTAGGCTTGATGTTTAAATTTAGGTTTATTGGGACCTTAACCAGTGCATATTTAATGTAATACAATTAGGCAAAAGGAATTTAAGACTTCCTAACTTGAAATAAAGGGTATACTAGCCTATATTCAAAATCATTCTTGAAATTAATGAAAAAAAATTATAAGTATAAGGAGTTTCCTGGTAGCCATTACAGAATCTACTCCATTTCATTTCATTTATTTTAAGTTAAAATTTGAAAATATTCATACATTTATAGAAACACTGCAAAGATACTACAATTAGTTCACATACATTCCTCACATAGTTTCAGTTCCTACTGTTAACATCTTACATTATATACATTACATGTGTTGAAACTAAGAAACATTGGAACATTATTATAAACTAGACTCCAAATTGTATTTGGATTTGACCAGTTTTTCTGTACTAAACCAAATCTAAGATAACACAGTGCAGTTGGTCATCATGTCTCCTTAGTGTACCCTAGTATTTCATAGTTTCTTTGTCTCTTCTTGTTGCTTGTGACTTTGACCATTTTGAGAAAGGCTACTTAAGGATATTATAGAATGTCCTTCAAGTTGTTTGACATTTTTGTCATGATTAGACTAAGGTCCTGGGTTTTGGGAAAGAACACCAGAAGTAAAGTGCCCTTCTTGTAACATCATAGCATAGTTTACATGATATTATTGATGACGTCAACCACGATCATTTGGTTAAAATAGCGTTTACCAGGTTTATCCACTACAATGTTAATATTTTTCTTTCTCATATTCTATTATTCATAAGTGAGTCACTAAGTCTGGCCTACACAAGAAAAGGGAAGGGGAGACTAAGTTATGCTTTGGTAGATCGACATATACTATTTGAATCCAATAACTTTTATTAAAGTTATGTTTTCATTGTCCTGGTCTGTTTAAAAAAGGCAACATTTGCCAAAATAGAACTAAGTATCTGCATTATCTTTTCCTCTAATATTTAAAACATTAGCTCAAAGGTTATACAATATTAAATATTCTTATGAAATTGCAAAAGAGCATGAACTATACACTCTAAACAAATTTCATGTTCACAGATACTAGAGGATATGTGGTTAATATTAAAAGTTCAACTTGTCTTATCTTTACGTAAGAACAATATGCCCAGAATAGCAAATCTTTTTATATTAAGCAAAAATGCACATTAGAAGCATTCTCACATAATAAAAGAAATTGACTTTAAGAGAAACTCGAATTGTTTCCAATGTACAAATATACATAAGCTTTCAATTTAATATCTGCTCATTGTCAAGAAAATAATGTAACCATGTAAATATGAGAAAAATTTGGTGGCTATTTTCAATATTTATGCAGAATAAGGATCTTCTTTCAGGCATAAATACCCACTAAAGCTTAATGTATTATTCTTATTACTTCCACAGTAAACCAATAATAAAACTGAAGAAAAACCATTTATAGACCTTTGTTTAAGTCTTCTGAAAGATAAAAAGTAAAAATGAATACATAAATGATATGATCAAATAGGATTTGAAGCAGCCTGGTAGAAATTTACAATAAGTGTCAGCAAAAGCAAAATAAAGCCAGATTATCCAATAGGACAACAGGGAAAGAACTATTATACTCTTTGGGAATTTATTGTGGACAGTATATCTATTGAGTCAAGGGTGAAAGGCAAAACAACATACAATGTTATTATTACACAGTATTATTTTGCACATTAGTTACCAATATGTTATAAATGTTCTTAGGGAGAAAGATGTTTCCCCAAACAATATACTTTGAGAGCCAGATTTCATTTCAGAATGGTTAATTGGATTACTTTGAACATGTATTTTGCATAATGTTTCTCAGTTTTAGTTTGCTGATGTTTGTCAAGCTGGACGGTAGTTATGTAATTTTTATAAGACATTGAGATCAACTTTTTCTCCCCCATTTTTGGTAATGGATAGATAAGATGGAGTTCCACTGGTTAATTCACTATAAATTTTCTTCTATAGTAATGTGTGAGAGGGTACTTTGGGAATATTAAAATCTTCTATTCCTCATTAAATTTTCACAAATTAGTTTTAGAAAACATTGAAGCCTCCTACCTAAATTAATTACTACTTTAAAGCTTGCAAATGGTCATTTTCTAACTTCATCATTTCCTTATAATTTTTTTACTGGCGGACTACTATGAGAGCATTTGCCAACATGCTGAATGTGCAGTGGAACATTATCATGGTTTTAATATACAACTTTAATATGCAATCACGGATATTGTATGGATATCAGCAAAGCTGAGCACATTTCATATGTTGTGTTGCTGATGCTTTATTTCTGTGTGTGGGGTGACCTAACTTGCCCCTTCTTTGGATGAAATAGAGTGAGACTTATTCTTCTTGCTGTCCTTAGTTACATCTTTAGAAAAGTAGCCCAAAAAGAACAATTGATACCATTTTTTTAATCAAGAGAACAATTTAAATCTTTGAGTTTCTTCAAATTATGTAAAACCCAATTTATATGACCACTCTATCCCCTTCATCTGTATGTTATTCAGAAATCAGAAGTGCAGACTTTATATCCTTCTATACCATGTGAAAGAACACACTTTTATTTTCCATTTAATGCAATTTGTTGTCCCTAATCTCTTTAATGCTATGTCTAATTTCTTGCCTACTAAACATGAACTTCACTTTCACAAGCTCACTTTTAATTAAAATCTCTAGCTTTCATGGTTGAGATCTTTCATAAATTATGTGAAATCATGAATATTATCCATAAATGAAAATCCATCCCAGAAGTAAATACTTTCTGTATAAGGGTATTGATGAAGCTAATAAAAATCATTGGGAACTTACATATAAGACTACATTTATGTTTGTTGACCCATATTTTAGTTTCCTTCATCTTATTCATTAATGGATGCAGTCTTAAATTATTTAAGTATTTAATAACTTTTTCTGTCCTTAAAAAATTTATTTCCTTGCTAGCCAAACTTTGCAGATCTCTCTTAATGAGATTATAATTTCATATGAAAATTTTAATTTTTGAAGAAAATACTGATTAATAAATACTGTTATCAATATATAAGAGAATCTATGGCCAACATTTATTAAATGCCTCTTAAAGACTCCCTACTTTGAAAGGCTTTTACAGATATTGGGAAAAGATGATGGATTTGATGCATTTATTCTCAGTTCATTTCCAGTTATGATTTTTCTTAATTGGCTTCTTTATGAATAATATTTGCTGCAACACAATAACTGGAGAATTGAGCTGTGTAACAAAGAGACCTGGAAATGTAAGAGATAAAAAAAGTAGGTCAAAGATTGTTGGCTCAAATAATGACATTGAGTACCAAGACTTCTTTATTTTTATAGTTAGTTTTCAACTACATGAATAATAAAATCATCCTGACAAACGGAGTTTGAGGCATAGAAATAGTCTATGACTCAATTCCAAATCTTCAAAGACTGTGGCTGAGTGAGAAGTCTTTATGTGATGATCATAAATAGGCATATACAAAAAGTATTACAAAGGGGTATGAGGAAAGGTCAAGAATA
Organism: Paguma larvata; assembly: GCA_030068075.1. Classification (NCBI taxonomy): domain Eukaryota; kingdom Metazoa; phylum Chordata; class Mammalia; order Carnivora; family Viverridae; genus Paguma; species Paguma larvata. The sequence goes on along the minus strand of CM057831.1, from coordinate 75,593,165 downwards.
TTAATGAAGAGTTTTTTTTATTTGTTCATTTGTTTCAAGAAAGTGAAAAAATTATAGCATTCATTCTGGTTTTAGTTCCTACATGTAAAGACCTTGTAAATTGTCACTCCTATGCTTACAACAAGAAAAAACTGGACAAATTAAAAATAAGTGATTTTTTTTAATCTACTAGAAAACTGAGGCCACAGAAGAAATCACTATCCTGATATCTGGAGACACAAGCTTATGTATAGAAGCACAGCTAACTTCTAGTTTTTGTAACAGAAATCCTACAGCAATAAACTGGTTTGATTTAAATGCTCATTTTGCCTAAGTGATGGAGGCTGAGTGAAGACTATCATGAGAAACTTCAAGGAGCCATAGGAGGAATCCCTTACTTTATGGTCTTTACCCTCAATAAGTCTACCAAGCTCTTAAAGATCCAAGAAAAGATCTTTTTATGGTACAAGTTTGGAAAGGTAAAGAGCAATCACTTATGATCCATTCCCAGCACCTTTTCCATGAGATAGGCCTACTTTGCATCATCCTAAGTAGGCTCTCCAACAATGGATTACATCTAGAAGAGCTACAGAACACAAACTCTGAGGAAGGTATTTAGGGATGCCCAAAGTAGACATGCAAGCCAATAACAAAGATGCTAGAGGAATTTGAAGACTAAGGCAACTTAGATAAGGCAAATGTTAAACATATTGCAATTTGTGACCTGATTAACATAAATCCTCACACTAAAGATTTATATAGATCTCAATTACTAAAATCTAGTGCAACGTATCTGGCCTTCAACAAAGAATTACAAGGTATATGAAAATGCAAGGCAAAAAAAAAAAAAAAAAAACCACTCTGAAAAGACAAAGCATCAGAATCAGTATGAAATAAGACACAGATGTTGAAATTAGTAGAGAGGGAATTTAAAATAAGTATAATCAATATGTTAAGGGATGGAAAATAGATAATATTATAGTGTAAATAAGTTATATAGCAGAGATATGGAAACTCCAAAAAAGAAACAAAGGTAAAAGCCAGCAATCAAAATCATTGTTAATAGAAATTAAGAATGCCTTTGATGAGCTCCATATCAGACTGGATATTGCTGAGGAAAGAATCACTGAGCTTGAAAACAGTTCAATACAAATTTCTCAAGTCAAAATGCAAAGACAAATAATAAAAATAAAACTAGAACAAAACATCCAAAATTTCAAGTGGTATACCATACATGTCATTAGAATTGCAGAGAAGAGTAGATGGAGAAATAACAATACATTAGAAGTACTAAGACCTAGAATTTTCCAAAATATAGAAACCAATCCGAGGATCAGGCAGCTCAAAGAAAACCAAGGAACACACTCCCCACAGTCCTACATAAATGACAGGCAGAATCAGTGTTTTCCTGAGTGAACATCTAGCCATCCTGCATTAATTACGATGATGTAAAAGTTACACTTTCCCTGAACTTACTAACACTTCTATCAAAGACAAGTGCAAAAGGCACCATATCCATACTATCTTGTGCTCCAGAAAGCACCCGTCACACAGAAATCACTGTGAGTAGTGCCCCTGGAGCTATGTAAGGAGATGGTCTTGGCCGTCACTCTAAGCCAGGCAATTTCCTAAGGGCTCAAGCCATATTAACTCACTTACTATTCAAAACCTCTGAAATGCCTGTTAATGGATTTTAAAATGAATTTTGAAATCCGTTTTAAGTGGATTTATCAGAAGATTTATCCTTGAAGAAACAGATAGTTTGATTGAAAACTTGCCCAGACTCACATAGCTAAAGTTGGTAGGCAAGAATTTGAACCCAGAGAGTCTGGCATTCCAATTCTTACTTTAATCATTGCACTATCATCCATGCTATTAATTCATTTTCTCTAATATAATATTTAATTACTAACTAATGATCAGAACAATACTCTGAGAGTATAAAACTTTTAGGATGCATAATGTTCCCAGAATGTATTATATTCACATAATTTCCATTGCATTAATAAGGACTAAGCACATGAAGTGAGAGCTTGTGAGTCGGGACTATTTCACAAAGAACAGGTTAAAGTGACAGACTTTGTAAGTCAGGGCTTTACTTCTGGCAATTTTATTTTGAATTACTTAAAAAAAAACTTAAGAAGCCGCATGTTTTGTAGAATTATATTCACTATTCTATATTCTGGCTTCATATTTCCAGGCTCAGTAAAAATGGAAAGAGAGATTCATGTGAAGAGATGCACCCCTTCCCTCCTCCTGACAGTCACTCTGCTGATAACTCTTTGAACTAGTATCACTCTCCACACACTACAAATGCTCTTCCAATAAATTATTTCCTTAGAGGAAGAATTCTACATAACCTTGGTTTTAAAAATGAGATCAAATGTGAAGTAAAACACATATATATTTACCCTGGGTCCACAATGTTTATCTACCATGTCTGTCTTCAAACCTAAACCTTACTATGCAAATCATCCATGAGAAAAGTGGGTGCATAATGAGAAGAGAGGTAAACTTGGATGTATGTTGAAAGGAAGCTACTTAGAAAATAGCAAGAAGAAAAAGGAAGCAATGAATATATCAAAGATAAAATATTTAGCATGAGAGTGGCTCCTTGCATCTTCATTTAGCTTCTAGCTTTTCTACATTCAGTCTAATGCACAATTTATATCACAACCTGAACAGTGAATGCTAACAATATGTTCCTCTTTCTTTCTTTCTTTCTTTCTTTTTTTTTTTTTTTTTTTTTGACAAGAATCAACATCTTGTCACTTGCTACAGAGGCCCATCACTACAGAAGTTGTTTGACTTCCTGGACTGGTTGCTATAGATAGTGGGTTTGTTTCTTCAGTTGACTACTGCAGATTGTGGGCCATTGTTCTATTTTTATGGATATTCTAGTCATTGTTCATTTACATAATCAGTGTCTGAGGTGTATAAAGGTCCAGCCCCCTATATATCCAATTTGGGACAAATATCAAAGTCCTCCCAACTCTAAATCTCCCTTTAGGAACAGTTCCAGACTTTAGAGGAGTTCTCCACCACCCCAGTCCTGCTTCCTTTTCCATCCATTAAGTATCAACACCAAGAGCACTCCCTATTAAACACGTGCTCTCCAATGTCCATTTCAGAATCTGTTTCCTGGGGAACTCACCCTGCAAAAAGCCGTAAGGGCTTTAGTGGCCCCAGGCCTTACTTGCCTGTTCCAAAGACTAAAGAGCTCAATATACTGGCACACCTTTAGTCGATGTGTGCCACATCAGTGTACTAAGACACATCAGTGCCCAACACTTCTATGGCCTTGAGAAGAAAAAGACAATATGGATGTAGTTCAACCTACTAGGAAGTAACTTTGAAGTTACTCAGGGAAAAATAATTGAAAAAATTGGAGCAGCAAGCAACTAGCTACCTTGTCTCCATTTGCTGTTCAAAGAGACCAGAGAGGCAACAGAAAAACCACATTGAATGTATAAAAGCCATTGATTCAAATTATATTTAGGGATTTATCAGAAGAATTATCCTTGTATATGAACTGTTGTGAAAACACGTCATATATACTTTCACATGAGCAAGCAATAATAAGAGTAAATAACAGTTGTCTAAATGTGAGGGAATGTTTTAGATTTTCTAATATGAAAATGTAAACATATATTTTAACCAAAGGTGTACCATGCTCTCAGAGGGAGATCTTTGCTGTTGATAATAGCTGTCTTCCAAGTGGTAATTATCTTATAGGAATTGAGATTTGCTTTCTCCCAATAATTGAAGAGCAAATGAGTACACTCAATGAGGGAAATAAAGTAATACGTAAGAGAATCGAGAAGCTGGTGTGCTAGAATATTATGCCTCTGCAATTTTAGTTTTATTGTTCTGTTATCCTTCTCATGTACATTGGTAGGAGTCCTCAGGAAAATCCTCATTGTATAAGATCTGAACCCTCCAAACGAATGCAGACTTTAACAAGACATTCCCTTTCTAGTCACCATATCTTAAATTATAACTACAATGATGAAAAATTTTTAATACGATAGTTTAAATTTACGTATAAACCTATGTTTTCATTGTAAACATGTAATAGGCTTTTGGTGATATAATCTGAAAGAAAGAGAACTTCACTCATTCATGGGAAGTGAAGCCTATAAAGGCCTGGCTACTCCTGATATAAAAGTCATGGCTACAAGTAAACAACATGAATGGTGGTCTTCTTTCTAAGGCAGTAACTGTTAATGCACTTAAGGAGCTAAGAAATTTGCTCTGCAGAGAATGGTCTTTTAGCAACCCATTAAATTCCAGGACTACGTCTCAGGTATAATTTAACTTATCGCATTTAATAGTTATATGTAGTATTTTCAAGTGTTATGCCCAGGGAATAACAGCTCGCCAATGTAGAACCTTTGTTCCCCATATTTGTTGCTGAACTCCATCAAAGGTTCTTAGGAACATAAGATTAAAAAGAAAGGTTGGTCTCAAATGGACAACTAGTACCACATCCTTCCCATCTGAGTTGGTTACCTATACGCATTCACTAATTAGATCTCTGTTGCTAAGTGGAAAACTCATATTCGGGCATATTTTTAAGTTATTTTGCCAACTAGTTTGTCATTACTTTATGAAAATTATTCATTCTAAAGTCATCACATAACCATTCTATGATGGACAAAGAATCTGGCATTTGTCTGCCATCATAAATACGTAAGAACAAAACTGATGAACTGAGGATGAAAATATATGAGAGCCCAATAAAACGCATACCTTAAGATTTCTAAAATTATTACAAATAGCACTTCAAAAACTTTCAAAGTATAATATTCAACAGTAGGTTCTGGCTACTTTTCTATTTTGGACATGTCTGCCTTTCATTACATTCTCAGGTTCAAGGAAGACACAAGTCAATGAACAGAATTACAAAAGCATTCTATTGCCCTTGAGTGGAGACCATATATAACATAATACTTCATGTTTCTGATTTATTTCTCACCCCATGTATAGTAAGATGACAGAAGGCGAATTGAAAACACCCTCATATTCCCCAGAGAAATTGTCTTTGATTTAAAAAACATAAGACAGAGTTTTAACCACTAATCAAGAATATAAGCTACTATTTCATGACTCTAAAACTAATGACAAGTTTTCTTCATTTCCCCATGGCTGAAAAATGATCAATACTTATTTAATCGTCATAGCCATAACTGGATTATCTAATTCTAAAAGAGATGTGGTAGTATTTCTCAAAAATTATTTTGCAGCCAATTATTCTTCTGCAATTACGATCTTATAAAAAATAGCATGCTACCAAGAAAACAATAGTAACTACAATGCTATTTGTGTGAGATCACCATTGCATGGTGTTTTAAAAATTAGAAAATAAAGCTGGAAGAGCTGGCTTTGTTACTTTCTCAGCTAATATTTCTAATCTTAAAATACTGATCTGATGCTTAAAGTTTGTCAACCAATTATTTTTTTCATGAAATTACCTAAAACCTAAGAATAACAAACAGAAATCTCATTTCCTAATAGTGCTTTTTAAGTGCCTTAAAAAGTTGTTCCCATAATCTGTTTTCTTGGGCTTAAAGAAGCAGCTTTGCTTCAGATCCTCTCCTAGACAGGTAAAAGGTCCAGCAACCAACCATCCATATAGATAAGGTTGCCCAACATCCAATCCTCTCTTGCAATCCGGAGCTGCCTGAATGCACCGCTTCCCAAAGCAGATAAATTATTAAAAGAGAATATAAAGACAAAAAGAGAACACATTCATGGAGTACCCCATGGGTAAATAGTAGGAGAGTTGTAAAAGACAAAATCTCTGTAAGATTTCTCTCTCTCTTTTTCTTTGTATAAATACATGTGCAAACAGGTCTTAGAGAAAGAACTTCATTATTGATCTACTTCCCAAGTACTTGTGCAAGACTCTGTGGTCTGTTTATACCTTAAATCCCATCGCAGCAACTTTGAGAGTGACAAGTTTTGTTCTTTTTTATTGTGTTTTCTTTATTTTACAAGCCTTGAGCTACTGAACATCACATTCAGCCTCTCTACTCATTAAGGAGTGATTTTAATCTATTCTTGTATCTCCAGAGAGGATTTATTTAATTAAAAATTAATCAGTTACTTAATTCGTTTACTTCATAGACTTTTTAGCCTCTCATTGGCACCCCTTTCAAAGAGATGAGCCGATTGAATGGAAGAAAGTGAAACAAAAATCAATAACAGCCCAATTCTCAATATATGATAGAGATACACTTCATTTATAAAATGAAAAATCTGTACTAGAGGCTATGGCAGTATAGGTACTCTAGGAGGCAGAACTTAAATGGCATTTAGGATTCAATATGTTTGTTAGGGAATATCTTTGGAATTAATACATACGGAAGGGAGAGAAATGAAGCAGCATTAGGCAGAGTGGGCAGTTGAGTGCATGCTTGACTGGCTCAGTGGACTCACATGGAATCTGGCCCATCAGAGGCATCCCATGAGTGATAGAAATAGCCAAGTTGTTACACTTCTTTCTTGCTCATTCATTGGATGTTGGCCATGCATGAAAGGGCATGAGCTTTGGTCAGGTGGCAATCCCTGGAGAGGCTGAGAGTTGAATGCTGTCCACTGACAACACTGCCAGCTGCAGAGGCAACAAGTGTTTTCTTGAAAGTGGGATCTGGGTGGTAAATCTTCAAGGCCACAACAGACACTCCCAAAGATACTTTCTAGTCATTCTCCATTCCTCCACTTCATTTTTTAAGTGTTTATTTGAGAGGATTAGAGAGATAGAGAGAGCACATGCGTGTGAGCGTGGTGTCGGGGAGGGGCAGAATGAGAGGGAGAGGGAGGATCCCAAGCGGACCTCAACTCTTCCCCACAGTAGAGCAAGTCAAGTGCCATATGACCCACATGCTTTAAGCAAAGACTAGGTGAAAATTTTGGCACAGGCTCTGTGGGCTCTTTATCTCTAGGTAAAGACGTGTGTGGGGACCCTGGGTGGCTCAGTCAGTTGAGTGTCTAATTCTTGATTTCTGCTCAGGACATGATTCCAGGGTCGTGGAATTGAGCCCCGCCAGTCTCCATGCTGATCATAGAGCCTGCTTAAGATTCTTTCTCTCTCTCTCTCTCATCCTCTGCCCCTTTCCTCACTGCACGCATGTGCGCTATCTAAAAAAAAAAAAAAAAAAAAAAAAAGTGTGCCAAGCTCAGCAACCACTCCTATATGGCGGTGGTAGAGTAGGAATGGAAATACGGCATGCACAAGACTTCCTTCCCCTACAGTCTTCTTCTCTGGATTAGTTCTGTAGTGTCTCTAAGACACTTCATCTTCATCCCTTCATCTCCTATAAGATTTATAAGAGAAAAGCCCAAGATTTTTCATAGTATCAAAGAGCGTTTAAGGGCTTTGCAAAAGAACTCACCCCGTTGGAAATTTCTCATAATCTTAGCTGACACCTTGTTTATTGTGGAAGCAATATCTTGAATAAAATAGTAGACATGGATTCAAGATAATATGCTCTCAGACAATATAGACCCAATATAGACCAGGATAGTTTAATATTGCCTGACAATACACCCTTTCTTTTTCTTTTCATTTGGTAGAACTTATTTCTTCTCTCGAAGTATTTTATGTCTTGATTCATTCTCTTTACTCTCTGCAAGACCTTTGAAGCAGCATTATCACTTGATGCTAAGTGATAGTTTTAGTTCTCTCTGCTCTGCTCAATAGCACAGATTTCATAAACTTAATTAGACTTTGCTTTTATCAGTTTACTTCTTGAATTCAATCAGTTTCTAAGGACATATACCCTGGAGCACCAAACACTTGGTAATTGCTTCAATACCTGATTTTTGATCCGCTTATTAATAATTCTAAAGTGAAAAAAAATGAAAAGCTGCGTATTCCCTTTCCTGTCAGTGATATCTTGGAGTCAGTGGGGAGAATATATGTTCAGAAATAAAGAGTTTGGCACCAAAATTTGCTGCAAGCCTTCAACTTAGCAAGCTCTTGCATGGTTCAGTGAGTGTTACTTCTTGAAAATATGTAAGTGCTGGTAGAGGCCACTACTTTAACAGCACTTTGTTAGCACTAAAGTAAACCCCTGGGGCTCCTTTATTGCTATGTCTTATTGCTTCAGCAAAGTAATCTTAATTTCACTTTGCTAATGGCCTGTATACTGAGACAATATACTGAATATTCATAACCCACACAAGGACCAGGATGTGGCAATGGAAGTATAGTTGGGTAAATTTAAAAAGGAGAATTCACTTAATTTGCAAAATCGTCTAAAAAATGCAGATTCTAAATCCCAATGCACTTCTTCCAGGGAAGATGAAACCGACTGGATCAAAGATTCTACTGAATTATGAACATTAACAATCTTCTTGGATATTTGCAAAAGCACAGTTGAGATTTGGGCAATGATTACAGGGTGTGGTTTGGATAACATGACACTGGACATGAAAATATTATAGCACTTATAGGGGTTAAGCAACATGTTTTTTGAGTAACCCCAGATAGAGTGAGGAGAACTGGCCCCCAGGACAAGAAGAAGGAAGTAGGGTTTGGAGGAAGTATTGAACGAGAGCCTGGTGGTTTATTTCCAACAACTGAGGACCATGACAACTTCCCTAGAAAATAGTTCAGACCAGGGCAAGTAGGGTTTGGAGGAAGTATTGAACGAGAGCCTGGTGGTTTATTTCCAACAACTGAGGACCATGACAACTTCCCTAGAAAATAGTTCAGACCAGGGCAATGAGATTTCAAGTCTCTATTTAAAAAGTGTGGTAGTGCGAACTATATAGGGCTATGATCTATGAGATACCACAAATACTCGTGGTATTCACCAAACCAGATCCTTTTGGTGTCAGTGGAAACTAAGAGAACTCAAAAGGAAACAAGCCTAGTCTAGAGAACTATAAACTACTCTTGATTATTATCCTTCTTAGCAATTTCCAATCTCCTGGTTTCCCAGATATTTTTTTACTAAATTATATAATAAACAGCCAAATACACTAGTAGATTTTTTTTCAGAGAACTGTAACTTTTATTTATTTTTTTCTTCTTTTTTTTAATTTTATAATAGTTTATTTTCAAATTGGTTTACATATAACACCCCCCCTCCCTCATCCCCCTCACCCTCAGTTTTTTCTTAGTCTTTGAGAGTCTCTTATGTTTTATCTCCCTCCCTCTCTGTGTCTTTTTTTCCTTTCCCCTCTTCCCCTCCCCCTGGTTTTTGCTTAGTCTCACAACTAGTAGATATTTTACCATTTCCTTTTATATTTCTGCATCTGCCTGATTCTTTTTGGAGCCATACTAAAAATGGTAAAATGAACAATGCATTAATACTTAAGTATTATAATTGCATCAATATTTATGTATTCTTAATAGTCTTCTGTTCTTAAATTAAAGTCTATATCCTCATGACCGAGACCAGAAAAATTCAACTTTCTGTATCTATTATCTGCAGCATGCACCTGCTGCTCTCTGCTGTTCTGATCACCATCATGGATAACCATCACACTACCCTGATCGTCATGTTGATTAAAAGAAAGCAAGTTTGAGCAGTAGTATCAGTGGATTTCCAAATGTTAAATAATATACACAAATTAGAAATGAAGATGCATGTTGGGAGCTGTTTTGGGCTCGCAGGTTGAGACCCCTCTCTGTGTGGAAAAGGTTGAAGCAAAGCTCCCGCCAGCCAAACTGGCGCTTAATCTTACCTCCTTCTAAATAATCTTTCAGGCCTGGATTTCTTGAACTGCTTTCGCTGGCCTAAGGTACATAATGCTCTTTGGGTTTATGGCATATGGAAAAGGGGGCCTGGAGTGCGATGTCTTGATGGATAAAATCTGAATGAGAGTAACCTGGTCAGAAGTAACCTCAAAGTTGCCTCTTGGGGACAGGTTACACGAATTGATCATATACAATAGCAGTTATGAGTTGGCTAGAAATTAGCAGACGTTAGGCCCCAAAACTCCTTGAACCAAACTAGATTTTCCCTGCAGGTATCGCATTGTGTTAATCATCCCCTCAGCCCCACCATAAAACCTCAAGGCACATCTCTGAAGCTTCTCTCAGTATTTGGTTAACAGACTGATAGGAGAGATTGTAAAGAGACTTGGGACCTTCTCCGGAGGTTGGCTTAGCCCAGAAGTTAGGAGCACTGTTTACAGATAAGGTACAAGCAATAGCCAAATAAACGTAGCTACACATATCTTCACTGATCAACAACAAACATTGAGTACCTTCCTGAGGTTAACATTTCACGAATCCTTTTGCTATTCCCATCCCCATGCTCCTTTATAATAAAAAGGCAATAACAAAATACTTTTACAGAAACTGCTGTTTGTATAAAGAACAGATAAACATGAGCCCTTATGATATAGGCTCACTCACTCATAAAGGAAAAGGACTTAGACAAGTATTAGAGATCCTGTCTCTACCAAGCAAATAATACCTCCTCCATCATGGTTAAAGATTATGGAGAGAATGTCTCCTAATCTATCTATAGATGATTAACATAGGTCTTAAAGCAACAACGTATGCGCCCTCTGTTTACCAAGGGCTACGACAATCCTGCTCTCTTCCTAAAAACTTTATCTTGTAATTTCCTCTGCTTTGCCTAAAAACAATGTATAACTTTGGAACAAAGTCATAAAAACAGTTACTGCCTAATCTAAGTCTGAGGGATTCGCAAATATGCCAACCTAAGAAAAATTGTAAATGATGCCTTGTCACGGATGTATTGTCACTCACTACCTTTAAAAATAAAGACACTGAGACTAGCAGGTCAGAGATGCCAGAATTGCCAGGGCTGCCTGCTTGGTCATCAGATTCCATCTCACTCGTGGCTCTCTCACTTCATTTCACCTGACCGTCCGTCCTTCGTAGACCCCTAGATTCGCCGGAACAAGGACCGACCCCGGCAGATGCGCATTACCAATTAAGAAATACACAGGCATAGTTGTTCAATGGGGCATATGGAAGGAAAAAGAAATGGTTTCATAAGTGGAGTGGTATCCGGAAGGCACAAGGTAGAGCAAAAATGCCTGAAAAGAAGGAAGAAAGTAGATCACAGAAATCAGCGCTTTCATTGTTCTTGATGGTTTACATACTATTTTCACAGTAGTATCTTACTGGATCTCCACAACAGTTCTTTAAGGAAATTGGTTTTATTCTCATGTCATAGATAAAGGAAATGAACATAGAGGCTGGTTTGTCACAGTAGGAGGATATACAAAATCTGAACTCAGCTTCAACTACAGATCCCATGGCCAGTATAGAACGATCCCTTTCAACAGCACACATCACTTGACATTCACCCTGGTAACACATTCTAGAGGACACTGTAGTCCATAATAACTAAAAATTAAAATAAGGCTCAGAAGCTTTCAATTAAATAATCACAGAGAAACAAGTGCAGAAATTTTGGCTTAGACAGACCATAAAAAATGCTCTGATGGAGTTGCTGGAGGAGAAAGAATGATATATAAAACTCCTGGGCAAATCTAGGGAGGTATCTTCGAACATCTGAAACTTGAGTTAGATTCACAAAATATTTTTATTGAGTTTATATGGTGGCAAAGAGCATTCTAAGCAGAGGGAACAGTTGAGCAAAGAGCCAAAGGCAAGGAAAGGAAAAGAAGGGACACAAAATGAAGAGTTTTTAAAGGTAAGCTGAGGCTTTTGAACTTTTTTTTTTTTTTGCCCTGAGCCTGTCCTAGGCTGAATTTTATTTTTTTTAACTTAACCTAGAAAACTGAACTATGGGAAACATAGGAAGAGGTCACCAATTTATTTAAAGATGTCCACATCTTCTCTAATGTTGGATATGTTTTTGGACATATCTTCCCAAGATTTGAAATGTCATGACAAAAGATTCAAACAAACATGTTCACAACATCGCAAAATGCAAATTATTCCGGTACAGAATTCTTTCAGACAATGCCATCTGCAGAGAAAGGATTTAAAACATCCTTCAGAGAATGACAAGGCACAAGAAAATCCTAAAAAAAAAAAAAAATTCTTCTCCACTTATCAATCAATCAACCAATCACTCCATCCACAAAAAACTAAATGTAGGTTCCAGCTATGTAAGAATTTTGGTTGAGCATTAAACATGATGAATAATTTAGAGCCTAAATAATTGCAAAATGAAGGATGAATTCCCACCCCCCCGTGCCAAATATCACACGCAAAATAGCCTTGACAATGAAGCTGTGAGCATATAAGAAACAAACAGAATATTTAAAAAGAAAAGAATTGGCTAAATGATTTGACCCAGTTGTATACTCCTTCACTGAAAGATTTTGTCATTAAGTGAAGAACTGAAACTGGAAAGGAAAGGTTTAAAATATAATTTGAGTCATCTACTCTGCCATTATTTGTCCAACAAACACAGGCAGTGCTTACTAGATGCAAGGTACTTTCCCAGACATTTAACGAGTGGTTAACATTTAATTCTTTTAACAGTCTTAAGATGTGGGCATAGTTATTATCATCATTTTACAAATGGGAAAACTAAAGTACATTAAGTATCATGCAGAAAGTCACATCTGTTATTGAGGGCAGAGTCAGGGTCCATGTGCATATGAACATGGAAAAATATTATTAGCCTTTTTTTTTTTTTAATAATAAGCATTTGGTAGCTGCTTGGGATGCAGTGGTATACTAAAGATGGGTAACAACTCTGCCCTTCTGGACCTCCTTCTAACCGCCTGGTTAGACAAGGTAGGGAATACATAAACCATTAAATAAGCACGTTTATTTCAAAGAGGAAATGTGATCCATGAAGAAAATAAAAGGTTATTTGATGAGAGTAATGGGAGGTGAACTAAAGTTTACAAATCCATGCAAAACTGGCTTTGGGAATGAATGGAAGATTCAGTTGTCCCTCCACTGGATAAAACGTATTTGCATATCCCAGACAAGAATCATTTTCCATCATCAGTTACCTACAATGTCTATAGTTGCAAAACAGCTCAAAAACAATGCAAGCCACAATTCCTCTAAAATCAAATAACCAAGAAGCTTATGCTGTAAAGAAGACATGGTTTTCCACTGGTTATACCTAGTAATCTTGATCCGTTCATTCTCAAAATCTTTCACAATTTTTCCCGACACTGTATGTGTCATAGATCACTGGTATCGTATACATTACAATCCAATGTATACCTCCAGTCAATGTTTTGTCCATATTCTGACTTATGTGCTGCCTATCTGACATCTCCATTTGATGTCTAAAGGGCATCTTAAATGTAACATAAAAAAAAAAAAGAGTGACTTTTTGCTACTGAACCTATTCTGCTTCTAATTTTCACTAACACAGGAAATGACATCACTATCCATCCAATGACTAAAACCCAGAAACTTAAGAAGTCATATTCAACTCTCTTTATTCCATCAGTCTCCTTATGAAATCCACTAGCAAATCTGTCAACTTTACCTCCAAACTGCATTTTGATTTGTTCACTCTTATCTCTCTCCATTGACATCACCCTTGTTTGAACCATTTTTGTCTTTCAGTTGACAGTTACAATAACCTTGAAAATTATCTTTCTTTTCCTATTCTTGTACGTCTCCCTTTCATTCTCCTGACAGTGAGCAACCAAAATGCTCTTTATAAATGTAAACCAGATTATATTATCATGAAGCTTAAAACCCTTTGGTGCATTTCCACACAATTAAGGACAAATCATTCACTACGGATCTACAGGGCTCTGTATAAACTGTGTATCTCTTCAATGGTATCTGGCACTCTGATGGCATTTAAAATATATACTACAGACACACAATTTACAGTTTCTCAAATATAATATTGTTTGTATCTAAAGAAATTTACACTTTTGATTCTCTATGTCTTCCCTCATCAGCCTTGGCTTTTCCCAGAGCTGGATCCTTCTCTACTTCAGATATCAGCTTTAATATATCCCCTCCTCAGACTGATCTTTCCCAACGGTCCCATCAGAAATTAGACCTCATTATTTTTGTTACATTGCCCTGTTAAATTTCTCTGAAGCATTTATATCATCCTAATTATTTTACTTCATTATTTATTTTCTGTCTCCCCTCAAATAAGAAAGTCTGGGAGGCAGAGGTCCTGACTTTCTTATTCTTGCACATACTGGTGCTCGATATACATGTGTTAGCCAATTGATTAAAAATAGGTACTTAGAGGAGTATATCCCAAAGCATATTCCATGAAATAATAAAGTGTTAGTGATTGACACAGAAATAATTTTATTAACATCACTAAAATTAATAACTTTGGAGAAAACACTTTTCAAAAAGTTTTGCAGATTTTTTTTTCTTTAGTAGATTTAATATGCCTATGCGCATTGTGAATTTTCAAGGAGACTAGAGTATTACATTGTTGCTCCAGTGTTGTTATTTTGATTAAAGACACATTTAAACTGATCATAATTTAACTCTACAATATGGGAATTTTGTTGTGTGTATAAATGTATGTGTTTATTTGGTTTCATTGTAAAATGGGGAACCGGTAGGTAACTCAGGTTAAAATTTCTTGTCTGCTAAATTTAGTTATTTTATCATATTTTGTGACTCACTCTTAGTTATTTATGCTTTTTAGTGTGTCTGACTTGTTTAAGTAGGCAATCACTTATACAAGCATTATATTATGGCTTAATAATTTCTAATTTTTAAAATAAAAATACAGTGTTTTACGATATTGTTTTCTCTTTAAATAGATAAAATAACAAAATAAAATTAGCCAATGGTGAAATACGATTTATAAGGCTATAGATTCTCAGGCTTGATAATAATCATAAAGCATCATCCATGTCTGTCAAAGTCTTTAAGTTATCATTCACGTGGTATATGTATGAATGAAAAGCTCCTTTTTCAATATTACTTGATTGTACTACTTTAGCAATATATTACATGAACAAAGAATATGAAATTAAAAAAAAATTTTAACATTTATTTCTTTTTGAGAGAGACAGAGACAGAGACAGAGTGGGGGAGGGGCAGAGAGAGGAGACACAGAATCCGAAGCAGACTCCAGGTCTGAGTTATCAGCACAGAGCCCAAAACCGGCTCGAACTCACAGACCATGAGATCATGACCTGAGCTGAAGTCAGACGCCTAACCAACTGAACCACCCAGGTGCCCCAAGAATATGAAAATTTTTATAGTCGGTATAAAGTAAGCTGTCATCCTTGATGGGCCTTTGAACTTTGAGTAAGACAGGAAAAAAATGATAAGGCCTTTGTCTTCCAATTTGCACATCTATAATAGATTGATTGTCAACGGGAGAGAGGAAAGTGAAAGCTTTTTCAAAGTTTCAACCACAATCTGCCCTAAGTCACTAAATTTCTGATACTGTACAAACACATAGTGATTAGGTCTCTACTGAAAAAGTTAAGAGTAAGAAATGTCCACGTGGGTATGCCTGAAGTCCCCAGCTCCATGTAGATGCATCATTTGGATCAGTTACGTATTAATGACTAATTTTACAAACATTTACTGGACACCTCCCCCCGGGTACTGGGAATTCAGCAGGGGAGAAAAAGAGCAAGCATTGACTCTCTTGGAATTTATAATCTAGGACAATGACAGATATTAATGAACAGTTAGTGTGCAA
The DNA here is from genome assembly GCA_030068075.1 of Paguma larvata. NCBI lineage: Eukaryota > Metazoa > Chordata > Mammalia > Carnivora > Viverridae > Paguma > Paguma larvata. Next base: position 75,577,602 of record CM057831.1, on the reverse strand, counting down.
ATAAGCCCATAATTACAGATACAATAATTGCTATGAGAAATAGCAGTACAGATGACTATAAAAACACACAGTAGGGGCACCTAACTTACATGTGGGCTCAGCGTAGGTTTCCTTAGGAAGGGACATTCAGAAGGTTCAATGAATGCAATTATTATACAGCATCATATTCACTAATTTCCTTTTCTGTAAAAGATTGATTAATATTATCATTTACATTTTAGTTATAAGTGACAGGTAAAATATATGGATATAAATATGTAAATATGTATTTGCTCTTGAATTTCTCAACATTGTTACTCAAAATAATGACAACTTAAAGAAGAATGAAAATAGGCTCTACTCAATGATATTCTCTTACTATCTTCCACAGAAATGTTTCCATTAACAAGTTTATTAATTTAACTTTGCCAAAAAGTTACAGTCTGAAAGCATTTTAAAGAACATAAATTTAACATTGATTTTGGCATTTGCTATGTAAATTTGCTTCAGTTTTGCTATCAGATCTTAAATTAATGAGATTTCAAACCTTGTAAACGGGATAAGAGCATGTCAGCAGGCTGATAATTTATAGTTAGCATGTTTTGCCTTTATTCACATTAAAAAATAAAGAATTAAAATTTAGAGGGGAAATTAATAACCCTTTGCTTCTAGGGAAGAGAAAAAATTCTGTTTTGAATGTTCAAAGACTTTCTTTCAGAATCACAAAGTGCATCATAATCACCTCCACTTTCAAAACCTTAAGAAAATATGTAATGAATCCATGACAATCTTTCAGCTAAATGGTGATTATATAAGCTATTGAAGTCTTTAGATGGATGCATTTCTGTCAGCCTAGCCTTGGTTTTCAACCTCTAATTCAATCAGAAAATCCCCTTACTGTAAAAATTAATACAAAGTATGTTTGTAGTTGTTTTCTGTGTAGTTTAGGAGTTACAGGAGTTATTATAACTCAATTTAGACATGAATTGGAAGACATGATTGCAGTACATATACACAAGATCCTTTAACTACCGATAAATTTAACATCCTTGTCAACAGAGGTATGAATAAAGCTAATAAATATATCATTGATATGTTTCCAGATTTAATTTAATGACTCTTTTATGGCGGGATGTGGCACTGTGAAGGCCACAAGGAGGAAATCACACTGTTCCTGTGTCTCGTGGTTAGTGGCAAATTACACACACTTTGAAAATATCTATTAAGCAGCAACTATGTGTCATGGGTTCATGAAAGGTACAGACAGGCTGAATGTCAAAATGAAAATAGCATAGATGTTGGCACCAAAAAGTTTACAATATAGAAAGAAAATTAGAATATTACTCTAAAGATTAACTATTATGAATATTAGAGAAAACTGAAATAATTTCTATATAATATAGTTTCTATTCTATATGACACCTTACTGGTAGATACATTACATTATAATATATATTTGTTCAAACAGAATGTACAACACCAAGGGTGAGTCCTAATGTAAACCATGGACTTTTGCTGATAATGATGCGTTGATGAAGGTTCATGGATTATAACCAATGCAGCACTGTAATAGAAGATTTTGATAGTGGGAGAGGTTGTATCTATATGGGGGGGGAGAGTATACAAGAAATCTCTGTATCTGCCACTCAATGTTGTGACCCTACAATTTCTCTAAAAATCAAATGCATTTAAAATTTTTTTGAAAAAGTAAGAGTAAGGAAAATAAAATTTCTAGTGTACCTATCCCACAAAGCCCTATCTAGTTTCTAGAAGTGGACCAAAAAGGTGGCTTTTGACAAGTGCAAAGAGGAAACTAACACCAATACCTCAGCATTAAAGGAGATTAGGAAGTTTTCCTAACAATGAGGCCTGAGAAAAAGTTCCCTTTGTCTCTATAAAAGAAGGTGTCTTGTTTTGTAGTGGAATGCAATACAATAAAGACATCAATAATGTTCCCACAGTAATTTGATACGAATGACAATTCAACTAATGCAATTTTCAGAAGTACCAAAAACAGTGCAATCTGCATTGGAAGCTTTTTGGTAATCTGAATGTTTCATAGATAAAATTTAGACCATCTGGAAGGTATGCCTTCTCGAATTGTGTTAAGAACATACCCAAAGACATATGAAAGTGCAAAGGGGTATTCAAAATCTCACCTTACTCAGTGTTGAGTCATTTTAAACATTAGTTCTATATTAAAAGAAGCATGGTTACAAAAAAAGTGAGAAAAAAACACAAGACATTAAAGAAATTTTACTCCCTATCAGCAGCAGGTAATTGGCCTTGCTCTCAGTCTCCCATAAGTACCAATTTACTCTTGTGACATTAGCGTGACTTCCCTGAAAACATTTGTAATTATGCTTCGAGGAATGGTATGAGATTATATGTCTGAGTTAATGTTTGTGGTGTGCTTCGTGAGGCTAAAAACTTCAACCTGGCCAAACACTCCTTTTTTCCTCTGATCTCCATCATCACCTTATGGCTGCAGAATTCTCACTAAAGTTAAAAATGAGGAGACTAGGAGCACCTGGATGACTCAGTCGGTTGAGTGTCTGTCTGACTTTTGATATTGGCTCAGGCTGTGATCTTGGCCCGCGTGGTCGTGGGGTCAGGCCTCTGCTGGGCTCCATGCTGAGCGCAGAGCCTGTGTAGGATTCTCTCGCTTTCTCTCTCAAAATAAATAAATGCTTAAAAAAACGAGACTAAAGCCAGGTAAAACTGAGCTGGAGGGCAAGCTTGGAGACGCAGTGTGTTTAGTGGGAGAGAAAGGTCTTAAAACCAGAAAAAAAGAAAAAAAAAACTATCTGAAATCCTGATGATGCCACATATTTGTCGTGTGACTTCAATCAAGTGACTTAACGTCCCTAAGCCTTAGTATTCTTGTTTGCAAATAAAATAAAAATACTATCTATTTCATTGGTTATAATGAGGATTATAGAATATGATACTATACTGTCCAAGATGGTAGCCACTACCCACTTGTGGTTATCGGCCACTGAAAACGTAGACAGTCCAATTTGAGATGTGCTGTAGTTATAAAATACACATTGGATTCCCAAGACTTCGTGCAAAAAAGGAATATAAAACATCGTGTTAATAATTTTCTTTATGGTTGCTATTTTTATGTGTTGTAATTATATTTTGCATCTAATTGTCTTCGTAAATATATTATTAAAATTAATATCACCTATTTCTTTACAATTTTTTAATATTCTTATTTTCTTTTCAAATACATTTGGAAAACTCATCAGAATTGCTTTCTTTATGCCAACCTGACATAAATGGTAAAAGAGCGAGGGCTCAAAACTAAGACTTATTTGAAATTCCACAAGTAGGGACAGAACACAGAAACAAATTCTATGGTTATGATCACTTACCTGTGTTACCTCTAAAAATCAGCATCACTACATACTATCAGTAATAATAACGCCAATAACAACACCTTCATTTATAGAGTGTTATTCATGAGGCTGACACTGTTTTAAGTACTTTAAATGAGTTAACTAATCTCATATACCTACTCTTGAGGTGGATGCAATTATGATCCCTTTTTTATAAATGGTGAAATTAAGGAGGAAAGCAGGCCTGTATGTATTAGCTTCCTGCACTTTGATCTCACCCACACACTTGATGTACATAGCGAGCGAATTAAGAGACCTGAAATTTATTTAATCTTTGCTTCTTTTTTTTAAATTTTTTAATGTTTACTTATTTTTTGAGAGAGACAGAGACAAAGCATAAGCGGGGATGGGCAGAGAGAGACAAAGACAAAGAATCCAAAACAGGCTCCACACTCTGAGCTGTCAGCACAGAGCCCGTCGTGGGGCTTGAACCTGCAAACTGTGAGATCATGACCTGAGCTGAAGTCAGACACTTAACCGACCGAGCCACCCAGGCCACTAGTAATCTATGCTTCTTAAAATCAGAACATCTTTGCACCTCTAATACATGTGCTGAGTTTTATAACACTGGATTGTTAACCACTTCTAGTAAGCATCTTTTTACATTTTATCAATGACTTGAAGCATTAACTCTGCAGTGTATGTATATCATTGCAGTTCAGAGCGCAAGGTCCTGAGTTGGCCTGCTAGCTTTAGATTCTGCTGGACCTAAAGCTTTCTAGCTATGAATCTGGGCAAGTTACTAATCTCTTCAAGTCATAGATTTTTTTTATCTATAAAATATAAAATGATAGAAACTAAAGAAAGGGAGCAAGATAGTCTTCCTATTTCAAAAATGTTCATCAATCCAGTTTCGCCAAAGGTTTATTTTCAAAGGTGCCAACGAAGATATAAAAAAATAAAGTCATTATTAAAATTTATTATTGTAATGAATTTTTCAGTACTTTACATTTTGTATTGTGAAATGAAAACAGGAATAATGAAGAGGATATTATTGTTATTTTGATACCTATTGGTCAATTGATACCTAGACAGGTAGTTGGACAAGGTGTGTGCATGACTGGAGATTGTTACTGTGTTTCCTATTTCTTTTTTAAATTTTTTAAAATGTTTAATATTTATTTATTTTTGAGAGAGAGAGAGAGAGAGAGAGAGAGAGAGAAAGAGCATGAGAGGTGGGAAAGGAGCAGAGAGAGAGGGGGAGACACAGAATCTGAAGCAGGCTCCAGGCTCTTAGCTGTCAGCACAGAGCTCAATAGGAGGCTCAAACTCATAAACCATGAGATCATGACCTAAGTCGAAGTCAGACGCTTAACTGACTGAACCACCTAGGCGCCCCTGTTTCCTATTTCTTAAATTTAAACATAATTGATAAGACTTTCATATTAATGATAATTTAGAGACAAATCATATATATGCAAAAGCTTTAGCATTATTCCTCTACTATTATTACTATTGTAGGAAACATATTGACACCATTTTTACAGCAGCATCCTTCTTCTTCTCTCTGGAATGTAGACATGTAAAATATACGTGTACAGACATGTAAAGTGTCTGTATTGATCGAGCTTTGTGTAATAGGTAAGTCTGAGGCAATAAGCTTGCAGTTTCTCTAAGGAAATGATACAAGGTTGTAGAAGAAATGTAGACGACACTCTCTAAATGTGAGGTTTTAAGCATTATCTTTGGCAGCCATGAAATAAATAATCATTCAATTCCATTCACATTGTGTATCTCCCGACCTCACTGTGCACTTAATCCCTCACACACTCATGAAAGTAATGAAGAACACGTATTTTTACTTCATCAAAGAAAACCCCACAAAACTCTTTAGCCACTGGACTATATTATAGAATAAAGTAAAAATTAACTCCTTCCTTGATTCATTGCTACAAATTTTATCTCTTTGGACTTAGTAAATTAACTATCTATGCCTCAACAGCTACTTATGCATATGAGTTGTGTATGTCAAATCCACATACTCATCAACCTAGAACTATTAAAATTAGAGAGAGAGTATGTTTAACATTCAAACTCACATGATAATACTTCTATGACCTTATTTTTCTCATTTTTAAAAATGCTAACCTCATTATTACTGAATAGTTTATAGATATGCTCAATCAGCAGATGTTTTTGAAGTGTTTACTCTTCATGAAACAACAGTGATAGACTCTGCTGATAGAAGGATGTCTAAGAAATGGTTCCTATCTTCAACTAACAACTAAAATATAGTTTCATTGATGCCAATATTTTTAATCTAGATTAGAGAGAAATGCGTATGTAAATGCAGCTGGATGAGGGAGAACCAAGGGCTGGGACACAAGGGAAAGATTCACCAAATAGTAATATTTAACTGCCTCTTCGGTGAAAACTGGCCGGGTAGACAAGGCAGAATAGAGTTCGGGACATGGGATAGTATATGGAGAGAAAATCACTCATGGAGGCAAATGCCAACACAAAGAGGAAAGAAAGAGAATGGTTTATTTAGGAAACTGTCAATAGTTAAGTATGTTAAGTATGTCCTAAGCGCACACTATAAGGGAAGAGACTGGGCAGACTAAAAATGGAGCTAAAGAGAAAATTAGGGGTTAGGTCATGGAGCAGTCCTGACTCCAGTATTTGTGAAACATGAGGAAGGAATACAAATGAAGATTTATGGTTCATATATTAAAATTTTTACAAGTTGTAAGTCAAGCTATATGTTTCCACGAATAGGTGGACTTTGTGAGACTAAGCAAAAACCAGGGGGAGGGGAAGAGGGGAAAGGAAAAAAAGACACAGAGAGGGAGGGAGATAAAACATAAGAGACTCTCAAAGACTAAGAACAAACTGAGGGTGAGGGGAGCGAGGGAGAGGGAGAGGGGGTGATGGGCATTAAAGAGGGCACGTGTTGGGATGAACACTGGGTGTTATACGTAAACCAATTTGAAAATAAACTATTATAAAAAAATTAAAAATAAAATTAAAAAAAATAAAGCTTACATACAGTACAGTGTGTGCAGGTGCCCACACTTGTGGTGCTGCCTACTGCGAAGAGCTGACCCTGGTCAGGCCTTGCCTGGTCCCTGAAAACAGGTCACCATTGGGCAAGACCTGAAAAAAAAAGCAAGACCTGAAAAGCAAGGAATGCAGGAGCAGGACTGCAAGTAGGCGTATCTCCTTAGCCCCACAGGCTGCCTTCCTGTGGGAAAGCCAGAGGAGGGCTACAGGCTGTCCTCTAAAGCTCACAGACATGGGCAGGGGGGTCCCCTTGCTTGGTCTAAGACTGGCAGTCTTATAAGCTATTCATAAGAGCTTGGGCTTTTTTACAGCCTAAAGAGAGTCTTCGAAGGCTTTTCAGTAGTGAATGTCTTAGATAGCCTTTTGACTTTTTTTTTTTAATTTTTACTATTTGTATAACTAGAAATTAGTGAAGGTCATAGGCAGGAAGCTTCTTTCACGGGCAGTAAAGTAATGGTATATACACAGTGTAACCTTCTTTGAGAGAACCCATTTATTACGTTGCTGCACAATACATATAATTAGACTTGGCAACCACATAATTAAAGTATACATTGCTATTTATCACATGTGATGCTTTATTATTTAAAAACTCCTCCACAACCATGCCAGCTAGGGATTTAATCCTGATAATGTTCACTCAGAGCACTGGGAGTAATGGGTTTCTCACAAAGGAGATTTGTAAATGTCCAGACTGAGCCTCGTGGCCTCCTTAGGAGGGATGGGAGAAAGGAAGGAGGCAGAGTTTGAAAGATGCACACTTGGCAGCTGAATCTGGGTAGCCTGGTTTTCAAACAGCCTAACCCTATTTTTTTCTGCCTTTATTCCTTAAGTACACAGACAATTCACAAATCCTCTGGAAATTCTTTGCTCTAAAATTGTTTGCCCACACACTGACTCATACTATTTATAAGAATGGTGTTGAAAAATAGTAGAATTTAGATTTTAAAAAAAGCCAGACACTGTAGTGGACGTAGTGTGGCACCCAGGGCCCCTGCACCTCTCTTTGGAACGGAAGCACTCACCTCTCCAAATGGTTGGTGGCTGACTCCTCTGGGAATCGCCCTTTTCAGAAGAGAATCACCTCTGGCAGGTTACACCGCCTTCCCAAGGGCAGTCAACATACAGCTAGTGAATGCATCTCCCCTTGTAAAGGCCCACCCTCCTTGCCTCAGCACTTGGCAGATATGCAGGGCCTTCTCTGCTACAGAGCTGACTACTGCTCCCTCCCTCCCTCTGCTGGAACTTGCCGCCATCGCCATCGTTTCTCCACAGGTGTTGAGCCTAAGAATTCCTCATTAAATGCCCTGGGCATGAATTTCTATCTCCAAATCTCCTTTCTGTAAACACAATCAGATATACTGAATTCATTAGCTCTTAAAACTGTTATTTCAAGGGATGGAGGAAAAATCTCATTTTAAAGATCATGTGTGGGGTGCCTGGGTGGCTCAGTTGGTTAAGCATCAGACTCTTGATTTTTGGCTCAGGTCACAATCTCAGGGTCCTGGGATCGAGTACCGGATCAAGCTCTGTGCTGAGGGTGGAGTATACTTGAGATTCTCTCCCTGGCCTTCCCTTAGCCCCTCCCCAACTTTTGCGCCCATGAGCACTCTCTGGGGAGGGGGTAAGTAAAGGTCACATGTGAAGCCAATCGCCCACCTTTTCCTTACATTGTAATTCTGGAAAGAAATTATGTTAATATTATAATGGTAAATTAATTTTTTTTAGATTTTTCCCTGATGCCGCAAGTCAAAAAGAGGTGTTCTCCACCCCCTTTCTTAGAACATTTCATTGAGAAACCTAGTATTTATACATTCTTTCTGTGTCCCTTTGATTTGTACATAAATATTTTTAAAGGATACGTAAACTAGTGTTACAGTCAAGGAATGTTCTCCTTAAAGGACCAGGACCTCTCTCTTTGAAATGTAAACATCAGGGAAGCTGGAGCCCTTATCTCCTTGTCTTGAATCTTACCCTCAAGGCCTTCTCCAAACTGTAACCACCTGCTTGTCACAGAGATTCAGAAATTGTGTTCCCTCTTCACATGAAAGCAGTTAGCTAGCCCAGATGGCTACCCCAATCGCCAGGTGAATTGGGGATGAACTGTGAAAGAATGTGCAACTACTAGTTCTGTCACATCTTCTTCCAAGAGGACAAATGAGCTTTGAGAACATGTGTATAATGGATCATGTCTGCGTGGTAGTATACCAAGGATGGGATTGTCCTGTCTTCATAATGTCATTAGCAGATCACCTGTGATGTACATCTCAGTCTGATTTGATTGTCCTCTTTCTCTGCCACATTTGAGGAAAGGATTTTCTAGGCTGACGGGGGATTTTATTATTAACTTTCCTTCAACATGCTGAGCAGGTTTCTGCTCTATGTAGAAATATAAAATAAAACTAAGGTATCATCAGTGCTAACTGTGCTGATGCCTGTGATGATCATTCCTGGGGTTATAGCTGTACACACTGTTAGATGAGTCTTCAGAGTGGGAAGACAGAGATGCCTGGACTCTCAGTCTCTGGAATCCTCATTTGCCCAAAAGGGCTCTGGGCAAAAATCACACATTATAAACACTACAGAGTTTGAAACCCCCACCCCGTGTGGGCCTTCAATATCAATGTGCTGGCTCGGTACACGTATGTTAAGAAGATTCTTCTCGCCTGGAACTAGATGGCCAGGTCCAAACCCAGTCTTCTATGGCCCATGGCCCCCACTGTGAATCCTTTGGGCAATGCTACTAATTCTTGGAAACTCCAATGACAGTTTTTAGCATCCTATTCAGAAAAGTACACATATATACTTAAAGTCAATTTTTTTGCATGCAAATTTAGGGAAGTTCTGAAACTCCTGGGCCTCTTCCCTCTGGTAATTATGAGAATTAACTATTCCCCAACACTGTATAATTTTTACCTGGTAGATATTCAGTAAATATTATCTTGGCAAATGCTAGCCTTCCTTGGAGAAATGACTGAGGTCTGTGATTAAAATGACAAACTAAAATGTTTTTATTTTTCTTGTTTTCCCATGAAGAACTGACTTAAGCAAAATAAAAGGGTCCTTCACTAACCTTGAATTTCAATTCCCTCACTATGCTTCTAGCAAGAGCCCTTTCTATATATAGCATTACGCTAAATGAGTGGGCATAATGTAGTCAAGCACACAGACTCTGGACTCAGAGGGCTTGGGTTTCAAATATGAACTTCTGTGCCTCTGTTCCTCATAAAAAGAAGATAATAACAGTATCTAGCTCATTTGTTTTTGGTGGCAATTAAATGAGATATTTCAAGTACTATATTTGCTCAATGTTTGCCATAGTAAATGTCCAATACATGTTAGCGGTAATGATTATGAGAAGAAAGTTTAAGTTTATGAGATGCTATTAAAGGATTCATCTGGAAGAAAGCCACTGTTGGCAAAGTTAAGTACAGATATTAATATTAGTACTTTAAAAGTAAATTTTTAATAAAATATATTAGAGACATATGCAGACCTCTTTTCTCTGATGCTATGCAGTTAGAATGAGTGCATCAAGGAGAACAGAGCAAACAGTAATGGTAGCCTCATTCATGCAGATGGATGAAATCAAATATGAGAAGCCCACATTTGAGGTTTTAGCATTTGGAGTGAAATTTTAGAAGTTTTAATAGGACACACATAAAATTCTCTCCCTTTGGGATAGATTACATTTTCTACTTAAGATAGATCTATCACACTATGAGGTAGATCACATTTTCTACATAAACTTAAATTTGATGAATGGGACAAGAAAAAGAGCCTTGATAATAAAATTGTGAATGATGTTAGAAAATTTAAATAACATAATTTGAGAGTGATTGGAGAACAAAGCTCAAGCTAACACTTACTCTGCTCTGTCTTCCTCATCCCCTGCAAAAATTATTTAGATTTTTGGTTTTCTCATCGAAAATTGTTTTGAGAAAATATAATCACTGCATGTTTGAAGAGCTATTATTTCTCTTTTACATAATTCTACTGAATGTAAAAAAATCCGTATCACTTGGCCCACTATTTGTGAACTTCTTGAAAATGCACATAATGAGTTAACAGAGTTCCAGGGGTTTTTTTTGAAATTTAGTTAGGTACCAAGAGAGCAAAAACATTTTTTATACTTCATTTCCATTGCAGGCCCCAAAAGAGATGTACCAAATTGTCTTTCGTTTGCAGTATATCCTAGGGAGTTCATAGCTACGAATCCTGCTTACCTCTAATAATAATAACTTTTCACACACAAGAGTCAAGGTCAGTTTGCTACAGGGGATCACAATTTTGTACTTCTTTCTTCTGCTTCTATAAATTCAGTCTTTTGAATTGACCATCTGGAAGAGTCATTTTCTTTGTGTTTTCATTTGACCTAAAGATGAAAGTTTAGTGACCTTGATTTCATGTAATAATGGAGGAGAGTAAACTACTTCCCTTCCTCAGAAGTAATGCAACATCCACACAGCCACCATTTTGTGTTGTTGCTTTTTGGCTTTCATAGACTATTTGTAGTTATTTCATATTAGTTGCATCTTACCCTGGATTCCTAATTCATCATCATGTAGCAAAGAATTGGCTTTGGCAAAGAGAAATTAGTCTGGCCTTTGTCCTCAGCTTCTGGAAGGTAAGTGATACCAGATATAATAGAATGTCTTAGTTTAGTGTGGGGGCTACTCACACTAGATCTTTGAGTGGGGCTGACCACATCCCACAATCATAGAATGAGTACTGGCCAAGAAACACCATCTATATAACTTAGGATGGAGGCATTGGGTCATGTAGTATCATTTGACCTAGATGCTGAGATCTGGCATTTGGGCAATCAATTGATCAATGATGCTTACACAATAAGCCCTAAAAAAACCTCTGGACACAGATGCTCAGATGAGCTTCTGTGGGTGGCATTATTGCTTGTATATTATCACAGATCAATGCCAGGAGGTTAATAAATTCTAAAGAAAACAAGAGCTTGTGTTTGTAACCTCCACAGATCCTTCTCTATGCATGTTTTCCTTTGGCTGATTTTGATACATTTCCTTATCCTATAACAAATGATAACTATAAGGATAACAGCTTTCAAGTGAGTTCTGTGAGTCTGTCTAGTGAATTACTGAATCTAAGGATAGTTCTGGGAATCCTGAAATTAGAGTTGGTATCAGAATGAGGATAGTCTTGGGGACTAACTCTGGGAAGCCATTTGGTATATGTACAGTAATATCCTTACTTATTTTTGAACATTCAGGTTGTTCCTAATTTTCTGTTATTAAAGGTAATCCTGAAATGAATATTTCAGTATACATAATCTGTCTTGACTATAAATATGTATCTCTCTTATTTCTCATGAAACTAATTCTCACATGAAAATTTCTCTTACTGTAACACCAAGTTTTCTCACAAACTTTCAGTTGTTTTTCTTTGACTTTTGTTGTCTTGTGTTTTTATATATTTTTTGGTCTGATTCAGTTGTTGTTTGCTGTTTTTTAAAAGCTTTATTGAAATATGTTATATCCCATAAAGTTTGGGCATTTAAAATCTACATGTCAATGGTTTTTACATTGTTTTACAGAGTTATGCTTTTATATCAGAAGAGTTTCTAGTAATGTAAAATAGGGGCGAAATTTCATCATTTAATTTGAATGAGTCTTAGATACCAAAAGTGGTAAATCACAGCATTCACTCTTCTCTGGCCATGCAACATTACAAAACGTGTTTCTTCTATTCTTTTTTTAAGTGCTTTGGTTGTATTGAAAACTATATCTCCTCCGCCAGGAATTTTTGGCTTCTATCTTATAATTACATCATCTAATTCATAGCTTTTTGGCTCTCATTCTTAATAAGACCATCTACATCCTAGTAATGAGCACTTTCCCTATGAAAAGCTACTGGAACTCAAGATAAATTGACTGGCTTTTAAACAACTCTTGACAAACCTTTTATTTGATGTGATTTTTAGGCCTTGCAACAACTGCCTCCTGGCTGTGCCCTACGCACTAGTTCTTCCCAGACACCTATGGAGCATCTTCTCAAGGAGCCGTATCTTTCCATTTTTCTAACTTGCATTTCCTTCCAGTTTGCTGACGGGTTTGTCGTCAGCTGATGAAATTACAAACACCAAACCTTTAAGTTCCTTTGCCTACAGTTACTTTGATGGATTGCTCCAAGACGCAGAAGAAGAGCTACAGCGCTATCAGAAATTGGCCGGGCATTGCGGCACATTTCCTAAACTAGAAAAACAACACCATGAATTTTTTTGAAATGCCCTGAAGTTTGTACTTGATCTGTGTTTTCTAGAAAATGATTCTTTTCTTTCAAAAATATTTTCTTCCTCTGCAGTGGAAAAAGAGCCAGCAATTTCTCATAAATATATTATAAGCTACAGTATAATTTATGGCAAAAGTTATTCCTTCCTTTCATTTTCATTGGCTCTATTCTAACCTGGACACTATTTACAATCCCCTTAGTCGCTGATTTAGTCTTGTAGCTCCCTGAATCCAGTGCCTCTGTTCAAAATCAGGCACGCCGTTGCCATACGAAATTGTTATACAACTATTACCATGCTTTTCCTGACTCAAAAATCTTTATGGGTTCCCCATTTCTTTTAGGATAAAAGTAAAATAACTTAGGCAATATTTAATGGGAGAGTAATTTGTGGAGACACAAGTTTGGATCCCTACTCTGTTACTTTGCAATTTTGTGATTTGGAGACTACTGGAAGTCAGTTCCTTTGTTGACAAAGTTGACTATCCCTTCGAAGGTACTGAGAAAGTTAATTCAGTATGTGCCTGGATCCTGGGAAACAGTAGGTGCAAAATAAATGCATCCTGCATTTCATTAATTTTATGTTCAAGCCTCTCCTCTATCTTGCCTCATCTTTAAATATATATATTTATTTTTTTCCTGAACACCTAGTGTGCACATGAATACTATCAATGCCTGTGAGTGATATACAAAACAGACAGTGTTTTTGTCCTCAAAGAGTTCTGTGTAAAGAACATAAGGACAGGGCAATGGAAACTTACATAAGGAGATATGGATGGATTTATGAAATATATAGCTCTTTGAGTCAACAAGACTTGGTGAACAAATAAAGGTATGAGGATCGATAAAGGAGATGACAGAGTAAAGGAAAATCCTAGGGTTTATGGAACAAATTAGTAGTTAGATGGCAATTTTTTTTTCATAATATCTCCCCTTTTCTGTTAGATGAAAAATGGGTTAGAAGTTCCCTTTCCTTGAATGGATTAGAAGTTCCTTAAGCTCAAATGCTACGGTATAGATACTTAAATCTGCCAAACTGTTCTGGATATAAAACAGACACTCAATGAATGATTAATGGAGTAAATGTTTGTAGAGGAGAAAGCAATTTGGGGGTGACTGGGGTCTGCCAGGGATCAGTGACTTTCCTACTATTAACTAATTAATTCAATCACATTAAATGATACCAAGACTTAAGTACTCACTTCTATGGTGAATAGAGTTACTTTTAACAAACATTGAAAGATTCACACATTAAAATAAAGAAGAAGAAGAAGAAGAAAGATTCACATATCTTATGTTAGTCACTTTAATTCCATCTCCTAGAGTTCTTAAAGCAAAAAATGGCTGACTTGGGCATTTTTTACTTTTCTTAATAGTGGCAAACTGAAAGAAATCAAAATGCATGCAGCTATGAGGAAGAGAAAAATCCAAGAAATAGTTTATATAAAGGAAAGTCATAATTTAAGTTTACTAATATTGTTTAGTAATCTGTAAATAAATGGCTGTTTCACAAAGCATTTTAATTCATACATATAAATGAATGCTCACACCACATAAAATAAATACATGAATATTATTTAAACTACAAATTAGCTTTTACTAGTATATTTATACCATATAGTATTTAAACTACTAATTAAGTTGCAAAACTATGTGATTTATTTGAGGTTTGAAGGTGGTTTTTAAAAATCAAGTACAAGAATTATTTTATTTTCCATAACATGTTACTCCAAAAGAAGCCAAAAGATCAGAAATATAGGTATATTAATTCTCTTTTAAAGCCTATGTACTCTTTAAAGTACTAATATACAGTTATATTAGTTTCAGGTGTACAATACCATGATTCAGCAGTTCCATATATTACTCAATGCTCATCAAAATCCCCTTCACTTATTTTGCCCATTTTGCATTACAAAATGCTCATCTTAATCCCCTTCACTTATTTTGCCCATTCTCTCACCCACCTTCTCTGTGTTAACCATATTTGTTCTCTATAGTTAAGAGTCTATTTTTTGGTTTGTCTCCTTTTCTCTTTTGCTCCTTTGTTTTGCCTCTTAAATTCCATATGTGAGTGAAATCATAGGGTATTTGTCTTTCTCCAACCGACTTACTCTGCTTAGCATTATACTCTTTAGACCTATCCGCATTGTTCCAATTGGAGAGATTTCACTATTTTTTATGGATGGATGGGTATATTAATTATTGATAGAAATTCATAACAGGACTTTTAGAAAAATACGGAGCTGATGAAGGAATTTAGAATAGCCTTTGGTTTCCATTCAGAGGCAGAATGTTGGGTAGAAATGAACACGGCAGTGACTAGGAGTGGGATTTCAGTCATCACAATAGACTTTGCCTTCTGAAGGAATAGAAATACACTCTAATTACCGCTTATAGTGTGGGGTGACAGACACCTAAGCAGATGATTCTAAGATGTGATCATGCTGACCCCAGGCCAACAGACGACATCAGTCTTGCATAGGGTTATTTTTTCTGCTGAGTCAAGACCTGGTCTCACGGTTTTCCTCAACACTGTGGCCCAAGCTGTCATTCTGCATCATTTGGAGCTGGCATGTGAACTGAGGTTATATGCAATTAACAAGAGCTTCTGAATGCATGAATGGAGAGAGTTGGGGAAGCATAGAGCCTCTGTCTGATCTTATTGAAGCAACCTATTTCAAACCAAGAGATTCTGACAGTGCTATGGCAGCATAAACGCAAGCACCTTGAGGACAATCCTCAGTAAATGGAGTATCCTTTTGTAAATGCCAGTTTCCTGCTAAGCAAGTTGAGGCACAGATGGCTGAATGAGAAGTTACTTACTATATTTTCAGTGGGGCATCTATTATTCTACGTTACCCAACATTCTCAATTTTTTTTTCTCTTTCTCAGAAGCTGTGCCAAGCCATTGGCAATGCTTTCCCCTCCATTTAGCATCTCTGTGTTTGGCACACAGATTCCACATTTCCTTCACAGATATTCTTAACAGTACAGTATCCAGAATTCATTTTTGCAGATACATTAAAGAACGGTAGATACCTCACTGAGTCAGGGCTGAGAGTATCCACTGCCTACATTTCCTGTCTACTATGCAGTGACCCACAGGGCTCAGGCCACATTGGAGCTCAAAGATGTCCCCAGAGAGGCAGAGCTCCTGCCAGTGCGTAGGTGTCCTCCTCACCCATACATTTATTGTCATAGGAAATAGAGTTTTTCAGTCATAAGATTTTTTTGCAGTAATTGCCTCTTCCCTAGGCAGAGAGCCAGGGAAAGAAAAGAGTTTAGGGGATTCTAGGAGCAAGAGGCAGAATTTATAGGGCAATGACTCTAGGGTGTGAGGGAACAGAAGAGAATAGCACCTGGATCTTACTAGGTTTCCCATAATTTTTATTGTACATGTGAACGAAAACATAGTTGCAGCCTGAACTCAAAAGTCTTGTGTTGGGTGCCTGGGTGGCTCAGTCAGTGAAGCATCCAACTCTTGATTTTGGCTCAGGTCATGATCTCATAGTTCATGGGTTCAAGGCCCGCATTGGGCTCTGCTCTTCAGTGTGGAGCCTAATTAGGATTCTTTCTGCCTTTCTCTCTCTCTCTCTCTCTCTCTCTCAAAATAAATAATAAATAAACTTAAAAAAAAAAAGTCTTGTCTTCCCTGATGGCTGGAATCCAGATCACCTCTCCAGTCCAGAAGATGCAAAATTGAAATGGAGAAGCTATATTTTGATGTTAATCTTAATATACAGAATTCTCTAAGTGATGTAGCTGAAATTTGTCTCACTTTCTATTTTTAATATAGTAATACAACGATTTTTTGTTTGTTTTAACTTTTAAAAGGTGGTAAAAACATCTAATTTAGGTGTCTGCCAATGTTGTTTATAGTTCAGTCTCCCTGGAATCATCTGGAGAGATTTTTCATAATCCCATTCCTGGATCCCACCCACTATGTATTCAGATTCGTTAGATTATTAATTGGGACGAGTGACCCATATTCTTGAAATACTAGTTAATTCTGATGTGCCTCTTTTTAGCTCAACCTCCCATGCTAGTCACCAGTATCTGAAGGAGATTGTTTGCCATCATGTGCTTGAGTCTAAGGCCAGGATACTTAGTCCTCTGCAAAATAATCTACTTTTTAAATCGAAATAATTGTTTTACTAGCTCCAGACAGTCAGTATGAATCATGCTGGCAGAGAGCAAGAATATTTGTGAGTTAAACTGTTCCAAACACAATATAAAATGTTAAACGTGTTTGAAACATCATCTTTAGCAGAATTAAGGAGGATGTAGACTCAATCATACAACAGGTATGTCTGTCCATTTACTGAGCACTCCTATACTAAATGTGAAACTGGGCGTTTTCCATTCATTTTTCATTGACTCTTATGGAACTAAATGAAGACCACACAAATGAAAACAGAGGCTATGTACACAGAGCATGTTATTAGCAAGCCATGTTAACTGCATTTGGCAGAAATTCAAAGGTAGGCAGAAGAATGAAAAAGCTATTTTTCCGTGAAGAAGGAGAAGGAGAAGGAGAAGGATAAGAAGGAGGAGGAGGAGGAGGAGGAGAAAAAGAAGAAGAAAGAAAAGTTTCTAGTATGCTCTGGAGGTCACTGGCCTGGGGGAGCAGGAAGTGGGCCACCTAGAAGCAGTGATTGGTTTAAGGAGTGCATTTGGCTTTCTGTGGTTGATCCTGAGTTGGAAACAGGAGCAAAAATAGGAAAACTGGCAAGTATGGACAAAGTCCTGATCATGCTGGGCTGGCTGCTCCAGAGGTTGTTGGTCAGAGCCCTATTATCACAGGGGGTCTGGTCATCGTCCACTTGTACATAGAGTCTTTCGGTCTTTACCACTAACTGTCAGGTAGGCTTTATGGCACAGAAACAGAGACATAGAAAAGCTAAATCGCTTTCCCAAGTTTATAAGTTTAGGTAAACTGGAGGCGCTGAGATTCAAAATATGGCCCATCTGAATGAAGCACTTGCTTTTGCTCACTTTACCTGTTTCACACTGAGAAATAATTAAGGTTCTAAAAATAATAATGCATTATATTTGTATCTATCTATGCCCAAGGTGTTTTGCTCTTGTTTTTATCTTTCAAAGCCGTGTGTTCATTCCAATGTGTTTTATGGTTATGTAAGATCTCAAGTAGAGGTCTCAAGTACAAAAAAATTCAAGATATGGAAAATAATATATATCTTTAAAAGCTTATGCATTCAATAAAGGACTTTTTAAAGATTTTTAAAAGTCAGTTTTTTCAGAATTAAAAGTTTATTTTTAAAATCTTCTTAATTGTGGGTTACTTTGTCTGGGATTCGGTTTGTCTAATTACAAAAAAGTCTGTATATTTCAAATAGGCAGGCAGTTTTCTCTTTGAAAGATTACGCAGAACACCAGAGGGAAGTAGGCCTACTGGAAGGATTCGAAACAGCTGAGTAAGGAAACAATACCCTCCCCTTTTCTGCTACATATTCTCAGCGTAACTTAGAAGACTCTTCATTTTTCCTTGTTTCATAAACAGAAAATAAAAATGTTTATAGTTACTCATAAAACTGTCAATTTCCTTCCATCATTTAATTGTTAGTTCCTAAAAGCAATCACAATTATTTTCTAGAACTATCTAAATTCCTTCTATATTTGTAAATATCAGTTTTTGTGAGCAAAGTAGAAATGTGAAGAAAAGTAAGAAATTCCAGTTCAACTCATACGCTCTTATAGATATTGGCAACTCAAAAATATTCTGGTGATTGGAAATTTTCAGTCATTTAAAAATATTTACCCTTTTGGGTAATACTATAAACAAAGAGGTTTCAAGCCAACAGTATATTGAGTAAATGAATATAGTTCTAAATCAGATATATGCAGTTGATTTTCTTTCACTTAAATGGGCTTCTTTTGTTAGGCTCATGAGGTAAAATGGACGATGGTACCTAAATACTTTGATATAAAAAAGGACTTCACGAACATTATTTTTATTTCATGTATTTCTATGCTCTTATTGACGAAATATAAGCCTCAGGTGAAGTGATGCTTTTTAAAATGATATTTTCCTATAAAAAGCTAATCAATTTGAGGTAGTTTCAGATGTTCGTCTTAGTACCTACCCATGAAATAAATACTTCTGATCTATTAAAATTAATTTTATAACCTGTCAAGCTTACCTGGATCTAGAGAACAACTTTCATCAACTCCTCTAGTAGCAAAGAGACTTTTTACTTAGAAGTATATAAAGGTGGTTAAGTATCTAGTCTTTCTTTTTTTTATTTTTTATTATTATTTTTAATGGTGTATTTTCAAATTGGTTTACATAAGTATCTAGTCTTTCTAATTTCAAACTCCCTCTTTTTTAAAAAGAGAGTGAAAGGACAAAGTTCCACAATATTAAAATGAATTTAAATAAAGTACTTAGTCAATATGTAAAATATATTATACTATAAAAGTTTGTTGAGCTGAAAATGAGTAGCTCACATAAGTAACAGATTAATAATGCTAACATTATTATTATTATTACAGTTAGGTTATAATGATTATAATAGATGCTGAGTCATATACACTACCTAAGGTCAATTCTCATTGAAGAATAAACCTGAAAAGTGTGACTTACTCTAAAGAATAGCATAAATCCCCCCTGTATGTTGAAACAAATTTATCTTAATATTTGGGACAAAAGTTGATCTCTTCATATATTAATTTCAGCAAAATATGAGGCAAATTTAGAAATCAAGAAGGCTTTTGTTACTTGTACATGGGAATAGATTTTCAACTTAATAGACTAGATGTTAATCCTCTGCTTAGGACATAGGTTTTAGCATATGAGTTAGGTATGTGTTGAGAGTTAGAAGAAAAGGAATTGGAATCTGGGAGGAAAAGAAGGGAAAAGATGAGGATGACATAGCAGAAGTATGTATTTTTGAAATGGACTCACAAAAAGCGAAAGTTCAAGAAAATAATTTTGTCCTGGAGTAAGGGACAGACTAATATTTATATAAGAGGATTGGTGAAAAGAGTCAAGAATGTACTGCTATTGTTTTTGGTGTAGATATGAGGTCATCATAGGTTGAGTTCACGCAATTTTGTCTAAGACACACAGAGATTGAGACAGCCTCTAGACCCAAGAGAGAATCCATCCTCTATGAAAATGTCGATTACTAACAGAAAGGATTTCTAAAGGCAG